>CM038793.1:184061175-185261175 GCA_021764765.1 Vicia sativa | reverse complement strand
TAACATTATTAAAATAATTTAATATATTATAATAAAAAAATAAATATCAATATTACATGTTTCAATTTTGAAAAACCCTTACATCACATGGGCCGACAATTTAATTCAGTATAAAAATGGTAAACAGTATGTATACGGTATATAAGAAAGTATGATTTAACGTAAAGACAACATTGATGTAACCTAAATGAGTATTTATGGGAGATCGTGTATATTTATTTCTATCTCTTTGATTTTTTTATCTTCAATAATTTCTCATATCACATACTACTTCACATGAAATGATATAATATGATATTAATTATGATACTTTGAGAATAACTTGGAAAAGTCTTAGGAAGCATATTGACTTTCCAAACACGACCACATTGCTTGCTATATATAACATAGCACCTATGCTAAACATCAAAGTTCCAACAGAGTAGTACTAAAACTCTACATACCTTAATTCATTCTCCATTACACAACACTTTAAGGTTTGTATCATCTTTTACTCTCTTTTATAATCAAGGAAAAAATTATCACTTAAATAAATTGTTTTAGGCACTAACTCTAATATATATATATGCTAGTGCAGTGCTACTGCTGGTGATGATGGGTAGAGCACCATGCTGTGATGAAAGTGGTTTGAAGAAAGGACCTTGGACACCAGAAGAGGATAGAATATTGGTGGATCACATTCAGAAACATGGCCATGGAAGTTGGAGAGCACTTCCAAAGCTAGCAAGATTGAATAGGTGTGGAAAGAGTTGCAGATTAAGATGGACTAACTATTTAAGACCTGATATCAAAAGAGGAAAATTCACAGAAGAAGAAGAGAAAACCATCATCAATTTACATGCTGTTCTTGGAAACAAGTAAGTCAATAACTCTCCTACTAAGTCCTATTTTTTTAAGGTAAATAAAATATATCCGAGTTCGATCCTCCTTAAACAAATATTGATAACGATCACAATTGCGGGTACAATTGCGCTCACAGTTGCGGTTGCAGACCACAATTTATCCAAAAAAAAATACTAGATAAATAAATTAATAATGTGAATATGACTTGAATTATTATTATTAGGTGGTCAGCTATAGCAGGTCATCTACCAGGGAGGACTGACAATGAAATAAAGAATTTTTGGAACACTCATTTAAAGAAAAAGCTTCTTCAAATGGGATTAGATCCAGTTACTCATCGTCCAAGAATCGATCACCTTAATCTTATCGCAAATCTTCAAACATTTCTTGCAGCAAATGTTATCAACAATTTATCAAACAATTTCAACATTACTTCTACTAATAATGCTCTAGGGCTTCAACTTCAATCAGACGCAGCTAAACTTCAACTTCTTCAAAACATGCTTCAAATTCAAGCACTCAGTAGCAACAATACTCCTTCTACTTCAACCTTTGATTTATTCAATATCAATCCATTTGGACAATATTCATCTTCATCATCACAGCAAGAAAGTTTGTTTCAGAATGAACTTTTTGGATTGAATAATCAGTCCAACTTTCAAGGCTTTGAAGTGCCTCAGATGCTGAATGGTGTAATCAATGGATATGATTATATGAATTATGACAGCAATAGTAGTAGTTGTTTGAAAACTGATCAAAAGGTTGATCAACTATTTGATGCTGCTACTAATTCTTCTTCGACAGTACCGATGAAGTCGCTTCCAAATTTGGTTTCGGTTTCTCAAGAATGTTCTAATGTGAAAGAGATAATAGAAAATAATATGGTTAACCAAAATGAGTGTTCTACTAATCCTTCTTCAACTTCAACTACCTTTGAAATGTTAGAAGATTTCATGTATGAAGACGTAAGCGAAGTTTATTGGAAAGATTTCTTAGAGTAAGTAAACTTTATCATTTATTATTATTATATATTAATTATAGATTAATTTTTATTCACTCTCCTTATAAAATTTATCATGACTTATGTTTTTCTCTTCTTTGGTTTGCAGCCAAGAGTCTAACGAGTAACCTGCAGCCGTTATTCTACAATTCCATGTGAAGAAAACTGCAGTCAAGATTTATAGAGGGAATTTTCGTTGATCTTTAGTTCATTTAGGTGTTGATTTATGTGTATTTAAAAATGGATTTCATTTTGAATTTATGATATAAAAAGCTTCCGTTTGTATAGAAGATTTATAATACGTACAACGTGGAGAATTTCGTTTATTTTATAGAATTGAAATCTTTCATATATTCATAGTAATTGAGTAGTTGACGAATTTTAGTTAAGCACAAATTATTGAAGATATGAATTTTAAATTTTAAAAAGAATAATTATAACAAATTTAATTTATATTTGTGAGATATTGGGTTGAACTTTATTGGGTCGAAGGTAGTATTTTGGTTCGACAGAGTTTAGTATGCAGTCGAAGGTTCACATGCCATTGTCGAAGTATTACAAGCTGTATTCGAAGTGTATTCTTGCTTGTAGTGTCGAAGGATGCTAGGATTGTTAGCATCAAATTGGGTTTGTTTGTTATGTCCAATTGGTTAAGTTAGTTTGTATCCTAAGTTAGCTTGTAATGGGTATTTGTGATAAAAGCCCATTAGTTTAGTATGTTAGGTTTATTATAAATAGCATAATAATCTCTCATCATTGCATACTACAAATTCTATTTTATGGTGAGAGGGTTATTTGTTATTCTTGTATACTTGTAATCTTGATTTAAGATAAAGGAAAAAATAGTCGTTAATAACTAATCCTTGTGTTCATCGTGTTCTTCATTCCTCTTCCTACCCTAATTGTTTTTTGATCATTAAGCAACAAGTTTATATTTTGTTCCAACGCATCCGATTCACAACAAATTGGTGCGGTGAGCGTGGAGAAGATGTCTTTCAACAAAGTATGAGATTGAAAAGTTCACCGGAGTGAACGATTTCGTTCTGTGGCACTTGAAGATGAAAGCCCTACTGGTTCAGCATGGTTGTTTGGAAGCGTTGAAGGGAGAGGCAGCCATGAACGCTGCGTTAAATACAACTGAGAAGACGGTGATGATAGAGAAGGCCCACAGCGCAATTTTGACTAAATCGCTGGTAAATCGACTCTACCTGAAGCAAGCTTTGTATTCATTCAAGATGATTGAAGATAAAGTGTTAACTGAGCAGTTGGATATGTTTAACAAGCTGATTCTTGATCTTGAAAATATTGATGTGAAGATCAAGCACTGTTGTTGTTGTGCGCTTTACCCAGATCACGTGTTCACTTCAAAGAAATCCTCCTGTATGGAAGAGAATCTTTGACCTTTGAAAAAGTTCAATCAGCCTTGTATTCAAAGAACTTGAACGAACGAAAGGAGCGTAAACCTTTGACGGTTGGTGAAGGTTTGGCCGTTAAAGGAAAATTCTTGCGAAAGGATAGTAAGTTCGATAAGAAGAAAGGTAAAAGTCAGCAGAACGTTTATAGTGGGGAAGCATCTGGTATTCGATGCTATCATTGTAAGAAGGAGGGTCACACAAGAAAGGTGTGCCATGAACGCCTGAAAGATCATGGAGGTAAGGATACTGCAATGCAGCTATTGTTCAAGATGATTTCGACTCATCTGATGTTCTTGTGGTTTCGAGCAGCAACTCGTCGAAGGAGTGGATTCTGGATTCTAGGTGCACTTGGCACATGACTCCAAACAAAGACTTGTTCGAGGAATTGTGTGATCAAGATGGTGGATCTGTGTTGCTGGGAAACAACAAAGCTTCCAAGATTGCAGGTGTTGGATCTGTGAGATTTAAGCTCCATGTTGAGTCAATAAGGTTATTGACTGAAGTCAGGTATGTACCTGATTTGAAGAGAAATTTGATTTCTCTTGGTGAATTCGACAAGAAAGAATATGTTTTCCAAGGAGTGAAACGTATTCTAAGAGACACGAAGGGGTAGAAGGAAGTCTTGAGAGGCGTGAAGAAACAAGGCTTGTATACCCTTGAGGCTGAAGTTGTAAGTGGTTCGACAAATGTTTTATCCACGAAACCTTTGTCGAAGACAAAAATTTGGCACATGAGATTAGGCCATGTTAGTGAAAGGGTCTGGTCGAATTGGGGAAATAAAATTTTCTTGGACATGCTCGCGGTAAAAAGTGAAGAACGAGGGAATTGAATCGGAATTCGAATCTCCAGCTCAAAACGATTTAACTTTTATTTTTTTTTGTTTAAAATATGCCACGAGCACCAAGCTTTATTATTTCCAAAAAAGAAAGGAAAGAAAAAGGGGAAAGCGGAAATACTCTAAAATTGATATGCATTGCGATTAGTGTGAGCTAAACGCAACACATGGGGAGTGACCTGGGTAAGAGGGTTGGTTATATAAAGGGAAGGTATTAGCACCCTATATATCTATAGTATTCTATAGGAACCTTTTGTGCGTTTGTGTTTTACTTGCTATATTCTTGTGGGAAAGTTTCTCCTTTGGGATTTAAGAAGGGTAGGTTAGGCAAGAACCTAAGTTTATTTATTATGATTATGCTTGCAAAGATCATTGGGATCCTTTGCATACATAACCCCTAGACGGAATTAGAGCATCTGTAGCTTGGATCTAAGGGAACAAAGGTTTGTTTGGTTTAAGGGAGAAAGAAGTATGCTCGCCAAGGGTGAGACCTTGTGCCTACGTATTCTCAAAAGGAGGTTGAGAAAGTCAGAGCAATCGTAGTTCCCACTTATGTGCTAGTGGAAGCAAAGATTTTAAAAGACAACGACAAGTGTCATCTTAATGAAAAATGTATCTAATTTATTTCATCACGTACATTTTTGAAAATTTGATTGTTTAAATCTTTCATTGTAAGCATTGGGTGTTTTGCTTGAGTGTACAAGTGTTACCACTTACAAGTTAAGAAAGATGTTTGGAAAGAAACGTTGAATTTTTCATTGTAAGCATTGGGCGTTTTGCTTGAGTGTACAAGCGTTGCCACTTACAATTAAGAAAGATGTTTTGTTTTGTTTGAAAAAGTGTTTGTTTTGAAAAATGTTTGATTTCAATGTGATGCTATAGATGAGATACTTCTTCCATGGAGATGATTCACGTCTTATCTCTAAGGAGAACTGTTTTGTTATTGTTTAGGGGATGCTTTTAAGAAGCATGTGGGTCCTTGTATTGTAAGCCCAAGAGGAGGCTATCTGAGGGACATCGAGGGTCCTTGTAGTGTGATCCCAAGAGGAGGTTATCCGAGGGACATCAAGGATCCTTGTATGAAGTCCAAGAGGAGGATATAGGGTATGGTTGGGTTGGCTTTAAAATTGATTTCACCAGGAAACCATACTCTTAGGATTCTATCTTAGTGAAGGTGATTCTTTGTATTGGAAGCCCAATAGGAGGCTGTTAGAGATTTTCAGGTCTCTTTCTTATATGAGGCCCAAGAGAAGGCTAAACTCAACGAGGGAGCTCTTTTGTACGAAGCCTAAGAGGATGTTAACTCAATGGGGGAGTTCTTTTGTACGAAGCCAAAGAAGAGGCTAACTCAACGGGGGAGTTCTTTTGTACGAAGCCCAAGAGGAGGCTATGGGGAACCTAGTTGTTATACTAGTTGTAATGACATAAATAAACATGAACAAGTATATAAACAAGTATATATATATATATATATATATGACAAAGCGTGTGTGTGTGTGTGTGTGTGTGTGTGCGCATTTATAAGATTTTATGAAGAAAATATATAAAAAAGTGTTTAAAACAAGCAAATAAAAGCTAGTGTACTTGGATATATACAAAGGAGTATGAAAGCAATATATAAACAATTGTTTAAAACAAGCGGATAAGATAGTATACTTGGATATATACAAGGGAGTTAAGACTTATACCTTAAGGGAGGCCCACTGGAATAAGAGCAGTTTCACCAAGAATAATGCTCCTCCTAATACCAGTGGAATTGGTGTATAAACAAGCGGAATAAAACTAGCGAACGATACTAGTTATACTCGAATATTGACAAAGATGATTGAATATGTACAAGGAATTGAATATATACACAAAAGGGTGGATATGTAAAATGAATTAAATATGTACATAGAAGGGTTGGGACTTACACTGTAAGGGAGGCCCATGATCTATTTGATTTTGATTTCGAAAGATTTTCGAGGAAAAAAACCTAGTTCAATTTATATTTTCAAAGATCAATCGAATCGATCATGGAAAAGAGATGTGTAAGTTAATTAAAATAATTTGAAAGGTTTGAAAATATTTGAAAAATGAAAATTATTCACAAGAAGTTTTGAAAAATATTAGGTTTGAAAATCAAGAAGAAAACATTTTTGAAAGCATTTTAAAATACTTAAAAATGTCTCATTTTTAACCTAATAAAAATATATCAAAAGAAAATATTTTTTTGAAATTTTTTGACATAATCATAAAATAGATATATTAAATGACAAGTGTGCAAAAAATCATCTCAAAATGAGAAGTTTTGATTGGTTTTTGAAAATGTTTAAGTTTGATAAAAATGTGAAGAAAACAAGTGATAAAAAAGAATGTTTTGGTCCTAAGGAGTGTTGAACTCATGACCTTAGACTTGCATGTGAAAATATTTATCACTAAGCCATGTGTGTGGCCTGTCATTTTTGCATTCTCAATTAAATATGTTTGAAAACAAGTTTGGAAAACCAATTTTTGAAAAATAGTTGAAAATGGAAGAAAAGTGGAAAGTTTGAAAAATAAAAGGTCTCAGGGGGATTCAAACCCTAGACCTTAAACAAGGAATGACATGAAAGGCACGCGCTCTGCCACTGGGGTGGCTATATATTTGTTTATTGAAACACAAACATATGTATATATATTATAAAATGGATATTTGAAAAATAGACACATGGCGCCATGGCCTTCATCGTCTTCCTCATGACAACCTTCATGGTCAAATTCGAATTTCTTTGATTCTCCATCCATTTGAAAAATGTAAAATGCTAAATTGCTCAGAATTTCATCATGATTTCAGCCATGTAACTTATTAAATCTAAGACTCAAAGATCAAAGAGAATTTCCAAAAAGTACCAAATGAACCCTAACTGAAAATTGCAACTAATCTATGGGCACAATTAATTTTAGGTGAAATTGAGGATTCAGAAAGCTTGAGCAATATGATATCTACATTTCTAACTATTAAAATGATACCAAAGATGCTTATATAAGAGTATCAGAATTCGAAAAACTTACCTCTTGAAGAAAATTTCCTAATTGAGTTCTTCCACATGCAAACTGATGATACTGCTAGCTTCCTTGGACCTTCCTAAATGTGTTCCAACCTTTAGTTTGCTTTGAAACTTGTTAAATTCTTATACCCGACTCAATTTGCAACTTGCTGGTTTTTCAGTGGAGGATGATGATGGAGGTGTTACAGAAGTTGTTTAAGGGCTTGGATCACCTCTATGGGATGTATGGAAGGTGTTTGAATGATTACAAGAGGAAACGCACGAGTGGAATTCAAGTTTGCAAGTTAAGGCTCAAAACTTGCACAAATGGAGTTTTTGTGAGGAAACTGACTTTTGGCTTATTCTGTGATGGTTTAAAGTGATGAAGAACTTCTAAATTATGTTTAGAAGAAGTTTAAATGACACTTTTGGTTAGAATTTGCAATGATTGGAAGTTGGAATTCTAACCTCTTTGAAAATGAGAAAACTTGCAATTTAAGAAAGAATGAGAAAACAAGTTTATAGTTATTCTGGTGTCATTTCCAAATAATGAAAGACCTCTATTTATAGGCCAAGATGTTAGGCAAGCAAGGCAAGATAGTATTTATGATTTTGCAACTTGGAGCTTAAGGAATAAGAAAGGAATCTTTGCCATAAATGCACATGGTTAATTTTCTAAACCATGGTTAATTCACTCAAGTCTTTCTATCCTTCTTTCAATCATTGACTTGAGATATTTTGGGATAAAACTTATAACTTGGTGATGACAAGACTTCTAGAAGGGAAAAGGATAGAATTTTGGCAAAATCACTTGAAAACTTTGTGAAAAATGACCTATAATTCAAGCTTTTGGGCCTATAATGTCAAATTTCAAAATCATAGCTCCACAAAATATTTTTTCATGTTCTTGGATATTTTTTCGAAATCTTGGAACAAGATCTATAAATTTCATGTTGGAAGTTTTTCTTGAATCAAAATGGATCTAGGTGAAAAATGGCCATGAAAATGATGAAAAAAGTGATAAAATACACTTGAAAATTTTTCTAAGTGTTTAGAAAAACAAGTTTTGACTTTTTGTTGACTTTTTCACATATTTTTTATTTTTGATGATCATGATGGATAATATGAAATGCTTTGATGATTGAAAAAATTTGAATTTCAAGAGTTGACCAAAAAGTCAAAGTTTGACAGATCTGGACAGTTGACTTTTTATCAGATGATTTAGAATTTCTCTGATGATCAACCATGGCTTTGGAGATGTTTTGAATCAAGAAATTAGCTCAAGATATTGCATTGGTGATTTTAAGATCATACTCCAAGCAATTAGGTCATTCATTGAGAAAAAAGTCAATGATACACCATCCCCGATCAAAACTCTAATTTGGTCGATTCAAGATTATTCTTGAGGAAATGATTGGAATTTGAAGATCAAATGTTGATGATTGATGAAGATAGATCATTAGTGGTGAATGGAGACTTAAACCCTAATTGATCATATCTTGAACAGATGAAAGATTTAATCCAAAACCCTAATTTGGCTCAAGGAGCACACACAAGTTATCGCTATTTTTCTGTTTGCGGTAAAAAAGTGAAGAACGAGGGAATTAAATCGGAATTCGAATCTTTGCCTCAAAATGATTTACTCTTTATTTTTTGTTTAAAAGATGCCACGAGCACCAAGCTTTATTGTTTCCAAACAAGAAAGAAAAGAAAAAAGGGAAAGCTGAAATACCCTAAAATTGATATGTAATGTGATTAGTGTGAGCTAAACGCAACGCATGAGAGAGTAACCTGGGTAAGAGGGTTGGTTATATAAAGGGAATGTATTAGCACCCTATATATCTATAGTATTCTATAGGAACCTTTTGTGCGTTTGTTTTATTTGTTATGCTATTTTGGGAAAGTTTCTCCTTTGGGATTTAAGAAGGGTAGGTTAGGCAGGAACCTAAGTTTATTATTATGATTATGCTTGCAAAGATCATTGGGATCCTCTGCATACATATCCCCTAGAGGGAATCAGAGCATCGGTAGCTCGGATCTAAGGGAATTGAGGTTTTTTTGGTTTGAGGGAGAAAGAAGTATGCTCGCCAAGGGCGAGACCTTGTGTCTACGTATTCTCAAAAGGAGGTTGAGAAAGTTAGAGCAATCGTAGTTCCCACTTATGTGCTAGTGGAAGCAAAAAATTTAAGAGACACCGACAAGTGTCATCTTAATGAAAAATGTATCTAATCTATTTCATCACATACATTTTTGAAAATTTGATTGTTTAAATCTTTCATTGTAATCATTGGGTGTTTTCCTTGAGTGTACAATCATTACCACTTACAAGTTAAGAAATTTTTTATGTTCGCGGTAAAAAGGGAAAAACGAGGGAATCGAATCGGAATTCGAATCTCTGACTCAAAATGATTTACTCTTTGATTTTTTGTTTAAAAGATGCCGCGAGCACCAACCTTTATTGTTTCCAAACAAGAAAGGAAAGGAAAAGGGGAAAGCTGAAATACCCTAAAAAAGATATGCAATGCGATTAGTATAAGCGAAACGCAACGCATGGGGGAGTGACCTGGGTAAAAGGGTTGGTTATGTAAAGGAAAGGTATTAGAACCCTATATATTTATAGTATTCTATAGGGGGACGATTTTGCCAGAAGCGAACGGTCGTTGGTTTCAGCCATGTTGTTGGAAAAATTGTGGTATCTTTGGTCTTCTAGATTCTTGATGAGGAATGAAGATGGGGAAGATAATGTCCCATAGACGGAGTCACTGATCTGGTTTATTAATTAGAATTGGAGATAGTTGGAGCGAACGGAGGTCCTTCGAGCAATGTTGATGATGAGGAGGGGTAGTGTATCTACAAGGCACTCCGATGCTAAAGTAAGCAAGTGATCAAGATGAGAATAAGAGAATATTAGGTTTATTAGAGTAAAAATGTGATACCTTGCCTCAAACATGTGAGGGTATATATAACGATCTTAGAAGTGTTCTCATTGGTTGCTATATTTGGGCCTAGATATGCGGACCCATGGATATAGCTATTCGGGCTAACCTGGTCAAACCGGGCACTAATGCTCGGAACTAGCTGTTATGTCGACTAGATGGGGACATAACGAGCATAACCCTTGATAAGGAGAGTTTGTTTGATCTTCTCGACATCCGTCGAGCCGAAGGGTTCTGGCCATGTGCAGAACGGAAAGATGATTCCCTTTGAAGGTCTTTCGGTCTGTTCGACTCGTTACTAGTATGCTAGGAATGAGAGTTTGAACTTAAACTCACTTGATATCCTAAATTGACCTTGTAACAATTGGATTTATCTTTACATATTAGTGGTTCTTAAGGATTTTTACTCATAAGTCCTTAGTGAATAAATCTTTGACTATTTAAATCAATTTCTATGATCATGGTCAATTATAGATGAATTCAAGTATGGGTGCAAAAATGGGTTCGGCTTGTCGGTCATGCCCATTTTGCCCACACTTTCTTGTGAGACATGCTAAGATTTTAGGCCCGCACACTCTAATATGTATGCCCCCGTTCTTTAGGACTTTTGTGGATGCAAAATTTAACATATTTTTTTATAATTTTTAGGCTTAAAAGGTACAATGCTCACGAGTCCGCCCTACTCCGCACTCATTTTTTGGTAGGGAGGGATAAGGTTTTAGGCCTTTACCCTAAACAAATCCCGTCCTACCTCGATTTTTTCGTGGGCTTTTGCGGGGCAAGCCTAAATGGGATGTGCATGTTCGTTTGCCACCCCTAAATCCAATCATTTAATTATCAAGAACAAATAATTTTTTATATGGTATCCTTAATTCTAGGTGACATCCAATATAAAATATTTCAGTCAAGTGTCACTATTAACAGTCATTCCTAACAGGTAATCATCGTAAATCAATTCTCAATTGTTAGAAAGACCAAAGCATTAAGTACAAAAATAAATAAATCATATATGAATAAAACCTCAATGATTACAAATTTTGATTCATACATTCAAAATCAATCAAGAACAATGATCCATCCCTAACACTGGAGGGTTTATCTACTCAAAAGATAAGCAAAAGACATAATAAAAGTCATAAATATTGCATAATGATCACAAAGAAGGAAGATCCAATGGAGGAATTCATTGAATTTGGTGTTTCTCGTTGTTCCTATCGTGTTTACGTTGCTCCAAGATGATATTTTTTATCTTAATAGTTCACAAGAAAATCATTTAAATATAATTTTTGGGTGTTGGATGATGTCATATGCATACATAAGTGTCTGGACAAGATTTGGGCATCCAAATGGTGAAAAATAAGCATGGGCATCCGGGACACGTATAAGGCATCTAGGACGCGTATGGATGCGTTTGGATGTGTCTGGACGCGTCTGGGAAAAATAGGCAGATTCCATACGCTTTCTATACGCGTACAACGAAATAGAAAAATGCTTAATCAACCTTTGGTGTCTTCATAAGAGTTGTATCCCTTGATGTTATCTTTCATTTATCATCAATCCCATGTTTGCGATGCTCTAGATATGATCAAAATACGACATATACATCATCATGTAAAATGTCTTGAAAATATCATTCTCATAAATTAATAAGTTAAGAGCATAGTTCAAAAACGAGAAAATTTGACAACACTAATTCACCCCAATTATAAATTAGTTATAAATTTATGAGCTTGTCCTTATAGAGTGGTTTATTGAGGACTCAATTGTAGAGAGTATGGTAGATGAGAGGTGGACTGAGTGGAATGGTCTTTTAATAACAATTATTTTATACATTTAAAGTTTAAATCGAAACAACCAGCCTAGTGGATAAGGCGCTGGTTCTATAAAGGAAATGGCGTGGGTTCAATTACTACCTCTCTCCTAATTTACCTTTACTTTTATCATTTCTCTTTCCTAAACACTCTTCAATTAACGTTTGGTCATTCAAGCAAAAAATGAGAGGATTTTTAAATGTTAGGAAAATTGATGCAAATTTTTTTTTACGAAGGAGTTTTTCGAAAGTGACTTATATAGTAGAGGTAAATGGCTATTAACCCTATACTTTATCAAGAATTTCACATATCAAAAACTAGGTTGAAACATTATTGTATAACTTCTTTGTTGACATGAAACTCTTCAGCAAATGACATAATCTTACACTTTGTGATTTTCTCTAGTCCAAACTTTACTTCGAAATTTGTGACTACAGCTTAGTAACTATTTTACAACACTATTCTCCTTTTCAAATGTGGAAGATCAAACATAGCTACAATCACAGAGCATGCTAAGAACTTTCATTCATGGATCAAACCAAAAGCCCTGATATTAGAGTTGGGGAATCCATGAGAGTCAGAAGCACCAACGAGACCAATGTTCTGGGACCACAAGAGAGGATGACGTCACATCTCCACCTAAAACTATAAGGTATTAAGTAAATTGATCATCTCTTTTATAAATCCAACATTTCAGTCATTCATAAGCAATGTAGGACTTCGACATCCTGCAACGGGATCCAACACCGAATTCAAGTACTACTCTCCCACCAAATTAGACCACGGCTCTGAAAACAACACACAAGAAATTAACATAAAAACTCCAAAACTACAGGAAAAAAATGTTGTCTCTCTCTGTATCAATTGAAATTAGACATACATACCCATTATCTACTTAATTTCAAATGCAACATATAGCCTAACCAAATATTTATTTGTTGTCATGGAAACTAGCTTATAGAGTCTATATTTTTATAAGGATTTAAATCTAAATTGATAGAAATGAAACAATTGGGACAAAGGATGCGTGTCAACTTGAACGTTGTCCAACTTGTCCTTAAATATGTTTCCACGAACAAGAGTCAAAAGATGAAAACAAAATACTAAACAAAATGGAGACTTTGAAACTTAAAAGATAGGAGAAAAAAGAAGAGTGAAACACTAACTAAAGACAATATTTAGTTGTGGATATAATGTCAAATATAGAACCGTACGTGAAAATGACATTACTTTCAAAATAAAATAAAAAATATTCGTTTAACCAAAAGACAAACTAAAGTCAAACTTAAAATACGTTTTTACATTTTATTTACTTGTGCAGTAAAATTCTCAAGACATTGAGACTTGGAAAGGAAAATCGAGTGATATATAATTAAGTAAAGAGATTAAGTTAGTATGTTATTTCTTAAAACGTGTTGATAGTTCTATGATATCTAACATTTGGTAAAAAGATGAATTTTCGTTATCCATTAGGTAAGACTATTCTTGTTTATTTTCATCTAACAAATAAGGAAAAATAATTCAAAAATCGTGTTACTTCCTTCATGTATCCAATATCCAATGAATGTCTTTTGTATTTTTATATTCTAATTATTATTTTTTAAATATCAATACTGTTAAAATAAATGACTTCTACATCTTTTTAATAACAAATTGAATATGTTTATTGTAATAGTACGAGGTTAAACAGCTTAGGAGTGTTCAAAATACAGTTAATTGAATTGTATTTCTACACTGAATTGGATTGAACTATAAAAAATACTGAACCATTTAAATGATTATTAAACTGAACTATTTATTCAAAATAATTTCAATGCAGTTTTAAACTAGTTCAAAATCAGTTTTTATTATAAATTGGTTCTATTATAAAAATTAATATTTTATAAAAAATTAAATAATTTTTTTTTCTAAAATATAAAAAAAAAATTATTTAAAAAAATATATATATATATATTTGATTTTGAAAAAAAAACTGAAAAAATTTGTTCTTGAAAAATAAAAAAACTAAATTTTTTTTCTTCGAAAATATAAAAAACTGAAAAAAAAATGAGAAATAAAAAAAAAGAAATTTCAGAAAAAGAAAAAAAAACTGGAAAAAATTTCCGAAAAATAACTGAAATATTTGTTTTTTTAAAAAATAAAAAAACTGAAATTATTTTTTCGAAAAATATAAAAAAATGTGTATTTTTTTTTGAAAAGTTAAAAAAAAAAACTGGAAAATATTTTCGGAAAAAAAAACCTGAAAATTCGTTTTTTTGAAAAATAAATAAAAATTTGAAATTATTTTACCAAAAAATATAAAAAACAATTTGAGAAATAAAAAAAAAAGGAATTTCAGAAAAAAAAACTGAAATTATTTTATCAAAAAATATAAAAAATTGGGATTTTTTTTGAAAAAAAAAAACTGAAATCTTGATTTTTTTTTTTTAAATATATATATTTTCCAAAAAAAAAATGTTTTTCGAAAATAAAAAAATTTAAAAATATTTTTTACGAAAAATTTATAAAAAAAACTGTAATAATTTTTTTTTTCAAATAAAAAAATTTCAGAATTTTTTTTCCCAAAATGCAAAAAAACCTGGAAAAAAATATTTTATAATTTATTTTTCAAAAAATATATATATTTTTTGAAAATAAAAAAACTGAAAAAAAATATTTTAAAAAAAAGAATTCAAAACCAATTTAAAATTTAATTAAAAAAATTAAGTTTTTCAACAAAACTAATTTGAAGCTAGTTAAATTATATTAAACTGATTTTTTATTATAAATTGGTTTGAACTAGTTATAAACTGAATTGTAATTGGTTTAACAGATTAACTATTTTTTTTTTAAATGATTTTTAATAACTGAATTAAACCATTAATATGGTTCAATTCAATTCAGTTCATGAACCACGAATATTTATGAATCATTCACCATAAAATTCATAACTCAAAATATCCAACAAACACAATAGAAAAGTCCAAAGCCACATATTTGAGATGCTCACATGACCGTATCAAAATAGGACATTGTAGAAATGTTTTTCCGATGTCATTTTTGTAAATGTATGAAACCGGACAACATTTTATCCCTGACTAGATGATAGTATATCTCTATATGATTTGCAGTTATCACAATAGAAAATGTTGTATGATCTATGAGAAAATCTTGCAGCAAATATGAGTCATTAGCCTTCACAAGTGGTGTGAGTTAAAGCTCTATATTCAACCTTTGAAGAGGATTTAGAAACCACTATTTGTTTATTACTTTTCCAACTGATTAATGAGTTGTCAAGAAAAAAAAACAAAAACTTGTAGTTGATCTTTTACTATCAGGGCAAGCACCCCAGCCTGAATCCGAGAATCCTTTGAGATTGAGAGGTGAATTGGAGTTATAGAACAAGCCTTGTCTAAGACTTTGTTTGAGATATTTAATAACATGTAGGCCTGCTAGCATATGCTCAGTAGTTAGTGTATCAAGGAATTGGCTTAGCTTGTGCTTACAGTATAAGCAATGTCAGGTCTGGTGTGAGTGAGGTACAGAAAGCTTCCAATGAGTCTTCTATATGTTGTAAGGTTAAATATAACTTCACCAGAAGATTTATGTAACTGCAATTGTGGCTGCATATGTGTGCCACATGGTTTTGCCCGGAGTAAGTCTGCATCTTTGATCAGATCCAAAGTATATTTCCTTTATGGAGAATCCAGCTAGTATTCTTGCTACTTCAAATCCCAAGAAGTATTTAAGTATAGCTATGTCCTTAATACTTAATTTGGCATCCAACAATGCTTTGATGTGTTTGATCTCATCAGGATATGTACCCCTTAAAACAAGATCAACTACATACACGAGAGTAAATGTGAATCCTTCATATCTTTGTTTTGTGAAGAGAGAATAGTCATATTTGGATTGAATGTAGCCATAGAAAATAAGACTATTTGTAAGTTTAGTGTTCCACTGCATGCTTGCTTTAAATCATATAAAGATCTTCGGAGTTTACAACCAAGGTTAGGATATGGTAGAAGAAGGCCATGTGGAATCTGCATATAGAGTTCTTACATCAAGTTGGTAAAATGGTCATTGTTGAGGAGCTGCGATTTCCAAGAGAACTCTAATGGTATTCATTACACAACAGGGCTAAAAGTATCCATATAATGTATGCCTTCTATTTCAGTAAGCCCCTTGGCTACTAATCTAGCTTTGTATCTCTCTATAGTACCATTATCATGAAGTTTGAGTTTAAAAACCCACTTACATCATATAGCATGTTTATGAGGTGGCAATTGAACCAAGATCCAGGTATTGTTCTTCACTAGATCAGTTATCTCAACATTGATAGCAAATTTTCAATTATCTTCACAGATAGCAGTATCATAGCATGTGTGTTCAGTAATGTAGGATAGAGTAAGAAGAAAATGATTGTGTGCAGAAGAGATATTTTATAAGAAATAAAAGATAATGGATACTTATATGTAGAAGATGATTGAGGTGTAGTTGAATTGGAATGATGAAGTGCTTTACTCAGCAAGTAGCAATGTCTTGGGCTCTTTGCAGGTACATCCCCTCACTCCAAGAAGAAACATATGAGAAGTAGATAGGGAGATTGAAACAACACACAAACACACCACTCTAGTCAATAGTTGATTAAGATAAGAGGTGAAATGTTTTAGGTTTTCAAGAATGTGTACCTTGTTTTGGCATTTTTCTTCCCTTTTATATGAACCTTGTTAGGTTTTCTACAAATTTTCATTCCTTAGTGTTCACCATATCGTTCACAACTTCACATTGTCAGATGTCAAGATTTGACTCATTTTGTAATATGACGATCTAGCATTTACTTTATGCTCATGCCTGGTGTTTTCTAGAGCAGATTCATGCCTTCTCTTCAGATCATATAACCTTCTTATTTATGACATACTTGTGATGTATCTAGCATGATGTCATCCTTACCACCAGTTTTTTAACCTTTTAGGCTTACATGATTTTTCTCTTATGGGGTCAAGGTCGGTTTGGATCAACCATGATCCAGATCCATGGATAGATAGGCTAATGGACCAATTTTAGTTATGTCGTGGTTCTAAAAACAGATGAAAGCCTAATAAAAATATAGATATATGTCCTCTTAAGTATTAGACAGACAATTGTTACTCAAATTATAATTCAAAGATTCACACATCAATCACTTGCATAATAAAGACATATTGGAAAGATTTCAAGCCTCGCATTGGAAAGACAAAGTCTCTAAAGAGTTAATATAGAGTAACATTACTCACCTTACAAGTCGGTTTTGTTAGAGTTAGTTAGAACAGATTCTAATATGGTATCAGAGTCTATTGATTGAACCATGGGCCGCCCACTGTTTATATCCACGCACCAAGCTTAAAAAAAGTGTTTGGCGTTAATGGGTATATTGGAAAGATTTCAAATCCCGCATTAAAAAGATAGAGTATCTAAAGAATTTATATAGAGTAACACTCATCACCATACAAGTCGGTTATTTAAGAATGAGTTAAGCGAAATTTTAATATGAAATAACCCTTAATCCCCCAAAAATCACCTCATATAGGATAACTTAATCATGGAACGAGGATGCACAAATCATCTATAGTTGAATGAACATTAGATAATAGTTTTTTAAATGGAAAATTATAGAATACCTTATTTTAAGTGAAATTTGATATGTTTGGCTGAGATTAGAAAATTCTAGAATATCTTAATTTTATGTGAAATTTGATATGTTAGTTGAGCTTAATTTGAAGATAATATACATTTGAAATTTTATTTGGTTCAATCATAAAGATTTTATAATTTAGTAATAAATGTTATGTGTGAATGTTGAGGAAGAATGGTGGAAGACCCTAAACAAAAAGGCAAGATCTTATTGATATTATGTAGGGATGTTCATTCTACTGCTAAACATGATCATATTGAAGTGAAAGAGAATGAGATGAAGATTTCTATGACTATCATGATATAGAAGTAGGTAGTATCTTAGACATCTAAGATTTGTTTCAATGGATTATGTCTTTTGAACTATTTATTACAGAGAATTTCTTATTCCACCCCATAGGGGTGAAAAACACCCTATACAATTTCGAAAATATTTTGGGAAAACCGGAAATATATTTCTAATTTACTCCATCACTACTTATAATTCATTCGTTTTGAGATACACTATTCAAAAGACAAAAAATGGAACCGGAAATGCACTGCCGATTTTCAACAAAAGAAAACATATTCACCCAAGTGGCTCATGCCACTTTTTGTTGTTATGGCAAAAAATTTACTTTTATTAGAAACCGGAAATGTATTTCCGGTTTGTATCGGAAATGCATTTCTGATTTTTTGTAAATACAATTTAAAAACGGTGTGCACCAGAAATATATTTCTGATTTTTAAGGGTATTTTTGGAATTTCATGTGGTGCCTAAGAAAAGCATGGGGTGGAATAAGTTTATAGTCTTTTGAACTACTTTATAAACTTAAAACTTAATTGTTATTAACTTATTATAGAATGATGATTATAAAGTATTAATTAACTTAGTTTAATATTGTATTTATAAGTTTCATGTTCATGTATTGTACTTTATTGTGAAAAACCGATTACAGATCATCAATCTGAATTGCATGATGAATGTGATCTGTAGATCAATCCCATACATATTAAAAATTTATAGCCAATACAGGCAGCCAAAATATAGTCAGAGAAATTAAAACACATGATCATCAAAGTTATAGCTCAAGAATTTGTAAAACATGTAGAAAAGTGCATGATGATCAAACTTACAGTGTGGACATAACAAAGTATAGGTGTAGAAAGGTGAAAATGTTATTAACAAGGTAGCGGATTGTCGAGCGATTAGTAATGGTTGTGAGAGTTATTACATCATTCTTCATCATAAGAGGCGTGAAAACTGGTAGTGCAGCCAGGTGCATGAGGGTCTTCAGCCCCACAACAATCATAGAACTTGGCAGCATAGGGTGGATCGTTTGGCCCCAATTCATAGTACCTTCATAAATAACAGAAAAGAAATAACCGAATACGTGAAAAACAAATAAATGAACAAAGTATATGTTGTGAATAGTAGCATTTACAAAGTGATAAGAGTAAATGAAGAATTCAGTGGGTGATAATTGAAGAAACTATAAAGATGGTTGCAGGTAGTAAGTTAGGGATTAGAATAGACCTTTTTTGGTCGTCGTGACGGCGACATACGAAGAACGAAGGGTGGAAACGGCAAGAAGTGGAAGAATTAGAAGCGGGGCTATAGGTTATCTTGCATCTCCTGCATATCTTTGAACAATTTGATACTTCCTCACTCTTCTCCATCTCTCTTTCCCCCTCTCTTCGCTTTCTCTCTCACGTTGCACTAACTAATAAAATGCATTTTATTGTACCAAAATTAAATTACAAGTTTTTTTCATACAAAATTAAATATATAGATTTTGACAATTGTTTTAGGTGGCTTTAACAATGACAAAAACTTATTTAAGACAAAAACTTTGAGGAGTATTTTCAAAGTAAGTTACCAATACGAAGACGAATAAGAGAGAATATGAGGAATATAGGAATTAAAAATTTATTTAACTCTTTAATTTATTTTACAATAAAAATTATATTTTTTAAATACATTTAACTTATATATTTTTTACAAAAGACAGAAACTTTGAGGAGTATTTTCAAAGTAAGTTACCAATGCGAAGATGTATGAGAGAAAGGTTGCGTGAAGAGAAAGAAGGAAACTTGTTGAATGAAGAAAGAGAGGGACAGATTAATCCGTGAAAAATTTAAATCAATTATATAAGAAGCACTAGCAAATAAATATATACAAAACATAATTATTTTTTTAAAATTTATTAAATAATTGATGTAAATTCCTATTGATATTTATAAATAAATAATTTTAAAAAATATATGTAATAATTAAAACTATGTAAAGTATAAAATAATTTTTTGTAATAAAGAATTAGCTTACAAAATAAAATTGCAAGCTTATGACATCAATACTAGAAAGAAGCATTGTTTGTTCCATGCAATCTTTCCTTTTTTTTTATGATTTATTTTTTCAGAATCTTCATTTAACTATGTAAATATGGAACTAGATATAATGCAGATAAAACTTATTGGGGATCAAGCTTTCACATTAGATGCTTTATATAAATTGATACCTCTCTATTAAGTCACACTGTGAGAATGGAGACTCATAAAATAACATGTGGGTTGCTATTATTATACTCAAGAGCTGTCTTTTTACGTAATATCAAGCTCCCCACTTTACATTATGACAGAAATATATTCAAATTTTGACATGAATTTTTAATACCTTCCTACACTATCTTAGGACATGAATTAAATATGCACACAGCTGAACCAATTAAATTAAGCTCAGCAGACTTCTCACATGTAGGTTAAGTCATCATCATATTCACTTGTGTTTTCGCTTCTTGAGATCATGTTCAACAAGCTCTTTGTGGCTCGACCAACTGCTCTTGTAGTATTTCTTGCAGCAACGGCAACCGCAGGTCCCAGAGATATTTCAGGCAAATTCGCTCTCTCTTCGATCATGGCTGTTTCAAAACAAACAATAATCAGACCAACAATTAATTATAATGTTCCTGGCATAAACAGGATAAAAATGACTTTTGCAATCACTGATCAACAATTTGATTTAAACATATTATATTTTATTTTCATATAGTATTTTGTATTTAATTGATAAAATTAGAATTATAACAGAAATAATCTGTCAAAAAGTGAAAACAAAACTTTCGGACCCATCAAAGGGAAAAAATCAAATAGTTTCCAGGATTTCCGTATCCGTTTTTTACTTCTTCATATGAAAGTCAGAAAGCTACTAAATGCTGTAGTTGAAAAGCAATCATAAAAATGAAGAATGCGATTAAAAGAAGAAAAGCACAAGAAAAACAATAAAGGGATCTTAGAAAACATATTATACATACACATAGTTTGTTGTTGTGCCACAGAACCGATATGTTGAATTCCAGTTTTTGCTGCTTGCAAAGCTTGAGCTGACTTGTTGACTCCTTCTGTTATTTCCTGGCTAAATGTCAAAACAATAAATGATTTTAGATTCATATATGCAATGCAGTTAAAGTTATGACTTCGAAAATAAATCCCGATAAAAATGCATCTGTTTTGTATTAGCAGTTCCCTTTCAAACATTATTTTGTTATAATTAGTCTTCAAAACCTCCTAGTGTAATTAATTGTATTGGATACAAAAGTGTATAAGAACTAAAAATAACTCATCAACCAAAATCTTGTACGTGGCAGCACGAAACAGAGTGCGAAGATTATATAAGCTTAAGGGTTAAAATCCTGCTAATTAAAATTCATATATCCATG
Source organism: Vicia sativa (assembly GCA_021764765.1). NCBI lineage: Eukaryota > Viridiplantae > Streptophyta > Magnoliopsida > Fabales > Fabaceae > Vicia > Vicia sativa. The sequence goes on along the minus strand of CM038793.1, from coordinate 185,239,980 downwards.
TTTTACTGTGTCCAACGCAACCTTGTAAGAGAAAGGACCAACAATCATGCAAAAGAAAATGTCATAAAACTGTTGTCGTCTCTAGAATAGTATCCCCTTTATTCATACTTTGCACAATCTTAAGTCCAAAACTCCAAATTTTACCAATTTAAATACATGAATCCATGTCATGATGTTTCAAGACAACCTTCAACCTTATAAGAGAAAATTTCGTAACACTGTTCAAACCACTAGCAATGTAGCCTTATGGCTCAGGATTTATCACCAGTTACATGTCATATATTGCTAGTATTAAGAAGTACACGTGGTCGATCGATTGTCAAAGCAAACTAAACAGTCATTTTATGCTCGAAGTATGTTTTCACCCTCAGCAACCAATACAAAGTACAAGACTAGAAGAAGAGAGAGCCTGTTTTAATACCCATCAGTGTTGTCTATGGCAGATGGCGGAAAATAGCAGCGAGCTAAAAATCCGCCATGAAAATAAGGCAGATGGCGGAATGGAAAATGGCAGAAGCATGGCGGACAACCCAAAAACATTATTATATCTATATATACACACAAAAAAAGCAACAGCAAAATACTAAAAACAAAATTCATAAAACTTAGAAAACATAATTATATATAGAGAAAACTAAAATTCATATCTCAAGTTTATCAAAATAGACAATATAAGGAAACAAAATAGGCGGGGCACGTCTCTAGTACCAAGGAGGAACACAGGTAGAGTCAAAAAGAAACAGCAGAATAGAACACAAAAGAGAGTAGCGGGAAGGAATAAAAAAGAAACAAAACAAATAAGGAAATAAAAGAGAAACAGAACCTAAAGAAGAGTATCTGGACAAAAGTTGGGTGAGGACGGGAAGAGGACGCAGAGAAGAAGAAAATAATTGGTGGAGAATGGAAAGGTTGTGGCGTATTCTGATCTTATAAATATGTAATCAGAGTTATTTGTATTTAACGAGGGTTATTAGTATTTAATCAAAGTTTTAATTCTTTTGGGCTTGTTTCCTGGTCGGTCAAGAATCTGCAGATTTTTTGTATAAAAAAACCGCAATTTCCATCATACCGCCATGAACTTCAAACTCATGGCAGCCGCCATGACACCACAAAGCGAAATTTGCAACCCGGCTGTTTTTCCATGGTGCTAAGTTGAATTTCCGCAACCGCAATTCGACAACACTGATACCCATGCAAGCATCATGTCTCTTCCACTTTTGTTTTTGTTGATACGCAGTAAGAATGAGTTGAATATGGTTTCTCATAACAGTCTAGTGCATACCATTACCAATCTCAAAATAACCATCAATGACAAATATGTAACAAGAAATGAAATACATCAACAACGGATTCAAAGCAAGGTATTGATTGTCACCTTAGTTCACTCAATTCTAGTGTGAGATCATTCATTTCCATCACCGAAAGCCTAATAGAAGTCATGGTGCTTGGGAGTTCCTCACGGGCTGTATCAGCTAGCTTTGAAAGCGATATCGCGGCTTTTCTCATCGCCTAAGGAAGATGTGGAAAAACAAGTATATATGAATATTGAGAGTAAGTTTATGTTTAACAATTAACCTAATAAGATAAAAACTTACAAGTAAAGTGGGAACAGCTGCACAAACAAGGCCAGTGAATGCCAGTGAAGTCTGCAGAAACAACAATCAAAATATCATTCAAGAAGCTTTATGAAAAGATAACAAGTCACTGAAAGATGAGGCTTACCGCACAGGCGATGAAAGCGAGGATAAAGAAAGCCTGGTCACTGAGGCTAAACTTGGGGACATGAAAATTGACGGAACCAACATGAGGGTTTGTGACTTCAGTATAATTGTTGGCATTTTGTGGGAAAGGTTCAACGTTGTTGGATCCATTGGAACAAAGTGGAATGAAGTTGGGTGATTTGAATTTGGAGGAGATGAATAGAAAATGGTGTTGTTGTCTGGATTTGAGAATATGGTTGAAATATTTGGTGGTTGTAGGAGTTTGTGGTAAGGCGCGTAACGAAGAAGCGAGGAGAGAATTCATGGTGGATAATTAGGTTAAGAAGGAGTGTAGCGCGTTCTTCAGTCTTCCGTTTTGCTTCGAGGTTTCCGCTCAGAATACTTACGAGTTACATATTTCACGAGTAAATGTCACCCACTTTCTTTATTTCCCTATTTCTACTTTTTAATATTTTTAATTTGGTTATCTTTTCATCGATAGACATAGCGAAATGAAATTAAGTATACATCTGGTTTTATTATTTAAATATTTTATTAAATGATTTATTGATACATTTTATATCACATGAAAAAAAAAATAAAGGGTTAGAATGAAATGGAATAGATTCTATTAGGGTTGTTATGATACACATGAAGTGGCCATTGGGAAGCTAAAATTTGGGCAGTTGAGAAGCTAAAACGTCTACTTTCTTTCCTCCTCACCCATAAGATCAAACGTGTGCAAGAAGATAACACGCATGTTATCGATGCAAAAGTATTGGAACTGTAAACCCTTAATTTTCTTCTAACCTTATCATCATACCACACATATAAACGCCTCTGCTTCTCTCATCCCTTTCTCTCTTCTGTCATCTCTTCTTCTCCCATCCTCTCTCTTTCGTCTTCTCCTTTTCTTCAATTTGGATTTCAGATTTCGCATGATGATTTCAATGGAGTAAAATCCATCGTTTTTTTAATCAATCGATTTTTACATTAGATTCAATCCTCAATGTTTTCTACTGAATTGAATTTGATTTGTCACTACAGAGTGAGACAGTTGAAGGAGAAAATCGGAGGTTATGGCAGCTAACACTCAAGATTTGTCGCCTCACTCTTCCTGATAATTTGATTATTTTAAATTAGGTTTTTAGAATCATCAGATATAGCAGGATGCCAGGATATATTCTAATAGTTTTTTCCTCTATTTAATTTCTCATGGCAGGATCTTGCTATGGCATTACTATTTGTAATAGGATATACGGGCATCATATTTGAAGAATCTCTAACTTTCAACAAAAGCGGAGAAGGGCTATTAATGGCTGTAAGCTTATGGGTGATACAGAGTCTTGGGGTAAATAGTTATTTTATATGTGTCCAAGTATTGTGTCCAAGAATCTCTAACTTTCAACATAAGCTCAATGTAATTTTCTTGATTGTATTAGGTAGGTTTATTGTACGTTGAGGTTTCTTTGTTGTGTATTTTTTATTTGATAGCGGACTGGAATTTAGAAGAAAGTCAAATGCTACGGAATAAGATATCATCCTTGCAATATTTTTCCGCGGTGGTACCGCATATGTTTAAAATTTGATATTACTAAAGGGATGGGGATGGTAGTGGAGAAATGACTATTTTGGATTATTTTGTTAATGTCTGTAAGATAGATTTGTGCTACTCCGCCGATGTACGAATTCTATTTTTCAACGGATTAAATTGCGCGTTTGGTTATTAACTCCCATTGTTTGTGTTTTTTTCCTTTATTTGTGTGATATGGTGTCGTTGCAACGATATACAAAAGCTCTGTCCACACTTCAAAGGGCTTCATTAGTAGAGAAGTCCAGACAAAAGCCACAAAAGAGGATGAGAATTTTATCTGATGTAAGTTGTTTTGCTGATTTTTGATCTCTTGGCACCAGCTGCACTGTCTAATATCCCCAGCTACACTATCTAATTTCTTGCACTCGCTGTATTAATCACATTCGGTTTCTTTCTGAAATTTAAATCAAATAAATTGATATCTAATGGATCCGAAAATTTGCCTATTGAGTATGATGATGAGATGTTCCTCAACTCTGCCTTCTCCTCTAGCTAATTCTATTATCTATGTTTACTGTTGTTTTCTGTTTGAATATGTTTTTGTTTTCCTCTCAGTCAGTGGTGTTGATAGTTTGGTTGGTTTTTCTAATTTCAATATATTTGCTATCAAGAGATGACATTAGAAGTCTTTAAAGTAAATATCAAGTCTTTACATATTGGGTTGGTACAATTTTTTATAGAACCTTATTCATTAAGCTGCTCTAATGTGTTAGTAAGTTTGAGAAATTCTAAGTACCAAAGTCTTCAAGAATCTATAATGGCACATTTTGATTCAGATGTGGAGAGAGACCATAATAAAGTTTAATTGGTTTCCAAATTTCTCAACAAATTTGACTGACCTAGCAAATTTCAAAGGCTTAGTGTTAATATTATTGTGTACTTAAATATAGTATTAATACTATTGTATGTTAATATATAATTTTTTTAAAAAAATTATTCATTTTGTTTGTAAAATATTCTTTTATATTGTTTTATTTAAGTAATTATTATATATGATTTTATGATTTTATAACCTAATATTTAAAAATATGTTGAATTTTAGAAGTAATAAATTTTTGAAGTAATGATAGAAAAGAAAGATTCTTTTTTATTGTATAAAATTTTTTCAATTGATTTAGTTTGAAAAATTGAGAATCCGTTAAATGTTTAAAAGTAATAGGAAGAATCAAAATGATTGTTATTGATAATATCAATTATATTAAAATTAAAAAAAAAAATAGTTTATATATTAAGATTTTAATGAATAAGTGAGATTTGTGTGAAATTGATTTTATAATTAATGTGTTAATCCTTTTCATTTAAAAGAATAATTTGTTAAAAATATAAATTATTTTTTATTAGTTAGTAACAAATTCAAAAATAACTCAACATTTATTATTTGGCTTATTTGTTTGAGTTAGAATTTACATTGACGATAAGATAATTTTAATTAATTGTACTTTTTAATATCGTCAATGTAAGATAAATTTGTAATTTGATATTCCTTTACATTGACGATAGTTAGTAGCTTAATTTGTTCAGCACTCATTTGTTTTAAAATGAGATAAGAATTTATTAGTATATTGATAATCTTTTGTTTTAAAGGTTAATGTACAAATTTATTTTAATACCGTTTTCAATTAAAAAAATATTAAATTAATCAGTTAATTTTAATTAACTCTAGTAAATAATTATTTTTAATTTAAATGTATGATTTAATAACGTTACATTATAAATTGAAATAAATATTTGATTTTTTAACAATAACAATTTTAAAATTAAAATGTTCAATAATAATAAGTATTAATAGAATATGTTTAACAATATTAAATTATATGTTTGGAAAATGTAGTATAATTTTGCACCAATCATACCGTACAATTATGCTACAAAGAATACAATTATTGTTATATAGTTATGAACAAAAACACAAATATAATTATGGTTTTACAAATTTATGCCAAATCGACACAAATTTATTGGTACTTTATAGTTATATCTTTTTAGAATGGTTATTAATAAATAACTATTTCTATAAATTTATTATATTTTTACAGAATTATAGTTTCTATGTTTATAGTAAATAATTATTCAAATATTTTTTTTCAATAATCATGAAATATTGTTTTATAATAAATTAAAAAAAAATAAAGTTAAAAGTAATTTAATTTTTAAATAATAAGATTTTTTTACAAACAAAAAAAATATTTTTAGTAAAAATATTTATCTGTATAATATTAATAATAAAGACAGATATAATATTATTATAATTTCATTGATAAATTAAATAAGTATAAAATATTTTTAATTTAAAAAAATATATTCGTGTCTCGCACGGGTATATACACTAGTTATTTAAATATTTTATTAAATGATTTATTGATACATTTTATATCACATGAAAAAAAATAAAATAAAGGGTTAGAATGAAATGGAATAGATTCTATTATGGGTGGACATTAGAAAATGAATCTGTTCGAATGAGAAAATAGATATGATGTTGGTTTATTTCGGATTACAAAATCAACTAATTTAGTTAAACCGTTTAAAAAGGTTAATGGTGGTATGGTTCGGTTGGTTTTATTGGAAATGTCTATTATTATTAATAATTTTATTAGTTATTGAGTCCAATAGTCTCTAGACCTAAAATTATTTCTCAAACCAAAATCCTTTTTCTTTCATGTTTTTATGCCTTTTGTTGAGAAAAATCAAACATTGACATCTCCTCTCCTTCACACCGTCGTTTCCTTCTTCCTCATTCTCTTGTGTCGTCGTCACCTTCTCCATCATTTGCTCACGCCATTTCACCTTCTTTCTCATTTTATCATTCCATTGTCAACTTCAACCTGTTCTGAGAAACTAAACATCTCATCCTCTTTCTCATTCTCTCACGCCAACGTTTTACACACCATAGAGCTTCGCTAATTGACTAAGCAATCGTTGGTATGTTTAAAAACTAACCTTATTAACATTTCTTTTTGACCTGCTTTTTATTTTATTATTTTCATATTATGCCATGCAATGTTGTTGCAACAAAGTTGTAAGTTTGGCATTCTTGAGAGTATCTTTTTTATCATAATGTTTTTTATGTATTGTTTGAGTACACGGTGAGAAACTGATTGAACAGGGTTTGAGTTTGTAGGTGAATTCTGTATAGTTTTTTCTCTCTTAGATTTTCACTTTGTCTCTTCTTTTTCGGTGCTACTAACCAAACCACAAATGCTAAAGAATACATAAATTAGGGTATATTTTTTTTCTAATCTCAATAACTACACCAAATTCTAAATAGGGTATAATTCACATTTTTTTCTCATTACTGTGAGCCCAAGTAGATTCAATTTATTTCTATGATGGTTGGTTTGTCATTGATGCATATTCAAAGTAAATATGGTATAATGAGGCATTGCATGTAGTTGAGGCAGTGATGGCAGAGGATTTTGTCGCGAGGAATTTACAACGCAACCACTGTATCTCTCTTGTTGAGATTATTTTGTATCCATTTGCATTGGATTTTTGTGAGGCATTCATGAGTTTCTAATTCTCATCGCCAATGATCACACTTCAATTTGGTTTGACTGATAGTTACAACATATTATGTTTGTCTTTGTGAAGCATTAATGAGTGTCTAATTATCATCACCAATGATCAGACTTTAATCTTGTTACACTGCTAGTTACAACATATTATGTTAGGCTTTTGTGAGGCTCTGATGAGTTTCTAATTCTCATCACCAATGATCATATTTTAATCTAGTATTCTGCTATTTGGTATGTTATTTAATCTAGCTTTGATGATTCAATTACTGAAGACAAGAAGGATGTCAGGGACAATGTTGGAAATTCCTATGTGCAAACTAATGAAACACTAAGAGATGAAGATAGTGAAGTCACACACATTGATTCAGTGAGTCCTCAATCTAGCACAAGTCTGTCTACTGAAGGACAGAAGGAACAATCCAGGGAATTGTTTGCAAGTGTCCCTGGTAAAGGTAACATCGCTGATTTTAAAAATATGATATCAAATATTGATGGATGTGTTGCCTTGAGAGAAACAAGAGGAGGTTTACCTGAACTGATGTTGAAGAGATACGATGTCAAGGAAGATGTCATGACATTTCATACTGAAGATCTGAATTCTTTTAGATATCTTATTGAACATAACTGGAGAAAGGACATTGGTAGTTGCAAACAACTAATCAACATTCTTATTGAAAGGAAGAAAGATACTTTGGAGCATATGGACAACAAGAAACAACTTATTGTTATAAAAAATAGTGTGATTGGAACTTGTATTATCGAAGAGTTATAGCAATTACAGAGATGGAGAAGTGCATCCGTTTCTAAATCTCTCCTCTATAATATGAGGCATGACATGCCTGGACTAATTGATGTTGAGAAGGACTGGAAAGAAGATGTTCTGCAAAATGATGGGGCTGACTACAACACCGAGAAATAAAGAAGGCCCTTAGAGAGAGACAAGAGATGGCAAACCATTTGAAGCTGTCAAAGAAGTTGTGTTTCCATTATGTGTGTTTCTATCGGGTGTTCTTGTGTGTTTCCATTTGTGATTCCATATGTGTAGGCCTGACTGTCATGTGTTTTTGTTGTTGTGCAACATGTTTTAGTTATTGTGTGACTTCCTTTTGGGGTATTGCCTTTTGGGAAATATGTGTCTTTCCACTAAGGTGTGTACATTTACTATGTGTTTCTTTATCATCATTTTGGCTAAAAATGGGGAGTAAAGTGTTGTGCTTTGATGTTATATCACATGTCTTGACATGTTGATTTAGCATTTTGATATGATTGTGTGTTACTACTTTTGTTAGAGTAGTTGAGTTTGTGGTTGCTTATGCAATCATTGAGGGGCATGAGTGTTCACGCTTGTGTGTGCTGAAGTTGTTGTTGTTGTTGCTTCTGTTTCCTCTGCATGAGTTCTGAGATGGATTTTTCCTTTGAGGGAGGGGACTGTTTATGTATGATAGAGGGAGTTATATACATGTCTGATTGTACAAGCTTAAAGTCATTATGTTTACAAAGTTTACATGATCGACATGTAGCTTGTATTGTGGTTTTATTTTGCTCTCCAAAAGCTTGGTTTTGGTTGTTTTAGCCAAAGTTTGATAAATGGGAGATTGTTAGTTCCATGTTTTTATGGTTGGCTAAATTTTGGCTAATTGTGGTTCTATATTGGTGTTGTGTAAGATGTTACAACATCTTTATCAACTATCATAACTGTTTTGCTGTTATGAGTTTGTTTCCAGATGTCGCATAAGATGTTACGACATCTGGGTCTGATGCAACAAGCGTTGTGTTTAGTTATCCTTGAATATTTAATTTGAATATTGAGTTTCCAAAATATTCTATTTTCATTATAGTCGAAGGCCAATCAAGGATTGTGTTATAAACAAGTGCAAATTTGATTGGTTTCTAAAAAGCATTGATTAAGACTTTTTAGGAAACTTTTATGAAGATTGTTTCTATTTTTGGGGAGAATATCCTGCAGAGTTTTTTCATGAAGATTGAAGTTGATTGAAGAATTCAAATCAGACCAAGCCCAATTGCGGAAGTTAATATAAGGAGTCACCCAAGACTTAGTTTTTAAGCATAGTTTTATTGTAAAACCTTGTGAAAAATAAAGTTTTAGGTCTTGATAGTTCTTAGATTCTCCGTGTGTTTTTCTTTGTACATCCTCATGTATCTTTGATACATTTAAGTTGACTGATTGTAACTTGCTTGTCAAGAGATTGTTCTCACTCAAAGATGTGAAGAAAGAGTTGAGTATTGTTCTTGGAGGAAGCTTTTAAGCAACTCCTATTATTTGTAATTTGAAAGTGTGTTTTTCCTATTTTGGTTTTTGAATACATTCCTTGGGATTAGGAGTGGTTTATTTATCACTTCAATGATTGGAAGTGATATGGCAATTTCTCATATCTAGGAGGTGCCTAGGTAGAAGTTGTACTAGATAGGGATTAGGCGAGAAGTTGTAAAAAAATGGAGTTTAGCTTTGAACTAGTACTACTGATAGTGGATTTCCCTTCTGACTTTGTAGCCTTCAGATTAGGTGACTTACACCGAACTAGATTAACATATCGTTGTGCTCATTTACTTCTTGAAAATTATAACTCTACTTTTTTGTTACATGTTAGAACAATATTTAATTCTGCAACTATGTCTCTGAGTTTTGATGATAACAAAGAGTATGTTTGAGTGAACAATTTTGTTACTCTAATGTTTGTTGTATTTTTAAGAATAAACAAACAGGTTCTGCTTCTGATGGATGGCGTGGCCAAGACATTGAAAGAGAAAATGCTCTACTTCTAAGCTACAGTGGTTCTGATGAACAAGTAGCGAGGAAAGCTTTAGAAGGCTCTAAAGCTAAGTTACTCTGATACGTTAGTCTGAAGAAACCAGTCTAAAGATATCGAGACAAAAGTTATGAGTAAACATAGTCCAAGATGTTGAAGACTCAAGTTTCAGAAGACAAAGGATTCTGAAGACCAAGTGCTTAAAGACTCTGAAGACGTGGCTCTGAAGACTCTAAAGACTCTAAAGACTTGAAGTTCTTCCGAACTTAGTTATGATACAAGGTTACAAGACCAAGAGCTGAAGACTTTGAAGACATGGTTTTGAAGACTTGAAGTTCTTTTAACCTTATAATACGATACAAGGTTCTTTAAAACCAAGTGATAAAGACTCTGAAGAGGAATATCTGAAGACTTTGAAGACTTGAAGTTTTGACGAGCCATAAGTTATGTTCACCTTCTAAACTCATGCTCGCATAAGCCTCTGAAGTGTAGAAGAAAGAAGATAACGGTAACATGGTACAATAGTACACTGTACGAAAAGGGCTCATTCCATTATCTCTCTACTAGGATGAATTGTGGAATAGAAAAAGGCATGGAAGAACTATTTTGTAACGACTCTCTTTTTTAAATGTCCAACAGATTTATTTTAAGTGGATATATAAAGGGAAACAATCATAAGTTTGTGTTGTTGTTGTTGTGTGCAAAAATACAATGATAATGAAAATTATTGTTGATAAATGATAGCAACAAGATGATCAATTCGTATATCAACAACAGGAGAAACATGAGGAACAACATGTAATCTTGAATCGTGTGATTTGATTATCTCAAACTAAGCAATCATTAATTCACATTATGCTTTAATCTCACATATTGCAAGAAGCTTGCTAAGCTGTAGAAGATAATGAAGACGATCATGGAGTCAATAATTACAAATTCATAACATGTAGTGCTTGAAAGTGGTCATTAGAACAAGGGTTGTTGTCCATAATATTCTAAGTTGAATCAAGATGAAGAAGTCTTTATCCTTATTATATCAAGATCAATAGAGCGTTCAAAAGCTTATGAAGAAGAAGACTTCAATCATTTAAGTGCTTTGGACTGTTATCCGTGAAGAAGATGCTTAGAAAAGAAGATCACACATTTGAGATAAAATACAACGTAATATTCTTAGTGTGTATTAGGATCTTATGATGTACTTAATTGAGTTTACACCTGCTTGTATAGAAGCATTCTCTTGTAAGAAAACCTTGTAAAAACAAACAGTTGTTTGTTCCTTCTAAATGACTAGTTGGTCAGAAGCTTTAGGAAGGTTTTTGACAATTCTTCTAAAGAACCAGTTGGGTCTGAAGCTTTAGAAGGTATTGTGTTCCTTAGAGGACCAGTTATGTCAGAAGCTCTGAAAAGACTAAGATGGACTCTTAATGGATGTTAGTCACAACAGTTGTCTGTGTAGATTGTAATCATAGTGGGTTAAGACCTTGAGTTCAAGGCGAAATCACCTCGAAAGGGTGGACTATTGTAGCTTGAGGTTATCAAGCGAACCAGGATAAAATCATGTGTTCTTTACTCTTGCTTATGCTTTATAGTTTATGTTTCTATAATATTTTAAATGCGTCTGTTAGAAGCAATCGTAAGAAGCAATTGTCAGAAGCAGTATTCAGAAGCATGGTTCAACACGAAAGTTATTAAGAAGCGAAATTTTATCAAAGAAGTGAAAAACTAAATTAAACCCTCATTTCTTGTGTTTTCTTCACTGCTTCATTACATTGTTTGTTGTTCTGTCAACGGATGTCATAACATATGTTGTGACATTTTGTGTTGTTGAGGCTTAAGTCTTAACTTTTGATAATGTGCGTGCCAAAATTTCACTGGTCAACACAAAGATCAAGAAGATTCTAAAAGGTCAATATTAGATTCAGAGGTCATTTTGTCTTCTTTTGATCACGTGCATAACCAAACAAAAATATACACAGACATCAAGGATGAAACAAATAATTCCTTTTGAAGCAAAGGAATTTCAAATATATTTTCTCAAATATTAATTATATAAAGTAACATTCCAAGGTATCTGATTAAAGCTTCTCCAAGACTCACGTGTGCAAGAAGTCTTCTTCGAACAACTCTTTTTTATCTCTCTCTATATAAGGAGCTGGAGACTTGAATAAATAATGAACTATTGATAAACAAAGGGTTGTTACTTTCTCAAATCATAAGCACAAGTTTAAATTGGAATTTCTTAACATTTACATATCTTAAAAATTCGTAAGCTTTAAGAGTCTTTATGTGTTATATTTTGTTTAATCCTCTGATTGTATCTCAAGTGTAATAGTCAAACAATCTCTCATTTGTAAGTTAGATTGTTCAAAGTCTATTACTTGTGTGCTTTGAGTATATGAAATATCTTGCTTGTATGCTTGAGCATTGAAGTCTCTTGTTTGTGTGTTTGAGCATTAGAAGTCTCTTACTTATGTATATGAGTATTAGAAGTCTCTTATTTGTGTATTTGAGCAATTGTAATCAGTAGTGATTATAGTGAAACCCCTTATAGAAGTACAAGAGAACTAGACTATTTATGTGTTGTAGAAAGAAACATGATAAAGTGAATTTCTTAACCCACCCCATGTCCTTCTTAGCCACCCCTACAAAATTCCATTTTTGCCCCCAGGAAACCGGAAATAAACTTCCGGTAAGCACCCTATTCAATGAAATTCAGGTTGAAAAGGGTTGGGTGTGAACCGGAAGTATATTTTCGGTTTTAAACTCTATGTAATATTTCAATAAAGTGTGTATGTGAGACCAAATTTGGAATTGGAAATATATTTCCGGTTCCCACCCTTTATCATGCAACTCACGTTGAAAAGGGTTGGGTGTAAACTGAAAGTATATTTCCGGGATGTGAGACCAAATTTGAAATAATTTTTAATATTACATTACTCCTTCTGTTTTTTATTATATGTCGTTTTGAGAAAAAAATGTATGCTAAAATATAAGTCGTTTTGTAATTTCAATGTACAATTAAAATTTTCTTCCTAAAATGCCCTTACTCCATCTCTTTTTTCTACAATTTTTATATTCCGATGAATGTTGTATTCCAATGCAGTGAATTTAAGTTTTTTTTATTAATGGTGATAAATTGAAAAATACCTAATTTTTTAATCATGATTAAATCTAGATATTTTATCCTCAAATCATAATGATTAATTTATGATATTTGAAAAAAAAGATTTTGATTGTGACTTTAAAAAGGGTAATAGTGGAACATCTTATAATATATTTACAAAATTAACAAAAAAAATTAAAGACTTCCTTATTTAATATAGAACCGGAAATATATTTTCAGTTTTCACCCCATAAATTGAAAAATACGTAATTTTTCCATTGATTAAATAATTATAGTTTAGATATTCAATTATCAAATCATAATTAAATCTAAATATTTCATCCTCGAATCATAATGATTAATTTATGATATTTGGAAAAAAGAGATTTTGATTGTGATTTTAAAAAAGGTAATATTGGAGCATCTTATAATATATTTACAAAATTAACAAAAATCAAGTACTTCATTATTCACCATGATAAATTACTGTTGTCTCTCTCTTCCTAACTCTTGATATTGTTTTGATCCGCTACAAATGATTTACCTTAAAGTGACTACAAATGATTTAACCTTAAAGTGATATTCTAGACCTTGTGTTCATAATTTGAGAAGAGTGTAATAAAAAATAAAGAAAAATTCTACTCAATTCAAAGACCTTCATATTCTTGCTTGGTAAATTGTACTTTTAAGCTTTCTTTCTTGGAATTTGTTTTCCAAAATGCAACATCATTGTGTTCTTTTAATTCATTCATTAGTCTGCATTGCTTCATTTAATACCATATTCCCTGAATGCAGACATTTCATCCTAAAATAGTAGCTTTACTCTTTTTTACAATTTCATTTGAATGTCAATGTCTATTTTTCTCTTCATTTTCATATTAAATTTAAGACGTGTTTTGATCTTTATTGCACATTATTCTGGTCTACCTTACACCATATAATGCTCTATAATAATTATCTTCACTCATTTACATAAAATTCAAATGTCACTTCATGCATATGCATTACACTGATCTATTACTAGCTTCCTACAATTGTAGCCACTATTTTGCATCATTCAATACAAGTCCAATGATTCAAGGATCCTGCGAGCCTGGATTTGAAGAGCAGTTAGCCTTTGTTCTGGATCCAGGGTCGAGCCAAACTGACTGGCTGCCCATATCAAGGAGGCTGATGTCTCCCCTAGGAGACGCCTTGTGTCTTCATGTATAGTTGCCAGAGGAGGTGAATCTCTTCCATTGACATGTCCAATGAGCAGCTGCAAAAACTCTCCACATTTTAACCTGACAAATGACAATATGACATTTCTTTTAATATCAAATTCCCAAGACAGCTGAGAAATTTCAGGCATCATGAGTATGAAGATCTGCCTGACAAGTATATGAGCCTTAAGATGAATGAGACTGGCTGTAACAAGAGGCAGTACCTGAGATTTTCATCCACTTGCTTGTCTCTTACAAGGTTGGCAACTTCGGTAATACCATTATATTTCTCAAAATCCTGATAAGTAATTATTAAATGAGAGAAATTTCAAGAAATTAAATAAGAAAAAACGTTCTTCTGTGGCAAGCATAGACAAACTCTCAGCTAAGCATCAAGAGGAAAACATCAATTAGCAAATCATAGCAGCTAAACCAAGACACTCATGTCTAAAGCTTCTTTAAACAAAAATCAAAGGGTCTTGCTAACCAGTGATCTCAGGGCACTCTTTAAGTATTCAAAATAAGAAAATATTTTATAGAAAAATTTCCAAGACACTATATACGCAGATTTCCAAGAAAAATTTACTATTTTAAGGTCTAAAAGAGTACCTTGAGGGCACTGGTTAGCATTTCCCAAAAACAAATAAAGAGAAATGGCAAAACTCTTTTTTCTTTTATTGGTAATGGTAATTGACAAACTAATGTATTTAGTAACTCTTCCTTACTAAACCGCAAATAATGAAGACATGATAACCTCGACTTATAAAGCGTAAATGGATTATAAAAGAAAATATATGTTAAAACTAGAATGATAGAATAATGAAACACATTTGTAAATGATGTAAGGGCAAGGGTTAGGTACCATTTGATTGGGTGATGAATCAACCATCAATGAGATCAGAGCGTCTAAGCAAGCACTTTGCTCAAGAACTCCACGGGTGGATAGTATATTCAACAAAACCTGAAAGGTAGCAACAAATATTCATAAACAAGTGGGTTTTAGGTTTAGAGATAGTGATAAGCAGGAAGAGGGTCACCTATCACATGTACTACCTATTTATGCGTGTTTCATATGACTGGAATTCCATGTTTCATATCTAAGGGTAAATTTCTTCATTTGCAGTTAAATTTGATATCAGAAAGAGTTCTTTTTATGGCTTATTTTGCTTTCAACTTCCATTCATAGCATTAGGGGGCCTCATTGCTGAAAGTGCAAAGAAATTGGAGGCTTTTTTTCTGATAGAAGAAAGGTTAATAGTTAATATAGAAGTAGGAATTACAATGTCTGCCACATTATGTTTTCCCATGAAGTTATTCGAATACACTAAGACACTATTGCAATATTAGTTGTAGCTTATGTTTATGTTATGTGCTTATGCAAGAACTAATCAGCGTGAGACTGTCCATAAGCAGAAGAGGAGGGAATTACTAAATCAATTTGGTTGTTGGCTTGTCACATTGTTTGTTGTACCTTTGTTCTTTGAGGAGAATATCATATCTCTTGTCCTTGTTTTCTTTTTGTACATTAAACCTTTTGTTTAACAAATAAAATCAAAAATTCCAAAATATATAACGATATGAAAAAGCCATTTATTATTGTAATTAGCCGTCATCCATGCTAAAGATGTCAAGAGAACCAAAAACTTTGAAATTTTAAAAATAAATGTGAAGTATTTGGAAGAGTTTACATAATGAACTTGAGTGTTTTTTTACAGATTGTTTGACTTCACCCTTTGTCATTAGAGGATGGTGTCATAAAATCGATATTTATTTTCTATCTCTCTTTTCAAAAAAATATTAAAAGCTTTCTACCAAAGAACAATAATATAAGGAGCTACTATTTTATAAATGAAGTTGTTGGGAGGAGTTTTCCTCGACATGAAGCCTCTATTGCATGGTTACTCTCAGAATTTGGGTTGGGTCTAACTCATCCCTACAAAACCGACTTGTACAGTGAGGATTGCCCCCACTTATAAACACACCACATGCCATATCGCTAAGCACTGTGGGACTAATTCCACCTCTTCAAAGCTAACACAATGAAGGTGTTTGGGGCTGCAATTAAAGCATGCCAAAATTAAGGCGACTAGGGGCAGACCGCAATTAAGGTGGAAAGTCCAACACACACCCTCACGCTTGGTTTGTCATGTGTATTGTCTTTCACTTGAATTGATAAACTTGGATATCTTTGAGTCCAAATGTTGAACATTTAACTTGTTTTTTATATTGTTTGATTGTAGGTCTGGAAGACGATCGAAGGAAAAGCACAAATGATAGAGGCAAATGGATGACATCCCTGCCTAATTAGAGCCCTAGACACCTGACCCAGCACTGAGCGCCTGCTGAAGGTATTTGTGTGTCCCTAACAGTGTTTAGTGCCACACAGCCAACGGTAGGGCGCAATCTTCATCAGAGCTAGCTACAAGCCTTAGACAGTGCTAGGCTCTGAATTCTTTCTTGTTCTCATGATTTGGCCAGTGTTAGGTGCCCTGCGACATGTTTAAGCACCTCATACTTGACTTATTACACTATAAATACGTTTTTTAAAATATTTTGTGGGGATCTTTTGATCACTTTTTCATTTAAAACTGTGTTATAGCAAAGACTACTTGTAGGAAACACGACAAAAATCATTTCTTTGAGAATCATCTAAATTATCTCGCCAAGATCAAACTTGCTACCTGTTCAATTTTGCATTGAAATAGACACGCGAGAATGTGCTACACTAGTTGTGAACTTGTGATCCTATCTATCAGTGACAAGAAAAGCTAGTAAATAAATGGACCAAAAAAAAGAAGATAACCTGAACAGCATTATGCTGATGGGCAAGAGTAGAACTATGTGGATGAAGCAAACAACAACCTTCCAAAACTCTAAGAGCAAGTGCAATTTCATCATCAGTAGACGGACTAGTTAACTTCAAAGGTTCCACACCAAATATATGACTCATATCTCCTACTACCTTATTGTAATTATGATCATTCCCCATTTCCTTTAACGAGTGCTGGAAAAGAACCGGAACCACTGCAACCAAAGCAAAACTATCCAAAATAAATTGAAAAAGTAAGAATAATGATAATGAAAATGCGGAAGAATTAAAAATGACCTTGAAGTTGTGGAATAGACTGGGTTAGGTTAAAAAGGTAAATAGTGGAATCGGAATCGGCAATTGAATTGAGGAAATTGAGAATGGAACGAAGAGCACTGTGACGGAGGAAGGAGAATTCGGCGCGAGCGTCTCGGAGACCGGTGGTGAGAGCGAGAGTAACTTCCCGATATACCCTTTGTTGATGAAGGGAATTCACAAGCTCCACCACGGAAGCATTTGGATCTTGTTTCTCTGTTTCGATTCCTTCACTCCAAAGTGGTTTCTTCAAATACATGATTTGGATTTGGATTTGGATAGTGAGAGGATATGTTAGAGAGAATTGGGATGAAGCTCGAAATGTGAAAACATCCGTTCGGGCCTGGGGGTGTTTCTCACTCTGTTCTGTTTGTTAGACTAACTTTTTTTCTTTTTCTTTTCTATTATTTTGTTTTTAATTTCAAATTGCAATATTTGGTAATTAAAGAAACGAGCTCTTATGTAGATACGCTTATTTATTTGGCTTAAATATATAACATTCATCTAATATATGCAAAAGATTTCTTTTCGATCCTATATTAGTAAGAGGGTTGTTCCACGAGTCCTGTCTAGATTCATAATATACACTAACTTGTAAAGTGTGATTTATATTTGTGATAAATTATACATTTGATTTTAACTTTAATTATATAAAACATAAGCAAAAGAAAATATAAAAGATAAATATTAAAATGAATCATCTAGCACTGGTATCTCATAGATACATTTACATCTACCCGTGAATCTATGTCTGCAAGATTCATTACAATGAACCATTTACAACTATTAAATTGAGAAATAGCAAAGTATGATGCGTGATTATGGATGCAAAGAGAAAAGAATTTGCAGTTGCAAGTGAATAATAAAGTTTTCCACAGTTTTTGGGCAGAGAGATACTCTGTAGAAAATCCTTTTCTTCCTTTTCTTCTTTAAATTCTCTTTTCATTGTCATTGTGTGTGGTGATATCATTATTGTTCACCAATATTGGTGGATTTCCAACATCTGGTATCAAGATCTCTGGTTAATTGATTCAAGGTAAGATCAAGAACGATCATAGAATAAGAATTCACAATGGTAGTGAGCTATGGGAATGCAAATTATCCAGCTAGTCTACCAATTATGAAAGTAGATAACTATGAGAATTGGTGCAAGAAGATGAAGATGTTATTCCTTTGTCAAGGTCTTTGGGATCTTGTGAATGATGGATTAGAAGCGCTTGAAGAAGACGCTTCAGAAGAAGAGAAGAAGAAACACACAGAGTTGGAGAAGCTGCGTTATAAAGCACTCTTTATAATTCATCAATGTTTGAGTCTAGAAAATTTCGAGAAAGTAAGTGATACAGAATCTGCAGAAGAAGCTTGGGAGATTCTCGCAAAGTCCTTTAGTGGTGCATAAAAGGTGAAAGAGGTGAGGTTACAAACTCACAAGAGAACCTACGAATTGCTTCAGATGGAAGATAGTGAAAGCATATATGATTTCTTCACTAGAGTTACAAAACTAGTGAATCAAATCAAGATATGTGGAGAAGCATTAACAACAAAAGTTGTTGTGTCAAAGATTTTGAGATCTTTGGCTCCTAAGTTTGACCACGTAGTGGTGGCTATCGAAGAAGGGAAAGATTTGTCGAAATTGACAAAAGAAGAGCTTCAAGGTACGCTTGAGTCTAATGAACAAAGGATGAATGAAAGAGCTGTAGGAAAATCGAAGAGTGATGTGACTCTGCAGGCTCAATCAGCAAAAGACAAGAAAGGAAAAGGAAAGTAGTTCGGGTAGGGTGGCTACAATGGCGGAGAAACCAAGGCAACCAAAGAGGTGGTGTTACAAATAGAGGAAGATGTGGTGGTCGAAAGCCCGACAAGAGTCTCATTCAATGTTACAATTGTTAGATGTATGGTCACTATTCGAGTGATTGTCCAGAGAAGCGAAAGAATCAAGAAAGTGATGCAAAGTTCGCCAAGTATGAAGAAGAAGAGATGTTGATGATGGTCACAACAAGAGATGAAGAGAAATTCAAGGATCAATGGTACTTGGATTCTGGATGCTCATCACACATGTCTGGAAGGAAAGATTGGTTTGTCAATCTAAAGTCCTCAATGAAGAACATGGTGAAATTTGCAAATAACAATACTCTAGAAGCTGAAGGTATTGTAGATGTTATGATCATGAGGAAAGATGGAAAAAGGGCAGTAATTTCGAATGTGTTGTATATTCCAGGCATGAAGAGAAACTTTCTTAGCATATGAAACTTGGTTGAAAATAATTCCAAAGTGACTGTCGAAGACAAGATGATGACAGTTTTGACGCGAATGAAAGGTTAATCTTGAAGGCTCATATGTCCCAGAATAGAACCTTCAAGATCAAACTTAATGTGATGGAGCACAAGTGCCTTTCGACTGCAGCTAGCATAGACGAATAAATACGACACTATCGACTAGGCCATATCAACTTCAGAGACATCAGAGATTTAAAGAAGAAAAATATGGTTTCAGGACTTCCAGAAATCGACATTCCAAATGAAGTGTGTGAAGAATGTGTGCAAGCGAAGCAACACAAAAATAGCTTCATCAAGGATGCAGGAAGAAATTCGAAGGCTATTCTCGAAGTCATATACTCTGATGTATGTGGACTAATCCAGGTGGATTCGTTTGCAGATAACAAATACTTTGTCACATTCATAGATGATTTCAATCGAAAACTATGGACTTACATGATCAAGAAGAAAAGTGAAGTTATCGAGGTATTTACCAAGTTTAAGTCTATGGTCGAAAGACAAAATGGTCGAAAGCTCAAAGTTTTGAGAACTGACGGTGGTGGAGAGTATGTGTCAAAAGATTTCGATAAGCTATGTGAAAAAGAAAGGATTGCGCATGAGGTGATTCCACCTACACTCTAAGCATAATGGGACTGTAGAAAGGAAGAAGCGAACCATCATGAATATGGTTTGAATTATGTTAAGAGGCAAGAATTTACCTAAAGAGTTTTGGAGTGAAGCTGTGTCGACTGCAACTTATATTCTGAACAAATGTCCAACGAAGAGCCTAGAAAGAATTACTCCAGAAGAATGTTGGTTTGGTGTGAAGCCTAGCTTGAGTCATCTGAAGGTATTTGGATATATTTCACATAGACATGTGCCAAATCAGTTGAGAAGAAAAGTTGATGACAAGTTGACTCAAATGATTCTAGTTGGATATCATTCAACAGGGGGTTACAAGTTGTTCGACCTAGTGAACAAGCAGATTGTGATTAGCAGGGACGTGATCATAGATGAGCTTAAAGAGTGGGACTGTAGTCGAAATGTCAAGAAAGATTCAATGATAATTTTACTTGAAGAATCAGAAACTCAAGTCAAAAGAGAAGTTCGACAAGAGGAACCAACGGTTATAAATCAACCAAGCACAAGTAGACCTTAGAGAGCAAGACACATGCTTGCAAGGTTGAAAGATTATGTGGTTACATTAGATGATGTGGTTGATAACGAAGGTGAGCTGGTGCATTATGCTTTCTATGCAGATGTCGAACCAATCAATGCAACTAAAGCATTGAAGGATTCAAAGTGGGTGAAAGCAATGAACGAAGAAGTGAAATCCATCGAAGACGACAACTGGTCACTTGTTGAATTGCCTCAAGGTAAGAAGGCAATTGATGTCAAGTGGGTATACAAAGTGAAGATGAATCCTAAAGGATAAGTAACTCAACACAAAGCAAGGCTAGTGGCGAAAGGATTTATCTAGAAAGAAGGACTCGACTTCGATGAGGTTTTTGCACCTCTAGCTAGGATCGAAACAATCAGGTTGGTTATCGGCTTAGTATAAATAAACAGTTGGCACATATGTCAGATGGACGTAAAATGTGCATTCTTGAATGGACCCTTAGACGAAGAAGTTTATGTTAAACAACCGATTGAATTGTGAAACATAACAAAGAGAGGAAGGTGTACATGCTTCATAAAGCCCTGTATGGATTGAAGCAAGCTCCAAGAGCTAGGAATAAGAAGATTGATAGTTTTCTAAGGGAGAAGGAGTTTGTGAAGTGCACAACTGAACATGGAGTATATGTAAGAAGAAGTAATAGTAAATTGCTTATACTATGTCTCTATGTCGATGATTTGTTAATCACAGGTAGCTGTAAGAAGGAGATCGAAGACTTCAAAGGTGATCTCAGCAAGGAATTCGAAATGTCTGATCTGGGTGACATTTCATATTTCCTTGGCATCTAATTCTACAAGACTAGTAGAGGTTTAATGATGCATCAAAGAAGATATGCAGGAGAAATTCTCAAGAGATTTGAGATGCAAGAATGCAATTCTACTTTGACACCTGCAGAACCAAGATTGCAACTATCGAAAGACCCTGAAGAGGATGATGTCGATCCAACCCAATATAGAAGACTTATTGGGTCCTTAAGATACCTTTGTCATATGAGGCATGACTTAGTATATAGCGTGGGTATGGTGAGTAGATTTATGCAGAAGGCAAAGGTATCACACCTAGCAGCAACGAAGAGAATATTGAGGTATTTGAAAGGAACTCTCGACTATGGCATTTTGTTTCATGCAACTGATAAAGGAAAATAATGCAAGTTAGTGGGGTTCACAGATTTGAGCTGGTGTAGTGATGCTGAAGATCGAAAATCCACAGCAGGATATGTGATTATGTTAGGTGGTGCGCCAATTGCTTGGAGTTCGAGAAAGAAACCAGTTGTGGCACTATCATCATGTGAAGCTGAATACATAGCTGCTTCTCTTTGTGCATGTCAAGCAACTTAGATGGGGAACTTGGTCGAAGAATTACAAGTAAAGATCATGAAGCAATCACCATGAAGATTGACAGCATGTCAGCTATCAACCTGGCAAAGAACTCGATAGTTCATGGTCGAAGCAAGCACATCGAAATGAGATTCCACTATCTTTGAGAGCAGGTAGCTTATGGAAAGATGAATTTGGAACACTACAGAACTGAGAATCAGATTGCAGGCATTATGACGAAGGGTGTGCAGGTCGAAGTATTTCGAAGACTAAGAGCAATGATGAATGTAGACAATTTAGACACAATGAATTATGTGGTGTGTTGAAAGTAATTCATGTGTGTCGAAACCGTGTGTGTGTCGAAGGGAGGTTGCTTAGTCGAAGAGCTTGTGGTCGAACAGGCTGTTTAGAATTTGACAGAATAGATTTATTTTAGATTTAGATTTAGTTTTGATTTAAATCTAGAATAGAATAGATTTGATTTAGTTCCAAATAGATATTTTGGTCTTTTATAGTTTTGGGTCTTAGCTTAGGGAGCAAGC
The DNA here is from genome assembly GCA_021764765.1 of Vicia sativa. Taxonomy (NCBI): domain Eukaryota; kingdom Viridiplantae; phylum Streptophyta; class Magnoliopsida; order Fabales; family Fabaceae; genus Vicia; species Vicia sativa. The sequence continues at coordinate 185,217,687 of CM038793.1, read as the reverse complement.
TAACCTAAATCTATAAATAGAGGGAGTAACCCTAATTTTTGTAATAATGAGAATCAAGTTGTATTCACAGAATTTGCAGTTGCAAGTGAATAATAAAGTTTTTAACAGTTTGTGTGCAAAGAGTTACTCTGCAGAAAATCCTTTTCTTCTTTAAATTCTCTTTTCATTGTCATTGTGTGTGGTGATATCAATATTGTTCTTCAAGATTGATAGAAATTCATCATAGGTATTGGTGGATTTCAAACATCCATAACTTAATCAAAGCATCCAATATATCAATTGTATCCAATTATAATTCTCGAACCGAACAAATAAGTATGGATACATATGCATATGTTGGGTGCTAACATGTGGCTCATTTCATTATTTTAAAAAGTAATGTGTGTTTATTTGAAGAATGATCCCTTTCATATGTAAATTACACATAAGATAATCTATTTATTGACCATTTAAATTTTTGAAAATTGCATTTAACCTTTTACATCCTAGTATAAGCCGATCTTTTCGGTGTAAAAGCTCTTGCAAATTTTATTTATCTCTTCAAAAGCTAAAGGTATTGAAAACATACAAAGTTTTACATTCATAAGTGATAGGATTCGAGCCACACATTAAATGAATAAGACGCGAGTTTCCCATTCTCTCACTCTAGTGTTATTTTGAAGCATAATTCCTACTTTGCTTCTTTTGCAGCCTTGTTTCTTCCTAGATAATTCTTAGCAACCTGTGCAATATTTGCCAATGGATCGATGGAAGCAAGTGAAGCATTGGCTGCTTCCTCAACTTCATACTCTACTGTAGATTTGATTATGCTCGAATCTTCACCTTTCTCTATAACTTCAAAGCGAATTCTATATAGTGAGAAACCAAAATCCAAGTATCCACTTTCAACCACCTCTACTTCTTTGATACGCTTTTCATTATCAATCTTGGTGAACTTCTCATTGTAACTGGCAGGGCCAGGTATACCTGATCAAACTCAAACCAAAACAATCAATGTCATTTTTGTTGGAAAAAAACAACACACAAGAACTATGAATAAAAATACATTAGTAAGTATATAAATGACCTGGTGTGAATGTGACTTTGAGAATAGTTCCGACTCCTCCATCTCCTTCAACTATTTCCACTTTCTCAAACAATTCAGGCATGTCTTCAACAACGAGTTTTCCAATACCAAGTGTGCCAAAGAGTTCCCATGCTTCACTTGCTGGCACGTCAAGCTCCAACTCATGCTCTAGTTGACCAGACATCTTTTCACAATCACAAAAGCTTACTCTAGTTAGTTTTAAAAACGTAGAGACTTTGTTACTTATTTATAGATATCATTGTATTGTTATACCAATACGTAATTAAGCACAAAATATTTACGAATATTTTACATTCAAGGAAATCATTTAGTTAAGGGCTATCTTTTATCTTTTTTCTATGTTTTCATTGAGTTTTTATTTTATATTGATGACTTATTAATATATATTTGTAAAGTACGTATCTTATTTAAAAATGGAAGATTCCATTATTTTTGATAGCAACGCTGCCGGCTAAATACAAGTTGAATTTGTTGTCAAACAAATATTCTTTTGGTTACACGTTGCTGTTAAATATTCAAGGGTCCCAGACACAAACAACGAGTCTGAGGTGTCCCTGTCTCCTTCTACACATATAGCCACCACAAAAAACAATACTGCTGCTAAAATAATTTTTTTTTGGAATAATCAATTTTTAAAAAATAAATAAAAAATAATCGACTTTTAAAAAAATTTATGCAAATAATCAACTTTCAGGATAAAATTACACATAGGAGTCATCTAAGATGATTCTTCCTCTTAAACTTTACACATAAGCGTCATCCCACATGGCTCCTCCTTATCAATAAGCCATGCAAGATGGCGCCTCCTCCTTGTGGTTTACATGTAGAAGCCATCTCAGATGGCTCCTACATGTATTTTTTTTTTATAAATACACACCCATCCCTCCTTTATTTTTCACATTTTTTCAACTTCTCATCTCATATTCTCTCTTATATTTTCTTATTCTCGATCTCTCTCTTTTTTTGTATCATGACATCTCCATACATCCATACAGGAGATGGATACGTTGTTTTCTACCTCAAAACCTCCAATGAAAATGAAATTTTGGCACATATTTACCATGGCCAAACTGAAAAGAGTTGATCGTTGGTTAGAGGAGAAATAGAAGATGGTGATAAAATTAGAAGGATCCAGAGGAAGAGAACAACCATGAACTTGATGGTCAACCTCGAATTTGGTGGAGGAAGTCAAAGCAGACGTCGACGTTATTGCGATGATGTATGGTTCGATGAGATTGTTTTGCCGGTTGTAGTGTCTTAAATAATTTTTGTGTTGTTGATCGTCATTTTCATGTTACCAACAACCACCCCAACAACTACCAACAACCACCACAACAACCACCAACAACACTACCAACAACCACCCCAACAACACTACCAACCATCAACTTCCGCCAACCCGACGATACGAACCACCAACACTCAACCCCAACCCCAACAACAACCTCATCACCCACCCACCCATACTCACATACCACACACCCAATTTCAATACACCGAACAAAGAGCATATGTCCAACCCTCCTATATGGGTCCATCAACATCGCACCTCAGCCCAGACCCTGGCTTCCCTGAGGAATATTCGCCAACCAACCCAATATTCCACCAACCATCGTCGTACCAAACCCCCACCATTCATATGGGCACGAGACTCCTAACACCCAATTTCCTTTTTACCCCACTCATTCATAATCCACATATACGGATGAGGACTGATATAGTCCCCAAATGGAACCTAACCCCCAACCACAACGACCAAGCTATGAGAACATGGGGACACGTTTATACGAAACTGGTGCAACAAGCAATGTAAATCTTGAGACATTCATGGATCCTGATCTCATTCACTACGAGCAGCCATCAACCCATGATCAGGTCCCATCGACCCAACAACAACCGGATCCAGAACCTCGCATCATACGAGTTAGGAGAGGACGCGCATGTGGAATCAGTGGTCATCTACGAGTCCCGGGTCGCCGGGAATAAACTTATGTAATCGCTTTCCTTGTAATGAAAATTTATAATACAAGATTTATTTCACAACATTTTCATGCACTTTAATTTAAATTAAATTTTTTTTTTTAAAATGTACCTAGGCGCCATCTGAGATGGCTTTTCCCATGTGTTTTACACATAGGAGCCATCTGAGATGGCTTTTAAGGCAAAATTTAAAGAGGAGGCGCCATCCTGGCTGACTCCTGCTTGTAAAAATCAATGCAGGAGCCATCTCAGATGACTCTGCTTGTATTTTACACCTGAAAGTTGGTTATTTGCGTAAATTTTTTCAAAAGTTGGTTATTTTTGTATTTTTTTTAAATCCTGATTATTCCAAAAAAAAAATTCGCTAAAATAACCACCCGATGCTCGCTAAGACCAAAAACCAAAAAACTATCTCTCTCATGTATGAACAGGAACACATCCAATATGACTTTTGGGTTAAAAAGTAAAAAAATTCTAGAACACTTCAATAATATATTTTTGTGTGTTGGATAAAAAAATCTAGCATAGTGGAACATCAATGCCGGTACAATCTATTTTGAGGTTTAAAATAAATTTTACAATAAGGTATTTAAAATAGAGGAGGGATCAAATTACACCAAGTATTACACTCATTTATAACCTTTGATTTATTTATAATCTAAGGACTATTAAAAAAGAAGCATGATAAAATATTTCATTTTTTCACAAGACCGATCATTCCATATATATATTTATCTAATTAGTGTCATACATTTTACAAAAATATATTCTCTCACATGGATAATAAATTCCATATACATTTACAGGTAATGTCAAATTAAAAAAAAAAAACACGTGAATCTACAATGGAAAAAATATATTTTTTTAATTTGTACTATTTATATTTAAAATAATATTCACTATTAAAAATTTGATCAGTGAGTAGTACTATTTATATTTACTATTAAAAATTTACAATAAAATTGATACTATTTGAATAGAATATAACTTAAAAATTTACTATAAAATTTATACTATTTAAAAATAGCTTAAAAATAGTATAATAAAATTTAATTTACAATAAAAATACTTACAAAATGAAAATTGTTTTCTTTAATTTTATTTTATACAAATACTTACAAAATGAAAATTGTTTATCTTAATTTTATTTAAATTAAATTTCTCATTGTTTATTTTAATTTTATTTTAAATTTCTCATCATTCATTTTGTAAGTATTTGTAAATATATTTTATTTGAATTAATATTCAAGAGTCATAATAGTACTACCATGATATTATGATTATAACGGTTTATGAATTTTAATAAGGAATAGTTTCTTCCTAATTAAAAATAAAATTTATTTTATTTTATATTTTCTACTTATTTTTTATAAATTATAACTTTTTTATATAAAAAAATTAAATAGTATAAATTTTATAGTAACTTTTTAAATTATATTCTCTTCAAATAGTATCAATTATGGTGTAAATTTTGAATAGTAAATATAAATAGTACTACTCACTGATCAAATTTTTAATAGTGAATATTATTTTAAATATAAATAGTACTAATTAAAAAATATTATTTAAATTAAATTATGTTCTATTAATTTAAATTAAATGATATAATTAATATATTTTTAAATTAAATTAAATTATATTCTATACATTTAAATTAAAGGAAAAATTTATATATTTTTAAAATAAAATACATAATAATATTAAAAATGCACATAATTTTAAAAAATATATTAAAAAAATAAGTAGAAAATATAAAATAAAATAAATTTTATTGATCATCGTTCACTTTGTCTAAATTTTATTTAAATTATGATTATAATTTTATTTAATTTAAAATGAATGATGAAAAATGAAAAATAAAATAAATAATGAAAAATTTAATTTAAACAAAATGGAAGAAAACAATTTTTATTATGTAAGTATTTTTAAAATTGTATTCTTCCATTTTGTTTAAATTAAATTTCTCATTATTTATTTTATTTTTAATTTTTCAAATTAAATAAAATTATAATCATAGTTTAAATAAAATTTAGACAAAATGAACGATGATCAATAAAATTTATTTTGTTTTATATTTTCTACTTATTTTTTAAATATATTTTTTAAAATTATGTGCATTTTAATATTATTATTATTTTAAAAATATATAAATTTTTCCTTTAACTTAATGTATAGAATATAATTTAATTTAATTTAAAATATATTAATTTATCATTTAATTTAAATTAATATAATATAATTTAATTTAAATAAACCTACAAAAATAATGAGAACAATTTCAAATAATTTCAATTTGATAGTAATTTTTTAATAGTAAATATAAAAGTACTAATTAAAAATAATATATTTAAAAAAAAATCCAAGTCACATGTTTTTTTTCTTTGACGGTAAATATTATTATGTATGAAATTAATTATTTATTTGAGAGAAAAAGAATACTTTGTTTAAAATATATGACATTTATTAGTAAAATATATATGAAATGGTTGGTCTTGTGAAAAAAGGAAAGATTTTACTAAGATGCCTTTTTATTATAACCATTAGATTTTAAATAAATCAAAGGTTATAAATGAGTGTAATACTTGGTGTAACTAATTGGTGTAATTTGATCCCTCCTCTTTAAAATATCTTTTAAATTAATAATTGTGTGGTAGCGAAGAATTGAATTCAACACCTAGATTTTACCAACTCAATTATTATAATGTGTATTATTATGTAGTTTTATAATTAAATAAAAATATTTTGAGGTCTTTTTTAAGCTCAAACTTTTAAGGCTTAAAGCCCTAGTCGAGGTTGTTTGGCCTTAGGACCGGCCTTGCGGAATACTTTATTAAAGTCTTCTGAAACTCTTTCTTTTAAAATCAGAACACTTTTATTAAGTCTTTCGGAATGCTTTTATTTTATTATATTTCTATTTTTAGATATAGAAATATAGGTAAAAAAAATAAGATATGTGTAGATACATCTGATGCATTTACAACTGCTCAAAGATTCAATACACGAGAAGAGGTGATAAGATGAATTAAAGAGGTTGCAATCAGAAATAAAATAATTGTCATTATCACTCGTTCAGACACCAAAAAAGACAAAAAAGAAGATGTAACAAAGTAATATTTCAATGTGATAAAGGAGAGAAATATAAGGATACATATAGTAGAATATAAAGTTCAACTAAGAAATATGGATGTCCATTCAAAATAAGGTCGACTTCGGCGAAAGATGAGTCTTGATGGAAGGTTGATGTTTAATGTGGAGTTTGTAACATCCCGATTTTTAAACATTTCCAAAAAATCATAAAAAATTTCATACCTTTAGTTTAAGTTTTCTCATTAATCAAAACTCGAGAACTTTCCTTTAAGCATTAGGTTAAATTGGCTCACCTACTCAAAACTTTTTTCTACTAACCTCATTCAAATTAAAAACATTTTCAAAAAGGATTTGTTCCGGTCTCTTAAACACGAACTATAGAAATTAGTTGTAAGTCTCCATCGTGTGAGAATGCATAAGTTTATCGCTAGAAGGTGACCTGACACAATTCCATAAAAACATCAACCAACAAAATCTACAAACTACGATGACTATGATATCTCTCATCACTTGATAAGGATACGTAGGCACACATTTTCAAAACCAATGCGAGTCTCATAACCTAAAATTAACCTTTTCCCATCCTACCCTTTTTGTAAATACCATTTTTTTTTTTGTAAATAAAAGCAAGCAAGAAATGATTAACATGCAAACATAGCGTAATAAACACCTTAACCCTAGACCTAGAAAAGGTTTCTCTTGAGTATAAGGGGGTGATGGGTGTCTAACACCTTCTCTTCATCTAACTGACTCTCGAACCCATATTCAGTTGTGATGATCGTATTATCTTCACATTTAGGATTTTCTCATTATTTTCCATGTTCTTTAGGAACAAATAAATGATGGTGACGACTATGTGATTTTTCCAGACGCGGTAGACCACGCGGTAGATGGTATACATTTTATCTAACTTAGGGGGAGTATTATCACTTCAAAATATATATTTTCTCTTACAACTCCTCAATTGAGAGATGCATTTTCATCATCAAAAAGGAGGAGAATGTGGAACCTTATTTGTAGGTAATAAGTTTTTTTTTGATGATGACAATTGTAGCGGTAAAAATCAGAGATTAAGCTATTAATTAGCTTAACTCGCAAAAACAGGAGTCGCCACTGCACTTTATTGTTTTCAAATAAAAATGGGAAAATAGTGAATAAAACTTAAAAAAATAAAAAAATAAGAGTACAAGGGTTGGTTATGTAAAGAGAAGATGTTATCACACAATGTATCTATAGTATTCTATATGAATCTCTTGAAATATTCGTGTTTAAGACTAAAACATAATTTATTTGCAAAAGAGTATGGAGATAATGAGAAAAAAAATATTTTTTATTAAACTTTTATCCGATAATTTATGTACAAAATATGTGAGAGATTAAACAAGAGAAAATTAGAGTCATGTACAAGTTAATTAAATCAATAACTAACCTAATCAAAAATAAAAAGATAATTTTGCACTTTTTTATTGTTTTTAGTTTTTTTGAATATTCTAAACTAAGTAAAAGGAAAATATTTGTTATTATTTTAAGATTTTTCTAATAATATTGAATCAAATAAAATAAATAAACAAACGTAAGCAAAATAAACTAAATAAAGAAAATACACCTAAGGGTGCACATAGGATTACGAGTGGTTCAATTAGAAGAAGGTTAGAACCGAACCCAAAATAACAACCTAAAACTATAATTAATAATAATTTAAAAAAAAACGAAAAAAACACGTGGGGAAGGACCACCCCTTTTATATTACTTATTGAAAGCTTTTTTTTTATTTTAATTTCTTTATAATAACTAACAAAATTTTTTTTAAAAAAATCTATATTGACTTTTTAACTCTAATACAAATAAAACATAAAAAAATTTAAATACTTTTACTTATTCTCCTTTTACTTCCCTCTACCTCATTTATTTCAAAATTTTATAAAAAAACTTAATATAATAAAAAAAATGGAAAAAGGAAGAACTACCTCCACGTATAAATTCACGGTTAAACATACGAATTTAATTAAGAATTCTTTATCTCTCTAATTTTCCCGCGCTCTCCCTTCTTTCTAGAAGGGGGTTAGAGATTTTATCGTATGTTGCAGGCGGTTGTGGTCAAGATGGAGGATAGAAGGATAACAAGAAGAAATAATTTAGAAATTTGAGTCCTCATTGGGATACTTTCCAAGTAGCAAATCGTTTGAAGTTTGGTGAGGGAGAAGAGCTTACCTCTGTATACTTTTCAGAATTTCCAGAGAGATGTCGAGCTAAAGAATTTCACGAGCTGTTTGGTCCTTTCGGTAATGTGGTTGAGATTGCTATCGCTCAGAAGAAACAATTCTGGAAAGATTTGGCTTCGCCAAATTTAAGGAGGTGGAAGACTCGAAGCTGTTGGCCATTAGATTGGATAACATTATAGTAGATGGAAGAAAGATTCACGCGAATCTCCCTAGATATTCTAGAAGTTCTGATTCGTTTGCTCGGAAGATTTCGGTGGTTGATAGAGCGATTTTCGTGGCGGGGTGCGAAATGGGCGGGATCCGGATGGAGCACAAGGTTTTCAATGTGGGTGGGGTTTTCTTATGCAGATGTAGTCAGTAGAGTAACAAAAACAAGAATGAATTAGTTCCGAAGGTGGTGTTGTCGTTTGCTTCGGCGGAAGATGACATAATGAGATTCGCAAAGGCAAAGGTGGGGGTTACAAAGATTCTGGGGCTGCGCGGAGGGTGAAATCCTGGTTGTAAAGAGAGGGATTTTATGCTATTAGCTCCTCTTGTTTATGGCCTAACCTAGTTTTGTTAGAAGAGACAAAGAAGGGTGTTTTGGACCTGTTTTTGGGTGACGAGGAGGCGAGATGGAACAATTGGTTTTCAGAAGTGAGAAATTGGCGTATTGAAGATGTAGACAAGGAGAGATTGCTTTCTTTCAGCGTTTTCGGTTTATCTGTCGTGGCTTAGAAGGGAGTTTTTTTGAAATGTTGGGAAACTCGTTTGGTAAATTTCTTCATGTTGATGGCAGAACGGCGGAGGGTATGGGTTTTGATGTCGTGAAACTCTTGGTACTTGTTCTTGTTAGCTTTGCCTTGCCGGACGTTATTTCTGCCAAGATCGACGGCTCCTTCTTTACTCTTCATCTGGTTAAAGAGTCCATTAGCCCAATTTTCTCCCATAGAGGTATGCCTCAATCTCAAATTACTGATTATGGGTCTTATGAATTGTTGGATTCCAATGACGTGTGATCTGTAGATACGGTAGGCGAAGTTTCCTCGTTAAGTGATAATAATTCGATCGATAGTATAGAGGAATTCTCCTCTAGTAAGCAGAAGAAAGACAATCGTGACCTTAATAGGCCAGAAGTGTTGTTGGAATCGAGCAAGACCGTGTTGGAGAAGGTTTCTATTCTCATTCAGTTTATGTCTCCAGTATCTTTCGACAGGGAGTTTCGCCTCTCTCAAGAGACTATTGTTGGTAACTCTGTCGAGGAATCTGTCACGGTTTTACTAAGAGAATCATTTTCGGTTGTCCCTATTCCAAAGGCGGTATCCTGTTATGGCCGAACAAAGAAGGTAAAATTCAAAAATGTTATGGAGCTAGGGGTGTTTATAAGAACCCAAATAAGTTATCTAAAAAGAGTGTGGGGAAGAAGTTTTCCATTAACAGATTGTATTATTCCTTTACTTCGGCTCCGGTCGTGGGTAATGTTGGAAAGTCTTCTTCGTCAGGAGGTAGTATGTGTTTGGTTTCATTGGGGGGAGTTGTGAGATGGGATAGCATGAGTGTGGAAGTCTCCTCCAACTAAGAGGATATAGACAGAAATAATTCTAAACAATGGGCATTATTGGAGGGTTATAATTGAGGTAAATTATGGGAGGCGATTGAAAAATTGGGAGTGAAGGGGGAGAATAATAACAAAAACCTTGTATCCAAGATAATGGAGATGGAAAAGGTTTATGTGTAAAGAAAATTAAAAATGAATGAGAATTCAAAGATTTTTAAATGATCATCGAATCATTGAATATTAGAGAGGGGGAATACGTTAAAGAGAAGGTGGATGGGTTCAATTATAAGTAAGGGTGAAGCAGATGTTTTCTTAATTCAAGAGACAAAAATGTCAATTGTCAAGGAAGAGATAGTTAGAGGTATGTGGAGTAGAGCGAGCATTGGTTTCTCTTTGTTGAAGGAAGGGAAGATGAAGGTAATTCATAGTTTTAAAGGTGAAAGTTGCTTGGGAATAAAAGTTTTTTGGAAGGGTCATCATTATTTCATTTCAATGTATATTCATCTTGCTTTCTAAACAAAAGAAAGAATTATGGAGAAAGTTGTTGGATTTGATGGAGGCGAATGAGTATGGTGAGTGGATTATAGGAGGTGATTTCAATGCCACTAAATATAGAAGGGAGAGGAAGGGAAAGGCTTCGTTGGTTAACAATGGAGAAATCCAACTTTTCACAGACTTTATTTTGGAAATCAATTTAGTGGACTTACCTTCGAAGGGTAAGAAATTTTCTTGGTATGGTGGGGATTGTAAGGCTATGAGTCGTATTGACCGTTTCCTAATATCGACAATGTTTGTGAGTATGTGGAATATGGTTGGGAATCTAATTGGAGAAAGAGACATTTCAGATCATTGTCCGGTGTGGTTAGTGGTGGATAATGTGAAATGGGGTTCTAAACCATTCAAGTTGAATAATGAGAGGTTCTCTTCAAATTTGTTTATTCCTTTTGTGGAGAAGGAATGGAAGGAGATAAAGGTGGTGGGGAGGGGTGATTTTGTATTGAAAGAGAAACTTTGAATCCTAAAAGAAAAATTGAGAGAGTGGAATATAAACGTGTTTGGTAGAATAAACTTCGAGGTGGAAGACAAAGTTAGAGCTATTAATAATGGAGATGGCCGTTTAGAAGAGAAGGATTTAGAAGATGAATCCAAGATTTTATATTTTAGGAAAGAAGTTACAAGTAGTTTTTGGTTGAAGTTGAGAATTAAAGAAAACACGCTTGCTCAAAAATTGAGAATTAAATGGCTCAATTAAGGTGTTTGTAATAGTAGTTTTTCCACAAAGTTATGAAGGTGAGGAGAAGCTTTAATCATATGGGTCCTTTGAATGTGTCGAAGTTATTCTTGAACGGCGGAGATGTTAAAAGGATTTTGGAATCATTTTGTGGAGAAATTTAAAGAGGAGGGGATGGAGAGGATGATATTAGAAGGGTTGGATTTTAGTAGTATTTATCAGGAGAAAAGTTTGGGTTTAGAATTACCTTTTCATGAAGAGGAAATTAGAGAGGCAATTTGGGGTTGTGGAAGTTCTAAGAACCATCTTGTCAAAGGCGGTGACTTCCTCTTTTTTAACCCTTGTCCCTAAGTCTCCAAATTCGGTTGGTTTAGATGATTATAGACCGATTTGCTTCACTACTAAAAAAAATGCAATTTAGAGACATAAATTAGTGAGGGAAGAAAATCCCTCACTAATTGCAACGGATTTAGTGAGGGAAAACGATATCAATGATAAATTGTGAATGAGTAAATGTTTAGCGATGGAATTTGTAATGCAAATATTCCGTCACAAAAAATCTCTCACCAACTTAATAAGAGTAAATTTATAGAGAAAATCCCTCACAAACTTCATAAGAGTAAATTTATAGAGCAATTCTGAAATAATTTTTATTCCTCTAAAATATTTTCCTCACAAATTCCTCATAAATATGTAAGATATTTTTGTGAAGGAAATTTTTCATCACTTAACATTTTTTCTATTAAATAAATTAAACTTAAATTTCTTTTTAATGACATTATTGCTTAGGTTTTAATTCAAAATTTTAATCAAATAACTTTTAAAAATAAAGAATTATTTTATATTAAATTTTGTTTATCAATTATAACTATTTTTAAAAAATCAAATATAGAAAGAAAAGATATTACGTTTCTACTATAAACATATGTTGGACTAATTGCAGAATATTATAACTAATTGCTTAGGCATGCATGGTGAAGTTGTGTTTGATTTATGGTATGTTGGTAGTGGGTGGTCTTGAAAATATGTAGTTACTCTTTGTTTTGTAAGAGTTCAATATTATGGAATTGCAGTGCTTACCTTTATTTATTTTTATATTGTATGATCAATGTTGTGATACCATAAGAATGGATCATGAGTACTTGGATAAAAGTGACTACGCATTCTGAGAAGTTAATAGCTTGTATGTTTAATATCTTTTCTTGTTACAAGGTAATTTTCAACACAGATTAGCTTAATTTTTGTGAGTGATATAACATTAATAATTCAGCTCAAGCAATTTACTAATGGTAAGGAACAAACAAATTATGCTCAAATTCATTGATTCAAATATTATTATTTATTTGTATTGATTTAATTTTTAATGTTATTTTTATACATATATAGCTGATAGACAATTGAAGACAAATGAGAAGTTGATTTGTGCATGTATGGAGGATGACTTTTAGCTATGGAGGAATTGCATTCAATTTGAGAGTATCATTACTGGGTACTTAATTTGATTTGTGGAGAATTTTTCTCAATGTTTTGATCCACCTTTCCATCTATCTACTTGATGTGAAAATTTACTTGTAAATTAAGCTTTAGTAGTAATACTAATACCGTTGACAGATTTTGTGTATTTTAATGATTAGTGAATGTAATATTAAGAGATTCAATTAAAAATTCACATTAAATGTTTTTTCAATATAATTTTCATTTTGTTTTATATAATGAATATCTTTATGTTAAAATTATTGAAAGAATTTTAAATATGTTTTTATAGTAAAACTAGTGAGAATTTGAAATATATCATTAATTAATTAATTAGTGAGGAATTGAAATATGTCACTATTTAGTGAGAGAATTGGAATCTCTCACATAATAGTAGCGAAATTTGAAAATAAAGTAGTTTTGACAATTTTTGTGACGGATAATTCATTTGTGATAACTTATTTTCGTTGTAATTTGTGACGGATTTTAAGTTGATTAAGAGAAAGTCAATTTATTCTTACACAAATCTTACAATCACCACCATAGATGATACTTGTTACCTTCTAGGCGTTATAAGCGAATGCGTAAGAGAAATGGAGTCGAAAAGAAGCCTATTCTGATGTTATAAAGATTCCAACTCCATTGATCTTCGAAGATGATAAGTTTCGCCTCGAATACCGAGACGATAGCCTAAGTGAATGTCTAGCGCTAACTCTTAATCCTATGCCCTGTACTGAGAAACTAGCTATAGAACTTAAAACACTACCCAATAATCTTAGGTATGAATTCTTAGACACCGAACTTGAACGACCTGTTATAGTCAATGTTGACTTAGGACGATTAGAAACTGAAAAACTGCTACATGTCCTTCACAAATATCCTACAACTTTAGGCTATAACATCTCATACTTAAAAGGAATATGTCCCTCTATCTGTATGCATCACATTATGCTTGAAGAAGATAGTAAGACTTCTCGTGAACATCAAAGAAGAATCAATCCTATTTTAAGCGATGTTGTCAAAAGGGAGGTTCAAAAACTATTAGAAGCGAGAATTATATATCCAATATCCGATAGTAAATAGGTCATCCCAGTTCATGTCGTGCCTAAGAAGGGAGGTGTTACCGTTATTGTAACACGGTGGGAGAACTGACTTGTACAGAGTTGACAATGTAAAAACTATCATTATATGTCCTATTTTTGTTTTTGCATAAATTGTTTTTGAGTTGAACCATTAATCATTAAAATTTAAATTTGCACATGTTATCATGGATACACAAGTGTACCATTTACACCAAATCATCTTTTTGTAATAATTTATTTTAAAATAAATATCTATTATCTAACATATACTAAAAGATTGCCCAAACTACCTAAATTATCCTTTTTTTAAAAATATTTTACACTACACTTTAGACATTTTAGTAACTAACAAAATAACTCTTAATTTTTTAAATTTTTTTGATTTCATTGCACTAATTGTCAACTTCTCATTGATCTAAATTAAAAAACTCGAATTCCAATCTTACTACTTTCTCTTTTCTCTCTCTTCTCTTTTCATTTTATATAATTATTTAATATATTTCAATTTTAATATAATTAATTCTTTTAAAAATTAAATATCTCATTTTAAATTTACATTTTAGTAGAGGTGTAATCGGTACGGTTTGGACCTATTTTTGGTTTAAAAAAATTGTCCGAACCGATGATATCTCTATCGGTTTGGTTTGATTCGATTTTTAATGCTTTTTTAAAAATGGAACCAAACCAAACTAACCGGTTTGGTTCAGTTTGGTTTGGTTGATCGGTTTTCAACACTTTTTTTTTTAAATATTATATTAATCGGTGTATTATTTGCTATCATGTTTTTTTTTGTTTTATTATACTTTTCAAATAACTTACAAGTTGTTCTTCATCTATATGAAGTATTGACATAATTTTCATAGATCATGAAATAAGATCACTAACGAATAGGTTGGGAAAAAATTTGAAAGACTAACAAATAATAAAACAAAAGGTTCCAATACACATAATTAATATGTTTCACACATCAAACACACATAAAAACTATTTTTTAACAAGATTAGAAGAAAATTCGTTGAAGAAGAAACATAAAAGATAATAAAAAGAAGAAAAAACGAAGAGAACTTGAACACAAATAAGGAAACCATATCCTATAAGAATGGCGACATCGAGAGAAACAATGTTGGCGAGACAACCATAATGTGATTTAGAGAGTAAGTTTTATGACTTATGAATTCTATTTTTTATGTTTGGAGTTTGGTTTTGCCTACATATTTTGTTCAAAGAAAGAAAGTGTAAAAAAAAGAAGCGTTGGACCAATATAAATTTTGATCTTAATAATGAGCTAAATAAAAGATTAAGTAGGTATCTATAGTCATCGGTTCGGTTTGACGGTTCCTAAAAACTAAAACCGAGAACCAAACCAACCATCTCAGTTTTAATTGGTTTGATTCGATTTTTGAACCGAACAAAAAATATTCGGTTTTTCTTCGGTTTGGTTTGGATTATCGGTTTAATTGATTTTTTCTGATCTGCTTGCACCTCTACATTTTATGACATGTTTCATCTTTACTATTTGTTTATTATCACTGAAAATACTAATTAATCTATTATTTAACTTTAATAAAGTCAAAAATATATTTTATGAAATACAATAATACTACATATCATTCACACAACTAACTTTTTATCTTATGGCTCACTATCAAATTATTACAACTATTTATGTTAATTTTGTTTCTCCTTGTCACAAGTTTTTTTTTAAATTACTTAATACATTGAGTTTATTTTAACATTACGTAATTCAATTTAAATTCACATGTTTATCTAAGTACATCAGTTGTCAAGTTTACCATTATATTTTGTATAATCATATTATTTGTGTAATATTTTGATTTCGTATCTACTTAACATATGTTAAAAGATTGTTCAAACTAACTAAACTACCATTTTCTAAAATATATTTTACACTACATTTTAGATATAGTAACTAACAAAATAACCCTTAATTTTTTCAAATTTTTGATTTCATACACCAATTGTCAAGTTCTCATTGGTCCAAATAAAAACTCTTTTTCTAATCTTACACTATTTTCTCTTTTCTCTTTTCATTTTATATGATTATTTAATACATTTGAAATTTAATATAATTGATTCTTTTACAATTAAATATCGCATTTTAAACATACATTTCAGGACATATTTTATCTTTTCTATATGTTTATTATCATTGAAAATACTAATTAATCTATTATTTAACTTTAATGAAATTAAAAACATATTTTATGAAATTGAATAATACTACATATCATTCACACAACTAATTTTTTATCTTACGTGTTACTATCAAATTATTATCATTATTTATGTTACTTTTTTTCTTTCTCCATGTCACAAGTTTTCTTTTTAAAATTACTTAATGATCGTACCTGATCAGAAGGTGTCACGGCCCAGTCTGCAACTGCGGTTGAAGGAGAAGAGGGGGGGTACCTACAAGACACTCCGATGCCAAAGTGAGAAAAGGCAAGAGGAAGCAAGCAAGTAGAAGTGAGAATGAATGAATTACCTGACCCTCTCAAGTGAGAGGGTATTTATATCCCCCAACGCTGGGCCAAGGTCCAGTTAGTGGGTGAAGATCCAAGCCCACTAACGGACTGCCAGGGCTTGCGTGTGCATGGAGGCCAGCACGTGGCCTCCTCTTTGGGTTGTCGCTCTGGGAAATCTGGGTTTACTCTGGGATTTCTGGAGGGCAAAGTGGCGGTTGAGATGGTGAAACTTTGGTCCGATATTCTCGGGGGGCACGTGGCAGTCAAACAACCGTTGGCCACGTGGCCTTCGCGTAGGTGACACAAACTGTCCTCTTTATGGGCAAATGGGCCTTAGTTCTGGCTACAAGATTGGGCCCCTATGACTGGGCCAAGTGTTGGGCCAGTCCAGAACAGGAGCCCCCCAAGTCTTTGCTCTTGTTGAGAGTAATGACTTTGAATCGAGTAGCTCCCCGTCAGGGGTTCAATATCGACGTACGTTCTCCGAAGGTTTAGCGTGCATGAACCCGTGGGGTTTATAGGCGGGCACGTTTGGTTTTCTAATCGGGGATGTCGCGTATGCCATGGGTCGTAGAACGGGTAGGTTTTGGTCTCTTAGCCCTCGGGGAAAAGGCCGACGGGGCATTATCGCGAGGAACTGCGTGTCCTCAACCGGGTAATTCAATGTGTCAGCCTTTGTGCCACATGTCGCTTCCAGAGGGCGACGTTCAAAGCGTGACTTTTCGTATGCCCAAAGTTTGCCTATAAAAGGATTATTACGCCCGTTTATTTAATATTATATTATATTAATATTTTTGAGTTACCGTTTGATGATTGTTTTGGCGACGAGAATATTTATATTAATTGATATATCTATTAATATATTTGGCGACGTTTCATTCAGTCCGATTTTTATTCCGTTCGGTTCAGTAAAATATTATTCGGACTAATATTTAATTCCTCGGAATTATTTTAATTAATTGAATTAATAATATTGTTAGATATTATTAGTGTGTTAATTAATAAGAATAGATAGGGGTGTGAGGAGTAATTTTGTAGAATTGGGTGTACACCCTTGGCTAGTAAGAGTACACCTTTATAAAACACTTTCCTCATTTTCTTTCCAACATAACACCTAAACCAACATATAAGCATAGAGAGAGCTAGAGGGTTTGGAAGAAGAAGAGCAAGAGCAAGAGCAAGAGCAAGAGCAAGAGCTTGAGGTTTGGAGTTGTTGAATCATCAAGAATCATCCAAGTATTTGAGGTAAGGGGTTTGATTCTCCATCTCATATAGTTAAGGTTTTGGTTGATATATGTTGGATTTAGAAAAAATTGATAGTTGATTCATGAGTTTTGGTTGGGTGATAGTTGAAATAATTTAGAAAGGTTGAGTTAGGAGTATGAATTATGGATGTTTTCATTGCTTGCTTGAAGTAACTAGCAGTTATAATAAGAAAACTATAAACTGTGAAAAAATAAGAACCAGAAAACCTTGCCTGTTGTTGAAACCATGGATGATGAACGATTGGAGAATAAAACATGGGGGAGGAGCCCACCTCAAGCTAAGGGGCGGCCGTCCCCATCCCCATAGGTGCCCGCCTCCCTTTCATTGCATGCTTGGGACGAACGTCCCCTTATAGCTGGGGTGATTTTGGAAAATGCTCACTTTTCTGTATTTTGCAATTCTGCTTCTGCATAATTTTTGTTCTGCATAATTATGCAGGTAGCTTCTGTTTCTTTCAATTTTCTTAAATCCCTATACTAATAGTTGGTATTAATAAAATATAATTAGGTCATAAGTTAGCCGATTAAATTTGGAACCCAATTATGTTCCAATTTCCTGATTTCGGTAATTTTGGCGACAGAGCAAGTTGCTCCGAATTCAACGAAAATTGATGTGTTAGCTAAGTTCAACGTGTAGAACGTAGTGGTGAGGTTAGTTTTTCGAAATTACGAGTTTTTACAAAACGACCCGAAATAGGCCAATTTACGGTTAAATTGAATCAGATTGCGTTTTAGTCGATTTAAGACACGTATGGACAACCCGATTGCGATGTTGACGATTATGATTAATGCCGGTTATTAGGAATGGCTTTTGCAACGATTATTGATGTTCGATTATTTTTCCATGTTTATAATTGAGTGATTTATTTGATGACGATGCTACATGATTATACATGACTTTTGCGACGATTTGTTCATGATTAAATGACTTTGTTGATAATGATGATATATGTCTTTGTACAAGATAATGTGATGATTATATTGATGTTGTTAATAAATGCTTCCGATTTGTGAATGCATGACTTTTGACGATGATGAATTATAGGTGACGTTTTGCATAATGCAAATATGATGCGATGATATATTTATCTTGATGTGGATAAATTATGGCGATGTGGGCTTTATGCCAATTTTGATGGCGATGATGATGTTTTGTTATGTTGTTTTATTGTCGAGTCACATACATTGCATAGGCGACGAGGGCTTTTATGCTGCGACGAGGGCTTTTATGCCAGCGACGATGGGCTTTATGCCAAATGTTCCTAAGTATGGACAAAGCGGCGGTACCACATGTATAACATAGTCGTGTCTCATGGAGTCGGTTATGTTTATGATTGAATTGTTTGGCGTTGGGTTTTAATTGATGGATTATGTGGAAGTGCGATGATATATGATGTTTTGTTTGATGATGATCTTTATGATGAACATGAAATGAATATGGCGTGATAATTTCATGATAACTATCGATGAATATAAATGATGAGTTTTGCGATGATTTGACTTTGATGAAATGCTTAATGCAAATATGATGTGATGATGTTTGTGACGATGGGCTTTAGCCAATTTGTGATGATGTTGCTTATGTTATTAGCATTGTTTGATGTTGTTGTTTATGATTACCGTGTTGATTAGTGACGTATTGATTTGTGATGAGTTCGTAGTGATGAAAGTTTATGTGTTGTTGTGATGATTTATGTCGATGAGGTTATGGCGATAAAGTGTTGATTATACACATTAGAATGACGATTTAAGTGAGTGAGATTTGGATATGTGTTGGAATGTTCTTATTAACCTATATCTTTTATGATTCAATATATATATATATATATATATATATATATATATATATATATATATATATTATCATGCCTTTAATTATATGTTTTGGAGTATCTCTCCCTTTACTTGTTTATTTGTTACCTTTATACTAGTAACATGCGGGTTATGAAGACGGAGATTATAGTTGCTATTAGTCGAGTCGATTCGCTCTAATCTTTGTTATTTGGAAATTTCGAATAGGTAAATTGGCGAAATGAATAAAATATTTCACATCCACGGAAAAGAAGTCAATATTAATTATTGGTGGATAAATATAAGACCTTTTGTTACGAAAAGGGTCTTGATTGCCAATGATAGGTGATATTTCGATTAGAAATCCTTAGTGTTTAAAATATGAGGAAATTCCTTTGGTAAATATGCCATTGGAGCGGTCCAAGCAGAGTAAATCGAAATTCAAGTGATTATAGAATTGAATTTCAAATGAGGCGAGGATTCAAATTTGAATAAGGCGCCATTTTGAAGGACGTGGAAGCCGATGAGCGAAGGAGGTTTGCATGTTTCAAGCGTGGCGCAATGTTAAAAGTAGGAATGTTAGGGTCGAGCATTATAAATAGGTGTTTTATGTTAGATTTTGGTGTGTTCGTTTATGTACTTAAAATTCTCAAACACTCAAACTACCGTAACTGAAGGGAAACGAGTCAAGGAGATATCATGTACGTTATGAACATCATGATCTTTTACAATTTCAATACAAGTTCGTTTATATTTATTTCCAGTTTACTACACTTTTATTCTTAAAGCCGTTCAATTCCCTTTCATGTCTTTATTTTATTTGCCTTTAAACACACTTATTTCTTCAGAAACCGCACTTTACTTTTATCTTTTCGTTCAAAGCATTTTACTTTCGAAACTTTTACCTTTTAAAGAATCTTTATCATTACATTCAATTATCAACAGTCAAGTTTAAATTCGAAGTCTTTATTTACACAGTCATTATATTTTCATAGTCAATTTTAGAGAAGTTCTTTAAAGAATTACTTGAGATCATGGGTTTGAACATAAGAATCTATTATGACACATGTGTCCTAGGATCAATCTAGTCGATCCTGCAAGTAACCAATAGTAATTAGTAAAAATTGGAAGACTAGCGGTTGTTTACTAGAAATCACTGTAAACAAATACATAGCACTCGGGGGAAATATTTATGTTGTCTTGTTGTTGTTCTTTTGTTGTTATTCCTTTTGTGAATAAGAATCATACTGTCATAACCCAATTTTTGACCTAAGATACCACCTTACAGTTGCATCACTGCATCACTAACAGTTTTAGAACAGAATAGATCGTGCGTGGCTTCTAGAAGTCAAAATTAGGGTTTCTTCAAAATTTCATTTGTTCAAGATATGATCAATTAGGGTTTGAGTTTCCACTCACCTAAAATGATCTATCTTAATCAATCATCAACATTTGATCTTCAGATTTCCAACTTTTTCTCATGATCTACCTTGAATCGACCAATTAGGGTTTTGATCGAAGATAGTGAATCATTGACTTTCTGCTCAATGGATGACCTATTTGCTTGAAGATTGATCTTAACATATTTAATGTAACATCTTGACCTAATTTATTGATTCAAAACTTTGCAAAAGTCCATGTTTCTTCATCAGACAAATTCTGAACCATCTGATGAAAATTCATCTGCTCAAAAAAGTCAAACTTTGACTTTTGCTCAACTTTTTCAAGACTAAGCTTTTTCCATCATAAAAAAATTTCAAAAATCCATCATGATCATAAAAAATCAAGAAATGTGAAAAAGTCAACAAAAAGTCAAGATTTGAAATTTTTCTAACACTTAGAAAATTTTTCAAGTGTTAAGAAACATGGTTTTTCCTCACTTTCATGGCCATTTTTCACCTAGATCCATTTGGATTAAAAAAAAAACTCAAAACATGAAAGTTGTAGCCCTTGATACAAGATTTCCAAAATGTCCAAGAACTTGCAAAAACACTTTGTCTAGCTATGCTTTTGATTTTGAAACATAGAGCTCCAAAACCATGGAATTCCAAGTTCATGCTTCAAAATTATAAGTCATTTTTCATAATTCTCTATTCTAGAAGCCTTGTCATCAGCTAGGGGTAGATTATAACTGATAAATATCAGTTTTGAATGATTGAGAAGAGGATTGAATCAAAGAGAAATTTCTAACCATGGTTAGAAAGTAACTTTTGCATTAAATGCAAAAGATTCCTTCTTACCAAGTTGCAAAGCTCTCTCAATGATAGCCATACCTTGTCATTCATTTTTCTTGGCCTATAAATAGAGGTCATTTCTTCATTTCAAATCACACCAAAGCTATCATAATCAAGCTTTCCTTCTTTCTTTGTTAAACTCCAAGTTTCAAAGTTTAAAGAGGGAAATGTTGCAATCTTCAAACCTTGCAAAATCTGAGTGAATTTAAGTTTCTAACATGTTCTAAATATCAATTAGAAGTTGTCTATGACTTAAAACCACCAAAAATTGTCAGACTCGAATCATGTTCCAAAATCCATAAGCTTGCAAATTGTGCCTTAACTTGCCATATCTCGATACTGCTCGAGCTAGCCTTGATTTATCACTTCAAATACCTTCCATACACTTCATATGAGTGATCCAAGTACTCATACATGACCTGTAACATCTCCAACATCAAAATCGAAACTCACTTCAAGAAGTTGCAGTTGGACTTGGGTGGAACGATCCTGGCCATTTCAAATCAAGCTAAGCACTTCCATACCTTCCATAAGGTCCAGTGAAGCTATAACAATCCTTAAAACACAACTGGAAACACTCTAACCGAGATTTTAATTTCAGTTCGAAGGGGTAAGTTAATCAGACTTTGAACTCTATGATTCATGCATTCCAGTTCAAAAATTGCTCGGCCATCTTGTTTCTGCACTCATACTGATCATTAACCCTCAATCAATTTCACAAATGATGATCCATACACGGTTTCATATTGATTCTTAGAATTAGGGTTCATCTGTCCTCATTCAAAATTAATCATCTTAAGTTCAAAATTAATGAAATTAAACATCACCATCATATTCCTGGTTAAAAATCGAGCAACTTTGATGTTTACATCTTTCAATTTCATTGAGAAATGAGGAAGTTACAAAATCAAGAGCTTGAGGAAGAAGAAGATGGAGTGCGTGCGTTTTCTGTTTTGATTTTGAAATTCAAATAATTCGTTTATAATATAATAACATGGAAGAAAATAAATAAACGGATGTATAGCCACCTCAGTGGTAGTCAACGCGCTTTTCATGTCCTTTGCCTTGCCTATGGTCCAGGGTTCGAATCCCCCTGAGACCATTTTGTCATTTTCCCACTTTTCCTTCATTTTAAAACATTTTCAAAGACTTGTTTTAAATATAATTAAATGAAGGCGTGTAAATAACAAGATAAACACATAGCTCAATGTTAAAGCTTTTCACTTCTAAGCCAAAGGTCTTGAGTTCAAACCTCCTTAGGACCAAAATCACATTTTTACTACTTGTTTTCTTCACATTTTCTATCAAACTTCAACATTTTCAAAAACCAATCAAAACTTCTCATTTTGAGATGATTTTTTGCACACTTGTCATTTAATATACTTATTTTATGATTATGTCAAAAAAAAAAATCCAAAAATATTTTCTTTTGATTATATTTTTATTAAGTCAAAAAATGAATCATTTTAAGTATTTCCAAATACTTTTCAAAGATGTTTTCTTTCAAACTTACAAACTAAAATCTTTTCAAAACTTCTTGTGAATATATTTCACTTTTCAAAATCATTTTAAAAACCTTTTCAAAAACTTTTCGACAAACTTACACACCTTTTCCATGATCGACTCGATTTGAAGATAAAACCGAACCAGTTTTTTCCTCGAATTTCTTAATTGATCATGGGCCTCCCTCACGGTGTAAGTCCCAATCCTTTTATGTACATATTCAATTTCCTTGTACATATTCAATCATCTTTATAAATATCCAAGCATAAACAAACTTCTTTCGTTTGTTTTCATTATGTTTATACACCAATTTCATTGGTATTAAAAGCATTATTCGGTGAAAGCTCTTAAACCAATGGGCCTCCCTCACGGTGTAAGTCCCAACCTCCTATGTACATGTTCATTTACTTGTACATAAATACCCTCGTGTACATATTCATTCCCTTGTACATATCAAACCTTGTATATATTCAAGTTACACTTGCTTTAAACGCTCGTTTTATACACTTGTTTATATATTTCGTTCATAAACTCCTGTGAATACACATCACACACTTGTTTATATAACTTTTTAGTTATAACATAACAACTAGTCTAACAACTAGGTTCCTTTTAGCCTCCTCTTAGGCTTCGTATAAGATAACTCATTCATCTGAGTTTAGCCTCCTCTTAGGCTTCATATAAGAAAACTCATTTACTGAGTTTAGCCTCCGCTTAGGCTTCATATAAGACAACACTCCCCTGCTGAGTTAGCCTCCTCTTGGGCTTCGTTCAAAAGAACTCCCTCGTTGAGTTTAGCCTTCTCTTGGGCATCAAACAAGAAAGAGACCTAGAAATCTCTTAACAGACTCCTATTGGGCTTCCAATACAAAGAATCACCAGCTAGGATAGAACCACGAGTATGATTTCCTGGTGAAATCGCTCTTTAAAATCCTAAGAGGATGGTTTCCCGGTGAAACCACTCTTAAAGCCAAAGCCAGCCATACCCATAGCTTCCTCTTGGGCTTCATACAAGGACCCTCGATGACCCTCAAATGCCTTCTCTTGGGCTCACAATACAAGGACCCTCGATGACCCTGGAATGCCTCCTCTTGGGCTAACAATACAAGGACCCACGGGCTTATTAAAAGCATTCCCCTAATCCATCAATTTCTCCTCGAGATTTATACATTTATCATCTCTATGGAAGAAGTATCTCATCTATCACATCACATACAATCAAATACTTTTCAAACACTTTTCAAACAAAAACATCTTTTAACTGTAAGTGGTAATGCTTGTACACTCGAGCAAAACACCCATGCTTACAATTAAAGATTCAATCATCTTTCTTAACTCGTAAGTAGTAGCAGCTTGTATACTCAAGCAAAACACCTATAACTTTCGATGAAAGATTTAATCAATCAACCCTTTCAAAATGTATGTGATGAAATAGATTAGATACATTTTTCATTAAGATGACATTTATCTTTGTCTCTTAATAACACCTGTTGCTTCCACTAGCATAAGTGGGAACTACGATTGCTCTGACTTTCTCAACCTCATTTTGAGAATATGTAGGCACAAGGTCTCATCCTTGGCGAGCATACTTCTTTCTCCCTCAAACCAAACAAACCATAACTCCCTTAGATCCGAGCTATAAATGCTCTGATTCCCATTAAGGGATATGTATGCAGAAGATCCCAATGATCTTTGCGAGCACAATAATAACAAAACCTAGGATCCCACATAACCTACCCTTCTTAAAATCCAAAGGAGAAACTTTTCCAAGAATAGAAATAGCAAATTAAAACACACAAACATATCAAACTATTCATATATAAAGCTATAGATAACTATACATATTTAGGGTGCCACATCTATTCTCTTTATATAACAAACCCCCTTGCCCGGAATCTCCCCAATGCGTTGCGTCTAGTTCACGCTAGTCGTAATGCATATCATATCAATTGAGGGTATTGCAGCTTTCCCCTTTTTTCATATCATTTTTCTTGTGTTGGAAATAATAAAGCTTGATGCTCGCGGCATCTTTATAAACAAATTAAAAGAGTAAATCGTTTCGAGCGGAGAATCGAATTCGATTCGATTCCTCGCGATCACTTTTAGCGAACACATACTTTATGAAAATATGATTTGATGAGGAAGTTTAATAAAGAAGATGTTTTGATTTTAAGAATCAATTTGTGATTTCAAGCGATGCTATGTATCAAGATTTATACTTTAAAGTAAAGCTGTTTAAAGTAATTTGGTTTTGAAGCGTGACACCTCGATTGAATTTATGAAATTTTAAATTACTCTAATTTTGCATATAAAACCTTGGGTAATATTGGGGTGTTACATTAGTGGTATCAGAGCAGGTCGGTCTGTCGGCCAGGTTATTAGTGTGTTTAACCCTGTTGTATACGACATGTTTGTGAAACACTATCGTTACTTACTTGTTTCTAACTGTTTGTCTGCAAATATGAGTGTGAAACAAGTAGGGGAGAAGTTTTACTTCTTGGTGGCGCTTGTGGCTTAAGATGGGGCCTCAAGCAGTGTTACGCTTTGGTAACTTTAAGTGTAAGTTTGAAGACGCTGTTGTAGTTTGGTAAAGATGGTTTATGTCACCATCATGATTGTCGACTATCTATTGACAAATTGAGGCTGATCACCCTAATCTCTTGTTGATAGCGATCGAGTTGTGTTGGTTGGGATAGATTTGTCTTGCCGACAATAGTGTATGAAGTAGATGAGTTGGCACAAGGTGGTGCATAGTTACTTGAGTTGTAGGCGAATGTGGATTTTGATGAGAAAAAAGATTTTGGCAAGCGAACTTCTTGTTGGGATTCTTCTGAAGCATATTGTGAACGTGTGAGTGAATTACCGTAGTCGATGAAGTTTTGATGGATTTAGTTTGGAACTAGTTGTGGTTGAAGTATCCTTAAGGGATGTTTGTTTTGAGTTAGAGTTGAAGAGTCAACTTGAGGATTGGTTTGAGAGGAGTTGTTTATTCGAGCGGGTCGTGAGTGGAGTGCTCGTTGTGTTGTTCGAAAGGAGCGAAGGTTAAGTTGGTGTGTCGTTTTCGAGACAAAGGAACAAAGTGGATGTTGAGGACAAGTATCTACTTCAAGGGTGATGTTGGATAAATCGGTCATTTGGAGCTTATGTGTTTAGTGAGATCGATGTGAAGTCGGTTGTCTACGGGTTAGTGTGAGGTGAAGATGTTTAGACAATGCTTTTCAAGATAGTGTATGATCTGGCGGTATTTGTTGATGTCATTAGTGCGACTAATGCGTCGGGTATGATTTTGGAATGTTCGACAATACTCTCATGAGTAGCTGAGAGTTATTTTGTGTTCATGGATATTATTTGGTTCACATCAAGTTAAGGAAATTGTAGCAAGCATCCGAGCTTTGCGTTATCAGTAGTGAAGTTAGACCAGTGCATGCCGAGTATTCTAAAGAAAGAGTTTTGAACTATTGGACGTGAGTGCCTTAAGTAAGCGACTTAGACGGTGATATTTTGGACAGTTCCGCGAAGATTTATTTTGTATCTTGTAGAAGACTTCAAGGGGTTATTTCAGAGCTTAGAAGTTCTTTTATTTTGGATGGTTAGCTTTGTGAGTTTGATGGAAGATCTTTTTATAAGTTGGTATTGATCGTGGGCACTTTGGCTCGAGATGGTTGAGTCGCTATTTGGACTTCGCAATGGGAAGCGAATTTGTTTGAGCCAGTGAAAATTTTAGAGAATGCTTTGATTTTGGTCTTGTTTAGTACTGAAGAACCTTGTGCGGTGTATTGTGATATTTTATTTTGGACTTAAGATGTATTTCGACATAGAGTTGGAAAAGTGTAGTGCTACCTTGGAACGATTTGATTTTCATAAGGAAAAATTATCGGACGCGTGAGTTAGAGTTTTGATGCGGTTGTGCTCATTGAAATCTTAAAGGTGCAGATGTTAACGAGAAGATTGGAATTGTTGAAGACAATTCAAGTTTAATCGATCTATAAAGAGACTACGTGGTGTTTAGTTTAGTATGTTTATATCGCGGATGACCCAAGAATATCGATTTGAGGATTTGTTATTTTGAAGAATGATCCACGATTGTTTGGAGACACTTGTTGAAATTTAAGTTTAGAAGGTTATCGAGTTTGTTCACTATTATCTTATGGATTTTGTTGGATACTAATAGGCGTGGTGGATTATTAGATTGCGACTAAGATAAGTCTTGATGGTAGAGAATTTTGAGATGGTTTGGTAGCCAGGGTGCCTTAAGATGATTGATGTTTTATAAAGGAAGATGTTCTATTTGTGATTGAAGTCGGTCATGACGGTGTTCATGTTGAATTCCATAAAAATTATGTTATGGTTCTAAGTCTAACTTTGTTTTGTAATTACGGTAGTATGAGGCAGCGTTGATGGGTTGAGTTCTTGAGAGAGTGTTTTGGTTTGAATTACCACTTTGGAAGATTGAAAGTTATGAAAGGTGTTTGAATAAGAAACGTGTATTGATCGTTCTGACGGTGCGAGGATGGTGATTACTTAATACAAATTTTGGGAATTAAATTGTTATAAGGAAGACTTCGTTGAAGTCAAGTGTATCGTCGAGTTTCACAAGTGAATATTTGGACAATATTTGAATAGGTCAAACTATGTCATGTATTTTAGGGATCAATGGATGTTGATCAATCAAGAATGAAATAGTGATTTTCGAGTTGATGAGGCCGATGTTACGAGGTGTCTGATGGGTGTACGCTTTGAACATATCCATTACGAGTAATTGTGAAGTTGAGGATTAACCAAGTTGTTTCGGTTGGCATCATATGCATAAAAGTGGCCGACATGGTTTAGATATCGAGCATTGAATTTTAAGCGAGTATCGAGATTTTGGATTGGAATAGTGAGTTATAGTCATAAGTCATCGTATACACCCTAGAATCGTAGTGTACCATGATTCGGTTATGTTTGAGTGACTTGTTATTGTTCAAGGTTGTACATTGGTAATCTACAAGGACAATGTGACCTTGTGATTTTCGAGGAATGAAAGTGATAGCTGCAAGTGTAATTCTTGAGTTCGTACTTATCGTGAATGAAGGCATCTTTTTCGTGTTTGCGTAGCATGTGGTACTATCCTATTCTAATTGTTTTGAGTTTTTGGTTTGTATAACCATTTTGTTGTCTTCGTTTTAGCAATGGAGTCGGTGTTGTGTCGTAGGACTTTATGTTCCTATCTTTGGTGACTCGTTTTCGGAGTGTCGGTTTCGAGTGGGTGACTAATTCCATGGTTGAGGCGGTAGGATGGTATTGATCTTGTTTGTTTGGTTCTCGAGTGAACCGTGTGTCTGCGACTTGTTGGGTTGTTGGGTTGTTAGTTGGCTTTCGAGTGCATTGTATGGGCTTTGCATCTCGACATGGTTGTTCTTGACGGGACGTTGTGGTTAGGGAGATGCCCTTGTTTTGGTGTCTTTTGTATATTGTTTAATTGCCGAGGATTGAGTGGGCGAATGCGTAGATATGTCCCAATTGTTCGTTGGTCGAAATTTCGAGGGAAACTTTTAAAGTGGGGAGAGTTGTATCGCCCGTTTTATTTAATATTATATTATATTAATATTTTTGAGTTACCGTTTGATGATTGTTTTGGCGACGAGAATATTTATATTAATCGATATATCTATTAATATATTTGGCGACGTTTTGTTCGGTCCAGTTTTTATTCCGTTCGGTTCAATAAAATATTATTCGGACTGATATTTAATTCCCCGGAATTATTTTAATTAATTGAATTAATAATATTATTAGATATTATTAGTTTGTTAATTAATAAGAATAGATAGGGGTGTGAGGAGTAATTTTGTAGAATTGGGTTTACACCCTTGGCTAGTAAGAGTACACCTTTATAAAACACTTTCCTCATTTTCTTTCCAACATAACACCTAAACCAACATAGAAGCATAGAGAGGCTAGAGGTTTGGAAGAAGAAGAGCAAGAGAAAGAGATTGAGGTTTGGAGTTGTTGAATCATCAAGAATCATCCAAGTATTTGAGGTAAGGGGTTTGATTCTCCATCTCATATGGTTTTGGTTTTGGTTGATATATGTTGGATTTAGAAAAAATTGATAGTTGATTCATGAGTTTTGGTTGGGTGATAGTTGAAATAATTTAGAAAGGTTGAGTTAGGAGTATGAATTGTGGATGTTTTCATTGCTTGCTTGAAGTTACTAGAAGTTATAATAAGAAAACTATAAACTGTGAAAAAATAAGAACCAGAAAAACCTTGTCTGTTGCTGAAACCATGGATGATGAACGATTGGAGAATAAAACATGGGGGAGGCGCCCACCTCAAGATGAGGGGCGGCCGTCCCCCTCCCCATAGGTGCCCGCATCCCTTTCATTGCATGCTTGGGACTAACGTCCCTTTATAGCTGGGGTAATTTTGGAAAATTGTCACTTTTCTGTATTTTGCAATTCTGCTTATGCATAATTTTTGTTCTGCATAATTATGCAGGTAGCTTTTGTTTCTTTCAATTTTCTTAAATCCCTATACTACTAGTTGGTATTAATAAAATATAATTAGGGCATAAGTTATCCGATTAAATTTGGAACCCGATTATGTTCCGATTTCCGATTCGATAATTTACGGAGCAAGTTGCTCGAATTCAATGAAAATTGACGTGCTAGCTAAGTTCGGCGTGTAGAACGTAGTGGTGAGGTTAGTTTTGAAATTATGAGTTTTAGAAATGACCGAAATAGGCCAATTCGGTTAAATCGAATCGGATTGCGTTTTAGTCGATTTAAGACACGTATGGACAATCCGATTGCGATGTTGACGATTATGATTAATGCCGGTTATTAGGAATGACTTTTGTGACGATTATTGATGTTCGATTATTTTTCCATGTTTAGAATTGAGTGATTTATTTGATGCGATGCTACATGATTATACATGACTTTTGCGACGATTTGTTCATGATTAAATGACTTTGTTGATAATGATGATATATGTCTTTGTACATGATGATGTGATGATTATATTGATGTTGTTAATAAATGCTTCCGATTTGTGAATGCATGACTTTTGACGATGATGAATTATAGGTGACGTTTTGCATAATGCAAATATGATGCGATGATATATTTATCTTGATGTGGATAAATTATGGCGATGTGGGCTTTATGCCAATTTTTTCTGGGCGATGATGATGTTTTTGTTATGTTGTTTTTATTGTCGAGTCACATACATTGCATAGGCGAAGAAGGATTTTATGCCAAGCGACGAGGGATTTTATGCCAAGCGACGATGGGCTTTATGCCAAATGTTCCTAAGTATGGACAAAGCGATGGGTACCACATGCATAACATAGTCGTGTCTCATGGAGTCGGTTATGTTTATGATTGAGTTGTTTGGCGTTGGGTTTTAATTGATGGATTATGTGGAATTGCGATGATATATGATGTTTTGTTTGGTGATGATCTTTATGATGAAGATGAAATGAATATGACGTGATAATTTCATGATAATTATGCGATGAATATAAATGATGAGTTTTGCGATGATTTGACTTTGATGAAATGCTTAATGCAAATATGATGTGATGATGTTTGTGACGATGGATTTTAGCCAATTTGTGATGATGTTGCTTATGTTATTAGCATTGTTTGATGTTGTTGTTTATGATTGCCATGTTGATTAGTGACGTATTGACTTGTGATGAGTTCGTAGTTATGAAAGTTTATGTGTTGTTGTGATAATTTATGTCGATGAGGTTAAGGCGATAAAGTGTTGATTATACATATTAGAATGACGATTTAAGTGAGTGAGATTTGGATATGTGTTAGAATGCATTTATTAACCTATATCTTATATGATTTATATATATATATATATATATATATATATATATATATATATATATATATATATATATATATATATATATATATATATTTACCTTACCTAATTATATGTTTTGGAGTATCTCACCCTTTACTTGTTTAGCGTTACCTTTATCGATAACGTGCGGTTATGAAGACGGAGATTATAGCTGCTATTAGTCAGTCGGTGTCGCTCTGATACGTAGCACTCAGTGTTGTTCTTTTGTTGTTATTCTTTTTGTGAATAAGAATCATACTTTAAGAAAATATGATTTGATGAGGAAGTTTAATAAAGAAGATGTTTTGATTTTTAAGAATCAATTTGTGATTTCCGACGATGCTATGTATTCGAGATTTATACTTTAAAGCAAACTGTTTAAATTAATTTGGTTTTGAAGGTGTGACGCCTCAGTATTGAATATATGAAATTTTAAATTACTCTGATTTTTGCATATAAAACCTTGGGTAATATTGGGGTGTTACAAGGATCCCTTAAGGTTTCATTTGTTTATTCCTTATCCAGCTTTCTAGTTCACCTTGGCCAGTTTCTCCATGCGAAGCTGCAAAACTCACAAATCTTCAACCTTCATCATGTCTTCAACCTCGAACACAGGTAAATACCCCTAAACCCTTGATAATCTTCTTTCAGTTTACGTTTAGGATGAATTTAGGTCTTGAATTTTTATGAATATCGCAGGGAAAAACGCGAATCTTACGGGGAGATTCGTGAGTTTTACGGGGATATACGTGAGTTTTAAGGGGAGCTTGATGAATCTAGCTGACGAAACCTTGAGTACCTCGGGGAAAAAGTGAGTTTTACGGGGAAAAGTTTGAGTGTCGCGGGAAACATTAAGGGTTTTTCGAGGGGAAACATGACTGCTACGGGGAGAAACATGATTCCCCGGCGAATTTGCAAAGTCCCCGTGGGAGCTTGAGCTTCGCGGGCGTCACGAGCTCCTCTTGCTCGTGCACCGGGCTTCTCGCCCTTTCACTTGAGTCGTTGTGAAAGGATGGATTTGATATCCTCGAATTCACTTTTCTTTCGCTGCTTTTTAGGTGTTGGGGAACAACCTCCTGAGTAGGGTACAAGCACGCTCTGGCGAATATGAGTGGCCGCAGACCTCTCCTGGGTTGCGCCCGAACCGAGGGATTTCCGTTCGGACTTCGCCGTTGACCCTTCTACCGCGTTCAATTTGATCGAGGACTTGGACGGGGGTTTCGAACCTTCTTGGGCCGTTCAAATACCCGGGGAATGCAGGAGGATTTGTTCCTCGTACACCTCCACCCGGTTCCCCATGTATGAGTTCGCCTTCCGGGAGACGGGCTTTCGCATGCCCTTTACATGCTTCCAAATGGGGGTGTTCACATGGTTGGAATTGGCCCGTCGCTCCACCGAGCTAGGCTTTTATGAGGGCATTCGAGCTGGTGTGTCGGTATCTAGATATTGGGGCCACTCTTCCTCTGTTCTTTCGCATCTTCCATCTACAACGGAATATGGTCGGCGAAAAATGCGCTTGGGTGTCGTTCAAACAATCGGGCAAGCTATTCCGGCCGTATCTGGAGTCTGTCCGCGACTTCAAGAAGCGCTTTTATATGGTGAAGCCCTCACTAGAGGCAGAGGATCGCTCTTCGTTCGTACCGTGGAGGTCGGCAGATGGCAAGGAAGGGGTGAGGCGAGGTTCCGCTTGAATGGGACAAAACACATTATAGCGGGGCGGATTTCTACTGTGAGGCATGATAAGCTAGATAAGCAAGACCAGCTATCATACGAGAGGTGGAAAATTTCGTGAAGAGTTTCAGGCCGACCATCTGCGTTCACGAGAAGAAATGTTCTCCTCGACTCAGCGGGAAATACAAATTTCTGGCGTTACATTAACAAAGGCCCTTATGGATGCGTGTTTGACTTGAACACGTTGAGGTTGCTAGGTATCGTACTCGGAAACTTGTGAGAAGTGGTTATCTTTTGACTTACATGCTAACTTTCATTTTCTTTGCAGTTGGATGGTTGCCATGGAGGAGTGCATGCTCAAACTAAGGCACAAAGCTGCCCGTGGATCGACCAAACCGCATCACCGTGCTTGAAGCAATGAGCGAGACCAGCGGTGGGAACACTCCTTCCCCGCTTCTTCCCGAGCAACCGCTCAAGAGGTGAAGGGTGGCGCTTCGACCGGGGTGCGGGACTTGATTTCAACCGAAGCTTATGTGTTGCCCGTGCTATAGTCGAGGCAAATTTTGAGGCAACTCTTCGGTGGTGCGAGGAAGCGGAGAGGGGCGTGATCCTTGGTTCGACCGAAGGCGAGGGCGGAAAAGTCGAGCAGCGTGGCCATGATTATCCGGATGCTCGAGACCTCATTGTGAATGATGAAGCGACTAAGTTCAAACCAAGGTTAATGAGGTCAATGCTCGTGTTGTCGAACTGGAGCTCAAAATATGGAGTATAATAACGTTGTGACGAGGCTTGAATGGAGAGCGAGATATGCGGAGATGGCCAAAGTGATCGCGACTTTATCGTCTATTAATCAATGATTGCAGTGCAGTCCTATCGTAGTTTTAAAGATATCGAACCCACGAGACTATAAATCGATCTATTGTTATCCTAAGTTCTGGTATCTGACTAAAGCGAATAATTCTTTAAGATTTTTGGTTAAGGAAAATATAATAAATAAATAAATATTAGTATGTAATTAAATCTAACCTAAGGGGATCGAATTTCCAGACGTGTTACTCAAGTTGAATAAAAATCCTATTTCAGCAAACAATATTCATCTAAAGATCCTATCTTAAGCATCGCTCTGTTGAATCGGATCATGCAATTAAATCCTAACGTATGCTCTCGCTATCCCTTGAATTTAAAAACACTTTTGAAAATAAATAAAGTTTAATCTCTTTTAAAAGCATATCATGATCTTTAAAATTAATACCTAGTATCCACTATACGGTTCTAAACCTCAAACTACGCTGTTGGTTTCTAACCTTAATCGGTTTATTAACCTCAAACTTTCGCTCTGTTGGTTTCTAAACCTTTTAATAAATTAAATTAGATATCTAAATCAGAAAGAATATTTTTAACAACGTAACATTATGCCAGTTTATTTTCAGATTCCTTTGGTTCGATTAATTTACATACCAATATCAAAAGACTTAGCCAGACATATTAATTAATTCAGACATGCATAAATAATATGGTGTAATATATTTAAACATTTCCGAAATCAAATAAATAACATCAGGCAACAATAAATTAAATAAAATAAAATAAATAAATTAAACCTGAAATTAAGAATGCTGGAAATAATCTTGTTCTTCGAAATAAACGAGCATCCACCACAGGTCGGTTGGATCTGCTCGGAGACTTCTTGAATTCGAAAGAAGAAAATAAACAAGGAATAAAAAGCACTAGATCTAACGTAAGGTTAGATCAGTGAAAACTGGAATAAAATCTAAACAACAGCGCGAAAGGAAAATAAATTGCGAAATAAAAATAACGATTGTTCGGTAAAAATGCCGACCCTGATTCTGAGTTTTGAACTTGTATTTATAGATCCACTTGGTAACTTCCCATTCCATAAATTTCGTATGCAAGCTAACTACGTGGAGAAATGCTGGAGTGGAGCAGGCGCCCAAGTATAGGGCATAAATGGAGCGTCATTATCATACCCCAAAATTTTCCTCCATCTTCTCAAAGATTTCATACATCTATCCTCAAAGATTCCTCGAGTTGATCGACAAACTCTCTCCTAGACAATCAACCCAAACTAGGGTTTGGTATCTCTCAAGTCAAGATGGACTTCCAACATCTCAATGGTCTTCATGCCTCCTCATGCTTCAAAGATTCTCCATGTCAAGTTTCAAGCCTCACAAGTCAAGTTTCCTCGGACAATTGCTCGGATGTTTGAAAATCGGTTGTATTGGACAAAAAGTCAAGCTATGGTCAACATACAGTCAAACTTCATAATTTTGGTCAACATCCTCATTTTGAAGTTACATTCATCATTTGATCAAGGGTTGATCATGATTCATCAAGAAAACTCAAGATTTGCTCAAAAGTCAAACTTTCTAAATTAGGGTTTCTAGGTGAAAAGTCAACTGAACTTTGTGATCATAACTTTCTCATACTTTCTCGAAATTTTCCACCAAAGCTCATTTTGAAGGAAATTCAATTCTCTACAACTTCATGTCTCACAAGAATGTCCAAAAATGCTTCATTTGAGAGGTATAGCTCAAAACATTACAGGTCATTTTCAAAGTCAACAAAAGTCAACTTTTGATTTGAAGATATAATGAGCATGGTAACTCAATTGAGATGAGACCAAAGACATTGTTTAGAGGACTCTTAGAGCTTTCCAAAAGTCCAAGAACACTCAAAAATGTGGAAAATTGAGCAAGATACACCATTCTCAAGTTGGGCAATTTTGAAAGAATGCACAAAGAGAGATACTTCAAAAATCAAATCTTTTGCAAATGGGCCTACTTTTCTTCATCCAAACTTATTCCTCATGCCGCAGGGAATGTCAAGCCCAATGCCACGATTTTCTATTTTATTTTCCTATTTAATTTGGAATTTATTCATTTAAATACAAATTAATTTTAAAAATAAAGTATAAAATCAAAATTAATTGAAAGATTGATTTTTATTGCTTGCTTGTGATCAATTAACCCATAAATGCCGACAATTTGAAATTGAATCAAATATGGGAAGATTTGATTGGAATTGAACAAGTTTTGAAAATTTGATTTTCATGGAAATATCAAAATTGATTTTCATTGGTTATTGATCAAATCTTTCCAAAAACAATGCCAAATCCATCCAGCATATATACTTGATGCATATCAATCACAAGAGGACGAAAAAATTGGCTCAGAAACCCTATTTTCAAATTGAAAAAATCGTGTTCTTGAAGCAATTTGCAATCCTTATTCCATTCGTTTCAATCAATTTTAAGGTGTCAAACACATTCCTTGGCATCTCAGTCGATCCGGATACTTACTTCATCAAAACCATCCGAAACAAGAGATTCGAATCGGTTTGCTCATACTTTTCAAAATCGATTTGTTTTTCATGCATTTTAACACATTTGGTTGTTGTTTTTGTGATTAGTAGGAAGATTGCAAGCGATCTCGGTTATTTGATTGAGTTTCCATGGCTTAGAACTCGTATTACCATTGCTAGGGTTTCCTGTGCCGTTTAGGGTTTCTCTTAAGCGAAAAATTGGACCACGAGACCATGCCCATCGTGTTCGGAATGATGCCTAGAATTAAACCATGTCTTTAGAACTCATTTATATTATGTATGTTGCGTTTTCCATTTAGCCAGGGCCTGTAGCGTCGAAGCAAGACCGACGCTAACTTTTGAAAATTCAAAATGAAGAAGACGAAGTCTATGAAGGAGGCAATGGGAAGCAGCGTGTATATTCCACTCACTTCCGATTTCAAGCGGTAGAAACCGGCGCTCAATTGGTCGGTAGCGTTGGTTTTCAAGGTTTGAGCATCGGGTCCCCATTCGAACCATCTTGGGACCATTATTTTACAATGACTTTTCTTCATATTTTTCTATTTTCCAATTTATTTTAATATTTGCATCCTATTTTAATTAATATCCACATTTTATTTCTGCATTTAAAAATTACCAAAATATAATTTTCTTTTTGCATTTACATTCTAAAAATGTTTATTTAATTTAATAAATTTAAAAATATATTTTTGCATGCATATTTATTTTATTCATAATTTTGCATTTAATTCACTTTTAATTGCATTTTAATTATTAAATCTTTTCAAAAATCCCAAAAATTATTTTAGCTTATTTATCTTATTTCCAGCATATAATATTTTTCCATATTAAAACTTGCATTTTCTAACATTTTTCTCTTGTTCGATTCATATTGCATTTTCGATTTTCTTATTCTCTCACGGGTTGATCAGATTAGACGATTTTCTCTTTATCATTTTATCGTTCTATTTTTCCAATAATGTAATTGCTCATGGGTTGTAATAGTTTTAATTAGGACTTTACTTTCCGCATTTTAAATTATGTATACGCCCAAAGCCATGTAATAGCGTAGGATTTATCTTTCCGCTTTTACATTCGCATTTTATTTTCCGCACCCTATAAATTGTTAGTAACTAGGCGTGTATGGCAAGATAATAATGAATATAGCCCACTAACCTCAAGATAACATATTAGAAATCAACACACTTCTTTCACAGAGTAATTCTCTCTCGATGCCTTCGATTTCAAATGGTCATGTCCCTCGAGCGTAGAGGTATTCTAGCACCGTTGCCTTCCAAACAAATCATCATAGTCCCTTGATACAAAGATCACAAGACCCACGATGTCGCCTCCGAATACATGATCTTGACCCTCGATTGTCGCCTACGAAAAATGATGATAGTCCTTCGAATGTGCTAGGATACTTTCTACAAGTTGCCTTCTATGACCATCCGATGTCCCTCGAATGTCCGCTTACATCCAGCGATGGAGCTACCTACTAACTAATGGTATGGCTAGCGCTATTCTAAAGGAATGTAAGTACAACAAAACGACCAATTAAGGTGGGTAAATAAGTCTCTTAGTTGGTTGCTCTAAATCAAATGATTTTCACACCACACACTCTTTGTCAAAGTTCAAACTCTTTTCAAAGCGAAACATTTCGAACACTTTGTATACACTCCTACATGAGTCATTACAAAGTCAAAGCGAAATGCCTCTTTCAAAACATTTTTGTCAAACACACGAAAGCAATTTTAAAAAGTGATCTAGAGCAACTAAGAGCCCGTAGATAACTACGGATGGAAAGGTGCTAATACCTTCCTTTTCATAACCATTCTCCGAACTCGAGAATCTAACGAAGGTCTTTTACATTACTTTTACCTTCCCTAATTGGATAAAAATAAAAGTCGGTGGCGACTCTTGCTATCCGCATTTTGGATACAAAATCCTACAAAGTCGATTCAAGTATTCTGAGCTGGCGACTACTGGGGACACACCCTAAAGAGAGAATTGCCTTAGGTTTCTAGATAACCTTTAATGCTTTTGTTTGACTTGTATGCTTTATCTTTAAGGGTTGCTTGGGTATTATATTGTTGGGGATCCTACACGGATCGGGTTTCCTTTTAGGTAAGTAGCATTAGATCATCGCGACCGCTAGGCGTAACTACGCGGTCAACATGATGGCTACGTTAGCGTGACACTTTGGTTGTCCGATACTCTTCATTCCCAAGTTGAAGATAGTATTTGGCTTCTGCGTGGTGTCATCAAGCGCTAACTAAACTTTTAGAACCTTAATTGACCCATCTTAGCCATTAGAAGGTAGTGAGATGGCGGCTTTGGTGTAGGCGGGGTTGGTTGATACTCGATGCTACGCTCATTGAGATTAGACTTTTGGGACATTTTCGATCGACCACTTGGCGTCGTATTGAAATAAGCGCCCTGAGAAAGATCGTGATATGAGATTCCTAGAACCCGGTTACTATTATAGGACAGGATGAACCAACTCAAACTTTTGGTAGGGTAATCACCTATACCTCATGCAAGCCTTAACCTAGGCTCATTGTGTGAATTGTTTGTGTGTGCTAAACATGACATCATGACATCATTCGCATTGCATATCATTTCTAACTATTTCAAGGACCTAGGGTTTATCTTTGCTCTGTTTTGTAGGGATTATGGCTTCTAGGAAGACTATCGAATCAACTTCATGGGTATCCCTTCTCAACTCAAAAATTGGTTTGAGAAATTCCCGACCATGCTCGGTTCATCAAAGACATGGTTATCTACTTGATTTGGTTACCTCGGTTTTGAAGAAGATATGATGCATGTCCTATTCCGTTCTTGATCCAAAACACCATTGCTTTACATTCCCAGTTATCGGTTGGTTCCTACCTTGGAAGAGTTCTCTAAGCTACTTGGGATACCCATTCTTGATCAAATGCCATTCACGGTCTAGAAAAGGTTCCTAAGTATGAAGACATTACATCGACCTTACATCTTAAGCGTTGGATGTCGAAGCCAATTGGGAAACTAGAGTGGAGTTAAGGGTTTACTTTCCAAGTTCTTAATCAAGCCGAGAATTCCTCAAAGTTATGAGTTTCCATGCATTTGAGAATGTTGTGGCCTTGCTAATTTATGGTTTGTTCTATTTCCTAACTCGGACCGGTTCATCGATATCAATGCCATCAAGTTGTTCCTTACCATGATCGGTGCCTACTTCACTTGGAGATATCCTACATTCTCTCCACTCGTACTACTAGCGACAAGGAACTCTCATGTGTTGTGTACCGTTACTTTCCGGTGGTTTATTTCGCACCTTCCTCCATCGGTTTTGAAGAATGAACAAAGGTTGAGATGGTCTCAAAGGATGATGTCACTCTCTCATTCGGATATCCGTTGGAGCCTTTTCTCTCAAAAGGACTTCACATTCATTGAGCGTTGTGGAGAATTCCTAATGTACCACTACTTGGTATAAGGGAGGTACAACCCTTCCTTAGCTCTCGTCGGTTTGGTTTTGCTCGAAGAGATGGTCCATGATATGCTTCTCCAAGATGTTGTGTTCGACTACAATCACGATCTCGAATTACGCGAAGGTTTATACATGCTTGGGGCATGGTAAAGAAAATACCAAGACTTTGGGGCACCGAACTCCATTCCTTGGGAACCTTACCTCAAATGGGTGCGAGCTCGAGCTCAAAACCTCATGATGCCATTCACTTTGTTACCCGGTAATTATGGAACTGTTGCTATAGATGATGTACCTATGCCGTTCTCCACCACGACATGCCTACAGTTTGAAGACTTGAAGAGATCACGGATTGACAAGAAGAAGGATACCTTTGAAGCTCGATGCTATGCAAGTGAGAAGAAAGTGTTAGAATTGACAAAGCTACTTCATAAGGAAGCGAAGCATCGATACCTACATCGGCACCAAGAGGAAGCGCCCATGGGACTTAGAGCTTTAGGATGTTTATGTTTTCTTTTATTGTTTGAATTATCTCTTGTACTTAAAAGAAAAAAAGAATAATAAAAAAAGTACTAATAAATGTTTGCTCATTGCTTGTTTAACAAATTTAAATCTCTTAGGTCCTTGAAAACATTGCATTGCATTACATAAACATTGCATAGCATAGCATAACATTGCATCACGGTACATTGGAGATTGGTTTTCTCATTTGCTCGCTATTTATTTTAGCGAAATGGCTCTTGAGCAATTTGTCAAAGATCTCGGCTCGAATGCTCGGTTTCAACAAATGTTCACCAACTTGGTCCAAGGCCAAGAAGATTTGAAGAAGCTCATCAACAAGAAGAAGAAGGTTGTTGGTCTCCTCAACATGGGTAGACGTTTCAAAGGGGTCCAAAAGTGGTCGGTCGGATCGAGCTCTCGGAGGAGTGTCCATACCGAAGGAGTACCAAGGGTGATGAAGGTGATCAGCGTGAGCCAAAGAAAGGAGGAGAGGACCACTTTGATTATAGCCAACACTCTGATGAAGATGACAAGTACAAGCAACTCGAGGATCGTCTGAATGCTGTGGAAAACCTGAAGATGTCCGGGCTGAATTTTGATGATCTAAGTCTTGTTCCTGGTGTGGTGATTCCTCCCAAGTTCAAAGTTCCAACTTTTGCCAAGTATGATGGCATGTCTTGCCCAAAGCTGCATTTGAAGTCCTATGTCCGGAAGATCAATCCCACTTGATGTGAGAAAGTTGTGGATGCACTATTTTCAAGAGAGTTTGTCGGAACCCGTTTGGAATGGTACTATCGGCTAGAGAATGGTATGTCCGTACTTGGGTGACTTGGTGATGCTTTCTCTGAGACAATATGAGTACAATCTTGAATTGACACCCACTCGCATGCAACTACAAAGCATGTCTATGGGTCGCGACGAGAAGTTCAAGGGTATGCTCGAAATGGAGAGATTTAGCGGCAGAGTTCAACCACCCTTGTCCAATAGGGAGTTGGTTGATATGTTCATGGGAACACCGAGGCCCGTTCTTGATCATCGATTGGAAATTCTTCATCCGTTCACCGTGTATATTGAAGGCATTGAAGGTATCAAGAGTGGGAAGATCCATGTAGAGTCATCTTCAATCTGCGAAGAGATCTTTTGGTGCTAAGAAAGAAACCAGCGCGTGTATGGTCGGAAAAGCCGAACCAAGACCGTGGTGCTCAATCAGGGGCGGTTGTGATCTCGATCCTACATCGGTACAACCTCGGCGAGACAGCAGCGTGGCAGGCAGCACGAAGACAGTTCTGAAGATCAACATGCCTTTGTCGCAAGCCTTGCAACACATGTTGAGCGGAGCGATAACCTTGAGGGATCCTCCTCGAATGTCAACACTTCCTCTCCAGTACAATCCTAATGCTAAGTGTGCTTACCATTCCAATAGCCAGGACATAATCGATGATTGTTGGGCTCACGAAGAACAAAATTCAAGATATGATTGAATCTAAGCAGTTGAGTTTGATCCTCTGTTGAGACTCAAATGTGATCAACGCGCCTATACTAATCATGACAAGAGTTCCAATCTTGTTGGTGATGATACTTATGTTTTCCACATAGATGACTTGACCATTCCTCGATGGTGTTAAGAAGAATTTGTTGCAAGCGGTGTCAACGACGGGATGCCCAGGCTGTCGTTGGTGCCCATCCGCCCGATGGTTGTGCTTGGTTGAGAGACGTGTTCGGCATGATGGATAACCGTGAGATACTATTTACGAAACCACTGTGCGAAGTTGTGTGAAGAAATGTCTAAGTTGAAGATTGACAATGCGAATGAAGCGGTACCATCATGTGGGATACCTTGGGGCAGCC
The DNA here is from genome assembly GCA_021764765.1 of Vicia sativa. Lineage (NCBI taxonomy): Eukaryota > Viridiplantae > Streptophyta > Magnoliopsida > Fabales > Fabaceae > Vicia > Vicia sativa. Next base: position 185,176,054 of record CM038793.1, on the reverse strand, counting down.
AAGTGGAAAGTATGATTACATGGTGAAGCACACTGTTCTAGAGTTACAAGATTCCTATTGAAGATGTTAAGGCGGCCGGATGGGGTGACGATTTCCAGAAGACTATCTTGATGTTAACACAATAAGTTTCCTCTGCTGATCCACGTGCCTAGAGTGGCACCTCTCATTATTACTTCTCCAAGACCGGTTCCATATTCCTCGACAAGGCTATCCCTTGGAATTATGGGTGATGTTTACTATCATGGCGTCAAGCAAGACCCTCGACCATTGAAGATCTTACGTTGAAGCTACCATTCCGACATTGACAACATCACGGATCCGATGGGTGACCCGAACGGAAGGGTATTCTCTCCGTATCTCTCCTCCAAAAGACACTGCGACTCCAGCTTCGCATTCCGACTATTCAACCAATATCGGCTAGAGGAAAGAACCGTGGCTCGTCCCTTTCGACGAAGTACCAAAGGAATTCTTGAAGACACCTCAAGCGAGAAATGGAGAAATGCGAAGATTATCAAGAAGAGTGACTACAATGTTGTGGAACAGTTAGGACAGACTCCGTCCAAAAATTTCCATGCTCGCTCTGCTCTTGTGCTCCGAGGCTCATGCTAATGCCTTGGTGAAGTTTCTGAAGAATGCTCATGTGCCGCAAGACACTACCACTGATCAATTCGAAGTTTGTATTGCTAGCCTGGTTTCCAACAACGGTCTAGGCTTCTCTGACGCTGATATGACTCCTGCCGGAAAGAAACACAACAAAGCCTTGCACATCTCTGTTGAATGCAAGGGCACTACACTGTCTCATGTTTTGGTTGATCACATTACTTTGAATATCTTACCGATGGCGCTTTTGATCGACTCGATGTTGAAGGGTTGGTTCTGAAACCCAGTGATATAATTGTGAGAGCTTTTGATGGTTCCAAGCGAACAGTACTTGGAGAGCTCACTCTGCCTGTTAAAGTCGGTTCCCAGACTTTTGACTCCACTTTCTTTGTCATGGACATCCGTCCGACTTACTCTTACCTACTCGGGGCCTTGGATACATGGGGCGGCCTCTACCTTACGAGCTGAAGTACCGGTGAAAGGAAGGTTGTCACATATGTGGTGAAGAAGTATATGGTCGATCATCTACGTTCCGATACCTCGAGATGGAAGGTGAATTCTTGAGACTCCTGTCAAGCTTTTGAAACAATACCCAGTCATGCTGCTCTCCACTCACTCCCGAGTTACGCAAGTTCCGCCTAGGATGGCCTCATTGAAAGATGCTCAAGCTCTTTGTTAAAGAAGGAGGTAGCTCTATTTGGGGACAGCTCACAATCTTCCTTTCAAATTTGACAAAACGGTTTAGGCTTCACCATCAAAGGTCGAGAAGATGATCGCGAGACGTGCCGCCAACTTCCTTTCCGCATCGGCCAGTGGAATCCATGCTATAGAAGGCAGCGACAGACTTGACATCGCAAGTGGATCTTCCCAACTCGGACAAAGAGCTCGCAATTGGAAGACCGAAGGCGTCATACCAATCTCCTTTAGCAGGAGTAATTGCTTTTGTTTTGTTTTGCTTTTCGTATTTCTTTATGTTTTGAACAATAAACTTTGAAAGCCTAGTGCCTTGCAGGCATCATGGCTCGTTGCGAGGGTTATTATCATCGTTTGCGTATTTTCATTCAATAAATTCGTTGGACTTTTGCATTCAATTGTTCGTTTTCTTTCTTTACTTTATCACCCTTCAAAAGCTATGTGTTCTTACACTACCCACGTGGTAACTGCAGAATCACTCGAATCTCGTTAATAACTATGCTAGTGCTAAATATGACTTTGATAATCCGATCTACCAAGCCGAAGATGAAAGTGAGGAAGATTGTGAAGTGCAGGAGAACTTGCCTTTCTGACAAGAAGAGCGAGTTATCTGACCACCACGAAAAGCAAGTTGAGGTTGTGAATTTGAGTCTTGCGAAGACGAAAGAGATCAAAATAGGAGCGGGTCTTGAGAACAGTGTTAAAGAAAGGTTGATTCGGATACTACGGACTACATTGAGGTTTTGCTTGGTCATACGAAGACATGCGAGGTTGGACATTGATATTGTAGTACACGATTGCCAACAAAAAGGTTTTCTCGGTGAAACAAAAGGTTAAATCGCGTGCATACGAGATGTCGGAGAAAATCAAAGCGAAGTTATAAACGATTTCAATGCGGTTTCTTAGTGTCACCTCCTATCGATGGGTTGCAAATGTGGTGCCGTGCCAAGAAGGATGGCAAAATCGAATGTGTGTGGATTAGGAGATCTGAACAAAGCAAGTCCGAAGATGATTTCCCAGCCTCGTACATTGTTGGTTGACAACAGCGCTCGAATCATATGGTTTTTTCCATGATCATCACGAGATGGGTTCGTTGACGGATTGATTATGGGAGACTTGATGACAAATGCACCTTTGGAGTCGGATCGGGAAAACTCCTAGGGTTTGTAGTCGGTGGAAGAGGTATTGAGGTTGACCTACGAGTTAAAGCTATTCAAGAGATGCCTCCCACCGAGAAATTCGGGGTTTCTTGGGCCGATTGAACTACATCGCTGATTCATTGCACACCTAGCGCTACTTGTGAGCCAATCTTCAAGTTACTAAAGAAAGATCAAGTGGTAGAATGGAATGACGATTGCGGATCGCTTTTGACAAAATCAAGGGTACCTGAATCCTCCCATCCGATGCCGCTTGAAGAAGACCTCTTATCATGTACTTGCAGTGTTAGAGAACTCAATGGGGTGTGTGTTGGGGCAACATGGCCAGTCAGTCGAAAAGAGCATGCAATATACTACCTTAGCAAAAGTTTACCGTTGTGAAACAAGATACTCACAGCTCGAGAAAACTTGCAACGCTTTAACTTGGGCTTTCAGGCTAAGACGATATGTTGACTCACACTACCTTGTTGATTTCTAAGATGGATCCGATAAAATACATCTTGAGAAACTCTCTCGGGAAGAATAGCAAGATGGCAAATGATCTTGACCGAATATGACATCCGTACACTTCTCGAAAGCGATCAAAGGAAGTGTGGTAGCCGATCATTTGGCTCATCAAGCCGTAGATGACTATCGATCTATGCAGTTCAATTTCAGACGAAGATGTTTTACTAGTTCAGATTGCGAAGAACCAGGCCCAGACGAAGGACTGAACAAGGATCCCGATGGACCATGGTCTTCATGGAGCCTCAACACACTTGGCAATGGCATTGGCGCCATCATTACATCCCTAGGACGGACGCCTTTCACGCTTGATTATGTTTCGATTGCACTAACAATATGGCCGAATCAGGCGTGCATCATGAGTCTTAAAGCTATTGACTTAAGAATCAAGTTCTTACAAGTATATGGAGACTCGACTTTGGTGATCGGTCAGATTAAGGGCGAGTGGGATACGAAGCATCCGAATCTCATGCCGTATCGAGAGCATGTTCTGAGTTTGATCCCCTACTTCGAAGAGATTAATTTTGATCATATTCCACGAGAAGAGAATCAGTTGGCAGACGCATTAGCTACTATGTCGTCTATGTTCAAGGTCAGATGGGACAACGAGGCTCCCCAGATCATCATTGAGAAGTTCGACGAACCAGCGTATTGTTGTGAGCTTGATATAGAAGAGAAACCTTGGTACTACGATGTGAAGAGGTATCTTGAGACTCGGGAATATCCGCGAGGGCATACATTAATGATAAGAAGTTCACGAGAAGATTCGCTTCCAAATTCTTTCTCAGCGACGACATCTTATACAAGCGCAACCATGACTTGTGCTTACTCCGCTGTGTAGACCAGAAAACAACAATGTGTATCATGGAAGAGTTACACGAAGGCACATTTGGTACCCACTCCAGTGGACATACGATGGCTAAGAAGATTTTGAGAACAGTTACTATTGGTCCACCATGGAAGTGATTGTCGCTATGCTCGATCTTGTCACAAGTGCGGTTATGCGGACAAAGTACCGTGCCTCCGTACCTACGAATGTTTTACTTCTCCTTGGCCTTTTCAATGTGGGGCATTGACATGATTGGAGAAATTAAGCCTGACTTCCAATGGACATCGTTTCATCCTTGTGGTAATCGATTACTTTACCAAGTGGGTAGAAGCGACCTATGCATCATTACCAAAACGTTGTGGCTCGATTCATCAAGCATAATCTTATCATCGGTATGGCACCCCGAAAGATTATCATAGATAACGGTTCCAATCTCAACAACAAGATGAGCCTTGAACTACGCAGCGGTTCAAGATCAAGCATCACAACTCTTCTCCTTATCGGCCTAAGATGAATGGCGCGATGGAAGCCGAACAAGAACATTAATAAGATTATCTGAAGATGGGTGACTTACAAAGATTGGCATGAGATGTTACCATTCGCTCTTCATGGTTATCGCTACACAGCGAACATCAGCAGGGCAACCCCTTCTCTCTTGTATCGGTATGGAAGCCGTCTTGCCCATCGAGGTTCGGATACCCTCAACTAGAGTCCTCCGAGGCGAGTTAGGCGAGGCGATTGGGTCAGACGCCTTGACCGAATCAACGATCGATGAGAAGCGACTCGCGTCCATCGCCATGGACGGTTATCGAAGCGAATGATCAGGCATTTAACAAGAAGGTCAAGCACCTCTACCAAGTCGGTGATCTAGTAGTCAAGCGCATCATTCTTCCACAAGGTGATCCGGGGCAAATGGACTCCCACCTCGAGGGACCATTTGTAGTCAAGACGATATTTTCGGCGGACTATGATACTTAGCATCATGGATGGTGAAGACTTCACCACAGCCTTGAGACATAGTCAAAAATACTACGCATGAAAGAGACCCGCTAGGTCGGTGGCCTAGGCAAAAATAAGGGCATCTGGCGAACCAAAGGTTCGGGCAAAATAAAGGATATATGCAAACATGTACACCGGCAGTCGAAAACACGAAAGGGCTTGGGCAAAAAGGGTATCGTGGTGAAAACCCGAAAGGCGGTCTAGGCAAAAGTTAGGGATTTAAGCGTCGACTATGTCTCTTCGGATCACACCTTCCGGACTACTATTCAAAGATTCAAATGGCAAAGATCAGTCTACTCACTTTCTCTTGACAGCAAGGAGATGAGATAGTCGAAATATATGAGTACTAGCATAGTTGGAACTTAAGATTGTTTCCATAGCTTTTACCTTTCTTGTACCAACTACTTGGCCATCGCCACCTTTCAAGTAGCGCAAATTTCTTTCTCTTTACAATTTCTTGTTGTTGTCGTTTGCAATAAGTCCAACGTTTGTTTTGAATGATTATCGCACTTGACAATAAGAATCTAATCACAAACATACTGAAAAGTGAACATACAAAAGTACTTACTACGGGCTCGGGTGGGATGACGACGAAAGTCCTGTCTGATTCCCCACAAAGTGTCACTCATAACACACCTTCCCAGTGAATATCGTTAAATCCGAGCGGTAATTCCACTCAACCGAGCAATGTTACATCGGTCTCAGCGATAACACCTCTTCGATCAAGGTATTCATCTCCAGCGGACATTTCTCAATCCTCCCCCTTCTCCCCGGCAGCAGTATCCAGGCTCGAAACTTGGTCAGATAGTGCATCGGAGGAACCTACACCTTTTATTCCCCAGCCAGAGATTACAACGGGATCCTAACTCTTCCAGCCCGGTCACTCAGCAACCATCAAATATTCTCCGGCGAGATCTACACTCAGAATCCCCAGTAGAGCGCCTCCTAAATTTCCTCAGCAGGATCTGCATGCAAGGTCCCCAACGGATCGCCTCCCAGATTCTCCTCAGTAGAGTCTATATGTGAGATCTCCAACAACGAGCTTCTCAAATCTCTACCTTCCTCAACAGTATCTAGGCCCAAGACTTGGTCAGATAGTGCATCGGAGGAATCAGGATATCTTTCTTCTCCTTCAAAAGCGGGTTTCCACCTACAATTTCCCCGGAAAATCCTCAAGCAGAATATCCGCATCTTCTTCAAGATGGATATGTTTTGAAATACCACACATCTATCATTCATACATTACTCATAAAGTCATAATTCATGCATATGTCATTCATATACACATCATGCATCATACTTTGCATAAAACTAACAAATATTCTATCAAAGTTTCTCTTGTTTTCTCCAAAGCAGTAACAATCACCGGCAAAGCAGGTCCGAGTTAAGCCCGAACCGCGGGAAAACTATCTGAAAGACCGCCCTTGGTTGTCCTCCGACAGCGAGTCGAGATTAAGCCCCGAACCGGCGGAAAACTATCCGAAAGACCACCTCGGTTATCCTCCGATAACGGGCAATGGATCAACACCGATGCACTGAGGAAGCTATCCACATTTTTGCCAACTACTATTCCCTCGGGTAATCGTACGAAGATTTATTCGACCTCTTCCTATTATCAGCGGACTCTGAGTCTAGCGTGCGACTCGGTTGCCTTGGATGGCATCTTAAGCCCATCTCCACTACTTGTCAACATTTCTTCTCTTTCGAAATCTGCATATATGGTTAAAAATCAATACAAACCAATAACCTTATTCAAAGTGAACACGAAGTCTAACGTCGACTCCTTCGGATGGCATCTTAAGCCCATCTCCTCTCCTTCCGAAACATCTGATCTAACATCGACTCCCCGGCATCGACCATTCGGATGGCATCTTAAGCCCATCTCCGTCGCTCTCTATTAACAACCTCGAGTCTAGCGTCGACTCGTTCCCGATGAAGTCTCCAACTTCTCCAAATGGCATCTGTAAGCCCATTCCTGCATCATGACCAATAGCGAGTGCAAATTTTCGGTGTACTCGGTGTTCAATCATCTTCTACCTCCGGTCACGAAGACAAGCGTGTCAATCTAACCCTCCAGTACAAGAAGATTGAGCAGGGGCAGGTGTCATACCCAAAATTTGCCCTCCATCTTCTCAAAAGATTTCATACATCTATCCTCAAGGATTCCTCGAGAGTTGATCGAGACAAACTCTCTCTAGACAATCAACCCAAACTAGGGTTTGGTATCTCTCAAGTCAAGATGGACTTCAACATCTCAATGGTCTTCATGCCTCCTCATATGCTTCAAAGATTCTCCATGTCAAGTTTCAAGCCTCACAAGTCAAGTTTCCTCGAGACAATTGCTCGGATGTTTGAAAATCGGTTGTATTGGACAAAAAGTCAGCATGGTCAACATACAGTCAAACTTCATAATTTTTGTCAACATCCTCATTTTGAAGTTACATTCATCATTTGATCAAGGGTTGATCATGATTCATCAAGAAAACTCAAGATTTGCTCAAAGTCAAACTTTCTAAATTAGGGTTTCTAGGTGAAAAGTCAAGAACTTTGGTGATCATAACTTTCTCATACTTTCTCGAAATTTTCCCACAAAGCTCATTTTGAAGGAAATTCAATTCTCTACAACTTCATGTCTCACAAGAATGTCCAAAAATGCTTCATTTGAGAGGTATAGCTCAAAACATTCTGGTCATTTTCAAAGTCAACAAAAGTCAACTTTTGATTTGAAGATATAATGAGCATGGTAACTCAATTGAGATGAGACCAAAGACATTGTTTAGAGGACTCTTAGAGATTTCCAAAAGTCCAAGAACACTCAAAAATGTGGAAAATTGAGCAAGATACACCATTCACAAGTTGGGCAATTTTGAAAGAATGCACAAAGAGAGATACTTCAAAAATCAAATCTTTTGCAAATGGGCCTACTTTTCTTCATCCAAACTTATTCCTCATGCCAATAGGAATGTCCAAGCCCAATGCCACGATTTTCTATTTTATATTCCTATTTAATTTGGAATTTATTCATTTAAATACAAATTAATTTGAAAAATAAAGTATAAAATCAAAATTAATTGAAAGATTGATTTTTATTGCTTGCTTGTGATCAATTAACCCATAAATGCCGCAATTTGAAATTGAATCAAATATGGGAAGATTTGATTGGAATTGAACAAGTTTTGAAAATTTGATTTTCATGGAAATATCAAAATTGATTTTCATTGATTATTGATCAAATCTTTCCAAAAACAATGCCAAATCCATCCAGCATATATACTTGATGCATATCAATCACAAGAGGACGAAAAAATTGGCTCAGAAACCCTATTTTCAAATTGAAAAAATCGTGTTCTTGAAGCAATTTGCAATCCTTGTTCCAGCTCGTTTCAATCAATTTTAAGGTGTCAAACACATTCCTTGGCATCTCCAGAGTCGATCCAGATACTTACTTCATCCAAAACCATCCAGAAACAAGAGATTCGAATCCGGTTTGCTCATACTTTTTCCAAAATCGATTTCTGTTTTTCATGCATTTTTAACACATTTGGTTGTTGTTTTTGTGATTAGTAGGAAGATTGCAAGCGATCTGGGTTATTTGATTGAGTTTCCATGGCTTAGAACTCGTATTACCATTGCTAGGGTTTCCTGTGCCATTTTAGGGTTTCTCTTAAACGAAAAAATTGGACCACGAGACCATGCCCATTGTGTTCGGAATGATGCCTGGAATTAAACCATGTCTTTAGAACTCATTTATATTATGTATGTTGCGTTTTCCATTTAGCCAGGGCCTGTAGCATCGAAGCAAGACCGCGCTAACTTTTGAAAATTCAAAATGAAGAAGGCAATCTGGCGAAGGAGGAGGCAATGGGAAGCAACGTGTATTCCACTCACTTCCAATTTCAAGCAGTGAAACCATGGCTCGGTTAAGCGTTGGTTTTCAAGGTTTGAGCATGGTCCCAATTCGAACCATCTTGGGACCATTATTTTTAAGCGACTTTTCTTCATATTTTCTATTTTCCAATTTATTTTAATATTTGCATCCTATTTTAATTAATATCCACATCCTATAAATTGTTAGTAACTAGGCGTGTATGGCAAGATAATAATGAATATAGCCCACTAACCTCAAGATAACATATTCTGAAATCAACACACTTCTTTCACACACGCACCCCTTAGAGTAATTCTCTCTCGAAGCCTTTCGATTTCAAATGGTCATGTCCCTCGAACGTAGAGGTATTCTAGCACCGTTGTCTTCCAAACAAATCATCATAGTCCCTTCGATACAAAGATCATAAGACCCACGATGTCGCCTCCGAATACATGATCTTGACCCTCGATTGTCGCCTCGAAAAATGATGATAGTCCTTGAATGTGCTAGGATACTTTCTACAAGTTGCCTTCTATGACCATCGATGTCCCTTCGAATGTCCGCTTACATCCAGATGGAGCTACCTACTAACTAATGGTATGGCTAGGCTATTCTAAAGGAATGTAAAGTACAACAAAATGACCAATTAAGGTGGGTAAATAAGTCTCTTAGTTGCTTGCTCTAAATCAAATGCTTTTCACACCACACACTCTTTTGTCAAAGTTCAAACTCTTTTCAAAACGAAACATTTCCGAACACTTTGTATACACTCCTACATGAGTCATTACAAAGTCAAAGCGAAATGCCTCTTTCAATACATATAAAAGGAAACTAAAGGGAAAACTAAATAGAGCAAAGAAAATAAAAATGAACAAAGAAATGTTCTGACTCCCCCAAACTTAAAATAAGCATTGTCCTCAATGCGATAAAACCAGGAGAAATCAGAAAGGAGAAAGGTGATCACTCGTTGCTTTGAGAATCTTGATTAATTAATATATATATATATATATACTAATTTTTATAATGTCTTTTAATTAATATAATAAACATTAGGAAATATTGATTTGGTATATTAATAGGAGAAATCGATAATTAAAATATTACTCAATTATAATTATAAATATTAACGTGAAATTTTATTGAGTTTAATTATCGGTATTACGGAAATAGTTCAAGCGCATCGAGAAGAAAGGTGCAATAGATAACCGACTAAAAATTTAAAATTTAACATAAAATAGAAAAATTGAAAATCGAAAAGAAAATTTAAAATTGAATGACTATTCGTTGATTTTCCATCGCCACTTATCAAGCCATCTCACATATCCCTCACCTTTTCTTTTCTTACGTCGTAGAAGCGGGTTATTCTTCGAAATTTTGGTAGTGGTCTTGGATTTATAAGTTTTCAATTTCGAGCTTAGTGATCTCATCCATCGCCTCATAAGTTAACCTCACCCTTTTAAAAGTAATTATATCCCTAATTTTATGGTCCTCTAATTTTTCGCTTTTAGGCAAGACTTCCAATAGTGATGAATTAGTATGGATATTTTCAATACCGCAGCGTACGTTTTAGATTGGGAGTCTACGGTTTCCATAAAATTTTGGAAGGAATCAGTGGAATGTAGTGATTCGGGATTACAATAGATGCTTCCTTTTCTACCTCTTTTACAACCTCCTTTTCGAACATTATTGGTTCATTTTTCTCAATCTCCACTATTTTCTCGTCAGAACTTTCCTCGGCCACAATTTCACTCTCCTCATACTCATCATCACTTTCTAGATTTCCAAGTAGTTTTTTCATAATGGTTGTTTCAACATCCACATCTTCCTCAGGTTGAGGTTCTAGAAGGTTTTGTTTGAGTTGGGAGATTTGAGTCTCTAAGAACATGTTGTGAGACGCGAGGGATTCAACCATATTGGTTAGTTGGCTAAGAGTTTCATTAATTTGAAGATTTTGTTTTCGCACTTCTTCATTTTGGATAATTTGCGCTTCATTTTGGATAAATTGTGTCTCTACAAAGTGCTCAATCATAGACTCTAACCTAGAGTTAGTTATCATCTCATCTGAATCCTCTATCGATGTTTCAAAATTAAAATCTTGCGATTCGTCAGAGTAAGTTAAAGTCTCTTTTTGTGTTTCCCCGAAGCGACTTATCATCCTACATGATTCATTAAAATCTTCCATTAATATCTCGAGATCAGATTTATATGGTTTTGGTGATTCTTCAAAATATTGAGTGTGATAATTGTAGGAAGAATTGGGTTGAGGAAAAGTTTGGTTGAAACTATAAGTTTCTTGTGGTTCCTCAAAATATGGGGATTGGTAGTTCTGAAGGTAGTTGGGGTAATAGTAGGGTTGTGAAGCATTAAAGTTTTCCATCAGTATTTCAAGTTCGGATCTATGGGATTCTTGTGGTTCCTCAAAATACTGATAATGGGCATAGGAAAAATTTGGGTCATACATGGTAAATAAAATAAAAATGCCTTAGTCTATACGATTGTAACACGAGTTACAATATCGACTTAAATAGTCCCACAACGGCGCCAAAAACTTGATCGCGACTTTATCGTCTATTAACAATGATGCAAGTGCACGATCTATCGCGTAGTTTTAAAGATATCGAACCCACAGAGACTATAAATCGATCTATTGTTATCCTAAGTTACGGATATCTGACTAAAGCGAATAATTCTTTAAGATTTTTGGTTAAGGAAAATATAATAAATAAATAGATATTAGTATGTAATTAAATCTAACCTAAGGGGATCGAATTTCCAACGTGTTACTCAAGTTGAATAAAAATCCTATTTGACAAACAATATTCATCTAAAGATCCTATCTCAAGTCGCTCTGTTGAATCGGATCATGCAATTAAATCTAACGTATGCTTTCGCTATCCATGAATTTAAAAACACTTTTTGAAAATAAATAAAGTTTAATCTCTTTTAAAAGCATCATGATCTTTAAAATTAATACCTAGTATCCACTATCGGTTCTAAACCTCAAACTCGCTCTGTTGGTTTCTAACCTTAATCCAGTTTATTAACCTCAAACTTTCGCTCTGTTGGTTTCTAAACCTTTTAATAAATTAAATTAGATATCTAAATCGGAAAGAATATTTTTAACAACGTAACATTATGCGGTTTATTTTGATTCCTTTGGTTCGATTAATTTACATACCAATATCAAAGACTTAGCGACATATTAATTAATTGGACATGCATAAATAATATGGTGTAATATATTTAAACATTTCGAAATCAAATAAATAACATCGATGACAATAAATTAAATAAAATAAAATAAATAAATTAAACACGAAATTAAGAATCTTGGAAATAATCTTGTTCTTGAAATAAGCGAGCATCCTGACAGTCGGTTGGATCGCTCGGAGACTTCTTAATTCGAAAGAAGAAAATAAACAAGGAATAAAAGCACTAGATCTAACGTAAGGTTAGATCGGTGGCGGAATAAAATCTAAACAACGAAGCTGAAAGGAAAATAAATTGCGAAATAAAAATAACGATTGTTCGGTAAAAATGCCGACCCTGATTCTGAGTTTTGAACTTGTATTTATAGATCCACTTGGTAACTTCCCATTCCATAAATTTCGTATGCAAGCTAACTCGTGGAGAAAATCTTTGGTCGGAGGCAGGCGCCCAGTATAGGGCATAAATGGAGACGTGCGTCTCACATTTGTGGGAGAGTGGTGGACCCCACTTGCGTGGGAGGCGGGCGCCTCCTAGCTATGCGGGAGGAGTGAGACGACCGTCTCACTCGTGACGTGGCAGGTTCGTGCTTGCTGGACTGCTGGGGACGCTTTGCTGGGCTTGGGCTTAGTCTTGGGCCTTTGCTATAATTGTTTTCTTCTTCTTAACACCTCATTTTTGGTGTATCACCCCTTTTGCTTCATTTCTTTGACTTTTTAATACTATTTTTCCTTGATTTTACTTCTTTGCTCGATTTCTCTTTATTTAATGCAAATACCTGAAACATAGAAACATTATCTATGAAAATTCGTCAAATATGTTATATAAATTCGTGTTATCAAACTCCCTTATGCTTAAACCTTTGCTTGTCCTCAAGCAAAAATAAAAAAATGAAAATCACTTGAGCATATGTCAAACGCAGATATATATAACACAATTCAATTCGTACTAGGTTGCAATTCACTTCTTTGTTGGATAACTCGAGTTTAGACTTCGACACCAAAGTTACCGTAATAACACTAGACAACCCCATTTTGCGAGACCAATTCGAGTCATGTTATTATAGCTCGACCTAATACTTTCGTTTTGTTTCACCGTTTTCATTCTTGCGCAATCACATTAAGCCCTTTACCTTCGCGCATAGTGGAGTAACGGTTAGTGACTTTGATCTTTATAATCCAGCTAGGAGTCCTGGTAATTATATTTGGTACTCCTTTATCAATTACAAATTGCGGGGATCGGATCGTCATCCCCTACCAAGTTCACAGGGACCACTGAACCAATCCATAATGGATGTTTGCATAAATATTTTATAGTTTCTGCAACCGTTGAATTAAATGATCTGGTAAGGACCATCTAACTTAATAAGTGCATCTTCTAATAAAAATTTTCTTTAAAAATCTTGATCAATCACTTATATTCATCGATTCTCCACGTAGTTTGTCGTTTAAGGCGGTGCCGACTGCTTAATAAACTACTCGGGATTACTTTAAAACTAAGTCTTAAGGTGTTGGTATAATAAGTACTTAAATCAATCTAACACGTTGGGGGTTTTAAAGTGTTAGGACGATAACAATTTTGCTAAGTCGCGCTCGAATTCTTATTTAAAAATAGGCAACCTTAGTACTATTTGAGTGTGTTAATATATGCGTTTTAATTTTTGTTAAAATTTTGTCGTTATGGCTCAAGAAAAAGGAGAAATTCGAATAAGCACGAAATTTAAACATAAAAGACTAAAATTACATAAACATGTATTTTATTGAATGGAAATTTTGCAATACATATAAAAAGGAAACTAAAAGGGAAAAACTAAATAGAGCAAAGAAAATAAAAATGAACAAAGAAATGTTCTGACTCCCCCAAACTTAAAATAAGCATTGTCCTCAATGCGATAAAACCAGGAGAAATCAGAAAGGAGAAAGGTGATCACTCGTTGCTTTGAGAATCTTGATTAATTAATATATATATATATATATATATATATATATACTAATTTTATAATGTCTTTTAATTAATATAATAAACATTAGGAAATATTGATTTGTATATTAATAGGAGAAATGCGATAATTAAAATATTACTCAATTATAATTATAAATATTAACGTGAAATTTTATTGAGTTTAATTATCGGTATTACGGAAATAGTTCAAGCGCATCGGAAGAAAGGTGCAATAGATAGCAGACTAAAAATTTAAAATTTAACATAAAATAGAAAAATTTAAAATACGAAAAGAAAATTTAAAATTGAATGTCTATTCGTTGATTTTCCATCGCCACTTATCAAGCCATCTCACATATCCCTCACCTTTTCTTTTCTTATATACGTAGGCGGGTTATTCTTTGAAATTTTGGTAATGGTCCTGGATTTATAAGTTTTTCAATTTCGAGCTTAGTGATCTCATCCATCGCCTCATAAGTTAACCTCACCCTTTTAAAAGTAATTATATCCCTAATTTTATGGTCCTCTAATTTTCGCTTTTTAGGCAAGACTTCCAATAGTGATGAATTAGTATGGATATTTTCAATACATAGCGTCGTTTTAGATTGGGAGTCTACCGGAGTTTCCATAAAAATTTTCGGGAAGGGAATCAGTGGAATGTAGTGATTCGGGATTACAATAGATGCTTCCTTTTCTACCTCTTTTACAACCTCCTTTTCGAACATTATTGGTTCATTTTTCTCAATCTCCACTATTTTCTCGTCAGAACTTTCCTCGGCCACAATTTCACTCTCCTCATACTCATCATCACTTTCTAGATTTCCAAGTAGTTTTTTCATAATGGTTGTTTCAACATCCACATCTTCCTCAGGTTGAGGTTCTAGAAGGTTTTGTTTGAGTTGGGAGATTTGAGTCTCTAAGAACATGTTGTGAGACGCGAGGGATTCAACCATATTGGTTAGTTGGCTAAGAGTTTCATTAATTTGAAGATTTTGTTTTCGCACTTCTTCATTTTGGATAATTTGCGCTTCATTTTGGATAAATTGTGTCTCTACAAAGTGCTCAATCATAGACTCTAACCTAGAGTTAGTTATCATCTCATCTGAATCCTCTATCGATGTTTCAAAATTAAAATCTTGCGATTCGTCAGAGTAAGTTAAAGTCTCTTTTTGTGTTTCCCCGGAGCGACTTATCATCCTACATGATTCATTAAAATCTTCCATTAATATCTCGAGATCAGATTTATATGGTTTTGGTGATTCTTCAAAATATTGAGTGTGATAATTGTAGGAAGAATTGGGTTGAGGAAAAGTTTGGTTGAAATTATAAGTTTCTTGTGGTTCCTCAAAATATGGGGATTGGTAGTTCTGAAGGTAGTTGGGGTAAGAGTAGGGTTGTGAAGCATTAAAGTTTTCCATCAGTATTTCAAGTTCGGATCTATGGGATTCTTGTGGTTCCTCAAAATACTGATAATGGGCATAGGAAAAATTTGGGTCATACATGGTAAATAAAATAAAAATGCCTTAGTCTATACGGTGTAACACAGTTACAATATCGACTTAAATAGTCCCAAACAACGGCGCCAAAACTTGATCGCGACTTTATCGTCTATTAATCGATAAAGTGCAGTCCTATCGCGTAGTTTTAAAGATATCGAACCCACGAGACTATAAATCGATCTATTGTTATCCTAAGTTATCTGACTAAAGCGAATAATTCTTTAAGATTTTGGTTAAGGAAAATATAATAAATAAATAGATATTAGTATGTAATTCGTCTAACCTAAGGGATCGAATTTCCAGCGACGTGTTACTCAAGTTGAATAAAAATCCTATTTGACAAACAATATTCATCTAAAGA
This sequence comes from Vicia sativa, assembly GCA_021764765.1. Classification (NCBI taxonomy): domain Eukaryota; kingdom Viridiplantae; phylum Streptophyta; class Magnoliopsida; order Fabales; family Fabaceae; genus Vicia; species Vicia sativa. Next base: position 185,160,396 of record CM038793.1, on the reverse strand, counting down.
TCCTATCTCAATATCGCTCTGTTGAATCGGGTCATGCAATTAAATCCTAACGTATGCTCTCGCTATCCCTTGAATTTAAAAACACTTTTGAAAATAAATAAAGTTTAATCTCTTTTAAAAGCATGTCATGATCTTTAAAATTAATACCTAGTATCCACTATCACGTTCTAAACCTCAAACTGTCGCTCTGTTGGTTTCTAACCTTAATCCGGTTTATTAACCTCAAACTTTCGCTCTGTTGGTTTCTAAACCTTTTAATAAATTAAATTAGATATCTAAATCGGAAAGAATATTTTTAACAACGTAACATTATGCCGTTTATTTTGATTCCTTTGGTTCGATTAATTTACATACCAATATCAAAAGACTTAGCGGACATATTAATTAATTGGACATGCATAAATAATATGGTGTAATATATTTAAACATTTCGAAATCAAATAAATAACATCGAGCAATAAATTAAATAAAATAAAATAAATAAATTAAACACGAAATTAAGAATCTGGAAATAATCTTGTTCTTGAAATAAGCGAGCATCCACCACGGTCGGTTGGATCGCTCGGAGACTTCTGAATTGAAAGAAGAAAATAAACAAGGAATAAAAGCACTAGATCTAACGTAAGGTTAGATCGTTGAAAAGAATAAAATCTAAACAACGAAGAAAGGAAAATAAATTGCGAAATAAAAATAACGATTGTTCGGTAAAAATGCCGACCACGATTACGAGTTTTGAACTTGTATTTATAGATCCACTTGGTAACTTCCCATTCCATAAATTTCGTATGCAAGCTAACTACGTGGAGAAAATGCTGCCTGGAGAGTCGGAGGCAGGCGAAGTATAGGGCATAAATGGAGCGTCGTCTCACATTTGTGGGAGAGTGGTGGACCCACTTGCGTGGGAGGCGGGCCTCTAGCTATCTGGGGGAGGTGAGGCGACCGTCTCACTCGTGGCGTGGCAGTGCGTGCTTTCTTTGGGGACGCTTTCTTGGGCTTGGGCTTAGTCTTGGGCCTTTGCTATAATTGTTTTCTTCTTCTTAACACCTCATTTTGGTGTATCACCCTTTTGCTTCATTTCTTTGACTTTTTAATACTATTTTCCTTGATTTTACTTCTTTGCTCGATTTCTCTTTATTTAATGCAAATACGAAACATAGAAACATTATCTATGAAAATTCGTCAAATATGTTATATAAATTCGTGTTATCAAACTCCCTATGCTTAAACCTTTGCTTGTCCTCAAGCAAAAATAAAAATGAAAATCACTTGAGCATATGTCAAGCGAGATATATAACACAATTCAATTCGTACTAGGTTGCAATTCACTTCTTTGTTGGATAACTCGAGTTTAGACTTGACACCAAAGTTACCGTAATAACACTAGACAACCCCATTTTGCGGACCAATTCGAGTCATGTTATTATAGCTCGACCTAATACTTTCGTTTTGTTTCACCGTTTTCATTCTTGCATGATCACATTAAGCCCTTTACCTTCTGCGCACATAGTGGAGTAAGGTTAGTGACTTTGATCTTTATAATCCACTAGGAGTCACGGTAATTATATTTGGTACTCCTTTGTCAATTACAAATTGCGGGGATCGGATCGTCATCCGCCTACCAATTCGACACCGGGGACCAGAACCAATCCATAATGGATGTTTGCATAAATATTTTATAGTTTACGCAATGAATTAAATGATCTGTAAGGACCATCTAACTTAATAAGTGCATCTTCTAATAAAAATTTTCTTTAAAAATCTTGATCAATCACTTATATTCATCGATTCTCCACGTAGTTTGTCGTTTAAGGCGGTGCCATTGCTAATAAACTACTCGGGATTACTTTAAAACTAAGTCTTAAGGTGTTGGTATAATAAGTACTTAAATCAATCTAACACGTTGGGGTTTTAAAGTGTTAGGGCGATAACAATTTTGCTAAGTCGCTCGATTCTTATTTAAAATATAGCAACCTTAGTACTATTTGAGTGTGTTAATATATGCGTTTTAATTTTTGTTAAAATTTTATCGTTATGGCTCAAGAAAAAGGAGAAATTCGAATAAGCACGAAATTTAAACATAAAAGACTAAAATTACATAAACATGTATTTTATTGAATGGAAATTTTGCAATACATATAAAAAGGAAACTAAAAGGGAAAAACTAAATAGAGCAAAGAAAATAAAAATGAACAAAGAAATGTTCTGACTCCCCCAAACTTAAAATAAGCATTGTCCTCAATGCGATAAAACCAGGAGAAATCAGAAAGGAGAAAGGTGATCACTCGTTGCTTTGAGAATCTTGATTAATTAATATATATATATATATATATATATACTATTTTTTATAATGTCTTTTAATTAATATAATAAACATTAGGAAATATTGATTTGGTATATTAATAGGAGAAATGCGATAATTAAAATATTACTCAATTATAATTATAAATATTAATGTGAAATTTTTATTGAGTTTAATTATCAGTATTACGGGGAAATAGTTCAAGCGCATCAAAAGGGTGCAATAGATAACACTAAAAATTTAAAATTTAACATAAAATAGAAAAATTGAAAATCTGAAAAGAAAATTTAAAATTGAATGACTATTAGTTGATTTTCCATCGCCACTTATCAAGCCATCTCACATATCCTCACCTTTTCTTTTCTTACGTAGGCGGCTTATTCTTTCGAAATTTTGGTAGTGGTCCTGGATTTATAAGTTTTCAATTTCGAGCTTAGTGATCTCATCCATCGCCTCATAAGTTAACCTCACCCTTTAAAAGTAATTATATCCCTAATTTTATGGTCCTCTAATTTTCGCTTTTTAGGCAAGACTTCCAATAGTGATGAATTAGTATGGATATTTTCAATACCATACGTCGTTTTAGATTGGGAGTCTACCGAGTTTCCATAAAATTTTCGGAAGGAATCGGTGGAATGTAGTGATTCGGGATTACAATAGATGCTTCCTTTTCTACCTCTTTTACAACCTCCTTTTGAACATTATTGGTTCATTTTCTCAATCTCCACTATTTTCTCGTCGAACTTTCCTCGTACAATTTCACTCTCCTCATACTCATCATCACTTTCTAGATTTCCAAGTAGTTTTTCATAATGGTTGTTTCAACATCCACATCTTCCTCGGTTGAGGTTCTAGAAGGTTTTGTTTGAGTTGGGAGATTTGAGTCTCTAAGAACATGTTGTGAGGCGAGGATTCAACCATATTGGTTAGTTGGCTAAGAGTTTCATTAATTTGAAGATTTTGTTTCGCACTTCTTCATTTTGGATAATTTGCGCTTCATTTTGGATAAATTGTGTCTCTACAAAGTGCTCAATCATAGACTCTAACCTAGAGTTAGTTATCATCTCATCTGAATCCTCTATCGATGTTTCAAAATTAAAATCTTGCGATTAAATCGAGTTAAAAGTCTCTTTTGTGTTTCCCAGGCGACTTATCATCCTACATGATTCATTAAAATCTTCCATTAATATCTCGAGATCATTTATATGGTTTTGGTGATTCTTCAAAATATTGAGTGTGATAATTGTAGGAAGAATTGGGTTGAGGAAAAGTTTGGTTGAAATTATAAGTTTCTTGTGGTTCCTCAAAATATGGGGATTGGTAGTTCTGAAGGTAGTTGGGGTAAGAGTAGGGTTGTGAAGCATTAAAGTTTTCCATCAGTATTTCAAGTTCGGATCTATGGGATTCTTGTGGTTCCTCAAAATACCGATAATGGGCATAGGAAAAATTTGGGTCATACATGGTAAATAAAATAAAAATGCCTTAGTCTATCGGTGTAACACCGGTTACAATATCGACTTAAATAGTCCCAAACAACGGCGCCAAAAACTTGATCGCGACTTTATCGTCTATTAATCGTGATGCAAGTGCAGATCTATCGCGTAGTTTTAAAGATATCGAACCCACGAGACTATAAATCGATCTATTGTTATCCTAAGTTACGGTATCTGACTAAAGCGAATAATTCTTTAAGATTTTGGTTAAGGAAAATATAATAAATAAATAGATATTAGTATGTAATTAAATCTAACCTAAGGGATCAATTTCCAGACGTGTTACTCAAGTTGAATAAAAATCCTATTTGACAAACAATATTCATCTAAAGATCCTATCTCAAATATCGCTCTGTTGAATCGGTCATGCAATTAAATCCTAACGTATGCTCTCGCTATCCTTGAATTTAAAAACACTTTTGAAAATAAATAAAGTTTAATCTCTTTTAAAAGCGTCATGATCTTTAAAATTAATACCTAGTATCCACTATACGGTTCTAAACCTCAAACTCTGTTGGTTTCTAACCTTAATCCAGTTTATTAACCTCAAACTTTCGCTCTGTTGGTTTCTAAACCTTTTAATAAATTAAATTAGATATCTAAATCAGAAAGAATATTTTTAACAACGTAACATTATGCCAGTTTATTTTCAGATTCCTTTGGTTCGATTAATTTACATACCAATATCAAAAGACTTAGCCAGACATATTAATTAATTCAGACATGCATAAATAATATGGTGTAATATATTTAAACATTTCCGAAATCAAATAAATAACATCAGGCAGCAATAAATTAAATAAAATAAAATAAATAAATTAAACACGAAATTAAGAATCTTAAATAATCTTGTTCTTCGAAATAAACGAGCATCCACCACAGGTCGGTTGGATCTGCTCGGAGACTTCTTGAATTCGAAAGAAGAAAATAAACAAGGAATAAAAAGCACTAGATCTAACGTAAGGTTAGATCAGTGAAAACTGGAATAAAATCTAAACAACGAAACTGAAAGGAAAATAAATTGCGAAATAAAAATAACGATTGTTCGGTAAAAATGCCGACCCTGATTCTGAGTTTTGAACTTGTATTTATAGATCCACTTGGTAACTTCCCATTCCATAAATTTCGTATGCAAGCTAACTACGTGGAGAAAATGCTGCCTGGAGAGTCGGAGACGGGCGCCCCAAGTATAGGGCATAAATGGAGACGTGCGTCTCACATTTGTGGGAGAGTGGTGGACCCCACTTGCGTGGGAGGCGGGCGCCTCCTAGCTATGCGGGAGGAGTGAGACGACCGTCTCACTCGTGACGTGGCAGGTGCGTGCTTGCTGGACTGCTGGGGACGCTTTGCTGGGCTTGGGCTTAGTCTTGGGCCTTTGCTATAATTGTTTTCTTCTTCTTAACACCTCATTTTTGGTGTATCACCCCTTTTGCTTCATTTCTTTGACTTTTTAATACTATTTTTCCTTGATTTTACTTCTTTGCTCGATTTCTCTTTATTTAATGCAAATACCTGAAACATAGAAACATTATCTATGAAAATTACGTCAAATATGTTATATAAATTCGTGTTATCAAACTCCCCTATGCTTAAACCTTTGCTTGTCCTCAAGCAAAAATAAAAAAATGAAAATCACTTGAGCATATGTCAAACGCAGATATATATAACACAATTCAATTCGTACTAGGTTGCAATTCACTTCTTTGTTGGATAACTCGAGTTTAGACTTCGACACCAAAGTTACCGTAATAACACTAGACAACCCCATTTTTGCAGACCAATTCGAGTCATGTTATTATAGCTCGACCTAATACTTTCGTTTTGTTTCACCCGTTTTCATTCTTGCGCAATCACATTAAGCCCTTTACCTTACGCGCACATAGTGGAGTAACCGGTTAGTGACTTTGATCTTTATAATCCAGCTAGGAGTCCTGGTAATTATATTTGGTACTCCTTTATCCAATTACAAATTGCGGGGGATCGGATCGTCATCCGCCCTACCAAGTTCAGCACCAGGGACCACTGAACCAATCCATAATGGATGTTTGCATAAATATTTTATAGTTTCTGCAACCGTTGAATTAAATGATCTGGTAAGGACCATCTAACTTAATAAGTGCATCTTCTAATAAAAATTTTCTTTAAAAATCTTGATCAATCACTTATATTCATCGATTCTCCACGTAGTTTGTCGTTTAAGGCGGTGCCGACTGCTTAATAAACTACTCGGGATTACTTTAAAACTAAGTCTTAAGGTGTTGGTATAATAAGTACTTAAATCAATCTAACACGTTGGGGGTTTTAAAGTGTTAGGACGATAACAATTTTGCTAAGTCGCGCTCGAATTCTTATTTAAAAATAGGCAACCTTAGTACTATTTGAGTGTGTTAATATATGCGTTTTAATTTTTGTTAAAATTTTGTCGTTATGGCTCAAGAAAAAGGATACGCATCCTCAAGGAAGATACCGTGGAAGCGTTGTCCTTCGGTTTTGATCAAGCCATCCAACAGCTGCAAGTGGTGAACCCCGACCTAGACCTCGTGACGGTTGGGATTGGCCCCTTTCACCGTGTGGTGGACGGGAAGATTGTGCCTCCCCCCGATGCGTAGTTTGTAATTGGGCCTGCGAGTCCATTATCTTTGGCCTGCGTGTCGTTTTTTAACTGTTGTATGAACTCTGAGTCAGATGCCCATTTGTGTTACTTTGTCGACCTTTGTTGGTTGTTTTTATTTATGAATCCCTGCTGTTATTTTTTAATTGTTTTATTGAATATGCTCAATTGTCTTATGGAATATGCTCGACCTTGTTGTTGTTTCTAGCGCATATGCTAGATTCGGAGGCTACAGAGGCCTCCGGGCGAGGATTTATTCGCGTTTGGGACTACACCTTCGAAGCGTGGACCTTCCGTCGCGAGCCGGACATCCTGCCAAAAGTGCGTGATCACCCGCGAACCTCGATCGAGGAATCCGCATCGTGCGAGGGACTCGTTGCTCGACATTATCAAGGAAAACCCCCGCCTGTTGATGGTTTAGGACTTGCGGTAGCACCATTTCGCAGCCCAAGGTCGAGCTAAGTCTCCGTGTATGGGACAGTTGGCCACTAAGTTCTGGGCGTGTGGCCGAGCTGACTTAGCTGTAATATTGTTTGAGCTTTGTAGCATTCCAAGGTCTAGGGAGTTGTACTCCGGTTATATTTTCCAAGTAATAGGCACTTGTGTCCGTTTTTGCTCGGATGCGATATGGGCCTTCCCAATTGGCGGCCAATTTCCCCTCGCGAGACTCTTTTTGGTTCCTCCAGAGGACTAGGCTGCCGACGTCGAATTCGCGCTTGATGACCTTGCTGTCGTGGCGTAGAGTAATTTGTTGTTTCAAACGGGCTTCCCGGAGGGCTGCACCTTCTCGTATTTCGTCGACTAAGTCCAACTCCTCGCGTAGTGCCTCGTCATTCATCTCCTCGTATAGGGGGAACTCGGTACGCCTCGATGGTTCCCTAATTTCGACAAGTATAACCGCTTCTGTCCCGTACGTCAACCGAAAGGGGGATTCCCCAGTAGTTGAATGGGGAGTCGTTCCGTATGCCCATAGTACGCTGTGCAACTCTTCGACCCATCTGTTCTTGGCCTCCCCGAGCCGCCTGATTCCCTGCAACAAGACCCTATTTGCGGCTTCTGCTTGGCCATTGGTCTGGGGGTGCTCGACCGAAGTGAAGTGCTGATTGGTGCTCAGCCGTGCTACGAAACTGCGGAAATTCTGGTTAATGAATTGCATTCCGTTCTCTGTGACGAGGGCCTGCGGGATGCCGAAGCGGGCAAGGACATTTCGTTTATAAAAACATAGGATGTTAAAGGAAGTGATTTTAGCGAGGACCTCGGCCTCTATCCACTTCGTGAAGTAGTCGACGGCCACGATTAGGTATTTGTTCTGGTAGGAGCCTTGTGTGAAAGGACCGAGGATGTCCATTCCCCACCAGCTGAAGGGCCACGGGGACGTGAGCGTTGTGAGTTCGCGCGGTAGAGAAATGTGCATATCGGCGTGGCATTGGCATTTTTCGCATATTTTGACGTGTTCCTTCGCGTCCTTTTGCATAGTGGGCCAATAGTATCCGACACCCAATGCCTTGCGGGCCAACGACCGACCACCCAAGTGTTGGGCGTTGATTCCTTTGTGGATTTCATGAAGGATGTCGGGCACCTTGGACTCCTCGACACACTTGAGGAGGGGGATGGAGAACCCTTGTCGATATAAGCGCTGCTCGAGGATGACATATGAGCATGCGCAACTTTTGGTGGCGGCTGCCTCTTATTTATCCGCGGGCAGTTCCCCTAGTGTCAGGTAATTGAACACGGCGGTCATCCAACAGTCAGCGTCCCCGATGGTGTTTATGTCGAGCGACACGGCGGCTTTCTCGATGCTTGGTCGAGCTAGTGATTCTTGTATCACGGACTTGTTACCACCCTTCTTTCGTGTGCTCGCAAGCTTTAACAAGATGTCTGCCCGAGTATTTTGTTCTCGGGGAACGTGCTTAATCTCTGGTCGGTCAAAGTTCCTCAATTTCTCTTTAACGAGATTAAGGTATTCGATGAGGCTATCGTTCTTGGTCTGGTATTCTCCGAGATCCTATGACGCGACGAGTTGGGAGTCCGTGAATACTTGGATCTCTCGAGCGCCCATATCTTCGGCGAGACGCAGTCCAGCGAGCAAGGCCTCGTATTTGGCCTGATTGTTGGACGTTGGGAAAGTGAGGATTAGGGAATGCTCAATGATGATGCCTTCCTCGTTTTCGAGGAGGACGCCGGCGCCGCTTCCTGTAGAGCTCGAGGCCCCGTCGACGTAGATGGTCCACCTCTTGTCCCCAGTAGGTAGCTGCTCATGCGCTGTCATCTCGGCGACGAAATCGGCTAGCGCCTGCGCCTTCAGGGCCTTTCATCCCTCGTAGCGGATGTCAAACTCGGAGAGCTCGAGGGACCACCTCAACATTCGGCCGGCCATATCGGGGCGAGCGAGAAGCTATTTTATGGGTTGCTAGGTTCGCACGACGATGATGTGGGCGAGAAAATAGTATTGAAGCCTCCTCGCGGTGATGACGAGGGCGAGGTGACCTTTTCGATTTGTTGATACCTAGTCTCGGGCCCTTGCAGGGCTTTGCTCGTGAAGTAAACGGGCTTTTGTCCGTTCTCGGTTTCGTAGATTAGGATCGCGCTTACTACTTCATTGGACACGGCTAAGTACAAGTACAACGTTTCTCTGCACTACAGCCGCGAGAGCACCGGCGGCTGGAAAAGTGTGTGTTTAAGGTGCAAAAGGGCTTGCTCGCACTCCTCGTTCCATTCGAAGGTTGGCCCTTTCCTTAACAGTTTGAAAAACGGAAGGGCGTGTTGGGCTGACCTAGCGACGAAACGGGACAGGGAGGTTAGCATGCCGTTCAGAATTTGAATGGACTTTTTGGATCTGGGAGTGGGTAGTTCGGAGAATGCCCGACATTTGTCGGGGTTAGCCTGGATTCCTCGTTCGTTTAGATTGAACCCGAGGAATTTACCCGCCTTGACGTCGAACGTGCATTTCTCCGGGTTGAAGCGCATTCGGCATCTTCGAGCTTGATCGAACACCCTCTTCAGATGTGACGCGTGGTCGTCCCCGGTGTGGGATTTGACGATCATGTCGTCCATATAAACCTCGAGCATGTCGCCGATTTTGCCCCGGAAAACTTTGTTCATTATCCGCTGGTAAGTTGCTCTGGCGTTCTTCAGCCCGAAGGGCATTACGTTGTAGTAATAATCGCCTGAGGCTGTCATGAAGGCTGTGCAACTTTTGTCGGCCATAACCATGGGGATCTGGTTGTAACCTGAATAAGCATCCAAAAAAGATAATAATTCATGTAACCTGAATAGGCAAAGGGAAAGCATCTTTGGGACATGCCCGGTTGAGATCACTGTAGTCAACACACATACGCCATTTTCCATTAGATTTTTTAACAAGTATAACGTTTGACAGCCAAGTTGAATACTTGGCTTCGGAAATAAAATTTGCCTCTAGGAGGTCCTTTACATCTTTTTCAGCAGCCTCTGTTTTCTCGGGAGACTGTCTATGCCTACGTTGCACTACGGCCCTAGCGGCTAGATCTATGGCGAGTTGGTGACAGGCGACCTCAAGGTCGAGTCCGGGCATCTTTGTTGCGCTCTATGCGAAGAGATCTACGTTGTTCCGAAGGCAGGCCTGGAGTTGCTTCTTCGCGAGTTCGGGGAAAGATGTGCTGATCTTGACACACTTGCTGGGGTCCTCTCCGAGTGGAACGAGCTCAAACTCGCCATCTGGGATTGGGCGGAGGGGATCCACGTCTCTGACTTGTCCGTCGGCTTCGTCCTTTTCAAACCTGGTGTCGAGGTCCACTGTGCTCACGTAGGGGTCTTGAGGCTCGGCGACTTTGGGAAGCTCGATCTGGGCGCTGTCCGACCCATCTTTCTTGTTGGTCGCCGGGGCTTTTGAATCCACCAGGGTCTTTCCCTTGGCGGCGGTGTTGTGGCACCTCCTCGCAGCTTTGATGTCGCCGCAGATGGTAGCGACGCGTCCCCGTTTGGTGTAGAACTTCAGCTTCAAATGGACGGTCGAGGGGACGGCCCTGAGTTCCGCCAGTGTGGTTCTCCCCAAAATGGAATTGTAGAGGGAGTGGCAGTCGACCACCAGGAAACAGACTTTAACCTGTCGGGAAGCGACGTCTTCGCCGAAGGTGACGAGGAGCTCGACGTATCCCCAAGGTCTGGAGGTGGAGCCGTTGAACCCCTGTAGGTCAGATCCCACGTATGGTGATAGATGAGATTTTTCGAGCTACAGAGTCCGAAAGAGGTGAGTATACATCATGTCTACCGAGCTACCTTCGTAGATGAGGATCCTGTGTACTTCGAAATTCGCCATCCTTGCTTTGATAAGGAGGGGAATGTGAGCGTTGGACGCTCCCCCGGGGAGCTCCTCTAGGTAGAAAGTGATCGGTTCAGATCTTCCGCGGAACTGTTCGAGAGAGACCTCGTTGACTGGGGATTTGTCGATCAGTTCCTCAAATTTCCTCTTGGCCGAATTGATGGACAGCTGGCCATCACCACCGCCAGAGATGACCATGGCTGCGGGGAATCCCTCCCATCGGCTGTGGATGAATGGGGGGAGCCCTCTTCCGCGTTTGCGGGGGCATAAAAGTCTTCTGGCCTGGTGACCGAGTAGGCGATTTAATAAGGGCCGGAGTCCCCCTGTGGCTGGGCCTCTTCCTCGACCTCCTTGTTCTCCCGGGCACCACTAGATGTCTCGGGCTTCTTATACTGCCCGAGCCTTCCGCCTTTGATTAACGTCTTGATGGCGTATTTAAGATGGATGCAATCCTCGGTTAGGTGGCCATGGCTCCGATGGTATTGGCAGTACTTGGTTCAGTCAGCGCCTGGCTTTGGGGGAGTGGGCTTTGGGCATCTAACCCCACCGTCCTTGAATTTCGTGGCCGAGCATTCTGTCAGGATCCGCTCGCGGGAAGTCGTCAGCGGGGTGTAGTCGATGAAGCGTCCCGCGGGGCCTCGTTGTTCTCGGGCTTCCCGAGGTCTGTCTTCCCGCCGCTTATCATCAGGGCGGCGAGATGATCCTATTTTTGGGCGTCGACTATCTTGGTGTCGTGCGAAGTTGGCCGAACCGCGACTCCTCGAGTCCCGTGCGCGATTGGCCGCCTCCTTTTCCTCATAGGTGATATAAGCCCGTGCTTTGTCGAGGAGGGCGTCGAAAGTGGTGGGAGGTTCGATGCCGAGGTTAGTCTTTGGGAGTAGTCCCTCTCCGATGAGTAGCGCTTCATCTGGTCGTCGTAGGGAACCTGGATGGCTTCTCTGTTGAAGCGGTCGATGTACTCCCGGAGCGTCTCGTCGCTCTTCTGGATGATGGCCTCGAGGGAGGTCTCAGTCTTCGGATGCCTGCGGGAGGCGGTGAAGGTGCTCGTGAACTGGGTTTTTAGTTCCCTCCAAGAGTGTATGGATCCCGGGGGCAAGCTCTTGTACCAGTCCATGGCTGTCTTCCGGAGGGTGGTGGGGAACAACCGGCATTTGATTGACCCACCGACGTTGAGGTACTGGAGCATGGCCTCAAACCCGTCAATGTGGTCAATGGGGTCATCTACCCCGTCATAGCTGGCAAGCTGAGGAGGTTTTTCCATCCCCCGGGGGATCGGTGCCTCCATGATGCGTGCGGACAAGGGGCCGCGGGGGTCTTCCTCGTCATTGCGGTTGGGAGAACGCGAGCTAGATCGATGGTGAGGTCTTGTTGAAGGTCCTTTATTGCGGGGATGTCTACCCCGGTGCTGCTTGGGTTCGTCTGCCCCACGACCACGTCAGGGAGGAGAACGAGCTCGTTTCTTGGGTTGCTCCGGGGGGTTCCGCTCGATCGCGGGTCCTCGGCCCTTGGATCGGCGCGTCGGGCTTGGAGTGTCGTCCCTTCTGGTCCTCCGCGGGGGAGTTCGGGAGCGATGTCTCCTTGGGGATGGCGACCAAGAATCAGGCCGCCGGTGTCTTCGAGGTGATCGCCGGGAAGCTTCCAGCACGTGGAGACGTTCCCCATAGGTGAACAACATGAGGTTGTTCTAGTTGATGGCCGCGAATAATGCAGCGACGATTGGGTCAGCGTCGGGGGGCGCTTGTACCTCTTGGAAAACTTCAGGGTCGGCGGCCCGACGGCGGTGGACTTCGCCTCTACGCTCATCTCCTCGGTGAGATCCCGTGGAGGAAGAGGCCGTGTGCCCATCCCGGGGATCTGACTCGGGGAAAAACGTGTGGTTTGGGTCGGCCAGATCGTCGAGGAGGGTATTCTCAACGTTGGTTGTTGGGTCGGCCATGACCAATGGATTTAATTTGTTTTGATCTTCGGATAAAAAGAAGACGGAGAAACAAGATTCCTACAGACGGCGCCACTGATCATACCTGATCAGAAGGTGTCACGGCCCAGTTTGCAACTGCGGTTGAGGAGAAGAGGGGGGTACCTACAAGACACTCCGATGCCAAAGTGAGAAAAGGCAAGAGAAAGCAAGCAAGTAGAAGTGAGAATGAATGAATTACTTGACCCTCTCAAGTGAAAGGGTATTTATAGCCCCCAGCGCTGGGCCAAGGTCCAGTTAGTGGGTGGAGATCCAAGCCCACTAGCGGACTGCCAGGGCTTGCGTGTGCATGGAGGCCAGCACGTGGCCTCCTCCCTGGATTGTCGCTCCGGAAAATCCGGGTTTACTCTGGATTTCCGGAGGACAAGTGGTGGTTGAGATGGTGAAACCTTGGTCCGATATTCTCGGGGGACACGTGGCAGTCAAACGACCGTTGGCCACGTGGCCTTCGCGTAGGTGACGCAAACTGTCCTCTTTATGGGCAAATGGACCTTAGTTCTGCCTACAAGATTGGGCCCCTATGACTGGGTCAAGTGTTGGGCCAGTCCAGAACACTTAATACATTGAATTTATTTTAACATTATATAATTCAATTTAAATTCACGCGTATATTTAAATACATCATTTGTCAAGTTTAACATTATATTTTGTATAATCATATTATTTATTGTAATATTTTAATTTCATAACTTTTCATTGTACTTTCCATTAAATACTAATTAATCTATTATTTAACTTTAATAAAATTAAAAATATATTTTATGATATTGAATAATGTTACACATCATTCACACAATTAAGTTTTTATCTTACGAGTCACTATTTTATTATTACCATTATTTTTAAATGTTAATTTTTTTTCTTTCTCCATATCACAAGTTTTTTTTTTATAAATTACTTAATACATTAAATTTAGTTTTACATTATGTAATTCAATTTAAATTCACATGTATATTTAAATATATCATTTGTCAAATTTACCATTATATTTTGTATAATTATATTATTTGTTGTAATATTTTAATTTCATAATTTTTCATTGTGCTTTTCTAATAAATATATATATATATATATATATATATATATATATATATATATATATATATATATATATATATATATATATATATATATATATATATATATATATATATATATATATATATATATATATATATATATATATATATATATATATATATATATATATATATATATTTCATTAATATTAAAATAAATTGACCCTATCTATCACTAGTAAACTAATAAAATTTTATTTTATGGAGTGGAATGATACTCAATCAAATAAAAGAATTTTCTTAATTTCCAAGACGAACAAAACACATACCCATCGCGTCACACTCGACTAACTACAAAACACTATATATAGCAAGATAGTAAACACAAAGCTTCATCGCCTTTCAAGACCAATCACTATGGAGCACAATTTTCGAGAGTGTGTGTTCACAAATAATCTCCACAACACAATTAGTAACTAATGCATTTTCTTCTCCTACTACTTATATTGCTCAATCTCATCTTCCATAATTTGAAACTTTATTTCCTCTTGTTTCTTTTCCTTTCACTCACACTAGAGATGAAAGAATAAGGATCTCATTCTATATACATAAACTTTGTTGTTATATAGTGTATACATTACATTACATACATACATCAATTGAAAATGGCTAGCCATGAATCTATGTGTCCAAAACCAATGAAGGCCACTTCCAATGGGGCATTTCAACATGAAAACCCAATGGATTATGCACTTCCTTTGTTGATTGTTCAGATATGTTTGGTGGTTGCTTTTACAAGATTCATTGCATTTCTTTGCAAGCCTCTTAGACAACCTAGAGTTATTGCAGAAGTCATTGTAAGCACTTTCTTTTCTTATTATAGAACATTTCATTTCATTTCTTTGGTTTCCTTTATAATTTAGCGACGAAATAACTAACACTAACACATTGATTTCGGCAATAATTTAAAAATTAATTGAAGGTAATAATTAGTGATTGTGACATGTCTACAATAGTTTTTTCAGAGGTGTCACTAAAATATGATGTATTTTTGTTAGCCAATTCATTTTAGAGAATAAAGTATAAGTAATCTCAACATGAGTTTTGATCTTGCTTCAATTGGGCACTCCGCTCATGGACGGTGTGATTGATCTTTCAAATCATGAAGCTAATCAATTAGATCCAATAAAAAGTAATCTCAATTGTTAATGAGATAATCACTTATTGATTTTGATATATATGATTTGTTACTATGCAATTATGTACGAATTTTATTTAGAGTCGTCTTAAATATTTGGAGATCTTGATATGTTAGTCACAATTAAACTATAACAAAATAATTATAAAGATTATTGATTTAACATGGGTATGTGTGGTAGTCCGTCTTTCACACTCTCAAAGATGGTCACGTAATATCAAATATTGTTTTTGTCGTGATGTCAGAGATTACTTGCTTTATGTGTGAATTGCTAGAGTGAGTGGGAACAATATATGTAACACCTTTCTAGCAATTTTGGCTAAGATTAGGTGTAATTTATGTTCTTATTAGTTTGAAATCAAAATCTTCAAGTTATGAATTATATCTATTTGAGTTCTTTTTATTCAAATTCATGTACAAATTTAACTTGGGTTTGGATCATATGTGTCGCATGATATTTGTTCTGTTGGAAAAAAAATGCAGGGAGGAATATTACTAGGACCATCAGCAATTGGGAGGAACAAGAAATTTCTAGAGATATTTTTTCCTGAAAGAAGCTTAACAGTTCTGGAAACAGTAGCCAACATTGGCCTTCTATTTTTCTTATTTCTAGTAGGCCTTGAACTCGACATGAGTTCGATACGCAGAACAGGTACAAAAGCCTTATGCATAGCCCTTGCTGGGATCAGTGTCCCATTTGTACTTGGAATAGGCACTTCAATTGTTCTTCGCCAAACAATATCCAAAGATGTTAATCCAGCTGCCTTCCTCGTCTTCATGGGCGTTTCTCTTTCGATTACCGCCTTTCCTGTCCTTGCTCGCATCCTAGCTGAGCTCAAACTCCTTACAACCGATGTAGGTCGTATGGCAATGTCTGCTGCCGCTGTCAATGATGTTGCAGCATGGATACTACTTGCTCTTGCCATTGCTCTTTCGGGATCAAACACTTCCCCTCTTGTTTCCTTGTGGGTCCTGCTCTGTGGTGTGGGTTTTATCGTCTTTGTTGTTGTTGCTGTAAAGCCTTTATTTGCATCGATGGCTAAACATTCCCCTGAGGGTGAACCTGTGAAGGAGATTTACATTTGCATCACCTTGACAATTGTTTTGGCTTGTAGTTTTATGACTGATACTATTGGTATTCATGCACTTTTCGGAGCTTTTGTAGCCGGAGTTGTTGTTCCTAAAGATGGTCCTTTCGCGGGTGTTTTGACCGAAAAGATTGAAGATCTTGTTATGAGTCTTTTGTTGCCACTTTATTTTGTGTCTAGTGGATTGAAGACTAATGTGGCTACTATAAGTGGAGGAATGTCTTGGGCACTATTACTCCTTGTTATATTTACTGCTTGCTTTGGTAAAATTGTTGGTACTTTTACTGTGTCATTGTTGTGTAAAGTGCCTTTTAGAGACGCATTGACCCTTGGATTTCTCATGAACACCAAGGGCTTGGTGGAACTTATTGTTCTCAACATTGGCAAGGATCGCAAGGTATGGTTTCGTCACATGTTCACGCCTTCAGCACATCGTGGTATGTTGGATCAAGATAGCATGTTGAAATTTGTTTTGTCCAATCTCGATCCAACGACCACTGATATACTGACCGCATGAATGCGTGAAATTGTGATAGTAGACAATTTCAATAATATAACCGTATATGTTAATTTCTGTGTGAAAAATTGTAGGTACTGAATGATCAAGCATTTGCAATATGTGTTTTAATGGCATTGTTCACCACATTCATCACCACACCGATAGTGATGGCACTATATAAACCTGCTAGGAAAGGAACACCTTACATGATTAAAACAGTTCAGCGCAAAGATCCAGACACAGAACTTCGAATTCTAGCTTGCTTCCACAGCACATGGAACATTCCCACATTAGTCAATCTAATAGAATCTTCAAGAGGAACACGAAAGCGAGGAAGATTATGTATATACGCAATGCATTTAATGGAACTCTCAGAAAGACCTTCTGCCATAACAATGGTTCATAAGGCTAGAAACAATGGCATGCCCTTCTGGAACAAAAAACAAGGCGACAACAACGATCAAATGGTAATCGCGTTTCAAGCTTACGGACATCTAACTAGCGTTAATGTCCGTCCAATGACAGCAATTTCGTCCTTGAATAACATCCATGAAGACATATGTTCAAGTGCTCACCAAAAGCGAGTCGCGATGATTCTACTCCCGTTCCATAAGCACCAGCGTGCTGATGGAATCATGGAGTCACTAGGCCAATCTTTCCGCATAATGAATGGCCTTGTACTCAGCCACGCTCCCTGCTCGGTTGGAATTTTGGTCGACCGCGGCCTTGGAGGGACAAGTCAAGTTCATGCTAGTGACGTTTCTTACAATGTTGTTGTACCTTTTTTTGGTGGATGTGACGACCGTGAAGCACTGGCGTACGGTATGAGAATGGCTGAACATCCGGGGATTTATCTAACTGTCATCAAGTTCATTACTCCACCAGGGAAAACACTGGCATTTGGTGCTAAACTGATCGGTGTAGCAGCTGACGAGAATCGGAAAGTAATAAAAGTGGCTGATGATAACACAGATGATGAAGATAAAAAAGAGGACAATCAATTCTGGTCGGACTTTATAAGTGTTTCTTGTAAGAGCGAAGAGTCTATAGTTTACGAGGAAAGGTTGGTGGATAGTAAAGAAGATGTTATAACTGTATTGAGGGAAAGGAACAAGAGCAATCTGATTTGTGTAGGTCGAATGCCTCCGGTAGTACCTTTGCTAGATGGAAGTGATTGTGCTGAGCTTGGTCCTGTTGGAAGCTATTTGGCATCTTCTGATTTCTCTACAATTGCATCAGTACTAGTTTTTCAGCAATACAATCCCAAGACAGATATTCATCCTTTGGTTATGGAGGTTTCTGATTATTCTGATATCCCTGACACACCAAGAGATGAAGTATAGAAGAGATATTGATAATAAGGTGTTTGCATGAGTTTGGATATTGACTTCACATATCACATAAAGAAAGGATGATCAAGTTTGAAGTTGTAAGGTGAATTTGTTTGAGGAATAATTGACTTGTTATGAATAAGAATTATGTGACATCTTATTGAGAAAATTGTTATTTCTGTTTAGCCACTTAAGAAAATTGTTACATGATCAATTGAATCACAATTGTCATTGCTTGTAGAGAGTATGATCAATGTAAAATTTGTTTACACTTCAAAATAAATAAGTTATTTGTTGTAAAAGGCAAACATCTAATTAAAAGTAAGTTGAATTTCTTTTAATTGAATCCGGATTAGTCATACTAAAAACAATCGAATACGAGAGAATCGAGTCTTGATCAAGTCTACAAGAGTTCACAAAGATCTTGACAACTTATTTGTGTTCCATGCTTTTAGTGCTAATAACACACACAACTTAAGGAATAGATTTTATCAAGGATATTTTTGTGATCTATTCTTTTATCCTTTTATCTTTTTGCTTTTTATTTATTTTACTGGTATATTTCTGAGTTAAGAATCTTGTAGTTCACAGAAAAAATTCCTTCCTCAGCATAATCATTTGAAGCACAAAGTGAATTATAGTTGAGAGCTATTAGTCGATTACTCAACGTTTAAAATTTGACAACAAATACATCAACCTAACATACATACATACACAACTGGTTAACAACAATAAAGAACATATATACTAAACTATGTTTAATATTTGAAAGCGGCACACTCAATTTTTAATTCAAACTTAAATGATACTATGTGAACAGATTGACCTTATTTATTGTTGGAAGTTATTAGAGAGATTGCACATTGTAAATAATAATTAATAATTAACTATTAATAATTAGTAATTAGTTGTCTTCTACCATATTTAAAATTTAACATTTAAAGTGATTTATCTCTAATATTCTATAAATATATTTCATGTATTACTTATTCAAATATCAAAGAAATACAAATTATTTGTTTCTTTATGGTATAAGAGCACCCGATTCTAAGGGCTCTGCTTCCGCGCTCAAAATACTAGCCGTTCTTATTACGACTCTTTTTTTCTTGGTCAAGGTACCTTTTCTCTTGGAACCCTAGTGATCTCAGTGACTTTGTAGCCGTCCTGCACCGCTCAATCGTCGTTGCAGATTCAGACAGTTTCACCTTCATTGTTGTTTTCAAGACAGTCTTCATTGTTGCCCTTCGATCCTCTCCTAATAGTAGATCTCGACTCTCCTGAATCGAGACGGTTTGTTTCTCTTTATGGACTCCTTAAGTAAGTTCTCTAACACTAGTTCTCTTACCATGAGTGGTAAGAACTCTAGCTTCTTAACTTTTAATGCCTCTTGTTCACAAGATATCTGGATTATTGACTCCGGTGCAACTGACCACATGACCCCATATATGTCATATCTCTCTTCTTCTTCACCTTTACTTACTAAACTCCATATTACCATTGCAAATGGGTCACAAACCTCGATTATCGGATCTGGTAACATCTGCCTAAGCCATCTCTCCACCTAAATCATGTGCTTCATGTCCCTAAGCTTTTTAACAATCTTTTTTCCATCCATAAACTCACTAAAGACTTGAATTATGTTGTAACCTTCTTTCATTCACATTGTGTTTTTCAGGACCTTTCCACAGGGAAGACGATTGGAATTGTTGAGGAACACAACGGGTTATATTGTATGCCTTATAAGGAAAGTAAGTGTCATCAGGTTGGTTCAGAGTCATGGGCAAATACTCAAATATGGCTCCAACACAGGCGTCTTGGACATCCTCTTTTCTGCATGTTCAAGTCTCTATTCCCTCACCTATTTACCAAAGTGTGTGTTGATTCCTTTCATTGTGATGCATTCCAGTTTGCCAAATCCCATCGAGCAACCTATTCCCCTAGTGATATCGGGAGTGTCGAACCCTTTGATCTTGTTCATTCTAATGTATGGGGGCCTTCATCCATTTCCAATATTTTTGGTGCAAAATGTTATGTTACTTTTATTGATGACTATTCTCGGGTTACATGGGTTTTTCTTATGAAAGATAGGTCAAAAGTGTGTCAATTGTTTGTTAACTTTTTTCAAATAGTTAAAACACAATTTGGGAAACCTATTAAAAAGTTATGGTCATACAATGGTTTGAAGTATATAAACCAAAATTTTCACAATTTTCTCAAAACTAATGGTGTTGTTCATGAGTTGACTTATGTTGACACTTTACAACAAAATGGGGTTGTTGAAAGAAAAACTCACCATCTTCTTGAAATCACCCGAGCATTATGCTTTCAAATGAATGTTCCTAAATTTTATTGGGGGAAGTTGTCTTCACCTCTGCTTATTTAATCAATAGGTTACCTTCTAGGGTATTATCTGGTGTTAGTCTTGTGCAGGTCCTGACTCGATTCTTTCCATATGTGCCTATTATGTCAAGTCTTCAGAATCGTGTCTTTGGTTGTTCTGCCTTTGTCCATGTTCATGGTCATCATCGAGGTAAGTTAGATCCTCAGGCTATTAAATGTATCTTCATAGGATATGCTTCAAATAAGAATGGGTACAAGTGTTATCATTCTCCTAGTCGTCGTGTCTATATATCCATGGATGTTAACTTTTCATGAATCTGAGTCTTTTTATCCCAGTCCTCAGCTTCAGAGGGAATAATCAAGAAGCTGAGTCTTCAAAGTTGTATGTCCTTCCTGTTATTCCTCTAATACAGGACCTAGAGTCATCCCGTGAGTTGTCTGTTTTTCCTGTAATACATGAGCCCTTGATGCCTAATGAGGATGGTGGTGATGTACCAATAGCGGTGCATAATAATGTTGATAGATACAAGTTATAGTTCAAGCGAAAAAGGTGGAAAGGTAAACCTGTTCTTCCCCAACAATTCCAATCCTTTAAACCTGAGGTAAGTGTTCCAACCCTAATCCTAGTAATTCTTGTGAGCTAAACCTTGATGACCTACCTATTTCTTTGAGAAAAGAAAAAAGGTCTTGTACCAGAGTCCCTACATCATCACAAGAAGCACTAAAGGATAAGAATTGGATTCAAGCCATAAATGAAGAGATGTATGCCCTAGAGAAAAATGGGACTTGGGAGATTATTGAGAAGCCAACTAACAAGAGGCCAATAGGATGCATGTGGATATATACGGTAAAATATCGATTCAATGACAAACTCGACAAATATAAGGCGGGGCTAGTTGCAAAGGGATACACCCAGACCTATGGAATTGATTATGAAGAGATATTTGCTCCAGTAGAAAAAATGAACACTGTAAGAATCATTCTTTCCTTGGAAGCTCACTTTGATTGATAGTTGTAACAATTTGATGTGAAAAGTGCTTTCTTGCATGGATATTTGGAAAAGAGGTGTATATGGATATCCCACCCGGATATGACCCTACTTCAGGAAGTAATAAGGTTTGCAGGTTAAAGAAGACCATATATGGGCTCAAGAAATCACCTCGGGCTTGGTTTGGGAGGCTCACTCATGTTATGGTGTCCTTAGGTTATAAACAAAGCCAAGGTGATCATACTCTTTTTATAAATCATTCTCAAAATGGTAAGCTCACTCTTTTGTTAGTCTATATAGACGATATGATCATAGCAGGTAATGATGAATTTGAGAAGAAGTACTTGAGGAAGGAGTTGGAAACTCAGTTTGAAATGAAGGACCTGGAAAATTTGAAATATTTCCTAGGTGTGGAGGTAGCATACTTAAAACAAGGCTTTTCATTTCCCAGAGAAAATAGGACCTTCTCAAAGAAACTAACAAGTTGGGTTGTAAATCCACCAGAGTGCCTATAGAGCAAAACCATAAAATTGGGAGCGGCGAGGAAAGCTAGAGGGTTTATAAAGCTTAATAACAGAGACTTGTAGGAAATCTCATTTATCTATCTCACGCCAGGCCTGACATAGCTTATCTGATTAATGTTGTCAGTCAATTCATGCATGACCCACAGGAGAGGCACTTACATGTAGTGGATAGAATCTTACAATATCTAAAGATAAGCTTGGGAAGAGGACTATTGTTCAAGAAAAGTGAGCAGTTGTCTATGGAGGTTTCTACTGATGCGAATTATGTTGGGTTGATTGTTGACAGAAGATCCACCATTGGATATTGTATGTTCCTAGGTGGAAATTTAGTAACATGGAGGAGAAAGAAACAAAATACACTTTCCAGATCAAGTGCAGAGGCAGAGTTTAGAGCCATGCCTCAAGGAGTTTGTGAACTATTGTGGATGAAGATCATTCTAGATGACTTGAAAATAAAGTATGAATCTCCTATGAGACTTTTCTGCGATAATAAGTATGCCATTAGTATTTCTCACAATCTGGTCCAACATGATAGAACAAAGCATATAGAGATAGACTGACACTTCATCAAAGAGAAATTTCCTTGTTGGCTTGGTAGCACCCAAAGTAGCTGACATTGCACCGAACTAGGTTAACAATTGATTGTGTTGTATAATTTTCTACAATTTATTTTCTGCACAATCTCCAATTTTAGCAAGTATTTTCTGTCAGCAGATGATGTCATAACATTTGTCTTGACATTGTATTGGTGTTAGGACATCAGTCTTGATATATGTATTGCAAGTGCCAGAATTTCACAATGTAAACTAGTTTTACACCATCAATTGATAGAATTATAATATTTAGCCATGTCATATTAGTATTTTACAATTAAAAGTTTGATTTAGCGGGATACACGCCTGTGAGTGATTGATAAAGTAAAAATATTTTACATTGTCATAGCATACTCTTGTGTATGTGGGTGTGTGGATGTGTGTGTGTGTATGTATATGTGTATGTGTATGTGTATGTGTATGTGTATGTGTATGTGTATGTGTGTGTGTGTGTGTTAAAGACACAAGAATAAAGACAGAGGCAAAAATATAGACATAGAGAGACAAAGAGAGATATGAAGATTGAGAGAGAGAGAGACAGAGAGAGAGACAGAGTGGTAGATAGAGTTGTGGTAACATGATTTATTAGACTCAAACTTCTCGGCGTGTTTGTGTTCTTTATTCACATTAATATAAACCATTGACTAACACCTTGTGTATTTAGAGTATTTATGAGATATTATAGTGTTTTTTCATCTTATTTTTCCTTAGTCTTTTCCATTTTTGAGTACCTTCATCTCTAAAGACTGATTGTTGAGGAAGACAAGTAGTACCTTAGGGTATCTAATATTTTTGTGTGAAGTCTTTTGTGTGTAACATGTGCATATATTATTTCTTGAATGCAGTTTAGCATTTGCTGTTATCAATCAATAAGAGAGTTTCATTATGCTCCAAGTATGTCTTTGATGAGTTAGGAGTTGTCCAATTGACTCATAGCTAATGGCAATCGCTCAGACAAGAGATTGGTGGGATCAGGTGGATTTCTTCATATGAATACTTTGAGCAAGTTATTGTGAATATCAAGGTTATTGGATCAAGATATTTTTGAGATCTTGTTTTTGTTAGTAGTTGAGTTTCGACATCAACAAAGGGAATTATTGTTTGACAGTTCGTTGTAACCAAAACGCTTGTAATCAAACTTATCAAAATAGTGGAAGATCGTAACTATTTTCCAATGTTTTTCAAACCATTAAAGGGTGGAGTAGGCAAAGCTAGGAAGAATGTCAAACCACTATATATATCTTTGTGTATCTTTTCTTCTTCCCGTATCCTCTTTTAATTTTCTAGTATTCATTATTTTGCTATTTCATTAGTGCATTATTGTATTGATTGTATGTAATATAAGATAAACTTTGCTTATAGATACTTAATGTATAAGTTTAGGTTTGTGGTCTTCAATCTTGTTGAAGTATCATGAATCCAATTATTTCTTGATCGAACATTTATGTAAAGAGTTTTGAAATAGATTTGTTTAAAACAGTTTTGGTTATCTTGTGATTCACTTGCATTAGAAGCAATCATGTAGTTAGTAACATCTATATATCTATATCTATATAATATCTTAAATCTGAAGCAACAAATTATATCACGACATATGTTAATAAAATTTTATTTCTTTTGTGCCGCATCATCTCATAGTCTTATATGTTGACTTCCAAATTCTTACTTTCACTTCTCAAATTAAGAAATATAATTTTTTCTTTATTGGAAGTCACGGGTTCGAACCTTAAAAAGACAAAAAAAAACTTATTTTTAAACTAAAACGAGCCAACAAGACAATTACTAATTCAACTATCTATATTTTCCTAAATTCCAATTTTAAAATATACATGTGGATCTAAAGTTATCACTATAATTAGAATTATGTTTTCTTTAAAATCATAAAAATAAATAATAATACTTAAAATAAATGTTTTTCATCTCAAAGTAGTTATAGTTAAAAATATATTAATCTATCAATTACCAACTAATTTAAGATAAATATATTATTAAATATATATTACCAAAATCAACTATATTTTACTCTTTTTCATTTATAACAGTGACCATAGATAGTATAATAAAAATATTGAAAATAATATCTTAAAAAAGAACACTCATATTTTAATTGATATCAACAATAGAATAAGATAAATTTTTGCAAACTTATTAATAAATTTAAAATAATTATATAAAAATAATAATTAAGTTGTTATAGCAACTAGCATTTCAACTCTTTATTCATTAGATGACTAAATTTTATAAAGTCAGAAAAATTTTATTTAATAATAATTAAAAATAAAACTTTAATTTTATAAATTCATAACTTTAACAACTTAAAATTAAATATCTAAATCAAAGATAACTAATAAAAATACATGATAATCAAAACAAAACAAAAATTATTTTATAATTATTTAATTAAATTTGAGAAACTAATTAAGAATACCATTCTCAACTTACAAGCATGTATTTTTTTTAACCAAAGAATATGATTCAAAAACAATTTACACAAGGTGATCTATCATGATCCAATTCCAAAATCAAAACAACCAAAAAAAAACAACACACTAAAAACAAACATGTATTTATTTTCAAATAAAATGTATCTACTTATATGTGATTAATTCATATCATTTCTCAATTATATTTCACAATAAATTATTGTAATATAAATTTATAGATATATTTCTGTAATCCCTGATAAAATTAAAATAGATTTTCAAAAAAAACAATTAAATTACTATAGCAACTAGAATTTTTTTCAACTCTTCATTTATTAAATAGATAAAATTGGACAAAAATATATATAAATAGTATTAATCTAATAAAGTTTTACTTGAAAATAATTGTAAATAATATTTTAATTTTATTTTACATTAAGAATAAATATACATCTTTAACAACTTAAAATTAAATTTATAAATCAAGATAACTACTAAAAATATATGAGAATCAAACAAAATAAAATAATTTTATATTTATTTAAATATACAAAACTAATTACGAATGTCATTCTCAATTCTCAGTTACAAACATGTATTTTTTTTTATAAATAAAATATATTTTTTATATATGATTAATTCATATCATTATCTCAATTATATTTGACAGTAAGTTTTTGTAATATAAATTTAGTAATGGTGTGTTTTCAAAACAAATTTTTAACTTATTTAAAATTTAATAAAAACTAATATAATAATTTACAACCTCGCATCGCGCGGGTCTTAATCTAGTTATGTATTACATTTCCTGTCATTTGTTGAGATGCTTCCAAACTCTCTTGTTTTTGTATTTTGCTTTCGCGCTTCTTAAAATCTTTGTTTTCGTATATGGTACCTAAATTTTTTTTGAAATTTTCTTAAAGAAAAAATAATATATTCAACTCCAGCCCTTCTAGACTTCTCTGTGTCCATATTCTCATCTAGCACTCTTGTTACTTGATGTTGCCCTTTGACATTTTATTATTTTAAGCCAATTATTAAGAGTTATATTATAATAATATATTAATAAATTTAGTATTAAGTATATGGATTTGACCCATTTATCTTTCTTATGTACTATACTTTTAAGCTATTAATATAAATATGAGGGTTACTACACATTGTAGTGTATATGACTGATTATTCATATTTTTTTCTCTCTTTCTACATGGTATTAGATTCCACTAGGTTTAGAAAAGTTTGTCATCGTAAAAAAGTTAAATAAAAAAATAAATAAAACCTAACGCTACAGTCGAATAATGGGCAAAAGCATATTGGCAAAATCATAGTTTTTAACCTTTTTTGTACAAGATCTAAAATGTGTGTTTTTTGAAGCAGATTGTTCGTAGGTTTCAAAATGACAGGGGCATTGTTTAAATTTTATGAAATATCGATGGATTTATCTATTGTTTGTAGCATTTTCGTGGTGTTTTGCATTGATATATTGTACTTTTGTATGTTTTCGAGTCAAAATCGCGTGTTGTTGGTGAAAACTATATTGAGTGACAATATCTTGTTAAAGTTAGTCTCATAGGAATGGTAAATGATGTACATTTAAAATAAGCATGTTCAAAGGAATAAATGGCAGGAACAATATGGAGTATAAAGGATAAACGTAGTTTGGGCATACTTGTGAATTATGTTGATAAGTGAGTCCAGTCAGCTATTACTCGGGCGATCTTCTTGTGCGCATAGCCAGTACGAAAGGATCGACAATAAATAAGATTGTTATTTAAGAGACTTTGATATTGCCTAGCATCGAAAAAGAAGAAGTGTGTACTATTGGCGAAGAGAAAGGATGGATTACTCCGA
This sequence comes from Vicia sativa, assembly GCA_021764765.1. Lineage (NCBI taxonomy): Eukaryota > Viridiplantae > Streptophyta > Magnoliopsida > Fabales > Fabaceae > Vicia > Vicia sativa. The sequence continues at coordinate 185,133,864 of CM038793.1, read as the reverse complement.
TTGTCCAGTATCTTTAACAGGATGTTTTGCCCGACGGCAAGGAAAAGGCTAGGCGTATCAAAAAAGTTTCGGCATGGTATATCATTGTGAATAATAAACTTTTTAAAATGGGAAGGACTCACCCCGTGTTACAATGTGTGCCGGAGGAGGATGCTGATCTAGTATTAAAGGAGGTGCATGAGGGTGTGTGTGGGAATCATTTAGGTGGTCGCTCACTGGCAAGTAAAATACTACGGGCCGGGTACTATTGGCCCACCATGCTGAAAGATTGTGTACACTTTGTTAACTCTTGTTTTAAATGTCAGGCGTTTGCGCCCGCTATTCACACACCGGCCGAACTCCTCCACTCTATACTTTCTCTTTGGCCATTTTATCAGTGGGGGTGGATATCATGGGGCCGTTTCCTATGGCGCCCGAGCAGCTAAAGTTCCTCATCATGACGGTAGATTATTTTACTAAGTGGGTGGAGGCCGAGGCAGTAGCTTAGATAATAGTAGAGAGAGTACGACATTTTTACTGGAGGAATATCGTCTGCCGATTTGGGATTCCTCGGATAATTATTTCTGATATTGGAACTCAGTTTTCAAGTTCTTATGTGGTTGAATTTTGTAGAGATCTTAGTATTTTCAACAAGTTTATTTCAGTGGAGCACCCACAAGCGAACAACCAAGCAGAGTCGGCTAATAAGGTCATTTAAACGCCTTGAAAAAGAAATTAAACAACGCCAAGGGTTTATGGGAGAAATTTCTTCATGAGGTTCTTTGGGCATATCACACCACTGTTCATTCAACAACCCGGGAAACACCTTTCAGAATGGTCTTTGGAGCCGACACCATGATCCTGATTGAATTTAGCTTGCCCACGTGGCGTCAGAAGAATTTTGAGCAGAACGCCAACATCCAAGCTTTGAATGCCAAGGCTGGCTTTTTGGAAGAAATAAGGAGTGCATCACATGTAAGATAAATTGCAGCTAAGCAAAGGGTGGCCCGGAGGTACCTAAAGGCGAAACAACGAGGTTTCGAGGAAGGCGATATGGTCTTAAAGAAAGTCACTGATCCTATGAAGAAGGGAAAGTTTTCTCCTAATTGGGAAGGACCGTTCCGAGTTGTAGAGAAGCTAGAAAGAGGAGCTTACAAGTTGGAGATTTTGGATGGAATAGAAGTACCCAGGACTTGGAATGTAACTAGTCTTAGGATTTATTTCAGTTAGACTTTGTAAGTTGATATAATAAACTGTTGTACATTTTTCCCTAGGCAATGACCAAGGTTTTTAATGAGGCACCTTAACAAAGTTAGTCTATGTAAGGAAAACTAGGATGTAATAAAGCTCTCTGCCGAGTTCCATCTCAATGGTTCTCCAACAAAAATCTGTGTTCGCCATATGGGTTCCTTGCCTTTCCCGGCATAACTAGGTGTCCCGTCAAGGTTCATCCTCGTCAGAGGATCTGTTCCAAAACTCTGCGTTTTCCATATGGGTTCCCCGACTTTCTCGGCATAACTCGGTGTCTCGCCAAGGTTCATCCTCATCAGAGGTTCTGTTCCAAAACTCTGTGTTCGCCATATGGGTTCCCCTGCCTATCCCGACATAACTCGGTGTCCCGCCAAGGTTCATCCTCGTCAGAGGCTCTGTTCCAAAACTCTGCGTTCACCATATGGGTTCTCTGCCTTTCCCGTTATAACTCAGTGTCCCGCCAAGTTTCATCCTCATCAAAGGCTCTGTTCCAAACCTCTTGCCTTCCCCATATGGGTTCCCTGCCTCTCCCGGTATAACTCGGTGTCCTACCAAGTTCCATCCTCGACAGAGGCTCTGTTCCAAAATAAATAAAGCTTCATGCCGATTGCTGTCTCGGTCGGTTTTCAAAGCGAATTTTACATTTCATTGTAATTAGGTTCAGTATGACAGATTTTAATTCCTCTACCACCTAGATTTGGCTTAGCGCCCATACTTAAAAGAATGCTTTGCTTATTCATATAACACCATTCAAGCATCTCAAAATCATTACTAAGGTACTTGCCGGCTTCATGGTCTCCATGGGATCTGCACATTGCTGCATCTCCGATTTGGCTTAATATGTGCTTTTATCAAACGTATCTAAATATCTTGTCAAGGCATCAAATTCGTCCATTCCGGTCGATCTTATAGTTAACTCGGGGGCTATGTGGTCGGATTATATAAGATGCTCTAAACAAGCTAAGTGCATCTTATGTAAAGTCGTTATGGCTTTTTAATGAAGCCACTCGACTAGGGGGCTGGTATACATGTATAATCTTGTTTTTGCACATGACGAGTGCATACAAAACAAGTAACAATTTAAAACTAGTGCAAGTCAAGCAGAAGCAGTATTTAAACGCCCAAAGAGAAGTTGTCAGGAAATTACAAAATGCACCCACCAAAAGGATGACAGACTTAAAACAAATTCAAAAGTAAGGACGAGATAAAGCTAGGGGGTCTTGAGATGAGTGGTATCCATGGTGACTAGTTCTTCATCCAACGTCTCCTCATCATTGTCGCCGACTTCCACTAGCTTTCGTCTACTATGACTTTGAAAAAATCGAGTTGAGTAAGGTCGAGGTCAGGGTATAGATAGGAGACTTGGTCCTTGGCCCAGTCGAAATCCATGTCTTCGACGTCGAGAATATCCAGCCGTGATTTCTCCAAAGCTTCAGTTAATTCGGAGCATGATTTCTTTGAGGACTCTAGGCTGGCTACTAGCTCGGTGGCGAAAGCTTTTGTTGCAGAGAGTTCTTTTTCCAGAGATTTTGCTTTCTCAGCATTTTCATGAGCTTTGGTCTCACTTTCATGCGCTTTGGCCTTCACGTGAGAATTCGCCTCATTAAGAGACTTCTCATTTTCGGATAGCCTCTAGATCTCTTTTTCTAGCTCGGATTGTCTCTTGTCCGCAACGTCCCCAGACTCAAATAAGCCCCGGGCCAGTACAACACATCTCATCAAATATGAGCTGAGATGTTGGGTAATCTTCTGAGGCCCAAGGATTTTTACCTTATTCACGTCCTCCGTGACGTTGAGATGGTCATAAAGAAATTTCATGCCATCAAAGTCAGCAGACCAAAACTTGTTTTCATTAGAGGGACGGGTTGAACCATCACCGACTTCTCTCATCAAGGTGGAAACTTCCCAGTTGACTTGATTGACCTCATTGGTCATTACAGTTTTATGTTTTTTGGGAGGAACTTCATCGGCCACCACTTCCACATCTAAAGGACGTTTGACTGGTGACACTGTGATCACCACTGTCTTTAACACGCCTCCTTTCAGACCAATATTTTTCTTCTTCTTTGGTATCCGGATCTCTAGGGCGGCCATGTTGGATTTGGCCTCTAAAGGGCCACCAGCATGGGCTGCATCCATCAACTTCTTTTGCTCTCTCACAGATAAATTAGTCATTTTGTCTGCGTAAAAGAAATAAGAGGAAAAAGGTTTGTCAAGAAAAGAAAATCCTATGTACATGTGAGAAATAAGGAAACTTTACCTAAAAAAGCTGGGATTTCATCATAGGATAGGGTCAACAAGTCTTTAACCCTGATCGGTCGAAACGAATCTAACACTTCAAGGGATTGGGTTTCACTGTTTCTTAGAGCGTTGTAATCAAAGCCGGAAATAGGGAGCGGATTGCTCGTCCAATATAAAGGGAATTTAGGATGCCCATCGGCGCCGTAAATGAAATATGGACACCGAGGACCATACCTAACTCAGAGAAAGCGTTCTTTATAGCATTTATAATTTAAGGTGAAGGCCTGGAGAAATCTTCTTTTTGGAATGCCCCTTAGGGCTACCCAGCTTTTAGAGTCTGCATTCTTCACTTCAAAGTAGGAGAAGAATAAGCCTATGGTCGGAGTTATACTCAAGGCCCTACATATTATTTAAAAAGCCCTTATAAATCCCTAGTCATTTGGGCGGAGTTGAGAAGGGGCCACGTTCATTGTCCGGAAGACGTCTGATTCAAAATCGGTAAACAAAAAACGAATATTAATGTATTTCAACACTCTAGCATAAAAATAAAACCATTTAGGGTCTACCCCTTTGGCCGGGACATGCAAAAAACATTCATTGGTCTCGCAAGCTTCAAGAATTACATCATCCTCATTCTCAGTCGAAGAGATGTTCCAGAGTGATCGAAGCGTAGCGATTTCCATGTCTCTGATAGAACTTTTCTTGAAACCTACAACTTCTCCACTAAACGATTTACTCGTTTCCAATAGAAGCTCCACAAAACCTGAAGAATCAGGGTCAGAATCACTATCAGAGGTTAGAACTTCAGAGTTAATCTTGTTCATCACCCTCTCTAGTTCATCTATCCCAAGAGCATCGCTCATCTCTCGCATGCGTTCCTCCCATTAAGATCTACGCCATCGCTATTCATGTGTTTTCTATGCCCTAAGTCATCGTATTCTCTAATAATAACCATCTTGCGAAAGTAAAAGAAAAGATAAATAGAGAATAGAAGATGAATACCTGAAAGATACGTTTGAAGAAGAAGCGAGGGATGAATTTAGGGCAGCGGCAGGAGAAGGGTTTGTAAGGAGGAATGGAAAAGGAAAATATTTTCAAAAAAGGAAATGAGACGTTATAAAAGGAAAGAGGTAGCGTGTTCCCATTTAAAATCCACTACCATAATCATTATACTTAGAAATAGGTAGGTGACTGTTGTGCTAACTATGGCACTAGATACACGCGCTTGTAGTCCATCAAAGCCGACATACATCTCGGCCAAAATTTATGTTTTCTTCTGTCGACCATAAAATTTCAAGGCATGAAGTCATATGCTCAGGGGGCTTACGATCGTACATGAAATCCACAAGCTGAGATATGTGGTCGGCATGGCCTGGACAAGAGTGGTTCTACTTGGCCGGGAAGGGAGATCGGAGGAGCCGACGTCTAGGAGATATAGGAAGGTGAAAAGACTGTTGCCGGGCACACAACCCGGTCCCAGAAGTTACTGGTGTCTCGGCCATTATGGAGGCGTTATGCCCAAGCCGACTCATTAAGGATGTAACTACCATTTTATACCTGACGACGTGCGTTATACTTCTGGCCATCATTGGCAGCGGCAGACATTATGAGTCTTAAAGATAACCCCAGTACATAAATTGGATGGCCATAGACGTTACAAGCAGTGGTTAATGAGGTCTCTACACCTCTATAAATAGGGCTCCCGATTGAGGGGTAAGCAAGGCATATAACTTGGAGCACAAGTATCCTTCACTTGAACTCTAAATCCCTAAACATTTTCACAGAAATATTCTAGAAAGAATAGTGTCACACTCTTGATTGATAATGTTTCATCAATTAACCTTGCTAAGAGTCTCATTGCTTATGGGAGGAGCAAGCATATTGAGCCGGTGTTTTATTACTTGAGGGATCTAGTGAGTCAAGGCCATATGAGATTAGGATATTGTCGAAGTGAAGAATAAGTTGTGGATTTGTTAACGAAAGGTGTAGTAACAAATATGATGTTCAAGAAGCTTGTGATGAGTTTGGGCATGAAGAGCTTGAAGCATTTGAATTAAGGTGGTGCATTGGAAGTCCTTAATAATTTAAACGCATTGTGGAAGCTTCTGGAAGCATTACGTTGAAAACAATTTATTAAAAAAGCATTTCTGGAAATCTGGAAAAACAAACTTTCGAAGAGGAGATCGATTTCCTGAAATGTGAAAATCGATTTCCACAACTTTTGTCTGTTTTCCTATTTTTTTCTTTAGTTTGGGAAATTGATTTTCCCCTTTGGCGAAATCGATTTCCGCCCCGTGTTTTGTGTTTTTTAGCTGCTTTTTGGGTTTGTTTTGTTCCAATTTGTAAAGTTAGTATTCTATAAATATTCCCTCATGTAATATTGTTTTATTAATGTCAATTGTAAATTTTTCTCCCCAATTACTCTCTGAACATCTCCAAATTCACTTCATCTTTTTCAATTAACCATTTTTTTAATTGATTTACCATAGCTTGTTCCAACATTAATTACTAACTTCCAATCATAAATTACCATTTACATCTAGTATAGCTATTAGCTAATAACTATCAACTATTAATTAGTTTTATAAAATGGAATCAAAATTAATTTAGATTAAGAGTTTCCCATGAGGATGAAATTAGCATATTCAAAATCTATAACTATTGAAATGGTGTGAAACACCGATGCCACGTATGTATTTAATGTTAGAATGTGTGCATAATTTATGTTCAAATTTAGTGTATATCGAATTATGTTGCAATGTTGTGTACTATTTGATTCGACTATCTAAGAGTGTTCTTCGAACAGTTTGGCTGTCGAAGAGTTACTCTTATGTATGCTAGAGTCAAATGCATTGGGCTTTAGATGTTTTGGGCCTTAGTTTAATTTATACTATTGGGCCTAGAAAATGTGTCTATATAAGGAGCATTTCTTTGTAAACAAAATAATAATCATTCACAATATACTTTCAGTTTTTCAACATCACATTTCATTCTCTTCTCAATTCCCTTAAGTTTTTCTTCTTCATCACAAATCTATTCTTTCATCTTCTGTTCCAACATTTAAAACGTCAACTCTTATAAGTTAAAAAGCTGGCCGGTCTAATTTATTAAATTTCAAGAGAGAAAGAAATGGGAAAGTTACAATTTGGATCACTAAATCAGTGATTGTCTTACAAAAGAAATACATGTGGGGGTAGACATGAATATTCTTTTATTGCATTATTGTGGCCATTACCAACTTATTACGTGATTCTAGAGACGGTTGTCACTATAATAATGTAAAAAGGCTCTTCCTAAGAAGAGAACCACTTTCTCTATATTTGACTTCTAGTAGGCGTATCTTTATTGTGGAACACTTTCATATTTTCAAAAGATACCATGTTTTAATAGGGAAATTGATAAGTTGACACCATTTTTAACACTAAACTAGTAACAAATTCGTGCTGTCGCACGGTGCAGTCTGAAATTCATATAACATGAAACTAACTTTATTATGTAATAGAATATTCGTTTGGAACTAATTCAATCAAAATTTATTTAATTCGAAAAAACTTAGTGTATCAAATTAATCTGATAACATTAAAAAATGTTAACCGAAAACTTTGTGTAAAACAAAGTATATATAATGGAGAGAAATGAAAAGTGATGATTAGAAAATAGAAACGTTTTGAAATTGAATTGTTACACATCAAATTAAAGGAAATTTTTAACGCTTCCACAACAGATAATAAGTGATGTAGCAATTTTTAATAATATGACATGAGGTGTTGATATTAATAAATTTTAATGATGTTATATTATTACATATGGTTTTGTGCTTTTGTTCTAATAATAATATATCTGAAAAGCTACAACTCCATACATCTCTTCGTTTCATAGATGGAGTTTTTCCTAAGTAGCATGATCCTCTTATTTCTATTAGCATCCACTCTCTATTTTCTACTTTCTAAATGCACAAAAAACATGATCAAACTCCCACCAGGACCTACTCCTCTCCCCTTCATAGGAAACCTCCATCAATTAGGAAAAAAGCCTCACAAATCCTTAGCCAGGTTAGCTGAAATTCACGGTCCAATCATGAGTCTAAAGCTAGGTCAAGTAACAACCATAGTCGTATCTTCACCCAACATGGCAAAAGAAATACTCCAAACACATGATCATATCTTATCTAACAGAACAGTTCCAGATGCTGTAACAGTTCATGATCACCACAAATATAGCATGACATTCTTACTCGTTTCACCTCTTTGGAGAGAGTTAAGAAAAATATGCAGTAACCAATTATTCTCTAACAAGACACTTGATGAGAGTAAGGGGATTAGGCTTGAGAAACTGAAAGAATTACTCAATGATATTAATCAAAGTAGTCTTGTTCATGAAGCTGTTGATATTGGAAATATGTCTTTTAAGACGGCAATTAATTTGTTGTCGAATACTATTTTCTCTTTGGATTTGGTTGAGTCTGCCGGTTCAGTTGGAGATTTCAAGGAGCTAGTTGTGAATATAATGGAAGAGTGTGGAAAACCAAACATTGCTGATCTTTTTCCTGCACTTAGGATGTTTGACCCACAAGGTATTAAAGCTCGCACCTCTACTTCTGCCGAGAAGATCCTTGATATCTTCGGACTTCTAGTTGATGAAAGATTGAAGCTGAGGGAAGCACAAGGTTTTGACACAAACAAAGACATGCTAAGTAACTTGCTCAACATTGCCCAAGACAGCAGCCAAAAAGATATGAACAAAATCAAAATCCAACATTTATCCCTGGTACTTTCTTGTCCCTTTTTGAAAGTTATATTTTGCTGATGTTGATAGTTCAATCATGGAGTGTTTTTTATTTATCAGACTTTATTTGTTGCCGGTACGGATACTGTTTCATCTACGATAGAATGGGCAATGGCAGAATTGCTCAAAAATGAAAATATCATGTCAAAAGCTAAACAAGAGTTGGAACAAATCATTGGTAAAGGAAAACCAGTTGAAGAATCAGATATTGCTAACCTTCCTTATTTACAAGCAATATTAAAAGAGACATTTAGATTACACCCTCCAGTTCCATTTTTAATTCCTCGAAAAGCCAATGCAAATGTGGAAGTTGATGGCTACACAATCCCAAAAGATGCACAAATTTGGGTAAATGTCTGGGCTATTGGTAGAAATTCAAGTGTTTGGGAAAATGCAAGTATGTTTTCACCAGAGAGATTTTTAAAATCTGAAATTGATATTAAAGGTCACAATTTCGAGCTTACGCCTTTTGGCGCTGGAAGGAGAATTTGTCCTGGTTTGTTGTTAGCTACAAAGATGTTGTATCTGATGTTAGGTTCGTTAATCAATTGTTTTAATTGGAAATTTGACGATGAGACAACAATTGATGACATGTATATGGAAGATAAATTTGGAATCACATTAGATAAGGCTCAACCACTAAAGGTCATTCCAGAAAAAGTTTGGGACTAGAGTGTTTGGAATTAGTTTATATTTATATTAGTAAATAAGTATACTTCAGCAGAATAGATATATTGTATTATTATGCATTTTTGGTTTTTATTACTTTCTTCTCTCTTTCCATTAAATTAATGTTTATATTGAATATATTTATCAACCTAGTTTAAAAAGAATATATACTTAGAGGAGTATGTATAAGATAGGCATTTTATGTTTAGCATGAAGTGTATTGTACCATGTATGAGTATATAAAATGGATATCACCATGTGTATAATAGAGATGATGAGAACTCCATGCATGAGTTTAGCATGATAGCACTTGAGCTTCTATAAATATGAGTGCCATGGTTTTGTACGAGAATTAACTGATCAAGCATAATGCAATTTATTAGACAACGAGGGAGGGAGGGAGGGATGATTTCTATGTTTTAGAGAAGTGACATGTATGTCATTTGGATAGCTTTTTGATTTTATTTTTATTTAAAAAAGAAAAAGAAATTAATAAGGGACTGTTTTATTTTAAAACACATATGCACGGTTATACATCCGTAGTATATATTGAATAGGGCACGATTTTTTTTTTTTTGGGAAGAAGGAGGGGCAAAAGCCCTAAGGAAGGAAATTACAAATAATTTAACTGTGGGAATTGCTTCCCTACAAGATCACTATCAAAGGATTCCTTAACGAATTCATGACAAATTTGGTACGAACGAAACTTCCTCTGAAGCGAAATTCCATTTTTTGCTAGAGCGTCGGCACATCTATTGACTTCCCGGTAAATGTGCGTGAGGGATATCTCAATACCATGATTAAAGAATTCTCTAATCATCTTAATGATAGAGTTACTCACAGGCTTAGTCGTTGATTTGCACGTAATATCTTGGACCACCTCTTTAGAATCGATTTCAATCACGGTATTTTTAAATCCCATATTCTCCGCATAACTTAAGCCTTCATAAACTCCCCACAACTCAACAATGTAATGATTACAAATACCAATTTGTTTTGAGAAACCTCCAAGCCACTCCCCTTCGAATCCTCTAATAAGCCCACCGCACCCGGCCTCATTATATTTATTAACTGCACCATCAGTGTTAAGTTTTACTCAATCTCTAGGCGGTGCCTTCCAACTGATCATTTGCACCGTTGTCGCTGGTGAGATAGAAATTCTCGTTTCTGCTTTAGCACTTGCATAGTTCTGAATTTGGTGTTTAATTGCAGTAACCATACATGCCGGTCTGTTGAAGGTGTCGTCATGGATTTTTCTTTTGTGTGCCAAATCCAAATGTTATAACAAGTTGTGGCCCAAAAAACTCTTCATTGCTTAGTATTCTGGGAACTTATGTTAAACATCATATTATTAGAAATCCAAGCATCAAGCTTACCTGCAAAAAAAATAGAGTGTTTGTTAGTAGAAACCACTTGCCGCCACATGGACTCCACCTTCGGACAGTCTCGTAACACATGAAGAGTATCTTCCTCTACATCACCACATCTACAGCACATTGCACTGCCAAGGCCCATTCGAGATTTCTTGTTGTTTGTGAGAAGGCCATCATGACGCAGCAGCCAAATAAACGTTCGTACTCTCTCAATCGCATCAGTTCTCCAGATTTCCCTCCAGGAATTATCAGCCTCCCCATCATTGATATTAGTCAGGATCTGATACATCTTGCTCATAGTGTATTTGGTTCCTTCATCACCAATACTAATTCGCATGTCAGCTCCAAATTCAGTGGCGGGAGGAGGGATGGTCTCTATACGACGTAAAATCTCAGTTGGAAGCCACTGTAAAATCTCCTAGTTCCACGAGCCATTCGTCCTTTTCAGATCAGAAACCTTGGCCATTTGTAACTCCTCAGGAACTTTCACTTGCATCTCCTCAATTATGATAATAGCATCCACCCATTTTTCTGCCTAAGCTTCGATCGCTTTACCATCACCAACCTGCCAGAAACTTGTTGCATTCATTTCTTTCCAGTTCCTGACAATGTTCTTCTAGAAATTCGAGTTTGACGCTTTCATCTCAGGTCTGATTCGACAATTATTTCTATCATACCTACCCCACACAACTTCACTCCATAAATCTCCATTATCCTGTTGCAATTGCCAACCCATTTTGAGGAGACAAGCTTTATTCATTATTTCCAGATTCCTCAAACCCAACCCACCTTCATCTTTAGGTTTGCTTACAGTATGCCAATTCACCGCATGATATTTTCGACCCGTGTCATCATCTCCCCAAATGAACCTGCGTTGCAATTTGTGGATTTGCTCTAGACAAGATTTCAGAATGCAGGTGGTCATCATAGGATATAATGGCAATGCTTCAATTACACTTTTAGCAAGAGTAACCCGTCCTGCAAAAGCAAGCTGTTTTCCTTTCCATTTAGTCAATTTTGAACTAACTTGATCAATGACATATTGGAAATCCGTCCGCTTAGGGGCTTTACCTGTAAGAGGCACACCAAGGTACTTCCCCAAATCCACAGTTTCCACAAAACCAAAATTACGCACAATCTCCCGCCGTTGGCTTCTGTTCACATTCTTGGAGAAGAAAATTCTGGTTTTCTCTTGGCTGACCTGTTGTCCTGACATGCTGCAAAATTTGTTCAGGATATTCATTACACAGTTAATTTGCTGGTTTGTAGCTTCTCCAAACAAGAGAAGATCATCTGCAAACATGAGATGCGAAATACGGTGCCCTCTTCTACCAATTCTGATAGTCTTCCAGCTTCCTTCCTCAACGGCTTGAGAGATGAGATGATACAGTTTATCTATACACATAACAAAGAGATACAGGGATATGGGATCGCCCTGGCAGATTCCTCTGTTCGGTCGAAAAAATTATGTAGTTTTGCCTTTCCATTTGATATTGGTTTCGACACTAGTGACTCCGTGCATGATAATGTTCACTAGATTGGCAGGCAGCTGGATTTCGTTAAGGATTTGCCAAATAAAGTCCCAACTGAGTTTGTCATATGCCTTGGAGAGATCCACTTTGCTAGAAAAATGACCTTTCTTTCCTTTAAGATTATACATTGTATGAATAACCTCCTGAGCCACTACAATATTTTCATGTATACTCCTACCTGGAACAAAGCCTGATTGGAATGGCGAAATGATCGTTTCCATAATATCTCTCAGACGATTAGCTACCGTTTTACTCACCACTTTGTAGATGACATTACACAAGGAGATGGGCCGGAATTGATTGACAGTCTCAGGATGTTGCACTTTGGGAATTAAATAGATGTCAGTTTGATTAACATGCACAAGATCGCTAGGGGAACTCCATACTTGCTTAACAAACTCACAAACAGTTTTTCCTACAACTTGCCACGATTTTTGATAGAAACCTGCATGGAAGCCATCCGGTCCTAGGGCTTTCCAGGGACTCATACCAAAAAATGCTGCCTTAATCTCATTCTCGTTAATATCAGCTCTCATACTGCATAATTTATCTTCATCAATTCTAGGGAAGGAGTATTTGGACTGCTCCCAGTGATGATTCATGTCAGTACTTGTGAAAAGAGTTTTATAGAACAATTTATGTATCTGCTCTTCATCATCGATCCAAACACCCTATGCACTCTTTATTGCTTTAATTTTATTTCGACGTCTTCGCTGAACAGCTTTCGTGTGATAATACTTAGTGTTCCTATCACCACCAATTAACCATTTCGCCCTTGATCTTTGAAACCACAACAACTCTTCTTTTTTGAGAATTTCACTAAGTTCCAGCTGAAGATTTTTCTCCAACCTCCTTAATCCTCCTCTGCTGTGACCAGCTTGCATACCTTTTTGAATACCTTCCAGCCTTCTTATAATCCTGTTTTTCGTTCTTTTCACTTGGCCGAAAGTCTGGAAATTCCATTCTTTAGCTCCATCTCTAAACTTTTGCAAGTTGCCAACAATACTACAATGATCATCCCAACTATTCCGCAGCATATTCATGTAATCTTTATCAAGCAGCCATGCACTCTCAAATCTGAAACAAGGTATATAATTTCTCTGCAGATCACCAAACAGACGGATGAGAATGGGATGATGATCAGAGAAATCCAATCTCAGAAGGACTTTCACAAAACCTTCGGGAAAGCCAACTCTCCAAAGGTCATTGCAAAGGCCATGGTCTAATCTTTCATAAATGTGATGTCCGCCTCTGAATATAGGACCTCGCCAGGTAAATTTTGGGCCTGTAGCACCCATGTCAACTAAGCCACATTTGTCAATATTTTTCCTGAAAGTATTGCATCTGTTTTGAAGAATCGAAGCACCACCTCTCTTCTCATGAGCATACGCAATATCGTTGAAATCTCCTGCAACAAGCCAGGGATCTCTCATATTCCTCCCATCCCTAATAAGTTCTTCCCACATTTTCCTCCTCAACTCCACATTCGGACTGGCATAAATCGGGGTAAAGCACCAATTTGGTTCATTTTCTGTTTTGCACAGTAAGTGCATGAACAAAAAGTTTTTTTTAACAACAATAACCCTCAAGTCAGCCTCTTTCCAAGCCACACAAATGCCACCAGAAAAACCTTGATTTGCTGAAGTTGCGAAACCGTCAAACCCAAGATTTTTCATAGTTCTTCTAAGATTTTTCAGATCACTTCTAGTTTCAACAATAACAGTAACACTGGGTTTATAGTCAGTAATGTACTGCTTGCAATACCTGTAGAAGCTTGTATGGGCTGCTCCTCAGCAGTTCCACACAAAAACATTCCTCTGATTAATCATCATAAAGAAGCTGAAGATGAAACAAACTCCCCAAACATCAGAACGAAGACTGCTATTGAGTCTCCTCCACATCCTCCATGCATGTCTCATAATCTTGGGTTTGCTTGTTTGAGTCATGAGACAAACCTGCATTGCAATCTGGAGGTCGATTGTTGTTTGAGATAACTTGCTCAAGGATAGGTCCCTCTACATCATGATGTGTCTCTCCCTTATCCTTTCGTTCAGATGCAAATAAACTATTCTTTTTATTCATGTGCCTTCTCCCTTCTATGGTGACATTTGTAAGCGAATTAATTAGCTCTTCTGTACCACTGCTACCCGTGATCTCAACAAATTGACCTGTCAATTTCCTGTTATGCCCTTATGTTTTTCCTTTGAAAGTTATCCCTTTATTCACTGCCACGTTTTTCTCCTTTGCCTCCCGATTGGCTGACTTTTTTTTTAATATTCTTATTGTTCCTGCGAAGTATGCTACTTTCTTGCACTTTTCCTGGTCCAACATCCTCTTTATTAACAGTCTCAGCTTGAATAATTTTGTCCCTACCATTTATTGCATTTTCCATCTGACTGGACATAATATCCCCCTGAGATTTTTCTCTATTATTATTTTTTTCATTAGCAATTACTCTAGTATTGCTGCCCGTTCTGGCATTGTTCATCACTGTCTCTTGATTCTCATCATTCATTAATGCATTCAAGGCATTAAAAAGAGATCTAGAATCCGCGGTACCCATAATAACTTTCGAGATTTGTTTCCCAATTCTGCCTCCGTTCTGATCTCCTCCAGTTTAGGCCCTAACGCCGCCACCAGCTTGCCCCCCAATCTTCCTGTTTCGTATGGTTTTTTGCACGACAGTCCAGGGACCCTCATTCACATTCCCTTCAACATTCTGATTTCCTCTAGGAATCAAGTTCTGGGCAGTTGCACTATGAACATGTGGTTCCTGGCATCCTTCTTTGTAGTGGCCAAATCTGCCACAATTGGTGCAAAGTAGATGAAGCCCTTCATATTCGATCTTATATTTCCTGTCTTTAATCTTGAACTGAGTCAGAAGCGGGCTTGATAAGTCCACCTCAACACATAACCTTGCATACTTTCCCCTCTCCTGCATCAAAGTATTTTTGTCAACCTTGATAGTTTAACCTATCCGGTTTCCCATGAACTTTAGAGATTTGGGATCATAGTATTCAATAGGTAATCCAGCAATCCTCACCCAAACCACAACTTTCTCGATCGTGTCACTTCCTGGATAAAAGTCAGGACTCCACTCCTTGACTGTTAGGTAGTGGTCATATATGAACCAAGAACAATTTTCCAAAGCTCCATTTCGATCATCATCATTTGTGAATATAACAAGGAAGTAGTCATTGCTCAAGTCTATTATGTTGATGAAACCCTTCTTGATCCATATTTGTTTCAATCTTGTCTCCAAGGCTTTGAATCCTATCCTTCTTTCAAATAGTTTAACGATAACTCCCTTCCTCCATGGTCTGTGCATCCGACTTTCTTCATAGCTCGAGAATATGAACCTCGGACATGCATACGTCCCATCGAGTTGTTCTTCTACCTTCATGTTCTCCCGATCCATAATATTCATCTCCTGATCAGCATCACTGTCGTGTTCACGATCCTCCCCATCCACCATTTCCTCCATGTTTCTGCCCATAACCATATCTTTGTATGTTATGCCCCCTGGTGTTTCAGAACCTACCTCCAAGTCTCCTTGTTGATAGTCAGTTGATGAGGTAACATTCTCAGGCGACTCTTCTGCGTTGTTTTTGATTTTTTTAGTATTCATTTCCTTCAGATCATCCTCTTCAGCATTGCTCTCATGAAAGTCATCTGTGTGCCCTAGCAGAGTGTTTTCCATAGCATTTCACCACGATTTTATTTTGCCGACATGTTACCAACCGTGGTATGATAAGAATAGGCAGCGTATTTTATTAAAATAGTAAATAAAATATATGAATTTGGCAACATTAAAAATGTGTTGTTTATTACCTTTTAGACTACAGTTTTTAAGCCGTTGTCTATTGTTGTTTCGTTGCCAAAATAAAAAATATGAGAGAGAGAGAGAGGGAGAGAGATTCACCGACTTGATAAATATGCAAATTGCGAAGTTTTTCCACCCAAAATTTCCAAGCGATTCACCGTCTCACGCAAATCCTTTGCAAGAACCTCTCGTACTTCAAAGCCTTTCACTCGGACGAATCCAATATATATGAAACCTTATAAAAAAAACCCAAATTAACACTTTGATCTTGAGGTAAAAATTTTCACCATTTTTTCGATGAAAACCCTTATGATTCTTAATCCAACCTTAGATTACAAGAAACCTATATTGAACGTTAACAACAGAAGTCTAGATGACACCCAAACAATGAATAATGCAAGGTTGAAGATGATGAGAAATCTTAGTATGTGTTAATAGTTTTACCGACTTGATAAATATGCATGTATGAAGTATATATAGGTGTGCAAGATGTAGGCAAAAAGGAAACCTATAAGTTGAAAACAAAATGTAATTTTGTGAAATACTGACATATGTGTCGGCACATGTAATCTATGTTTCGACACATGTAATGACATGGAAAGCAATTTTTGGAAAACATTGACATATGTAAGTGATATGTCAACACATGTAATGACATGTGTCGACCTATATGAGGTCATTATGTCGACATGAAGTTACAGAAGCTTATTTTTAATGGATGTGTTGACGCATAGAATGGATGTATCGACACATGCAACTGATTTTTATGCAGAAAATGATTTTTAATGACAGGTGTCAACCTATATGAGGTTAATGTGTAAACTATATTTTTTCTAATAAAATGGTGTGTTATCTAAAACTTACTTTCTAAGGGAATGCATGAATGAATTATTAAAGGGGAAAATAGAAGGTTTTTTATTATTGTGTTCGTTCAAATTTTTCAACCCAGTGCTTACGTATCCCGAAGGAATCAGATAATCGTAGTTCCTCCTAGAAAGTTTTTGTTTGTTGATTGATTTTAAATGAATTACATGTTTTTGTAATCGAGTGGAAAACATAATTACTATCCAAAATTATGAGTAAGGAGCATTCACATCATCTTGATGGAGTATTTGCTTGGATTGTAATCCAAAGGCAATTTCTCAACATACAAGTGGAAAATAGAAATCACTTCACTACATAATATATAAGTATATTGGTTTTCATCACTACATGAATCAACAAGAGTCTAATCTTTAAGAAAAGTGCACTCAGCGAACAAAATGAAGTGGCTGAAACAAAACCCATGTTTATCCTTCTTCTCATATATAGATGATATTATTACTCCTGCGAAAATTGACGAGCTACCATTTTAAGGTTTACTTTAAGGTGGAAGAACACTGTCCACAACAATAAAGATTTAATTTTCTCCACTTAGTTTAATTATTTTATGGATAACATAGAGTCATGGACAAATTGTTCAATTGTAACATCTGCAGGGACAAGATACCTACAATCAATTCAACGAGTTTGTTAGTTAAGAAAAAAATTTAAAAAAACAAACTTGTAGTGTGGGTCTAGTCGACACTATTGAGGCTTTTTAGCGTTAGTATAAATGGACGACGCTAAATCTGGGCAGCTAAAATATTTTTTTATACAGTAGTAACTATGTTGTTCAATGTTTATATTGTTGTCTAGAAATTGTTATTGTATCGTATACTGGCGAAGGATAATTTGACTATGCGAAAGATTCTTACTTTAAAGGTTAAAAAATGTGTGAAAAATTATGGCGTGGATGAAGACAAAGATCGTTTATTTGTAAATTATGACTTTTTCGTTAAATGGTGCCTAATATGTCTAATTGGTTAGAGTTCTGAACGACATTTCAAGGAAAGTTATTGGACCATCTCTTACAACTTAGTAGGTTATTTGATTTTTAGAAAAAGTTTGATTGCCTCTTGATACCATTTGGTTCTCTATGATTTGTGTCATTTGAAAAGTGAAAAATAGACGTATTTTTAGAATAAATAGGAGCATTTGCACGTATTACCCGAGAAGGTAAAGCTTCATTTGTTTTGGTGTTTAAAGTCAAAATATGGTGTTTTATTATTATGAGTACCAGTTATGGAGGTTAAATCCTCTAACTTGTTTATTAATTATTATGTAGTCTGATTTTTGTTGTTTCTTTTTTCAGAGTTTTAGGTTATCATTTGGATTCTTGTCATCTTCGATACATCTTGTGTTGGAATGACTAGTTTTAATCGTTAGTATATATCTCTTGGGACTTTTTAAAAAATAATATTGGTAAGAGTTTAATATTACAAGTAACAACTAGGGATGGCAATGGGTACCCATGGGCACCGATACTAGTCTCCCGCTACCCGCTCCGTTTAGTAAATATGATACCCGTATCCGCCCCATACCCGTGCGAGATCCATTAGATGAGTATTCATGAACTTTGAGATACTCGTAGGTATTAACAGGTATCCATGAATATTATTATATCAATATATTTTTACAAAAATTAATTTAAATAACTAATTTTTTAATCTCTTTTAAAGACAAATACTATTTTCAAATTTAATCCATAATAAATAATAACAAAAATAAATCACATTCATTTTTTTTCTTCTTTTATCAAAATAATAATAATATCATATTTTATAAAATAACAATCATAATAATAATTTTGATCACACAAATTAATATTTAAGTATTTTTTAATTATTAATGGATACAGATATTCGCGGGTACATGTACCATCAAATCCATATCCGTACTCGTAAGTAAACGGGTAACTAAATATCCATTTATTTTACCCATAGATATTCATTAAATCATCATACTCGTGTCCGTGACGGGTTTTATCCACGGATATCCACAAGTACAGATATTTTTGCCATCCCTAGTAACAACTCAATCTACAAAGGATTTTTTTCAATTAAAGCCCACTACATTGTTCATATATAATTAAAATCTATATTAATATTATTTTTACCCTCGTATAGGCGATTTTTGCTTTTTCCCATTGTATTATTTTTTTATTTATAAAATCAACCTTACCACTCGAAGATTATATTATTTTAAATCTTTTAAGAATTTGAACAAATAATGGAAAATACCAAAAATTTGGACCAGTAGGTGTCTTACAATCCCTCCTTCAACATCGAAAGTTCTTACCATTTGGACAAAGTTGATATTTGTTTAATGTCTTGTATATATTACATAGCAAAGTTGATATTTGTTTAAAGTTGATATAGATAAATATTATTTTAAAATAAGTTATTAAAAATGTATAAATTATATTTTAAAAAAATTAAAAAAGTTCTAATTTATTATTAAACAAATAATTTTATTATTTTATTAAAATTTATTTTTTTATACATTAAAGTTTATTATTTGATACATTTTAATAATAAATAATATATTATATTATATATATTTTTTAAAATATTATACATTTTAGTTTCAGTATATTTTATATTATTAAAAATTAATACTTGATGTATTAAATATAACTTGAAATTTCAAGTTATGACAAATTTATGATACATTAAACTCTGGCAAAATTATGATAATTTTTAAATTTTTAAATTAAACATTTAATGCTAAAATTATTAACTTACAAATATTAATTAGAATAAGCGTGTAAATTATTAAATTACATATTTAATGCTAAAATTACACTTTGGTATTTTTAATTTTCTATAGTTTTAAAATTTATAAAAAGAAAATAAAAGAAAAATTGTTATGAAATAAAAAGAGAGATGATAAAAAAGAAGAGAGAGATGAGAATGATTTTCTTATATTATTTTTTTGGTGTATTTATACACAGAGATATGTATTAATTATAGGATAATATCCGGAAAATATAATAAATACAAATTGTTATAAATTAATAAGGAATAAAATTATTGAAAAACAATCATCCAATTTTTCATAACACTCCTTTTGGAGGTTTGTTTTGAGTAGGCCTCTAGTTAAGGAAAAAGATTACAATATTTTTAAAATAAATTCATTTATCCCTCTCGACTGAACGATTATTTCTTTAACAAAGAAGACCAACCTTTTTTACTAGTTGATTAAAAGTTCTACTTATGAGTGACTTTGTGAACATGTCTACAAGATTATCACACGAACGAATTTGTTGGATGTTTGTATTATCGTTCTTCTAAAGATCATGAGTGAAAAAGAACTTTAGAGAAATGTGTTTTGTTCGGTCTTCATTAATGTAACCATCTTTGATGCATGCAGTATTATCTCCATATATGGTCGTTGTATTTATTTTTCTAGAAGACAAACCACAAGTATTTTATATGTGTTAGATTAAGGATCTCAACCCAATGCATTTTCGACTTGTCTCATGTAGTACTAAAAGTTCTGCATGATTAGATGAAGTTGTTGCTATTGATTGTTTCACTGATCTCCATAAAATAGTTGTACCACCACATGTAAACAAATAACATGTTTGTGATCTACCATTGCGAGGATCTGACAAGTAACTTGCATCTGCATAACCTATTAATTCAAATTTGGATACCTTGGTATAAAACGAACCAAGTCTATTGCACCTCTAAGGTAAGAAGTATATGTTTGACTTTGTTCCAATGTCTTCGTGTAAGTGAAGAACTGTATCTTGCTAATAGAGTAATTGAAATTGATATATCGTGGTCTGTATAATTAGCAAAATAGATTAGTGCTTAAATGGAACTGAGATATGGTATTTTAGGACCAATTAATTTATTATCATCTTCTCACGGTCTAATAGAATCTTCTACACATCCAATGATATAATATCATCGGTGTACACGACAAACGAGATTTGTCCATATACAAATATTTTAGCACTTTGCTACATAACATACGATATATGTCATTTAGAAATGTTTTAACACTTTTCTATATAACCTTCTTGATGTATGAAATTTTCCATTGTCTAAATGCTCACATTGTAAGGACTTTTTCTTTCCCAAGTCCTTCATCTCAAATAATTTATAGCTTTTGGAATCTCTTCGAGAGTTTCACTAATTTTATGTCATCTACATAGACAACTATTATAGAAAATTGTTTTCTAGATATTTTCGTAAAAATACAAGGACATATGGACTTTTTTGTATATCTCCTTTGAAAAATATTCATTGATACAATTATACCATATGTGTCCATGTTGTTTTAACCCATTGGGATACTTGTTCAATTTGATGGATTAAATTTATTGAGATGCAAAATTATGTATCTCTGACATATTAAACCCTTAAGAAGTTTCTAAATGTCACTATCAAGTGAGTCATGCTAATAAGTTTTTACCATATCCACAATATTCAAATTAAATGTTTCATGTGCTACAAGGATAATTAAATATCAAAAATATAATTGCATCCACTAAGGTGTATATGTTTCATCAAAATAAATCTTACGTATTTTTGAAAATCATTGAGCTACAAATCAAGCTTTATACCATTATTATTTTGCTTTTTCACAAAATTCATCTATATCTCATTGGTTTCACACCTTAAGGTTGTTTGGACTACAGGTCCAAAATCGAGTCACTTGTAAAGTGAGTTTAGTTC
Source organism: Vicia sativa (assembly GCA_021764765.1). Lineage (NCBI taxonomy): Eukaryota > Viridiplantae > Streptophyta > Magnoliopsida > Fabales > Fabaceae > Vicia > Vicia sativa. The sequence continues at coordinate 185,112,662 of CM038793.1, read as the reverse complement.
TTCTTCAACTGCATATATTTGCTTGGTCAATTCTCACTTAGTCTATAATCTATAGTAGACTTTGACTCATGATCCTCATTATCATTTATCACTTTTAGTGCTATATTGTATTCAAAGACATTGTCAATATTGACTTTATTTTGGTTTGCTTGTTTTCCATTCATGACATAATTTATCGAGATTTCTTTATTTTGTATAAATTTCAGGTACCTAGTTAGTTCTTCTGGAACTGAACATAAAGTATGTCAAAGTACTATTAGAATTTACATATCCTTAATTGAGTCATCTTTAATTTTATCTCCTTTTCTTGTAGAGGACTTTAAAAATTGAAACCAACTTACCTACCACACTTCATGCATGGTTTCAACTCATTTACAATATTAGATTATCTAACAAGAGAATCTACTTTAATTGGAGTATTAACAGTTGATAATAAGTTTTATAAACTTTGCAAATGAGAAATATATTGAACTTCTTGTTCTTATTCGTTTATACGGGGATAAAGATGACAATTGATTTAAATTATTTATTTGAACTTTGGTTTCACTCGTCATCCGCTTAATCTCTCTGTAAAAATTAATTTCTCAATTAATAATTAGCCTACTGGGCTGCAATCAAGTATCCAACTATTTGCTCAAATTATATCTCAAAATTGGAATTTATATCAAATATATTTTTCAATATTCTTTCAAGACCCTGTGTATTCTATTGGAGCAATTAGAAAATACACAACACATCTAAAAGTTCACTTAGACGAGAAGTATCGGGTTATTAGCTTGAAATACATTATACATTAAGGAAGGATAAATGTATGGTAATTTGTTGGCTTATGCGAATAAATATCTAAATATTCATATTTTGCGTGTTTCAAATATTTAATTTAGAATTTATACTCTCTCAAGTATCAACCATACAAATTAACTTTAGACGTCTAACGAATGAATCTTCGAGTCCTTTTTTATGAATATATGCTAGCTACTTGATGTTCAATATTAATTTTAATAATATATGTGATACTTATCAAGAAAGTTCTGAAAATTTCAAAAAAAAAAAGATCTTAGTGTGAGAAAACAGCTTCACAATCTTCTGATTGTGAGTAGACAATAAATATTTGTATTATATTTTAGTCGATGCAATGATTAATGTCATGAAAAACTCAATTTTTTATAATCTTATTTTTCTTTAGAAACACAAAATTTATTGGATTGAAGAAAAACTTGTGGTTCTTCAAATTTAGTTTTCACAGCATAATACATATTTATGATCTTTTAGTTGAGAAAACAATTTCACAAACTTTTAGTTGTGAGTAGACAACCAACATATGCATCATCTTTTAGTCAATATAATAATTAATATCGTAAAATATTTAAATGATCTACATGATTGGTGTATTGATTCACTAATATCACCTTACATATGTTATATAAAAACTCAACTTATAAAAGTTTTAGTTTCCTTTAAGAACATACAAAATATTTATTGTATTGAAGAAACTTCATGTTCTTCAATATTAATTTTTGCATCATTATATAACCGGGATGACCAACCGATCATGCAAAATTAGAAATTTGTTTTTATTTTTGTAGACTTCCCGTATACAGTTTTATGTATTTCAATTGCACTAATATAAGTGTAGTAAAAGTTAGAGGATAAAGCCGATAGCTTTTCTATTACACATTTTGTGTCCGAATTGTGTAATACAAATATATTTAATTCCTCCTTATATGCAATTATATCATAGTCACGAAAGATTTAAAATGATAATTAAATTACTAACTTTGAAGAGAATGTGACATACATCCTTATAAAATAGTCATTTATGTTTGATGACTTTTAAATTGTTATCATATCTTCTCAAAAATAATAAATTATTTTAAGCGAATAATATCAAAAATAAAAAAATAAAAAAATGTTACTACTACATTATAGACTCCTCGTAAATATATATATATAAATATATATATATATATATATATATATATATATATATATATATATATATATATATATATATATATATATATATATATATATATATATATATATATATATATATATATATATATATATATATATATATATATTTATTTATTAATTAAAAATTAAAATTGATATTAATAGACATTAATAATTAAATATATTATTTTTAAATTGTAGTACTAAAATAGTGAAAAAATAATAGTTTTGTGGAACTGATACAATATAATTATGTAGACAATCATATTAATATAATATAGATTCAAATCAATACCATACAAGTTCATTGATAATCATTAATTAGCATTAATACCATTAAATAATTTTATAATGTCAAACTTGAATTAAAATTTAAAACAAATATTCAACCAAAATATATAACATTCACATATTATCCTAGAACATCTTTCGATCCGATAAATTCATAACATATTGATTTTGTTAACAAAATGATGCATAATTGCTTAAGTCAATATTTATGCATTACAATATTATTTCAACAAAATGAAATCAGTACAAATATTTTAGGATTCTTGACCGTTAATAAAATGTAATGTTGTGCCATTTTAATGCCTTATTTCAAAAAAATTGAAACAATACTGAAATATATTTGATCAAATTAAAATATAATTTTAAAAACCATTTGATCACCATGTGCATATGATTATGAACTTTTCAACATACAAGATTATTATGCATCATTGCAAATTATAATTTAACCATTCACGATGATAAATATATTATGGAAATAAGCATATTACGACAATTAAAAGGCCGAAACTTTATATATATATATATATATATATATATATATATATATATATATATATATATATTAAAGAAAAATAAAAGTAATGTCAAGTCAGCATGCCACATATGCATTTTTGTTCAGTCAAATTTCTATAAAGTTTAAAATGATATAATTTTTAAATGACAAGATTAATTTGACACAAAAAAAAATTAACACAATAGAAAAACAAAAGTCACTTATATAACAAAGAACAAAAATACCATTAAATCATCTAAATTTAAAAATAAACCGATTCCTTGTTTGATCAAATAAAACGTGAGTAAGTTAAATAACTTTGACATGATTGACTATTATAATATTTAATTTAATCAAATTGTTCAAAAGACACATGGGTGTTTATTGATGCGGGCAAATCCAAACAAACTAGAACTCAAACCAAACTATAGTGTTTGCATTGTATATTTTTTCAGTTCGGGTAAGAACAGAACCAACCCAATAAAATTCGACGACAATTGATTTGGATATTGAAATTTCAATTTTCTATCTCCAAACTCGTCTACCCAAACCAACCATAATTAATTATCATAAAAATTACTAACAAACATTCAACTTTTTTTTAAAAAAAGTGACGTATCTGGATAATTTATATTATTTTAATTTGTTATTGGAAAATTGTTAGTATATTTTACTAACCGAATATAAAGCTATGAAACACATTCATTATCATTTTAACTCAAGTGATTAATTATCGATTCAAAAGTCTCTATGTTAAATATTTTTTGTTAGATATTTTTGAATCTATTAGGATTAAATGACTAATCTAGCATTTATAATTGAACACTCTTAATACTATATTTTTATATTAAGGATGGAAAATTATTTCCGTAAATGAGTTATTCTTCGATTATTTTTTGCATTTTTAATTTATCCGAATCAAATCAAAAGTTGTTTTTCGCTTCGTTTTGATTTAAGTTTTATGGTAAAATCTTACAAATTCAATTCAAATCATCCATATAATTTTAATCAATTTGAATATCAAATTCTCTCAAAGACGGATCAAATCAAACCGGGAAGAACCCCTAGTTCAGTCCAATTAAATGTACATATTTTTTTCTAATCAAAAAAGTCAAAACATGATGATATTTGAAGGGATATGTCGAGAATATATGGCCAGAAACATAATTTGGAACATGTGAACATGATGATATAGTTGAATTATAGGTATAGACCATATAGTTACCTTTTTCCATTACCAAACTTCTTAAGGTAAAATTCAAGAAAGTGACATCACATAGAAATTACAAGATGCATAGATGCCAATTTAATTTGTACAAGTAATAATCCAGGTGGGACTGTCTTATTTGGAGGCTCACAAGTGTGGAAATTTTTTCTCTACGAGAATTAGGATGATTAGAAAAGATAGAAAGCCTCCAGAAATAAATAATTTACGGACAGAGTCAACAATACTTGCCCCACATACACTACATCAAGTAATTTCCAGTAATGTGTAAGAAATGGGAGAGAGAAGCATTATTATATTACATAAATATAACTAATAAACACGTTTGGTCTAGAAAATATAATATGATTGGCCATTATAAATGGGAGATAGAAGAATTATTATATTAACTAAATAGAAATATAGAATGTAAACATTATTATAACAAGTTGCATAAAGGGTGAGACCACTACACTTTTCATGTGAAACTTTTTTCTATTTAACTTCTTTGCTGAGTTAAATGAACCTAACTCTTCATAAAGGTTTTTAAAGTAAGTGATAATTTTTATGTAGGATTATTTCTCATGTATTTATTGTTCATTAAGTCACTTATATTTTCTTTCTCATTTTAAAATACACTCATTGATATTAATTGTTATTAATTACAATATCTTTCACTTGTTTTAAAATTGACAAGATAAATTTCATAGTGATGTTTTGAATTGTTATCCCTGTGATTAGGTCAATGTTATATTAGTGCCATTATTTACACCAGATCTTTTGTCTAGCATTATTTAGTGTCATGTACTTTTCATGTTTTATGAATTTTCCTTGAGAGAAAATTCAGTTCTCACTTTGAGACGACACTATCTCGAAATTCACATAGGTCAAGTTCATATTTTATCTATCTTTCTTGAGATACATATTCTTGACATTGAACTTCATTAAGAGTTTGAAAAACTCAATCCTCAACATGTAATAGTCAACATCCAAACATCCAAATCAATGCTTGTTGTTTCCCATTGAATATAAGGTTAAGGTTTTCTTAACTTCGAATTAGGTCGTTGCTATTGTTGGAACTCTTATTCAAGGATTTTCAATCTCATACCTCTCGATATAGTCTTTACTAAAGCTCTGGCCAATGATTTAGTAAATAGATCAACTAAGTTATATCTTGTTCGTATATATCTTGAAAGAATGTCTAAGACCTATGTGCCTAGACTTTCCATTATACATTTTACTTAATGTTCTAGCTAGGGTGACTTGGCTATCCCAATGTATCAACACTTTTAAAACATCGTCTTTAGCCAATGGAACTTCCAAGAGCCACAAACTCTGATTCTTTGGTCAAACAAGTAATACATGTTTGTTTCTCGCTCTTCTAAGAAATTGCGCCTCCAAAAAATTTAAATATCAATCCAGTTGTAGATTTATGATCTCCAACACTCGATATCCATCTCACATAGTATATCATGAGTATGGCAAGAAACCTACCATAACAAAGACCAAGAATTTGGGTTTTTAAAAGATAACCTAAAATCCCAGTGATGGACTTCCAATGTTCACCATTTTGTGCTATTATTCTACACATCTTGTCAGTTCCTTAAACTTAAGGATTGGTCGAATATTAATAAAACAAATAATAAACAACAACAATATATTGTACAATAGGATATATGCAACAAAAGTCCTATCGTATGCCTAAACATGTTGTGTTGAAGAAGTTCAAAATCTGCAACAACATGTCATATATGACGCCGAGACATCAGACATCACGACATCACGCTATAGAAACTGTTAAGTTGTTACAATTCTGTTTTAATTAGTGCGGAATATTCTGAGAATATTATGCATCTTATGTGGCGTGACTTTGAAGGCATATGCGGAGGTCCAAGAGCTAAGGAGAAAGATCAGCAAGGACCTTGATTGTAGCAGAAGTTATCTGCATTTTTGTTTCTGCAAAAGTTTGTTACAACTTATGCTGTTATTTTGAAGGCCCAAATGAAGTTGGGTAATAGGTTATCAATAAGCAGTTGTAATTTAGTTTTAGTAAGCTAGTTGATTTTAGAAAGATGCAGTCTTTAGGGTTAGCCATGTAAGTGAATCACCCGGATTGTGGGATGATCACTGATTTTTACCTCGAAGCTTGTAGGCAAGAGGATTGTTTTACTCACTCAGAAGCTGTGAAGAAATGAGTGTAGTTGTGTCCTTGGAAGAAGCTGTGAAGCAATTCCAAGTTAGGTTTGTGTCACTTAAGTGACTGTTTAAATTGTGTTTGAAGTGTGGTATCTTCAAACTGCTTTAGTTGTGTTTGGAGTGAGGTATCTCTAAGCTGATTGTGTTAGGAGCCAAGAAGTTGATGCAGTTGCTGGTGTGATAGTAGCTGATAGACATCACTGAGGTGATTGGAAGTGAGTGGAGGTTTTCATATCTAAGTGTGGTATCTTAGGTAGAAGGGTCATTGGGTAGTCTGATTAAGTCAAGAGTGTAAATAGGGTGGTTTCCTTCCGAATTAATATTACTGATAGTGAACCTTATTCGTGGCTTGGTATGCCCCCAGATGTAGGTTGGTTAGAACCGAACTGGATTAACAATTCCTTGTGTTCTTTTGTTTCCTGCTCTTAATTGTATGTTCTACCTTGTCTGTTTAGTAATTTCGGACCAGCTGTCATGATATCCTGAGTCTGGCCCTAACCAAAATTTCAATTGGTATTAGAGCAGACATCCTGTTTATTTCTGGATGAGATCCATGAGGAATATTTTCTGGTTGTGCACAAGGTAGAAGATTGTTTGAACAAGGAGTGTTCATATTATATGGTCCCTTGAAGTGGAGGATGAACCTATTTATGAAGAACTAGACCAACCTGACTGAAGAAGATGAAGATGTTGGAACAAGAAAGTTACATTCAAAGAGTTCATGCTTGAGTGAAGAGTTAAGATTGTATTGTTTATCCTTAACACAGAGATAAGAGTTATCAAAACCTTCATGCAGGAGTGAAGACATTGATAAGGTAGTCCTTATGTTTATGCATTACGATATGGTCAGGATTTTTGTTGGGTTTAGATTGTTGCTTGATGAAGAAGCAATCAGAATGGATGGTTGATTTATTTTCAATCCTTATGTGTCATGCTTACAATCAAATTATGGAGTAAGCATTGTGTACACTCTGTTGAAGTGTGGCTATATTCCGCTGCATAGCCTCTGATGCAACCCTTATAGTGAAACAAGGATCTTAGGGTTATTTTATCAACATAATATTTTAGCCGATTATTACAACTATATTAAAAGTGTCATATATACTTGAGATATCTCTCAACAGCACTCATAAAGGCATGGATTATGAAAGTTGATGGGGATCAATTGATCAATGATACTCATATTCATCTGCAAAGCGTTTACCTTGAAGACCTTCAAGGATGATGTGTTCCCAGAAGATGGAATAAATGTTCTACTGGATGTTAGAACATTAGTACTAGTATGCAGCTACCAGTTGAAGAACATATATTCTGATGCTAAACTAATGTAGTGTGAGTACATACGTTTGGAACCTACTCCTAATCTGGAAGAGGAGACATCTGCTTATCAGTTGATCAGAACACGATCAACAGGTTTTTATACTCCAGATGTTAGTTTATTTCTGACCTAAGCTTATGGGAGTATTAAAAGTAAAGCTCAATGCATGGAAGAAGACTCATAAAGGTATACTCTTCAATTCCTTTATGCATAATCAAAGTGAGCTTATATCTGGTATTTTCTTCTGATCAAAGGAACCAGATATGTGGAATTTTATTCATAACTATAAAATAGACTTGGAGCTGAACATTGTGTCTCAACCACAGTGAAATATGGTCATGAATGTTGACTTCCCTAGTTATTATCCAGAAAGGGTAGTGTGAATAAGAATCAAGGAAGTCAAATTGCTATGAAGAATCTGACTATTTCAATATCATGCCATAAGTAAGTCTGCTCCAGAATCCTAGCTGAGGGAATCTCCTCTATAGGTATAGACTATGGCTTCCATTATCTCAAAATCAAAATGAAAGTCTGAAGAAAAGTTAATTGAGATATGGCCTATACTATTCCTTGATATGTCTGGATGTAAAGTTTCTAAGTCACTGTGCTCTTTTGTTTACCCCCAAGTGTTATGAATAAGATGCTATGGATGTTATCCCCAGAACTATAATGGATAATGTCATATCATATGTCGGAACATCATCTAAATGTCTTTAATTTTGAATATATTTGTCATTGCCTGGAAGTAGAAGTATGTGAGTGTGAAGATGTAATCAGTCAAAATGATCTAGTGTGAGTAGATAATTTCAACTGACTAATCTGGTAGGTACTTTGACGGGAGACTTAGTACTTTTTAGATGTGTAGCCTAAATTCAAAAATTTTATACTCTATCGGGAGCTGAGTATCTGTATGAAAATTCACAGCATAGTGTGAATTGAACGTCAATATCAAAGTTCACTATTATCTTCACAAGTTTTGGATGTGTGGCAATGTTGTCTGGTAATTATTTGAAGAGTTGATTCAACCCAAGGAAAAACATATAGATGCTGTTAAATATCTTGATGGGAGTTGGATATTAACAATAAATGTGTGGATATCTTAATCAAGAAGAGAAGAAGTATGTGATGTATAGAAGAGAATGTTCTACATAAAGATATAACATCACAACTATTGAAGACACTAGAGAGATAAGGTTCTGACTTATCTATTGAAGACAAATTTATGGTTATACACATAAGGTTTCTTCTATTACAAGTTACATAGTGTGGCAATCTGAATCTTGTGTAGAAAGCAAACTAAGGATTCCAAATTTGGAAATTGTGGAAAATTCCAAATAAAGAATACTTTAAGGATAAACATCAAAGATGTCCTTAATTTGTATATCTCAGGGGGGGTATGGAGATCAGCAAAGACAATGTAATTCTGCTTCTAATCTTATGGACAGTCTTTCAAAGACTAATATTTTCAAGTTGGAAGAACAATGTCAAAGAAGAAGTCAGGACATAACTCAAAACATGTTTTATCCTGGAAGACTAGAAGTGATAGTTCCTAAAATTCACATCCAAAACATGTATTGATGGTGTGTATCACTTGTTTTGACTTAGTGCATATTTCAACCAATGCAAAAACTCGCCTGAAGAAAATCTTATTGAAATAATATCTCTTGATCAAGACAATTGTTACAATCTAGGTATGTTATTTTAATTGTTGAGGTATTTAGAGTCTTTTTCTTTTTAATTTCTCTTGTAGCCTTGTTTGTGTCTCTCATATCTTTCGTTCGGAGATGAGTAAAGTTAGAGTCTATGTAGGTTATGTCTATCAACTTGTGACAAACATAGGGAAAAGGGTAACTTTCAGACATTGTTAAGTCTGAGGTCTTTTCTTTGCAGTTGTTTTTGGAAAGATGCTAAGTCACTCTGTTTTCTACTTTTAGTCTTGTTTTGAGTCTTGAACACAAATTGTGTCTTGTGTTCTGAATTATCCAATATAGAGATCTGGTTCTCTATGTCTATAAATGAATAGTCCAAGTACGTGTATTAGTTAATTGAGTCTCTGATAAGTGCCAAAATGTAGTTATTTTGTATATAGGTTTTGTGGCACTTATCTGTTCTTTTGTTGATATTACGTTGAATAACTCTGACTTTTTGTTGTAAATACGTTTTATTGCGTTTTATGTACATATTGTACCACTTAATTAGTTTTGTATATATTTTGTAGGTATTGGTTGCATTATTGGAGCATTGAGAATAAAGTCCAAATGGACCTCCAAGATGCATTTTTGATCGAATAAGGATTGAAGATTGAAGCCATCCAAGTTGCAAGAGAAGCAACAAATTGTTGCTGCCTGGGCATTTTCGTCGGGTGAGAGGTCCAGCGTCGCCGGGAGACGCTCCATATAGAGGAAGAATGGATGCATTCTAACTTGTTTCGCTGCTTGGGCGCTGGGCAAGGAAAAGAGAATTTCGCCGGGCGAAGGTAGTTAGGTGGAGTTGTAGAGAACTTGGCTTAATTTGGGCCAAGTTAAATGAAATTTCTCCGGGCGAAGCTTTTAGTTCGTCGAGCGACTGTGCGGAATTAGATTTTCTTTGTACTTCCATTTTCATTTCATTTTTTGGTATCGTTTTTGGGGTGTGAGATTCTTGCTCCCAATTCCATCACTCATTATAGTTTTTGATAGATTAGCTTAGAAAACAACACTAGGGTCTTGCTCACGAATGATTGGAGGTGGATTGCTCTTCAATAGGTGTTGACAAATCGATGTAAATGGGTAGTTTATCTCCTCTCTTATCTTTGTATTTCTCTATTTGTTGGTTATGTATGTATATTTACTCTGAGCACATGTATATTTGTCGCCCTTTGCATTGTATAAAGTTTTCTATATGAATCTGTGTTGGTAATTGTCTTAGGTTTTTACTCTATGTTAGGGATTTGAACTTGCTAGAGATAGACTGCTTAGATTCTTACCTAAGATGGTTATCTGTTAGTTTCTGAATGCTAGAAATAGGTTTAGAGCTGACATTCACCATAGAGTATCTGATCTTAATGCCTCTGTGTCGGTGAAGTATGCCAGAGATGGGTATGGAGATGACACAGTTAACTTCTGGTTCTTGTGGTATGCCAAAAATGGATATCGAGGTGATTCGGGAGGAATCTCAATTTGGCTTAGAAATAGATTAGATTGTGAGACAGACGAGTATCGTAGGCTGAGTATGACATGGCGGTAGATTTAAGTCTGTGACAGGTAGTTTACATTCGTTTCGGACAAGCTGTCTATCCTTTATAGTTTTTGTTCATTTACTTTCTATCTTTTATTTTCATCTCTTTTAATCCCAAACTCATTAATGGTAGAATTGTCGAACAACGAATCAATAACCAATCTCTGTGGACACGATACGATATAACCTAACAGGTATATATCACCCGGTAAAAATAAATACCAACTATTTGCTCGTCGCTTTACCGCAGCAACAAAATGGCGTCGTTGCTGGGGATTGGTTTTATTGTTTCTGTATTGCGATAATTCTATTGTTTTTGAGTTTGTAATTATTGTATATGTTGTATAGATTTTTTATATGAACTTGTATATTATTACTTGTATATGTTGTGTTTACTTTTCATACTTGTACATATTTGTGATTTTCTTAGTTTTCATGTGATGTTGTGAATCGTCTCGTACTCGTAACGTTTGTTGTGTGGTTGTTATGACACTTTCTTTAAGTTTGCGCGCTGTGGCAATACCATGACATGACGAGTGAAGGTTACTAGTGCTCGCATAATAAAGACGTCGAGCTTACGACGTAAAACAAACATGTTTGTTTATGTGTGTGGTGGCTTGTGTTTTAACAAGTTAAAATAGGACTTGTTATTAATTTTAAATCTTCACTTTTCAACTTGTTAATTCATTTTCACCAAGTTTTTGTATCGTTATTTGCTTTTGTTTTGTTATGTAATTTATTGTTTTTCCGCAAGCTCGTCGTGTTTAGCTTGAGGAGTTTTGATGGTTGTAAATTTTGTTTTTCTAATTCTTTTGTTATTGTTTGGACTCAAATTTTGGTTTGGTAGTTTAAGATTGCATTTGGTGATTTTCCGAGTTTGATCATTTCAACTCACGGATGTATGGTAATGATAGTTTCAAAGTTGGTACACGTCAGGTACTCGTTTATCGCTTTATATAGCATAAGATGTTTAGGAAATTTATCATTTGTATAATTACCACGCCATTCATTCTTTTTGCATTACTTGCTCATGAATTGAATCACTTTAGTCCCCCTTTTAACCATAAATGTGAGGAAGCTTTCCATTGTTCACATATGATGAGAGTCCACATTCTTGTTTTAATTGGATTTTATTATGCTTAATCTTTAGTTTTGTGTTGATTGTATGATTGCAAGAAAATGATCAAGGCATTTTGTTGATTTTGAGCATAAATACCTTGGTCAAATATTCAATTCACCTTGTGAGTGTGTGAACCTTTGTTTGCCCCTTTTGAACTTTTATCAACATCCATTTTTATTTGAACTTGATGCTTGTCTATGAGTGTCGATTCACCCTTTTTGTATGGATGTTGATTTCTTTGATTCATGAACCCTCAACTATATATTGTTGTATGGATTTTTACCTTGCCTTAGAAAGTAGGGAGTATTCACACATTAATGATGGTTGAATTCAAGTTGGGGAGAAGAATGTTTATGCACTTATATTGTGGTTGGTATGAGGTTAAGAGAAAATAAAAATATTAGAAAACGAAGAAAAAAATGTGAAAAAGAAACATTAGAAAAAGAAAGAAAAAAGAGAAAAGCTTTGAAAAAGAAAAACAAAAAGAGTAGGAATAATGTTATGTTAGTAAGTGAGGTGTGTTTGGTGTGAAATTGGTGATTAAGAATAAGTTTAATTGAAATTATATTGTTCGGAACTTTGTGAGTTGATTACTCCCTTAGGTTTAGGCAAGTTTTTGTCTCGATTAGCTTTTGGACTTATCACTTGTTTGTTAACCAAGCCACATTACAACCTTGAAAAGCCTTTGTGATTCTTGCCTTTGTATTTTCAATAAGTTTTTGGATGAATGCATAATTTAGTCTATTGTTTGCAAGATTGTGGAGGAGTGTTTTTTATCCCTCACCTTTGTGTGTTCTTCATCTACCGATGAATTTTTGCTAGGTGTGATTCATGATTGAGCTTGTTTTGTTTTAGAATGTTTTGGATGATTTTTGTACTTAGGATTTATTTCGTTTATATGTTATCGTTGTAGGATAGTGGTAAGTTTGTATTTTGTCATGTACGTTTTTGATTGAACCATACATTTGTTTTCCGTTTTAAATACTTGTTGATTCGTGATTCTTTGATTATCTTCTTTTGTTTCTTTAGGTTTACTTGACTTTGTTTGAGGAGAAACAATGTGTCAAGTTGGGGAAAATTGATAAGTGCCAAAATGTAGTTATGTTGTATATAGGTTTTTTGGTACTTATCCGTTCTTTTTTTGATATTTCGTTGAATAACTCCGACTTTTTGTTGTAAATACGTTTTATTGCGTTTTGTGTACATATTGTACCATTTGATTAGTTTTGTATATATTTTGTAGGTATTGGTTGCATTATTGGAGCATTGAGAATAAAGTCCAAATGGAGCTCCAAGATGCATTTTTCATCGAATCAGGATGGAAGATTGAAGCGATCTAAGTTGCAAGAGAAGCAACAAATTGTTGTTGCCTGGGCATTTTCATCGGGCGAGAGGTCCAGCGTCGCCGGGCGACGCTTCTGATAGAGGAAGAATGGGTGCATTCTGACTTGTTTCGCTGCTTAGGTGCTGGGCGAGGAAAAGGGAATTTCGTCGGGCGAAGGTAGTTAGGTGGACTTGCAGAGAAGTGGCTTAATTTGGGCCAAGTTAAATGAAATTTCGCCAGGCAAAGCTTTTAGTTCGTCGGACGACTGTGCGAAATTAGATTTTCTTTATACTTCCATTTTCATTTCATTTTTTTGGTATGGTTTTGGGGTGTGAGATTCTTGCTCCCAATTCCATCACCCATTATAGTTTTTGATAGATTAGCTTAATAAATAACACTAGGGTCTTGCTCACGAATGATTGGAGGTGGATTGCTCTTCGATAGGTGTTGACAAACCGGTGTAAATGGGTAGTTTATCTCCTCTCTTCTCCTTGTATTTCTCTATTGTGTTGGTTATGTATATATATTTACTCTGAGCACATGTATATTTGTCGCCCTTGGCGTTGTATAAAGTTTGCTTTATGAATCTGTGTTGGTAATTATCTTAGGTTTTTACTCTATATTACGGATTTGAACTTGCTAGAGATAGAATGCTTAGATTCTTACCTAGGATGGTTATCTTTTAGTTTCTGAATGCTAGAAATAGGTTTAGAGCTGACATTTAGCATAGAGTATCTGATCTTAATGTCTCTCGGTGAAGTATGCTAGAGATGGGTATGGAGGTGACACAGATGACTTCTGGTTCTCGAGGTATGCCAAAAATGGATATCGAGGTGATTCGGGAGGAATCTCAATTTGGGTTAGAAATAGCTTAGATTGTGAGAAGGTATGTGTAACACAGTGGGAGAACTGACTTGTTTGTTTTGCGTTTGATCGCAAATGTTGCGGATAGCAAGAGTCGCCACCGACTTTTCATTTATCCAATTAATGGAAGGCAAAAAGAACAGGAAAAGACATTCGTTAGATTCTGAGTAAGGGAGTTGGTTATAAAAAGGGAAGGTGTTAGCACCCTTTCCATTTGTAGTTATCTACAGTCTCTTAATTGCTTTAGCTCACTTTAAATTGCTTTTTTGTGTGTGTTTGAAAAGATTTTTGAAAAGGCATTTCGCTTTGACTTTGTAATGATTCATGCTGGAATGTATACAAAGTGTTTTGAAGAAAGTGTGAGGTGTAAAAAGATGTTTGAATTGAGCAAGCAAAAGAGACTTATTACCCACTTAGAATGGTAGTTTCCGTGTTATTTTGCATTCCTTTAGAATAAAGCTACCCATACCATTAGTTGGTAGGTAACTTTATTCGTTGGATGTAAAGGGACGTTCGAAGGGACATCGGATGGTCATAGAAGGCAACTTGTAGGAGTATCCTAGCATATTTGTAGGGACAATCATCACTTTTCGTAGGCAACAACCGAGGGACTATATCATGTATTCGTTTAGGCAATACTAAGGGACTATGATCTTTTAAGTCGAAGGGACTGTTATGATACTTCGTAGGCAACCGTGATAAGATACTTTTACGTTCAAGGGACTTGACCATTTATAAGGCAACGAGAGAGAATACCCTAGGGGGTGCATGTGTGAGAAGAGTGTATCATTTTCAAATATTTATCTTGCAATTAGTGATCTACGTTGATTTTATCTTGCCATACACGCCTAATTACTAGCAGTTTAATAGGTGCGGAAAGTAAATTGCGGAAATATAAAGGGTCCTACGCTATTACATGGCTTTGGGGCAGATACATAATAGGAGGTGCAGAAAGTAAAGTGCGGAAAGTAAAATCCTACGCTATTACATGATAAAAAAATTTGCAACCTATACATCCTTTCTAGAATTTAAAGAAAATGCAAAGAGAAAAAAATAAATAAATAGCAGAAAAGAAAACTAGTCCTAATATTTTTGGTATTCTTAAAATTTGAGTTTACGTGAAAAACAACCTTGTTCTAGTTGATTTTAATTAATTAATTAAAAAAAGAATTATTAGTGAATACTAACCTAAATTAATTAATTAAATTAGATAAAAGAAAATATTAGTGAAAGTTATCTAATTAATCCTAAATTAATTAACCTAATTACTAATTAAATTAATTAGTTATTAAAAAAAGAAAATAAGCAAAAACATAAAACAAAACGTTAGAGAGCTTGACGAAGCCATCCCGTGGAGCTTAGTTCCTTGTGAGGCACCCAGTTGGCACTGGGGTTTCGATCTTGGGCGCCCATAAGCTGGAGCTTCTAGGGTTTTTGAGGCTAGAAATGGTCCGAACACGGAGCTTCGGAGACTCGGAGGCGTCCGGTGGAGCTTCAGGGCTTCACGTCAGGGCCATCCGAGTTGGAACTTCGGAGGAATTCTGGGAGATTCAGAAGTTGGCACTCCTGATGCTGATGAGGCCCGTGGAGCTTTGGTGACTCAGTTGGCACTTTGGTGGAAAGGATCCGTGTGGAGCTTCGGGTGTGACTGAAATTTGGAAACACAAGGCAAAATAGTAAAAATTGCAAAAGATGGGGTTTGAACCCACGACCTGATAGGGAGAATGACATAGTGCGCGCAAGGTGAATCGCTGAGGCGATGATACATCCATTCATCCTTCTGAACCCATAAATAGGTAAGGGTTATTAGCCTCTGAGTCAGAAGCACCGGAGCGAAGCTCCGGTCATCCTCTCCGATTGGTATCAATCTTCAAAACCTGAAAAATGCATGAAAACGCAAACCAAAATAACCCAGATCCACTAATTAGGATGCTACAAATCTAATGGTGGCATTGTCTTGCCCTGAAACAGACTGTAACCATGGATACGAAGCTTCACAATTCATGAGCCCTAGCAATGGTGTTTTATGATTAAGCCATGAAAAGCGTGCTACGATTAGTCTAACCTTCTCTAATGAACCTCATGAACACGTTAGAATTGTTAGTTTCGATTAAAACACAATAAAAAGCAGAATGCCAATTCATGAAAAATACGCAAACGGAAGTATATGTATGGCATGATTCAACGTGTTATGGTCATGGTTCTAGACATGTAACTACCCTATAATACCTCAGGAACACGTTTAAGTGCTTGGAAATGCTTGAAACTGGATGGAAAGCAAAACACGATTTTGCCAACTTTGGAAGAAATTTGAGAAATTTCTAGGGTTTGTGAGAAGCTGGCTGCACGTGTAAGAGGTCTCTAAAGGAGGTCTTGATCTTGTAAGAAAGCTAGATATTTATAGAAGAGTGGAATTAGGTCAAGGCATTAAGAGAAAATATTCTCCTTAAATGGAGAATATTTGATTTGAAAAATTGCACAAAATTTTTCTAATCTTGATCAATCTTTCCTCAATCTTCTTGCACGAAATTGACAGCTTGTAGTAAGCTATCTTGGACCCCAAGCCATGCAAATATCCAACCCAACTTGCCTTATCTTTTAATTTTGCATTTTATTTAATTAAATTTGAATTTAAGTTATTTTAATTCAAAAATAAATAAATAAAGAGACAGAGGGCGTGACATGCTGCATAGTGGTCATGGATAATCTCATGATCAAGTTTAAATCATAAGATCTTAGGCCCATTTGGAAATTTTTGGCTTTTGCAATGTATTTTTCCTCATGCACCTCCTCAAAAATGCCCAACTTGCACAATTTGTATCTTGCTCAATTTTCAACATTTTTGGGTGTTCTTGGACTTTTTAGAAAGCTCAAGATGTCTTATAAATAGCCTTTTTGGTTTCATCTTCATTGGAGTTTCCATGCTCATGGACACTTCTTTGCAAAACGATGACTTTTGTTGACTTTTCTAGAAGGACCTATAATGTCTTGATCCATAGCTTCCAAATGAAGCATTTTCTGCCCAAACTTGTGAGACATGAAGTTGTAGAGAATTAAATTCTCTTCCAAATGAGCTGTGGTGGAGAAATTTCTGATGAAGTATGTGAAAGTTATGCTTGGTCAAAGTTCTGTTGACTTTTGTCTAGAGAAACCCTAATTTGGAAAGTTTGACTTTTGATCAGATCTTGACTTTTCTTGAGGAATCATGATCAACCCTTGATCAAATGATGAATATCACTTCAAAATGTTGATGTTGACCAAAAATTATGAAGTTTGACTGTATGTTGACCACAATTGACTTTTTGTCTAACACATCTAATTTTCAGCCATCTGAGCAATTAGATGAGCAATCTGAACTTGCAAGACTTGAAACTTGACATGGTGATCCCTTGAAGCATATGATGAGGTATGATAACCACTTGAAGCATTAGGAATAAATTTTGACTTGAGAGGAGCAAAACCCTAGTTTGGATTGATTGCTTAGGAGAGGGTTTGTCTGGTCCACCCTTGTGAAATCCTTAAGTATGGATATGTGAATTGTCTTGAGAAGTAAGAGGGAAAATTTTGGGGTATAACATACTGGTTACTTACAGGATAGACTAGATTGATCCTAGGACATGTGTCATAAATTACGTCTGAGTTAAGTTTCATGTTCATATTCATCGTTTTACAGATTTGCATCTTTAATATACAACACAGGAATCTTAAAGTTATTCTCTGAATTTGTCTGGTAAGGAAATGCACTGACTAAATAATGTCTAGGTTAATGGTTGAGTTCGATTTCAATTAAAATTTTGAAAATAAAACGTAAAATTGTGTAACGTAAGATGAATAAAATGTAAAAGACTTTGACAAAAGAAAAATAAAGACTTTTGGAAAAGTAAAGTGTTTGAACGAAATGTAAAGGAAAGTAAAAGTTTTTGGAAAAAGTAAAGTGTTTGAACGAAATGTAAAGGAAAGTAAAAAGATTTAGAAGAAACAAAATTGTAAAGACAAAGTAAATGTAAAATAACTTGAATTTAAATTGCAAGAAAGCATAATGATGATGTTCTATACGTACATGATATCTGCAACTCTTTTCCCTAACTCGCGCTAATTTGAGTATATGAAATTTTCTAGTACAAAATGAACACACCAATTCTAACATTAGAACACCTATTTATAGTATTTCGACCCTAACGGCCCTTATTCTAAAATCACGCCACGTTCGAAGCATGCATGCTCTCTTTGTTCACTGACTTCCACGCGTCCTCTGCAAATGGCGCCTTTTATTTGAATTTCGAATCTTGCAATGGGCTTAGTGGATTTCCCTCTTTCGATTTGAATCACAAATAACCCTTCATTGGACCGCTTCAGCCCTTTAATTCAAATTCTTATGATTAACACATGATATTCGAAATCGAAGTCTTTACTTTCTAGATCTCACTCGAAATCGAAAGGCTCCGAAGTAACAATTCTGATTGTTCAACCAATCGTCCTTTTAATTCGAAACTTCTTGTTGATTAGCCAATTTATTCAACTTTGGACCTCATCCGAATAAACATTCCCTTGACATTAAGTATTTTTTTTACCAAAGTGATCTTATCAAAATTACCAGCTAACAGTTGGGTCGACATTTTTTTCCTGAATCTTTCGATAGTTGGAGTCTTGGTTCCACAGGTGTCGAAGTCGAGTTGCACTCTTACATCTCAAATCTGTTGATAATTTCTCTTGTTGAATTTTATGACAAGGAAATATGAAATGTCATCATACATTTAGAATTCCTTGCTGAGACCATATTTGAAGTCTTCGGTCTCCTTCTTGTAGCTACCTGTTATCAACAACTCATCGACATGGAGACAAAGTATAAGAAATTCACTATTATTTCTTCTTACATATACTCCATGTTCAGTTGTGCACTTCACCAATTACTTCTTCCTTAAAACTATATATTTTCTTATTCCAAGCTCTTGGAGCTTGTTTCAATCCATACAAAGTTTTATGCATCTTATACACATTTCTTTGTTCGCTATGCTTCACAAACCCAACTGGTTGTGAAACATAAACTTCTTCGTTTAAAGGGCCATTTAGGAATGCATACCTCACGTCCATCTAACATATGTGCCAAGTGTTCATTTATGCTAGACCAACAACCAACCTGATTGTTTCAATTCAATCCACAAGTGAAAAAACCTCATCAAAGTCGATACCTTCATTCTGAAGAAATCCTTTTGCCACAAGCCTTGCTCTGTGTCGATTTACTTTCTCTTTGGGATTCAACTTTACCTTGTATACCCACTTCACATTGATTTCTTTCTTGCCTTGAGAAAATTCAACAAGTGACCATGTGTTATTTTCTTTGATTGACTTTACTTCATCATTCATTGCATTCACCCACTTCGAATCCTTCAATGCTTCAGCTTCAACTTCATTATTGACCACATCATCGGATGTAATCATACAATCTTGCAACCTTGTAGGCATGTGTTTTGTTCTCTGAGGTCTTCTTGTACTTGGTTGATCTCTAACTTCCTATTGTCAAACTTCTACTTCGACTTGAGTTTCTGGTTCTTCAAGTAAGATTCCCACTGAATCTTTCTTGACATTTTTAGTCCAATCCTATTCTTTAAGCTCATATATGATCACGTCCCTGATGATCACAATCTACTTGTTCAGTGGGTCGAACGACTTGTAACCTCATGTTGAATGATATCCAACTAGGATCATTTGACTTGACTTGTCATCAAGTTTTCTTCTCAACTGATCTAGAACATGTCTACGAGCTATAGATCCAAAGACTTTCAGATGACATAAGCTAGGTTTAACACCAGACCAACATTCTTCTAGAGTAATTCTTTCTACCTTCTTCTTCGAACATCTGTTCAAAATATATGTTGTAGTCGACACAACTTCACAATAAAAGTTTTCATGTAAATGCTTTCCTTTCAACATACTTCTCACCATATTCATGATAGTTCGATTCTTCCTTTCTACAGTTCCATTCTTCTATAGAGTATAGGATGGAAGCACCTCATGCACAATCCCTTCTTTTCACATAACTTGTCAAAGTCCTTCGACACATAATCTCCACCACCATCAGTTCTCAAAACTTTGAGCATTCGACCACTTTGCCTTTCAGCCAAACATTTAAACTTGGGAAATACCTCGATCACTTCACTTTTCTTCTTGATCAGTTAAGTCCATAGTTTTCAACTGAAATCATCTACGAATGTGACAAAGTATTTTTTTACCTCCATTCAATTCCACATGGATTAGTCTACATACATCAGAGTATATGACTTCGAGGACTGACTTTGATTTGCTTCCTACATCCTTGGTGAATTTGTTCTTATGGTACTTCTCCTACATAGATTCCTCATATACCACATTTGGAATTTCAATTTCTGGTAATCCTAAAACCATATTTATTTTCTTCAAATATCTGATGTCTCTGAAGTAGATATGAACTAGTCGATAATGTTATATCCATTCGTCTCTTCTAGATGCAGTTGAAAGACACTTGTGCTCCATCTCATTAAGTACGATCTTGAAGGTTATATTTTGAGACATATGAGCCTTCAAGATTAATCTTCCTCTGGAGTCGACGACTTTCATCATCTTGTCTTTGACCAACACTTTGTAATTATTTTTGACCAACTGCCCTATGCCGAGCAAGTTGTTCTTCATGCTTGGTATGCATAACACAATGGAAGTTACATACCTTTTGCTATCTTTCCTCATAATCAAAACATCTTTAATACCTCCAGCTTCTAGAGTATTTTCATTTGCAAATTTTACCATGTTCTTCATTGAGGGGTTTAGGCTGAAAAATCCATCTTTCCTTTCAGACATGTGTGATGAGCATCCTGAATCCAAGTACCATAGATCCTAGAATATTTATTAGTCTATTTTTGTGACCATCAACAACATCTCTTATTCTTCATACTTTGAAAACTTTGCATCAATTTCTTGATTCTTTCACTTTTCTTGACAATCACTAGAATAGTGACCATACTTCTGACAATTGTAACATTGAATATGGCTCTTGTCAGTTTTTCGACCACCATCTCTTCTTGTACCTCCTCCACCACCTCTTTGGTTGCATTGTAATGGGATCTTCTCTGATTCAACATAATTCCTTCATGCTAGTTTCCTCTACCAGCTGAATTGTTGTAGCCACCTCTACCTTTACTTTCTTTCGCTAAGTGTGTCGGAAAATCCAAATCACTCTTCGACTTGCCTTCATCTTTTTCAGCCATTCTATGTTCATGAGATTCAAGCGTCCCTTGAAGCTCTTCCTTTGACAAAGTTGACATGTCCTTCGACTCTTTTATGGAAACTACCACATCGTTGAACTTCAGAGCCAAAGATCTCAAGATCTTTGAAATAGTAGCTCTTGTTGTTAACGTCTCTCCACAAGTCTCGATTTGATTCACTAGTTTCTAAAACCTAGTGAAAATAATCAGATATGCTCTCACTATCTTCCATATGAAGAAATTCATACGTTCTTTTGTGAGTTTGTAACCTCACATTTTCACATTTTTTGCACCTCCAAAAGATTTCTTAAGAATCTCCCATGCTTTTTTTGTAGATTCTATATCACTAACCTTTTCAAAATTTTCTAGACTAAAACATTGGTGAATTATAAAGAGAGATTTATAATTCATCTTCTTCGATTCTTTGTATTCCGCACGTTCTTCTTCTGAAGCGTCTTCTTCATGCGGTTCTAACCCATATTTCACAAGATCCCCCAAACCTTGAAAACAAAATATAATCTTCATTTGTTTGCACTAATTCTCATAGTTATCACCTTTAAGAATTGGAAGATTTGCTGGAAAATTCTCGTCCACATAATTCATTTCCATTGTGATTTTCTTCTTCTTCGCATGATCGATCAACCGGAGCTCTTAATACCGGGTGTTGGAAATCCACCAAAACCCATGATGAAATTCTCTCAAACTCGATGAACAAGATTGTTATCACCACACAACAAAATGAAAAGAAAAGAAAAATTTGAGAAGAAAAGAGATAAGGGTTTCTGCATAGTTTCTCTCTACCCACAAACTGTGGAAAATGTTTATTCACTTTGCAACTATAAAATTTTGTGAATACAAATTGTTATGAGTTGATTACAAAAATAGGGGTTACTCCATCGATTTATAGTTTTAGCTTAACTTTCCCTATAAACCAAAGTCCAAAACACAAAAGCCCAAAATACATATTTTGAATCTAAGTCGAAATTCTGGAGAAAACAAGCTGCTTCGACACTTCGACTGACTAAACTAAACTATTTCACACACCTTGTATTCGAGCAACATCCTATTTCAACTCAAAGAATTACACTTTTAACAAAAATATATTTAACTGTATTTACTTTTATAGGTGAAATTTTCAACCACTGAATTATTTGCTTAAAGAAAAAGAAAAACTAACAAGTATGTGTAAGTAGGAAAATTTCTAAATAATTTAGTTTTATGGTTTTATTCATATAAGCAATATATAATTTTATTATTATTTAAAAGTAAAAGGTTTCCACTCCTCATTAAGAGTCTTAAATTTACTATTGAGTATGAGATATGAATGATAAGAATCTAATTTCACAAAGAAAATGAAAATTAGGAGAAAAAAATGAAAAAAAAAATATTTTTCTTGAAGAAAAGAGAAAGAAAAAAAAGTAGAAAAAAGTAAAAGCTTTTTGTTTCTTGTCAAATAAAATAAAATAAAATAATTTAAGTTACCTAAATTAAATAGAAATCACATAAATGATCATCTATAATATTCAATCAAATCGTTCAAAATATTTTCTCTTAGAGGTTAGGTTTTTGATAGCTTGAATTTGTTTCAAAATTTCAGATTTAAATTTCACCAAATGATGATACTCTTTGTGTAAGTAAATCTATATATTGTTTTGCTATGACTTTAAACAAAGTTTAATGAACAATGAGACTGGTATCGGAGATAAAATCGTTCAAAATACAAATAAGATGAATTGTTCAACCAACATGGAACAAATATCTTCTACTTTTGTTTGTGGTCAAAACAGGTTGACTTGGAAAGGGATATGTAGAGAACAGATGACCACAAACATAACTTTGAACATTTGAAAATGTAAACCAACTATCAGAAAATTCCACTTATAAGAAAAATAACTTTGAACATTTGAAAATGTAAACCAACTATCAGAAAATTCCACTTATAAGAGAGAAAAAAAAGCAATGAAATTAAACTGATAGCAATAAGAAATTTGAAAAGACGAATTTTAACATATTCGGGAGGGTCATGTCTCATAGGTGTAAAATAGGAATGACAAATAAATCCGGTTTCGGTCGAATTCAACCGCCCTATCTTTAATTTAATAAAAAACATCAATTTAATTGAGGATGGTAACGGAGTAGAGAACGTGACATGACACAAACACATTAGATAACACAATTATAAAATTTTGATTCATTCAAATACAAGCAAAACAAACATATGTTTGGCAAACTAAATCGATTTTGTCGCCACCCATTAAGTAGGGATGTGAATTTGGTCATGTAGGGATATATATGAAACATAACTATTGGTTGTTCTACATTCTTTCTTTTTTTCCTTTATTTAACAATTACTCTCATTTTTCTTAGTCAAATTGATTTTGAAATAGAATATTATGATAGATCTTTAATCATAATTTTTAAATTCTATAAAAAAATTCTATTTAACAAGTAATCTAATTTTTCTTAGTCAAATTGATTTAATTCATTTTTTATGAAATTTCATCAAAAATATAACTGTACTGTCAACTCAAAAGTGTATATATATAATCCAAGAGCATACCAAATTAAGATCGGTGTTATTTGAGAGATGGAGTTTTTCCTAAGTTGTACGTTCCTCTTACTTCTATTAGCATTCACTCTCTATTTTCTACTTTCAAAATGCACAAAAAACACGATCAAACTTCCACCAGGACCTACACCACTTCCTCTTATTGGAAACCTACATCAATTAGGAAAAAAGCCACACAAATCCTTAGCCAAATTAGCTGAAATTCATGGTCCACTCATGAGTTTAAAGTTAGGACATGTAACAACCATAGTTGCCTCTTCACCCAACATGGCCAAACAAATACTCCAAACACATGATAATATCTTATCCAACAGAACCGTTCTCAATGCTGTAACAGTTCATGACCACCACAAATACAACATGGCTTTCTTACCAGTTGAACCTCTTTGGAGGGACTTAAGAAAAACATTCAATAATGAATTATTCTCTAACAAGACACTTGAGGAGAGTAAGGCAATTAGGCTTGAGAAACTGAAACAGTTACTCGATGATATTAATCAAAGTAGTCTTATTAATGAACCTGTTAATATTGGAGATATAGCTTTTAAGACGGCAATTAATTTGTTGTCAAGCACTATTTTCTCTGTAGATTTGGTTCAACCTGATGATTCGGTTGAAGATTTTAAGGAGCAAATTTTGAATATATTGGAAGTGTGTGCAAAACCAAACATTGCTGATCTTTTTCCTGCTTTAAATATGCTTGATTTTGATCTACAGGGTATTAAACGTCGTAATGCAGGTTACGCTGGGAAGATCCTTGATATCTTCCAACGTTTAGTTGATCAAAGATTGAAGATGAGGGAAGCACAAGGTTATGACACAAACAATGACTTTTTAAGTACCTTGCTCAACATTGCCCAAGACAACAGCAAAGATATGAACAAAACGAAAATCCAACATGTGGCTCTGGTACTTTCCATGTCCTTCAATTTCTAGCTAAATTTTTTTTATGTTGTTTAATATATACTGATTGAATTGTTGTGATTTTATCAGACTTTGTTTATTGCTGGTACGGATACAATTTCATCTACGCTTGAATGGGCAATGGCAGAATTGGTCAAAAATGAAAATATTATGTCAAAAGCAAAACAAGAGTTGGAACAAATCATTGGCAAAGGAAAACCAGTTGAAGAAACAGATATTGCTAAGCTTCCTTATTTACAAGCAATAATAAAAGAGACATTTAGATTGCACCCTTCTGTTCCATTTTTACTCCCTCGAAAAGCCAATGCAAATGTGGAAATTGATGGCTACACAATCCCAAAAGATGCACAAATTTGGGTCAATGTGTGGGCTATTGGTAGAGATTCAAGTGTTTGGGAAAATGCAAATTGGTTTTCACCAGACAGATTTTTAACATCTAAAATTGATGTTAAGGGTCATAATTTCGAGCTTCTACCATTTGGAGCTGGAAGGAGAATTTGTCCTGGTCTACCGTTAGCTTCCAAGATGTTACATTTGATGTTGGGTTCATTAATCAATTGTTTTAACTGGAAACTAGAGGATGGAATGAAAGTAGAAGATTTGAGCATGGAGGACAAGTTTGGAATATCATTACCAAGGGCTCAGCCACTCAGAGTCATTCCAGACATGAGTATTTAAAATATGTTTAAATTTATCTCATGGCATGAGTTTTGTGATAATACTGTTTGAATAAACTTACAGAAATAAATTATTTTCATGTTAACTTGTGAAAAATAATAATTATGCCATGCCTATCTTATTTCTCAATAAATTGTCTAAAATATTTTGAAAGTACGAGTATTATTGTGTTTAATTTTGAAAATATTTTATTATTTTCAATAATTTGTTCATACTCATTTTATTATTGCTGTTTGTAGAATAAATTGTTCTAATGTGTCAAATATGCATTAAAACTTTATATTAGATAGAAGAGTATACATTAAGGACATTGTAAATGTACGTCGATGGTTTTTTCAGAATCTCGGAGGAAGTGATTATTAAAAACTACATGTATATTTTGATACATATTCATGAAGCTATTCTATGGACAGTTAAAGGGAAACAGGTCGTTGAGATCCTTGAATAGAGCAACAGTGACTTTGATTAAGAATAGGCCCTTTAGAATTGGTGACTGAAGAATCCACTATTGGAATTCCCTTTGTAGTTGAAGTTGTACATATGATAATTCTTGCTGTGGTAGAGACAATGGATTCTATTTATTTCCCTTGTTCTTTTGGATTTGTGAAAGTAATGGATGGAAATTTTCAAGGATATTAAGGAAAGCATAAAGGTAATTACTGATAAGAATATAATCTTCAAACACAAACCTAATTTATGCTTTGTTGTTGAGCAATGGATGGATTATGCTTCTTTCCTTCCCAGGTTCTTTGGTGCCTTGGGCCTCACTTCATTCACTTTATCAAAACTAATATCTCACCACTCTCCTATTATTTTTTAATTTAAAGTCGACCTCGTTGAATTTTACACCTCTATTGATGCATAAGAAAAAGAAGATGAAAATGAAAGAAAAGTACAAAGAGAAAGAGAGAGAAAATTGAATCGTAACAAACTTTCAAACTCTATTTTTCTACTCAGAAATATGTTACAAATGCAACTAATTTTGAGTTTATATACTAACACCCAAATTCAAATACAAACTAAATTAAACTCAAATGTAAATGAAAGCTAAATGCAAATATTGAATTTGAATTACATCTAACCTTTGTTAGTACGTGAGGCACTTCGAGCGAGGAAAAAATAGAGGGAGAATAAGGAAATAATGATTTGTATTATTGAATTGTACAAATAAAGATACACACTATGACTATTTATAAACAACCCTAATTGGGTTTGGGCTACACAACTTGGATTGTATTTAAAAATTAAATCTAATCAAATCTAATCTAATATTTCAACACACCTCCAGAATGCAAGTTGTCGAACCTATGCTAATCAAAATCGATCTGAACTATTCCTAATTTCTTTCTTAAATTTAGGAATTTGTCAATCTTCAATCATTTGGTGAAAATGTCGGTCAACTGTGCTTCACTTGAACAATGTCTAACTTCAAGTTCACCTGAATTTACCTTTTCCATCAAGAAGTGAAACCTAACTTCAATATGTTTACTTTTTCCATGTAAAATTGGGTTCTTCGCCAGATTTATGACTGTCTTGTTGTCGTTATTTCCTAAGTTATTGATAAGCTATTTATAGAGGGTTCTTATTTCCTCTATCATCTTGTGTGTTTTTCTTGATACCATAAATCAGTTATGGGATTTATTCAGGTTTGGGTCAGATGTGCTTGGGTCTAGTTTTATGAAGGCCTCATTTGCCAAGTTTTGGTTATAAAGGTGAGAGGTTTAGCTCAGATACTGATACCAAGAGTCCGTTCTTACAAATTCTAAAGATGTCAGATTAGATGTTCGATCTTGTGTCTATATTTTGCTTTGTGGCCTATGATCTGAGTTATGAACACAATTGTGACTTGTATTCTGAGTTACCTAGGATGATGGTTGATATTTCTCTTAAGTTTCCTTTATGCTATGTGTTATAAGTTAGGAGTTCTCTTATGCCACTATTGATTTTCTATGACAAGAAAATGTTCTAGGTTGAGGGGGAGTATTGGTCATTTTCTTCCTCATGTGCACCGCCAATTGTTTTTCAGGACTTTCTACTCCTTTCTTGAAGGTTATGTTTCTTTGGTGATGAGTTTGATACTGCAATGGAACTCAATCAAAATGCTGAAGAGAAGATGTCGAACAAGATGTCCTGACATCTCATATGAAGATTGACTCCATGGTGATGTACTTCAATATTCAACAGTTGCTGAAGACTACTGTTGAAGGATTGTAATTTATGATATTAATGTAATATTGAGTTGTTATTTTTATTTATTTATTTTTAGCCAAAATTTTCCAAAGGGGGGAGATTGTAAGTTCTCTATGTTTAAGATTGACATTAATTTTAGTAAAACAAATAAGAAAATAATATGTTAGATAGGTTGTATATCAGTTGCTAATAGAAATAGGTTGAGCAAGAAGTCCTATCTTATGTTGGGACATGTTGAGTTGAAAAAGCTTCAACATTTGGAACAACATGTCGGATCATATGTCCTATGAAGGAGCATATGATATTGCGCCTGAGTTGAAGTGGATTAGGTAATTTTGTTATGATTTAACTTACGCAAACTATCCTGGGAATATTATGCAATCTTATGTGGCGCTGAATTAAAGGTCAAGAAGAATCAAGAAGAATATTTGAAGAATATGAAGTTTCTAAATATAGAGATTATTTAGGATGGTTTGTAACATCTGACATGTTTTGATTTGAAGCCCAAATCCCGTTGGAAATAGGTTATAAATAGAAATATTTGTAACCTTGTTTTGTCAAGGTTACCACTCTCTAGGAGAGTTAGTGTCAGTGGACCAGTTAGGTTGTGAGATGGTCACTTTATTCTCCATGAAATTGTGGAGCAAGATGTAGTATTGTTCTTGGAGGAATCTTTGAAGCAACTATAAGTTGTTGTTCGTAGTTAGGAGAAACATTGTAAATGTGGGAGTTTATCCTTGAAGTCTTAGCTAGGTATTGTCATGGAAGTGTGTCTTACTGTTTGTTCAGAATTATTGTCCAATCGATGTCTGTGATTGAACATGGAATTAGGAGGGCCTCATATCTAGGCAAGTCTTAGACAGAAGTTGCATGAGGTAGTGATAGGATGGAAATTGTAAACATGGTTTTGTTTTAACTTTGAACTAATACTATAGTGGACTTATCCCTGGCTTGGTATACCCCAAGATGTTGGAAGGTTATTCCGAATTAGGTTAACAATTTTGTGTGTTGTTTATTTCTTTTCAGTATTTGTTCTTAAATGTTTGTGCCTTAACTTTCTATTTCTGTCATACCAGATGTCTTGACATTCTCTTAGGACATTTGGGTTTAGTCATACCATAATTTCAGAAACTGTTGAGGTTTTTTGAGTTTGTAGTAAACTGTTTGAGCAGGGGTTATTTGGAATGATTTCTGTGTATTTTTGTTCTTTGTAATATCTTTTTTGTCCCCCTTTTTTTGTTGAGTAGAGTTCTCCATTTATAATGGAACCAATTAGATTTTAGGAGGGAAACATTGAGGAGTTTGAACAAATCTGATGTGTTGATTTTTCACTTGGTAGTGCGATTTTCTATTTTGCTAAGTTTGTGCAAATATTTAACTAATATGGTGCAGGTTTGGGCAACAATGGATAGGGATTGTTTTTGTCATATTGCAATAGGTTTTTGGTTCACATTTGGATTGGTTTTATGGACCACAAGTTTGGTTGTTTTGCTTGGTAGCATTGTGGACATATTTGGCATAAAGGGGGGATTGGAGCATCGGAGAAGAGATAATGGCATAAAGATCATAACATAGTTGTTATTTTTGTGAAAAGCGAGGGGTGGCCACATTTTGGTTTATAATACTTTAAGATCAAGAACAAGTTTAGCATTGTTTAAGACTTGGCTATCATGGAACTTTTTAATTTACTTCTCTTGATGAGTATGATGTATCTTGATTATTTGAATGATATTGATAATGAACTTTGGAACAGGAATAATATTTGAAATTGAATGATCATACATCACCTTACAAATTTTAGTTCCAAACAACTTATAATTGAAGAAATTCATATGAACTCAAACTTGGATTCCAAGTAAACTATTTGCATGCTTGAACTAGTATCCTTGAAAAATGCCTTAAGCAAAATTTGATGAACAAATGAATTGTGCCTTGCCCACTCGATTTAACCTTTGAATTCTAAATGACAAGAACTCTGAGAGTTCTAGATAGATTCTTCTTCCGAAATGGACTTGAATTCAATCATGCCATTCAAATGAAGTTTTCCTTTCTTCTCAAAACTCGATGAATGCTCAATTATGAACTTTTGCAAATTCAATTTAAATACTCGAGAAGAATTCCTTGTACCAATTATTCATAAATCTTAAATTAATTCATCTAGCATCATGAATCGAACCAAACCTAAAATTTCTTTAATGATTGATCAAAGAGGGCTTTGAGGTAAAAGTTGTTGCATTGAGAGGTTGGATCCATTAATTGAATTAGAAGTCAATAAACTTTTAAGTCAAGAAAAGTGACCTATAATGTTTCGCTAAATTTCACGTCCTTCAAAGCACAATTTGACCTCGAGCTTTGAAGAAAACTTGTAGATGTCATCACTTAGGACAATGTGCAAAAATAACCGTCTCAAGAAGTTGAATTGAGGAAGTTACGATCCTTGAAAGTCAGGCAACAATTACTTGAGATTAGGTCAAAGTCTACAAAGTACCTATAAAGTACTCGAATTTTCTAACGATCTTACACACATAATTGGCCCTTGACTTGTAAAGAAAAGTTGGAGATGACCTTAAAAAGAACCAAATTCCCAAAGAATTGCTCAAAATGTTGAATACGAAAGAAGTTATGATCTTCTAAACTTGACCTTAAAAATGTTGACCTTTTGGTCAATGTGCTTTGAATCAACTTATACACTTGATCTTTCGTTGTATTCCAAGACACATTGATGCACATATGATCCCATGATGATGTAATATTGATTATACTTTGAGATTTATAGGCTATGCTTTGATGAAGAAGTGTTTATCCCCAGAGAATTGTACTCTCGGGTGCGCTACTGATTTTGTTCTGCGAGTAACTCAGAGGTTACACGGTTAAAGACATTCAGCATGCCATGGCTCCTCGCACTTTCGTGCACCAACAATTCCGATATTGTTCTAGCCATCTATCAGAGAACTCTTTGTTAAGTTCTCAATCATGTCAATCAGAGAACTCTTTGTTAAGTTCTCAATCATGTCAATCAGAGAACTCTTTGTTAAGTTCTCAATCTTGTCAATCAGGGAACTCTTTGTTAAGTTCCCAATCATGTCATTTTTCAATTCTGTTTAAGGTTTCCAGGTATTCCTTAGTCAATCAGAGAACTCTTTGTTAAGTTCTCAACCATGTCATCTTTCAATTTTGTGTAAGGTTTCCAGGTATTCCTTAGTTATCAGAGAACTTTTTGTTAAGTTCTCAATCATGTCATTCAGAGAACTCTTTGTTAAGTTCTCAACCATGTCATTTTTCAATTTTGTTTAAGGTCTCCAGGTATTCCTTAGTTCAGAGAACTCTTTGTTAAGTTCTCAATCATGTCATTTCAATTCTGTTTAAGGTTTCCAGGTATTCCTTAGTTTTCAGAGAACTCTTTGTTAAGTTCTCAGTCATGTCAATTTTTCAATATATTGTTTTTCTTTTCGCTTGAGAAGTTCGTTTCTCTTCTCATAACATTTTCATTAAAATTGTTGCCAAAGTCATTTCGGCGACACGGTTATCCCCAGTGTTGTTAAAATTTCCCAGCTGTTGTGTTAAAGCATTCCGTTAATGCTTAGCAAGTTTTCTCTTCAAGCGTTTTTCTTGGCTCCGTAGTCAAGATTTGTTATCTGTTTTCTTTTGTGGCATTGGTTTCCCGCATCGGGAAAATTTTCGGGGTTCTCTAGTATTCAATCCTCTTCCACTTTGAATGTTCGAAAGCTATCAATCTTTCTCACTTATCAAGTTCAAGATGATTGAATAGGGGCAACTGTCGCACCCCAAAATTTACCCTCATTTCCATAATCTTTCTGGGAATATTGGTTCATGTTCCTTTCTCTTGTATCCACCCAGATTATTTAAAACGAATGATTTGTCAAGGTACGATGATTGTGTTTGATGCAAATCCATCCGAATTTCAGTTCACAATTGCAAATTCCTGAAGCCCAGAGGAAGTTCAAGTTCTCGAGCCAATTGGAATGTTGGTTTATGATTTAGCAAATTGACCACGAGTTGGAGTTCAAAGGAAATTTTGAATTCTATTTGTGAAACAAGGCGAGATAGGATTATTGAATTTTTACAGCGACTCAAATGTTCAAATTATTGTTCAAATTCTAAGTCTTAAATTTACACCAACATTGGCAAGTTGAATTTTGAACACTTTTCAAATACGAGCTTCATTCAAATGTTCTAA
Organism: Vicia sativa; assembly: GCA_021764765.1. NCBI lineage: Eukaryota > Viridiplantae > Streptophyta > Magnoliopsida > Fabales > Fabaceae > Vicia > Vicia sativa. Next base: position 185,080,883 of record CM038793.1, on the reverse strand, counting down.
ACACGCTACAAGAATTCTTGCAAGCTTTGGAAAATTTTGCCGGGATTTGTTTCATTCAAAGTTCGCTACGAGAATAAGTTTATCAATATTTCCAAGTTATTACAAGCATGGAATGTTGGTGTTACTATTCAAAGATCGAAGAATATTCAAACCAAACTTGCTTTTATTCAAATTACCAAATTTTTGGTACAAGAGTAGTTCGAGTTTGGAAAGTACACAAGTTCTCCAAAATGTTGAAACTTCTTACAATTTCAATCCTAAGTTCTACAATCAAAAATTCTACAAGTTTCTAAAGCGGTTTCTACAGTGTTTACAAAGTCTTGAAGTTTCTTGGCCTTTTTCTTCGAATTGCAAGCTTTTCAACGTCGCGGTCATCCGGCTTCCTCTTCATCTTCGTGCCTAAACCACTTGACCATTGTCTTCATCTCGCCACATGAAACAAGAAAGGAAAATCGGGTTAGAAGTTACAAAACATAAACATGAAACAAAACGCAAAACTATCAGAGAATTATTCTTTTGTCAAAGAATCATCATTAAGCGTTAGCGGAATCGAGTTAATTACGAAGCCTCGAATCTTGTTTAAAGATTAATCATCGGAAAATGGCTTGCTTGCAAATCGCGGCTAACCGGTTCACAAACAAGCGTACAACAGCAAGCATACAACGCAGCAGTTTAAATCCGGGCTGCAAACAATATAAGCGAGATCCAATTCAAAGCATACAAGAGGCAAATCTAATTACGGCAGCGAGTATATACGATTCACAGCATGTTTAAAGCGACCAAGTATAGCATACATCGGTTCATGATCAGGCAGCATGTATGAGAAGCAACAATGATTGAGAAGATAAGAAGGAAAAGAAGCAAGATAAGTCAACATAGCGACCAACATACCAACAACAACGAGAAGCAACAAGAGAGTTTTACCCATGTGCTTGATTATCGATGTAATGTGAATTTTTTCACTCAACAGACACATACATGGAAATGATAAGATGCCAAAATGCAAATTCAAGTATGAGCTATAGCCCAAAGAAATTTGCTATTGACCACAAGACTAATTACATGTTACCAATGAGGACGGATGAAGATTACACAAGAATGACAATTAGGCCAAGGCGAGAATCATTCTAAAGGGATAACCAAGATCATGTTAAGTTCTTCAAACCAAAAGTGTGAGAAGATATAGCGACAGAATACTCAAGTGATGTCGATTCAAGGACCAGAGACCAGACATAACACAGGATACCAGAAAGAACAAGTGAAAAGTATTTGTTGTTATCCAAATGCCAAAAAATATAAACACAAGTGAGAGCATCAGTTCAAACGATGGAAAATACACAAGTCCAAACCCTGAGAACTAGTTCCAAGCAAGGATAGGATAGACAAGAAAAACCAGTTCAAAAATCTCAAAATCCCAGAGGAGCAAGCATACGAAAAAACAGTTCCCAAACCCAGAATCAAAAAGCATTAATGTTTCATCATCATCTTCCCAAAACAAAAACACCCTCAGAAAGTAGTTTTTCAGGAATACATTCGAATCTGAGAGAGAAGAGAGAAAGGATTAGGCGATCTCACCCGAGTACACTGTTCCGAGTCCCAATTTTCTTTTCCAATTCCGGCCAAAACCAGGTACGTATCTGCAAAACCATGGTATCCGACATTAGAGGACATCAGTAAACAAAGAAATAAACCCAAACGGAGCCAATCGTAGGGTTAGGGTTTCCTAGACATCGATTGAGAGAGAGGGTAAGCACGAGGGTTCGGTCGAAGCCAGGAGGAGAGGACCACTGTTCCGCAAACCGTCGGGCGAGAGCAGCGAGGAAGATCGATAGGGTTTACGGTATGCATGCAGATTCAAAGAAAGCAGGAGGATCGTATGAACACAAGCATCGGGTTTCGTTTTTGTGTTTTAAATAACCTTTTTTTTTATTATTACTATTATATTACTACTACTACTATATTATTATCACTGCTATTTTATTTATTAAATTTTTCTTAAACTATATCATTACCATTATATTATCATTATTACTATTATGTTTTTATTATTACTAATATTTAGTATTATTACTAATTATTATTTATTATCTATTATTATTAATAATAAATATTATCATAGTATTCATAAACCAATAAAATATTTGATATACCCAAAACTACCAAAAATAATAATAGTAGTGTAGTTAGACTCTTTAATAGGATATTTCTAGCATTTTTCTTTGTGTTCTCTATATTCGATATCGACATACCCATATTGCCACTACTTCCATGATCAATGACGCATCGCGCTTCATCCGAAATTTTCTGAAAGGCTCGTTGGGCACTTTATTTGGGCCCAGGAGTATCTATCTCTGGTTTTCTTGTTGCACCGCTCAAATCCGCGTCACTCAGGCTATTTCTGAACCCATCTTTTCATTTAATTTATTTTCGTAAATAATATTTTTGTGCGATGTATTAAATGATTATTGGATCTGATAGTTTGTGTTTGATGATTTATCGATTAAATTATTAGTCGATTCTTCATCAAACAGAAAAAATCGTCTCCAATAATTATTTAAATTTTCGATTGTATTGTATGATATTTTTACATTTATTTATTCATTGACATTCACCATGGTACCTCCACACAAACCAAAACTAAAATCAATTCGATTACGCTTTGATTGACTCATATGTCAATTTCTAAAGGGTCTCATAGTGGGGATGGGCATGGCCATCCTCACGAGATCATTAAAGCCCTTGTTGCTTTAATCGATCATAACCAAACAACATTGGTCTATATACCAATCACCATGCACGAGGTCTCATGGTGGGGATAGGAGCACCTATCCTCACGAGGTTAATCAAGTCCACATACTTGGTTAACCATAACCCTTCCATTCCATCTCAACGTGTCGAATACTTTCGCAATTAAAGTTCTAAACCCGATCCAACGTCGGGTTTCTTTTCAAATAATTTCTTAAATAAATTTCTATCTCTCCTGCTCCCGCATATGGTAGTCGATCCGATATCGACCCTCGACCGTATGCTTGGTGTCTTTAATTGAATTTAATTAATGTGAACCATGTTTCACCTCACTTTTCTTAATAAAACTTTTGGGTAGAAAAAGATGATTCGGATGTTTCTGTCCACTCATCCGAGTAATTGGGGCGTTAGCCGTTGAACGCTTATGGTCCAATACTTGTCTCCCACATAAAAAACAGCTCAACTCACTCAAACTCTTTTTATCGCTCATATGCGATCTTTAAAACTCTTTTCAGATAAAGAGGATGCAATAGTCGTTTCAAATACGAACGAGGACTTAAGCTTTTCAAACAAACAAAACAAGTCTTAGTTCAAAGCATTTGAAACGTCTAAACGCACAATTTTTCAGATAAAATCAATACAACCAATTAAAACCTTTTTAAGAGGAACTACAGAGTTTTGACTTTCCCATTGCACAAGGGAATATGTAGGCACACGGTTCAAAAGTCGTGCCAAACTCAAAATAATAATAAACAAATTCTGTTTCTTTTATAACTTAGAGATTAGCGAATATACACACACACGTAGAACTAAATGGGTCCCATCGAGTACGATGGATGTAAGGGGTGCTAACACCTTCCCCTTGCATAACCGACTCCCGATTCCAATTTTTGGTCGTAGACCGTCTTATCCGTTTGTTTGGGGTTTTATCTATATTTTCCCTTTCCTTTTGGAATAAATAAAATTAGGTGGCGATTTCACTGTTTTCGAGAATTAAAAGATTTTTGAAAATCGAGTTGCTTCAATTGGCGACTTCACTGGGGACTTTATTGACTAAGCGTGTCAACCCTAGTTTGGTTCCTCGTATGTGTGTTTATTTTCGCTTTCTTTTATCACTCTATTTGTGTGTTTAATTTCAGTCGTTCATTTCCTTCGCTTTAATTATTACCTTGTTGATATATTATTGTGTGTGGGAATGATGGATGAGACTATAGGAAAAGCCCACTACCAAGGCTATAGAACACATAAATTAGAGTGGTTGCGTAGTATTGATTTGCTAGACGGAAATGTCTTGTAAGTTGGTGTGAAGACCACACCTAGGGGAGGTTCTTTCGAAGACATTATCGTCGATTGCAAGTTATTTTTGCATTGACGATAGTGTTGTTAGAAGGGATTTTTCCCCTAGTTTTGACCTTTAAGGAAAACCTAACCTGTAGGCTTTAAGAATGCTCAAATGAGACGCTCTTGGATATATCATCTAATCACAAATTTATTTGCGGTGAAAATGGTACACCCAAGTTGGGATCAATGATTTTGAGCACCCCGTTCAGATCCTGGTATTGAGGGTTACGTTTGTTAGATCGTTAGACCTGCTTTGTCTATTCGGTTAATACGTAACTCTCCCTCAAACCAAATTATTGTAGCGTTGCAAGTATCTTTTGCGATGCGCGAGAATTTGTGTTTGTTGTATCAAAAACCCTAAGAACCAACCTTGTTTGGGGAATTGTTGGGTAGACGTCGAAGCCATGTCTGACCGTCCTTTTAAACCCTTGTCTGTTTAACTTTACATGTGATTTTGCGCATAACATCAATATGTATCGCATCACATTGCATTCTTACATGCATTACCATCACATTGCATTCTTACATGCATTACCATTACATCGCATTCTTACATGCGTTACTATTACATTACATCGCATTCTTACATGTGTTGCAGTTATATTACATTTGCATTCTTTCATACATTACTATGCATTTCATCTTCATCAGAAAAACTCATTTCATTTCTTCTGTCCAGAAATATCAAACTGTCTACTCGATACTCGTTCAGAACTCCAAGGATGTCTCAGAAGGCTATAGGCGAGCTTGACATGGTCGGGAACTATTGAAGGCGGTTAAGCACTGAAGAGTCGGATGAGTGGTCTTGGATCTCTTGCAAGTTGTGTTGAAAAGAGAGTGCAACACCACGCCAATCTCCATAAGTTTGTTTGCTGCTCTATCATCGATGTCTCCATGAGTCAAGGACATCCATGCGTGGCAAACTCTCGATTCGAAATCATCCTCGAGTATCATCCTCGACCTTCACCTTGAAGATTCCTCGACAACAGCAATTGCTCACTCCCGATCGAAGAAGAAGGATCCAAATCGGTATTAATCAACATTATCGTCGATATGCTCCACAGGATATTCAGCCAATCCCGATATCATATTCTCAACTATTGCCTTACTTGACTCAGAATGGTGTTGTGATACCAAGGGAGTTGAAGCCAGTATCAGGGGTTGCTAAAGCTTGGTTTGACGAGAAAGCTAAATGTGCTTTTCATGCTAACTCATGGGACATGAGCGAGTTTTGTTTCGCCTTCAAATGCACAGTTCAAGAGCTAATTGATGATAAGATTCTGTTTTTCAAACAGAATGGATCGAGCTTAGGCATTTTGCTTGCAAGGTCTAATCATAGCAATTTTGAGGAACTTCCAAAACTCATTAGGACAATTGCTTACCAAGAAGGAGTTGAGACTTTGAAGAATAGTGATGAAGTAGACCAAATGATTACTCCAAAAAAGGTGGTAACCTTCAGCAAAGATATCTCAAGTTCTAGCAAGGGGAAATCAGTTGCAACACCAACTCATTATCCTCCATTACCATCTTTCAAATCTTTGCATCAACAACTTTTGTCTGATCTTCCTCAACTTCAGAGTCAGAACTCTCAAAATCAAACAGTGCCTCGGAATAATTTGGAAAGAAGGAATGCTCCTCTTGATCCAATTCCAGTTACCTACAGTCAATTTCTGCCATATCTGATTCAAAGTTCATTGGTGGTTCCCAAGTTTCTTAACCCACCAAATTTATTCCCGCTTGGTTATGATCATAACGCGCGATGTGGATACCATGATGGAACAGTAGGACACTCGACAGAGGACTGCAACGCCTACAAAGCCAAAGTTCAACAGTTGATCGATCAGAAGTACTTGACTCTTCAAGGAGGAAATCTGTTTGTGAATGGAAACCCCGTACTCAAGTGAATGTCAAGCCTACTAATTTCATCTGAATCAACAGGTCAAGACAGAGCTCAAGTCTCCTCAACAACGACAGTCTTTTATTTCTTTACTGCATTTTCATGTGTATCTTGTTTAATTGTTTAAACTTTGTTTGCATGTAGAAACTTGTTTGTTTTTATCTTAATGCAATGAGTACGTTTGTCTTGAAGTAATCCATTCGTTGTCACTCAATCCATTCGTTATCACTCTTTAAATTGATTTGCGAGCATTTTGATACCAACGTTACCAACCCTTTCGCCTAGGCAAAGATTGGAGGGAGAATGACGATAATTGAAAAAATGCTAGATCTCTGAATGTATGCTTTTGAGTAGAACCTGGCTTATGATGTACAGGCCTTGTTTCAAATCCCCAAACACCGGAGTTATAAGGGAGATAGACCCTCGTTAACCCCCTCGAGCCTTGAAGTAGGAGTTTCTTTTCTTTCCGGAAAAAAACTTCATTTTAACTGTGGGGTAGTGTTCAGTTAATCTGATCGAGCGTTTAAAACTCATCAAGAGAGTAAGCATCAAAGGATACAACAATGGCTATCCTTCAAAAGGTTGAGAAAGGTCAAAACCACAGTAGTCGACCTCCATCTATCAATAGTGTGCATCAAAGGAGAATGATACCATGTTGGGTATCTCTAGCACATCGAAAGGTCAACAGATGCGACACATGCTTATCCTCATCTACCCAAGGACTCAGACAGTCACCATCGCTTTTAACAAATCAAAGGTTGTGTATAGATCCACGACTTGTTCAAAAAGATGAATAGAAAAAGACAAAAAGCCCGCTAAGTCGGAACTTAGTAATAAGTCGCTTAGGCAAAAGTCAGGTAAAATCCCGAAATGCATTATCAAAGGATTCTCAACAAAGAACAAGTTGTGTGGTCAAGTACCAAAAGACAAAATAAGTGATTGTCGTGCCTGAGAAACCTCGTATTGATTCCTCGACCGTCATAACTCCTCTCGAGAGATGAGTGCTCGTATCAGGATAGTTGAACTTAGGACTGAAGAACATCATGGAGAATGGGCGGGCACCAAATATTTTGAGCCTAAAAATCTTTTTTCTAAAAATCGTGAACCAGGCCACGTTACAACCCTCAAAAGTCCTAATTGAAGCGTGGGTTAATTCAAAAGCATACACCGAAGAGATCGCGTTTACCTGACTCCTACAGTGTGTGTTAAAGTACCTGTGTTGGTATCATATGCTCGTCTTATCTTTCAATAAGAAAGTTTTCAGTGTTGCACTCCAAAAGTGTTTCACTCACAAAAAATCATAATGTTTTTCATACAAAACTTCAAGACGCATAAATGTTGCATTATAACTGTCACAATAAACATTCTTCTACATGTAAAACAATTGTTTGACATTGAAGAAGTTCTCATAATGAACATCAGTGAAGAGTTTAACTTTGTCCAAAGAAGAGAAACTTGATTATTCTGCGGAGTTAGCAGTTATTTGTAGCAAGGGGCAGGACGTCTAAGGACTCCTTTGAGCATATCACAAGTTGTCTTCTCAAGATTATGTTAATTTGGGGGCAATCAAATCGAAATTCAGCTCCTCAAATTTCTGCCAATCCGGGGGCAAATCCTTAAAGAGCAATCATCAATTGAGTTCGTCCTTCTCAAAAAGCGATTAGCAGGGACAACTGTCATTCCATGTTTCATCAACTTGAAGCAATCACCTCGAGACATGGTCTCTCTAAGGCTATTTACATTGGGACATTTCGAACTAATCATTCGGTTCCAATCAATCTGAGATAATTACTTCGACGCGTGGAAGCCTTCAAAAGCTCTTGTTCCACCAAGTTAGTCGCTCACTTGTTGTTGATCTGAAGCAGTTACTTCATAATGGTGAATCTCTTTTAATTGGAGCAAATGTTCATTCAAGAATCAATCAGCCTGAAGCAATTACTTCGAGACTTAGGAGTCTCTCTAAAGCTCGTCCTGGGGCAGGTCTTCCCGATGCTCGCATAGCGCCTTATTCAGATGCAGTCAACCTGAGGAAAATACTCGAGATGTAGAAGTCTTTCCAAGACTCATTCTAAGGCAAACTTGCTGAAAAGACTCATCTGAAGAAACTACTTCGAGACGTTGGAGTCTCTCCAATGTTCATCCTGGGGCATGCCGTCCATCTACGCAAAGTCTGCCACTCTAAGATTCGGTAAATCTAAGGAGGTTATTTTGAGATGCGGAAATACCTCCAAGACTCCTATCGAGGCATGATATTTCCATATCAGAATATCCAGTTCCTTTGAAGTACTGATGATCAGTAAAGTATTGCGTCAGAGTACAGGTTACCGGGGCACTCCTTTCCGAGAAAGATTCTTAGAAGGTCTACCAGACCGGGGCATATTGAGATTCTGAAGTGCAAAATCTAATGCAACTGCATTCCCATGCATGGGGCACGCCTCTAATCATCATTATCTAGTCAATTCAGAAGTTTTCTATTCTTCTTTCTACAAGAATTATCATTGCAGCCCTTCTAGTGGAAATTCAACATTTGGAGCTTGGTCAATCATCTTATTGTGTCGTATTCTTCTATCCTCCGAACCAGTGATGTCGAGGATTCAGTTTGATAGCCAATGCATTAACCAGTATATTCATGCATTCATTCATTCATGCATTCATATCATATACTACGTAGCACATTAATTCATAAGCCTCAGCCAAGACTCGGGTTATTTCAAGATCGGCTAGTGATTTTTCTCAGCAGAATCATAATTTGAAGACTATATTGAATGACAAATTTAGTTCTTCCGATCACAAGTTTGAGGGCTCGACCATAATTGGTCTACAACAATGACGATTCTCAAATTGAATTTATTCCAGAGTGATTGGGTTTCCCCAAGCGAACTCTTGTATCAATGAAGCTTCTTATTCGGGATTTCCCCAATGATTCTTCTTCATAGAGTTCTTTTAAAAGTACACCATTACAAGCAGAAGACTTTTCTCAAATGACAATCTAGCTTTTCTCCCCAGTGTCGGGCGGACGCTCGGGTGAAAGACAATCGACAATAGTGTCAATTCTCCAATGAAGTCTCTTCCCCAGAGGATCGATTGATCATCCCCAGTGAACTCTTATGACAACAAGATCGTTCAATTGGATTCCCCAGTGATATCTTCCTTCTCTCAACAGTATCAGGAAATCATGCATCATTTGCATTAAAAAAAAATCACATCATGCATATCATATCATGCATATCATACTCATGCATTAGCTTCGGCTATCTGTTTTGCAGGTTTATCAACTGAAACTGTAAATGTCCTCGTAAGGATCAAATTGAAGGATTAGTTCTCATACGACAAAATTATCCTCTATTCTCCAGCACAAGTTATATACTTGTATGGATCTTCACAACTGATGGTTTCTCCAAATCGAGATGTTTTCCCCAGTGAAACAGTTGTCTCTTTCAGACGGACTCAAATGTCAGCAAATTATCAAACCGGGAATCCCCAGCGAATTTTCCACATGGTTTTCTTACGAAGTTTTCCCAGCGAAGCTTATTTCTCTCCCCAAGTGAGTCTCCTTCAGAAAGGATTACTACAACATTATTCTTGGTATTTTCAAGATTTCTTTCAGACAAGAATCTTCTCAGCAAATACTATTGGCAGTGGCTTCCACAATATACTCCTCTGAGTTGTTCTCAGAAAATTACTTCGAACTTCTGGTGCGTTTATTTCCCCAGTAAGTTATCAACTACTCAACAAATAAATGTCCACCCGGCGGGATGTTTATTCAAATCTCAAAGATATTTCTCCAACTCAGACGTTGATCTACATATCCACTTGCTGCAATGCATTGTCCATACAATGTCAGCAAATTGAAGCTCATTACCCTAGAAGTTTTTCATCACGGTGAATCGATTCTTCTATCAACGGTAAAGCTATCTGCATACAAGTTGAAGATCTTGTCAACTCAGAAGTTGTTCAACATGTCCGTACATGTTCAGTAAGATCTCTCATCAGCAGAAGTGTTGAAAACAAGATTTACCGACTTCATAAACATCTATATCACGCCGGTGTGCTAGATATTGTTTTGTTTATCCCCAGAGAATTGTACTCTCGGGTGCGCTCTGATTTTGTTCGAGTAACTCGGAGGTTACGGTTAAAGACATTCAGCATGCCATGGCTCCTCGCACTTTCGTGCACCAACAATTCCGATATTGTTCTAGCCATCTATCAGAGAACTCTTTGTTAAGTTCTCAATCATGTCAATCAGAGAACTCTTTGTTAAGTTCTCAATCATGTCAATCAGAGAACTCTTTGTTAAGTTCTCAATCTTGTCAATCAGGGAACTCTTTGTTAAGTTCCCAATCATGTCATTTTTCAATTCTGTTTAAGGTTTCCAGGTATTCCTTAGTCAATCAGAGAACTCTTTGTTAAGTTCTCAACCATGTCATCTTTCAATTTTGTGTAAGGTTTCCAGGTATTCCTTAGTTATCAGAGAACTTTTTGTTAAGTTCTCAATCATGTCATTCAGAGAACTCTTTGTTAAGTTCTCAACCATGTCATTTTTCAATTTTGTTTAAGGTCTCCAGGTATTCCTTAGTTCAGAGAACTCTTTGTTAAGTTCTCAATCATGTCATTTCAATTCTGTTTAAGGTTTCCAGGTATTCCTTAGTTTTCAGAGAACTCTTTGTTAAGTTCTCAATCATGTCAATTTTTCAATATATTGTTTTCTTTTCGCTTGAGAAGTTCGTTTCTCTTCTCATAGCATTTTCATTAAAATTGTTGCCAAAGTCATTTCGTGACACGGTTATCCCTGTTGTTAAAATTTCCAATTGTTGTGTTAAAGCATTCCGTTAATGCTTAGCAAGTTTTCTCTTCAAGCGTTTTCTTGGCTCCGTAGTCAAGATTTGTTATCTTTTCTTTTGTGGCATTGGTTTCCGCATCGGGAAAATTTTCGGGTTCTCTAGTATTCAATCCTCTTCCACTTTGAATGTTCGAAAGCTATCAATCTTTCTCACTTATCAAGTTCAAGATGATTGAATAGGAACTGTCGCACCCAAAATTTACCCTCATTTCCATAATCTTTACGGGAATATTGGTTCATGTTCCTTTCTCTTGTATCCACCCGTTATTTAAAGCGAATGATTTGTCAAGGTACGATGATTGTGTTTGATGCAAATCCATCAATTTCAGTTCACAATTGCAAATTCACGAAGCCGGAGGAAGTTCAAGTTCTCGAGCCAATTGGAATGTTGGTTTATGATTTAGCAAATTGACCACGAGTTGGAGTTCAAAGGAAATTTTGAATTCTATTTGTGAAACAAGGCGAGATAGGATTATTGAATTTTACAATGACTCAAATGTTCAAATTATTGTTCAAATTCTAAGTCTTAAATTTACACCAACATTGGCAAGTTGAATTTTGAACACTTTTCAAATACGAGCTTCATTCAAATGTTCTAAACACGCTACAAGAATTCTTGCAAGCTTTGGAAAATTTTGCCGGGATTTGTTTCATTCAAAGTTCGCTACGAGAATAAGTTTATCAATATTTCCAAGTTATTACAAGCATGGAATGTTGGTGTTACTATTCAAAGATCGAAGAATATTCAAACCAAACTTGCTTTTATTCAAATTACCAAATTTTTGGTACAAGAGTAGTTCGAGTTTGGAAAGTACACAAGTTCTCCAAAATGTTGAAACTTCTTACAATTTCAATCCTAAGTTCTACAATCAAAAATTCTACAAGTTTCTAAAGCGGTTTCTACAGTGTTTACAAAGTCTTGAAGTTTCTTGGCCTTTTTCTTCGAATTGCAAGCTTTTCAACGTCGCGGTCATCCGGCTTCCTCTTCATCTTCGTGCCTAAACCACTTGACCATTGTCTTCATCTCGCCACATGAAACAAGAAAGGAAAATCGGGTTAGAAGTTACAAAACATAAACATGAAACAAAACGCAAAACTATCAGAGAATTATTCTTTTGTCAAAGAATCATCATTAGGCGTTGGCGGGAATCAGGTTAATTGCGAAGCCTCAGAATCTTGTTTAAAGATTAATCATCGGCGAAAATGGCTTGCTTGCAAATCGCGGGCTAACCCGGTTCACAAACAAGCGTACAACGGGCAGCAAGCATACAACGCAACAGTTTAAATCCGGGCTGCAAACAATATAAAGCGACAGATCCAATTCCGAAAGCATACAAGAGGCAACAAATCTAATTCTGGGCAGCAGAGTATATACCAGTTCACAGCATGTTTAAAGCCAGACCAAGTATAGCATACATCAGTTCATGATCAGGCCAGCATGTATGAGAAGCAACAATGACAGTTGAGAAGATAAGAAGGAAAAGAAGCAAGATAAGTCAACATAGCAGCCAACATACCAACAGCAGCAACAACAGCAAGAGGCAACAAGAGAGAGTTTTTACCCATGTGCTTGATTATCAGTGTAATGTGAATTTTTTTCACTCAACAGACAGCATACATGGAAATGATAAGATGCCAAAATGCAAATTCAAGTAACAGAGCAGCAGGTATAGCCCAAAGAGGAAATTTGTTATTGACCACAAGCAACTAATTACATGTTACCAATGAGGACAGATGAAGATTACACAAGAATGACAATTAGGCCAAGGCAGAATCTGTTCTAAAGGGGATAACCAAGATCATGTTAAGTTCTGTTCAAACCAAAAGTGTGAGAAGATATAGCAGACAGCAGGAATACTCAAGTGATGTCAGTTCAAGGGACCAGCAGACCAAGACATAACACACAGGATACCAGAAAGAACAAGTGAAAAGTATTTGTTGTTATCCAAATGCCAAAAAATATAAACACAAGTGAGAGCATCAGTTCAAACGATGGAAAATACACAAGTCCAAACCCTGAGAACTAGTTCCAAGCAAGGATAGGATAGACAAGAAAAACCAGTTCAAAAATCTCAAAATCCTAGAGGAGCAAGTATACGAAAAAACAGTTCCCAAACCCAGAATCAAAAAGCATTAACGTTTCATCATCATCTTCCCAAAACAAAAACACCCTCAGAAAGTAGTTTTTCAGGAATACATTCGAATCTGAGAGAGAAGAGAGAAAGGATTAGAGCGATCTCACCCGAGTTCAGTGTTCCGAGTCCCAATTTTCTTTTCCAATTCCGGCCAAAACCAGGTACGTATCTGCAAAACCATGGTATCCGACATTAGAGGACATCAGTAAACAAAGAAATAAACCCAAACGGAGCCAATCGTAGGGTTAGGGTTTCCTTAGACATCGATTGAGAGAGAGGGGTAAGGACGAGGGTTCCGGTCGAAGCCCCGAGAGGGAGAGGACCACCTGTTTTCGGGCAAACCGTCGGGAACGAGAGAACGGCGAGGAAGATCGATAGGGTTTCTGGGTATGCATGCAGCGGGATTCAAAGAGAGAAACGGGAGGATCGTATGAACACAAGCATCGGGGTTTCGTTTTTTTTGTGTTTTAAATAACCTTTTTTTTTATTATTACTATTATATTACTACTACTACTATATTATTATCACTGCTATTTTATTTATTAAATTTTTCTTAAACTATATCATTACCATTATATTATCATTATTACTATTATGTTTTTATTATTACTAATATTTAGTATTATTACTAATTATTATTTATTATCTATTATTATTAATAATAAATATTATCATAGTATTCATAAACCAATAAAATATTTGATATACCCAAAACTACCAAAAATAATAATAGTAGTGTAGTTAGACTCTTTAATAGGATATTTCTAGCATTTTTCTTTGTGTTCTCTATATTCGATATCGACATACCCATATTGCCACTACTTCCATGATCAATGACGCATCGCGCTTCATCCGAAATTTTCTGAAAGGCTCGTTGGGCACTTTATTTGGGCCCAGGAGTATCTATCTCTGGTTTTCTTGTTGCACCGCTCAAATCCGCGTCACCCAGGCTATTTCTGAACCCATCTTTTCATTTAATTTATTTTCGTAAATAATATTTTTGTGCGATGTATTAAATGATTATTGGATCTGATAGTTTGTGTTTGATGATTTATCGATTAAATTATTAGTCGATTCTTCATCAAACAGAAAAAATCGTCTCCAATAATTATTTAAATTTTCGATTGTATTGTATGATATTTTTGTCTGTTTATTTATTCATTCAGCAAACATTCACCATGGTACACTCCGCACACAAACCAAAACTAAAATCAATTCGATTCTGCTTTGATTGACTCATATGTCAATTTCCTAAAGGGTCTCATAGTGGGGGATGGGCATGGCCATCCTCACGAGATCGGTTAAAGCCCTTGTTGCTTTAATCGATCATAACCCGAAACAACATTGGTCTATATACCAATCACCATGCACCAGGGTCTCATGGTCGGGGATAGGAGCACCTATCCTCACGAGGTTAATCAAGTCCACATACTTGGTTAACCATAACCCGCTTCCATTCCATCTCAATGCGTATCAGAATACTTTCGCAATTAAAGTTCTAAACCCCGATCCAACGTCGGGTTTCTTTTCAAATAATTTCTTAAATAAATTTCTATCTCTCCCTGCTCCCACGCATATGGTAGTCAGTCCAGTATCGACCCTCGACCGTATGCTTGGTGTCTTTAATTGAATTTAATTAATGTGAACCATGTTTCACCTCACTTTTCTTAATAAAACTTTTGGGTAGAAAAAGATGATTCGGATGTTTCTGTCCACTCATCCGAGTAATTGGGGCGTTAGCCGTTGAACGCTTATGGTCCAATACTTGTCTCCCACATAAAAAACAGCTCAACTCACTCAAACTCTTTTTATCGCTCATATGCGATCTTTAAAACTCTTTTCAGATAAAGAGGATGCAATAGTCGTTTCAAATACGAACGAGGACTTAAGCTTTTCAAACAAACAAAACAAGTCTTAGTTCAAAGCATTTGAAACGTCTAAACGCACAATTTTTCAGATAAAATCAATACAACCAATTAAAACCTTTTTAAGAGGAACTACAGAGTTTTGACTTTCCCATTGCACAAGGGAATATGTAGGCACACGGTTCAAAAGCCGTGCCAAACTCAAAATAATAATAAACAAATTCTGTTTCTTTTATAACTTAGAGATTAGCGAATATACACACACACGTAGAACTAAATGGGTCCCATCGAGTACGATGGATGTAAGGGGTGCTAACACCTTCCCCTTGCATAACCGACTCCCGATTCCAATTTTTGGTCGTAGACCGTCTTATCCGTTTGTTTGGGGTTTTATCTATATTTTCCCTTTCCTTTTGGAATAAATAAAATTAGGTGGCGATTTCACTGTTTTCGAGAATTAAAAGATTTTTGAAAATCGAGTTGCTTCAATCTCCATATCAAGTTTCAAGCCACACAGCACAAATTTGCTCAATCAATTGCTTAGATGGTTGAAAGTCAGTTGTATTGGACAAAATGTCAATCATGGTCAACATACAATCAAAATTCTCCATTTTTTTGGTAAACATAAATATTTTTAAGTAAAATTCATCATTTGATAAAGGTTTGATCATGATTCATCAAGAAAACTCAAGATTTGATCAAAAGTCAAAAGTTGCTAAATTAGGTTTCTTAAGGAGAAGTCAACTAAATTTTGACAAAGCATAACTTTCACATTCTTCATCAGAAATTCCTCAACCAAAGATCTTTTTGAATGGAATTCAATTATCTACAACTTTGTCACTTATAATTTTTTCCCAAAAAATGTGTCATTTGAGAGGTATGGGGCAAGACATTATAGGTCATTTCAAAAGTGAACAAAAAGTCATCTTTTATAAAAGAAGTGTAGATGAACATAGAAGCTTCAATTGAGATGAAACCAAAGTGAGGTTTTATAGGACATATTAAGCTTTCTAAAAAGTCCAAGATCATCTCCAAATGTTGAGAATTGAGCAAGATATGATTGGTTCAAGTTTGGTAATTTTGAAGAAGTGCATGAAATACATATTGAGCAAAACTTGAATTTTGGACTAATGGGCCTAAGTTTTGGGTTTCAAACATGTACATGGCCATAAATAGGACGTCTAAATTCATGCTCACATTTTTGTGATTTTTATTTATATTTATTTGGATTTTATTCATTTAAAAAAACTAAATAAATCAAATAAAATACAAAAATAGTGAATTAACTCGTGGGGCCTTGTTTGAATCACATGGAGGCCCAAAAGATCTGCCTTGGATGCCAAGAAACCGAGTAAAAGTGATTGAGGCATGATTGAAGCTCAAAATATAAAGATTTGGTTATGATTCCAAATCAAATATTTTTCATTCAAAGTCATGGATTTTCTTCAAATTTGTTGACCTAATTCGTTCTCTTATATATACACAACAATATCACATGCGCAAGAAACAAACAAACTTCCTCAAGAACCCTAACATAATTCACAAAATCTAGAAAAATAGATCAAGGTTGAGACCTTAATTGCAAGCCAATTCAAGAAGTTTGGAGGATCAAATCATCCTCATCGACCCTCTCTGAAGCAAAATCAATCATCACCAATGTCCAAAACCCCTTGAATCGATTCGACCAAGTACCACAATTTGCATCTTTCTTGATTTTCGATTATAGAGATTTACGCATCATAAACATGTTTTGATTATATATTTGTGTTTGTATGAATATATAGAATCTTTCTGGATGGTTTGATTTGAGTTTTAGTGCAGGTATGGAGAAACACCATTGTTAGGGTTCCGGGTTCACGAATTGGGGAACCTTAGTAAGAGGAAAGCTTGGCCAAAACCAAGGGCACCATCAAACTTAGAGGAAAATTTCTAATCGATCCATGCCTCTGGGTCAGATTTATAATTCGTATTTTTTGAGTTTTGATTTTGCAGGGTTTTAGTGACGCAAAGACGTCGTCGGTATAGGCTTACCGATGGAAAAGTCGTGGGTAATTTTCCAAAAGAATTCAAATTGGAGACGATGAACAAGGTTGGCGCGTTTTGATTTCAAACATTTTCTTAATTAATTAATTTCATATATATATATATATATATATATATATATTTGGAATCAGGTAAATAAATGGATGTATAGCCACCCCAATGGTCAAACACCACCCTCAAGGCGTGGGTTCGATCCCTGCCTTTTTCATTTTTTTCAAATATTTTCTGATCTTGTAGGGTAACACACATATATTTATGGAGGCATGATTATATTACCACAAGCATGTGGTTGAGTGGCGAATTTTTGAACCAACACCTCCCAGGGCAAAACCATATTTTTTAACACTTGTTTTTCTTCATATTTTCCTATTTTAATTTTCTTTCACAAATTATTTTTAATACTTTAAAAAACCCTAAAAATATTTTATTTTCAGATTTAGGTTAGAAAAATGTTTATTTAATTTTGACATAAAAAATATTTCATTTTTTATTTAGTTTAGAATTATTTTCTTAATTAATCAATAATTAACTTAAAATTTTTCTTTTCCATTAAAAATCAATTCTAAAATAAATAAATAAAATTCCTTACCACTTAGTACTTTAGGTTATTTAAATAATCGCACAATTAATTTTCATGGTTCTTTTTATTATTATTGCTTTTAAATTCTAGAAATTGATGTATAGGTCGCACGGTTGTTTCTATTATAGCGTAGACTTACTTTCCTCACACTTTTTTTTCCTTATTATGTAACTGCTCATGGGATGTAATAGTCTAGGTTCAATTTCCTTTTCTGCATCTTATTATGTATCTGCCTTGAAGCCATGTAATAGCGTGGGAACTTTTACTTTCCGCACCTTTATTTTATGTATATATTAACTGTTAGATGTATGTTAATAGGATTGTACAGTAAGATCTAAAATCAATGCTAGATAACCCTAAATCTAAAGATAAAATATTTGAAAATAACACACTCTTTGCACACTTGCACCCTTAAGGTATCTTCTCTTGTTGCCTTACGAATAATGGTCATATCTCTCGAATGTAGGGATATCTTAGCAAAGTTTCCTACGAATAACATCATCATAGTCCCTTCGATATAAAGATCATAGTCCCTCGATGACCCTCTGAGTTGCCTTCGAAAATATGATCTTGTCCCTCGATTGTTTCCTACGAAAAATGATGATAGTCCCTTCGAAATGCTAAGGTATCCTTACAATGTTGCCTACAATGACCATTCGATGACCATTTGATGACTCTACGCTTGTCCCTTCACATCCAATGGGTGGGGCTACCTACCAACTAATGGTATGGATAATAGTATCCTAAAGGAGAAGGAAAATAACAAGAACGCCCTTTGAGTGGGTAAATTAATCTTAATTGCTTGATTATTAAACAAAATACTTTTCACACCTCACATTTTCAAACAAATATTTTCAAAACACTTTGTACGTGTTCTTGAGGACTGATAAGAGAATCATTTTACGAAGTTAAAATCAAAATATTTTCAAACAAATCACACACACAAAAGCATGTTTTCACAAGTTAGCTAAACAATTAAGAGCTTCTAGATAACTATGGATGAAAAGGGTGCTAACACCTTCCCTTTTCATAACTTACCTCCCGAACTCAGAATCGATAAAAGGTCCTTCATGTTCTTTTCACATTTCTTTATTGGATAAAAGAAAATTAGGTGGCGACTCTTGCTAACCGCAACATTTGCGATAAAATGCAAAATAACTAAGTCAGTTCTTCCACCGTGTTATAGAACTAGCGAGTCTGCTAGGGAGAATACCTAAAGAGGGGTTGCTTTAGGGTTCTTAGATCACTTTAAATTTCTTTCATTGTTTAACTTATCTGATTTATTTTTAAGGGTTTTGCTTGGGTATTATTGCTTGTAAGGATCCTACACCCGGATCCAGGTTTCCTTAGGTAAGTAACAATTGATCATTGCGACTGTCCGGCATAGACCGACATGGTTAAAATGATGGCTACGGTTAGTGTGATGCTTTGGATGTCCAGATGTTCCTCAAGTCCAGTTCAGGAAAGATTTAGCGTCTGCATGGTGGCATCGACACTAACTAAATATTTAGAACCTTAATTGACCTATCTTGGCCATTAGAAGGTAGTGAGATAGCCGACTTTGGTGCAGACTTGGTTGATACTCGATGCTATGCTCATTGAGATTCGACTTTCAGGATGTTTTGGTCGGCCACTTGGGTGCCGCACTGAAATAAAGCATACGGGAAAGATTCGGGATATGTGATTCCTAGAAACTGGTTACTATTGTTGGACAGGTTGAACCAACTTAACTTTAGTAAAGGATACATACCTATAGACCTCATGCAAGCCTTTAAACCTAGGGATCTTGTGTGACTTGTTTGTGTTTGCGATTTATTTAAAGCATGACACATGACATCATGACATCATACCATCATAATATTTCACTAACCATTTCAAGGACCTAGAGATTTATCTTTGCTCTTTGTTGTAGGGTTATGGCTTCCGCTCTTAAGAAAACTATCTGAATCAACTTTGTAGGGATACCTGATCGGAAAAATAGCAAGTGTACTATTTTAGCCGATGTAGTTATAATGAGTTTCCCCAAGTATCGATCTCGAGGACTGCGGAGTAAATACCTATTCGTGCTCTTAATTTAATTGAACAAAAACAATGGTTGGGTTGATTTTAAAAGTTTCAATTACGCTTGTAACAAGTGATGACTGATGAAATATAATGAGAATGATGCTAGGGTGAGTGGTTGATTTAACAAAACTACGACCTGAATCCAGATTTCCTCATTGCATATGAAAACTATCAATTACCTATCTCTAGATTGTTCTTCCTTAAGTCCTTAATGAAGACACTATTAAAACCCTAATCCTTATTCAAATGTCCATTCGAACAACTCTTAGTTTTAACCATAACGATATCGAGAATTCAAGTGATTAAAAAGAGTTCCTAGTCCTAGGTGAGACTCATAATAACCTAATTGTGTAGAAACCCTAACAATCACAGTCCTGCCAATTGTTAGTCATAGGTATACATGTATTTGTCCGATACATACTCATAAGAACACCACACAATTAAATTGAAATAGATAAACATGCATTAAGGAAATCAAGAATCAGAATTCATACAATCATCAAACGAGGACCACCCCCCTAGCATTGGGGGGTTTAGCCTCTCATAATATTAGAAGAAAACAACAAATGAGAGTTAAACATTACAAAGAATTATGATGACTTTGATCTTCAATGGTGGCTGCCCTTGAATCTCGCCGTCTCCGAATTCCTCTTTGTCGCTCTCTTCCCTCTGTGATATTTTTTCCCTAATTTCAAAAGTGCCTTCTCTTTTTCCTAAAATTCCTTCTAATAGTCTCAGTCACATCCCAATATTAGCCAAAGTCCAAAATACCCTTAATGACAAAGAAGAGATCCAAAACTCAAAAAATAAAGTTTCCTCCCGCGTCCATCAACACGGGCCGTGTTGATTAACACGGGCCGTGTTGATTAACACGGGTGCCCGTGTTGGTCTTCAAAATCCAAGGGAACTCTCCAGGTCAATCAACACGGGCCGTGTTGATGAACACGGGTGCCCGTGTTGATCCACTGACTTGGGCTAATTTTCACTTTCCACTGGCTTTTCAACACGGGCCGTGTTGATTCACACGGGTGCCCGTGTTGATTCCTCTGTAGCCTCCAATATTCTGATTTTTTGCACTTCTTTTGTTCCGATTTGTTCTGTTTCATTCTTCTATCCCTGAAAACACTTAAACACGTAACCAAAGCGTAAAATGCGATAAAAAGACATATAACACTAGACAAATAAAAGAAACGATAACGAAACTCAATGCTAAATAACTGTGTAAAAACCACCGATCAAATTCCCCCAAACTTAAATTGTTGCTTGACCTCAAGCGACGATTAACAGAACTAATGAAAATTCAAGCAGATCGGTACTCATATGCGAGTTCGTTCTTATTGCTCGAAAGTAGTGCGCTCAGCATTCACATGACACTAAAACACCTTCCAACTATGCTTCGCACTTAAATACTCTCTTTCCGCTTTTCCTCCTCTTTCATTCGCACAATCAAATTAAGGCACTGGGAATTATGACAATCATCATATGCATATGACTAGCCAAGAACTTCACTTATTTAGGCACCAAACGAATAGCATTTGCCATTTTCTAATATCGATGAAATTTTCAAACCTTTTGGTTATTTATTGTCCTTTTACTGGACGACGTTTGGGGATCAACCCCCTTTGGGCTGAATAACCTGGTGAGGGCTACCCAACTTAGCGGGCTGGTTTCCTTTTACCGTCTTTTCATCATCCACTGCCACTTTATTTGATTCCTAACCAATCATACCTGCATGTGAATCAAAATTATGCCAGACTGTATAGATAAACTGTTCAAGGAGTACTTCGCAGACCTTAAGCACTTTAGTACGAATCGACACGTTGGATTCGTATCAATGTCACATTATTCCGACTTTCCTACCTTCAAACAATCATCCCTGCATCTCACACAATATCAACCCCGACCTTTGTTGAAATACAAGCTCTTGTGTAAAACAAAACAAAATTTTTGGTCAAGAACTCAGAAGATTTGGGAGAATTTCTACTAGTGTTATTACACAGCATTTATCATCAACTTAACAAAAATCAAACAAAGCAATAAAGCAATAAAACCTCCCCCAAACTTGAATTAAACATTGACCTCAATGTTTCAGATCAAACTCGAGAGAAGTGACTCACAAAGGGTGATGCAACACCAGTTGCTACCTCCTAGCTTTCGCAAGATAGGATCCCTTTTTATTACCTGCAAACAAAACACAAAGGAAAACTAAGTTATGAAAAACGTGGGTTACCTCCCACGTAGCACTTCGTTTAACGTCGCATGGCTCGACGGGTCATCCCCTTACGGGGGGTACTTTCTCTTCCACACCTTGGTGCTTGTACTTTCCGCAACCCAAAATTCAACCCCCTCAAGAGCCCGAACCACTGCGTGATTCACGTTACTTTCAACTTTCATCTCCTCACCTTTGTCTACCTTATTCTTTGGCTTCTTCTTGAACTTGGGAACTTTAATTGATGCCACCGAGAGATTCTTCCGAGACTTCTTGGGAGTGAATTTGAAATTTTGCTCTCTCCTCAATTTTGACGGACCAACGAAAATTTATTATTTTCACCGCACCTTGTTCTGGACCTCAAACACCTTCATGGTTATCTCCTCTTCAAAATACTTTAGCGTTAGATGACTGTCTCAATATCAAATTTGCACTGCTAGTCAATAAAAGGTCGACCAAGAATGATCGGGGTCTCTTCATCTTGGTATGTCCATGATCCGAAATCCACGGAAAAGCAAATTTTTCAATCTCGACCAACACATCTTCACTATCCCATAAGACTTCTTGATGGTGTGATCAGCAAATTTTAATTTTGTTCCACTCCGCTTATCTTTTCAATGCCAAGCCTCTTGAAAATTGATAATGGCATTAAACTCACACTAGAGCCAGAATCAATTAGAACCCTTTTGAAAGTTTTATCTTTTATGGTGCATGGTATTGCCACCGATCCAGATCCTACGCTTGCGGTATTTTTCTCGGTGCGATTGCACACAACTTTTCATCAACGAGTCCATGTTCATCATCTGTTGGCCGCTTTTTTGATAGGATCTCCTTCATGAATTTCGTGTACAAAGGCATTTTCTCGAGTGCTTCAAACAAAGGTATGTTGATCTCTAGCTTCTTGAACAATTTGACAAATTTATCGAACTCTTTCTTTTTTTCGTCCTTCTTTGCCACTCGTGAGGGATATGGAAGCCTAATCACAGGTTTACTCTTTTCTTCAGATGGCTTCACCGGTAGCGCCACTTCTTCCTTTTTCCTCTTGTTCTCTCTCACTTCTAAATCCACTTCTATAAGTTCATCATCAACTTTTACCTCATCTTCTCTTTCTTTGGAAACATTTGCACCCCTCGTTGTGACAGCATTCACATTCTCATGGTTCTTCGGATTGCCTTGTGCTTGCATTGCTACTTGTTGCACAATTTTCCCCATTTGAACCTCCAAATTTTTAATCGCAACCGTGGTGTTCCTGTGATTGCTTCGTGTTTCTTCTTGGAATTGGGAAGTGGGGGCAGCCATTTTTTCAAAGGCCACTTCCCACTTTGCCTTCTGAGGAGCTTGTTGTTGCTGATCTTTCCAAGCAAAGTTCGGATGATTCTTCCACCCAGGGTTATAGGTGTTAGAATAAGGATTATTCTGCCTCAAGAATTTTATCTCCTCAATTTGTTTCGGAGTTGCCAGACATTGTGCAGTCATGTGCGGTCCACTACAAATGTCACAAACCACATTTTTAACCTGTGCCACCTGTTGAGTGCCCATGTTCATAGCTTTAAGCTTTTTCTCCACTTCTGCAGCTATCGCTTCCTCGATTTTGAGTTGTTTATTTACTTCCAACTTCAAATCAACCACTCCCTCTGGTTTGCTTGCAGCCCTGTCATATAATTCCAAATGCTCATTTGCAGCTATAGCTTCAATAATCTTCTTGATACCAGTGGCTGTTGAGAAGTTGGATGAGCCACCAGCTGCTGTGTCAATGAGTTGCTTCGTTTTGATTCTCAGACCATTCACAAACATCTGCATCTGCTCAGTCTGATCCAAGTTATGAGTAGGACATGCCACCAAGAGTCTTTTAAATCTCTTAAAAGAGTCTCCTAATGATTCACCCTCCTTTTGCTTGAAATTCAAGATCTCATATCTTTTCCTCATGAACACGGATCTTTGGAAAATACTCATTGAGGAATGTTGTTTCCATATCTTCCCAAGATGTAATGCTACCTGCTGGAAGAGAATAGAACCACTCCTCTGCTTCATCTGCCAAGGTGAACGGAAACATTCGCAACTTTTTCTGTTCTTCAGTATGCCCATCTATCTTTAGAGTGGTGCTCATAGTCAGAAATAGTTGCAAATGCTTGTTAGCATCTTCATTAACCCTTCCAGAAAAGGATCTCTTCTCCAACTGCGTGATGGTGCTCGGGTGGAGCTGAAAATTAGGAACATTAACGGGTTGGTTGACGATGGTCATTCTTCCCCCTGGTGCATTTGTCCCTCCATAATCCCCTAGCAATCTCTCTTGAGGTAGATTCATTGGTTCTTCTTCTGACTCTGAGCCGGAGTGTGTTGAATTCCTACCTTCTTCCTCGGCCAGTCTTGCTTGTTTTGCTACTCTTCGCCGAGCGCGAAGGGTTCTCTCTATTTCTGCGTCAAAAAGATATTCTGCTGCTGAGGTCTGACCTCGCATACAAATATTAGACACGATATTAGTTCTAATACAATGTAAAAGAAAATAAATAAACAAATGAAAAGAAATTTTTTAATTGCAGAGCAATAAAATTTCAAACAAATTAAGAGTAAGTTAGTATTTTGGCAGTCCCCGGCAACGGCGCCAAAAACTTGATCGGAAAAATAGCAAGTGTACTATTTTAGCCGATGTAGTTATAATGAGTTTCCCCAAGTATCGATCTCGAGGACTGCGGAGTAAATACCTATTCGTGCTCTTAATTTAATTGAACAAAAACAATGGTTGGGTTGATTTTAAAAGTTTCAATTACGCTTGTAACAAGTGATGACTGATGAAATATAATGAGAATGATGCTAGGGTGAGTGGTTGATTTAACAAAACTACGACCTGAATCCAGATTTCCTCATTGCATATGAAAACTATCAATTACCTATCTCTAGATTGTTCTTCCTTAAGTCCTTAATGAAGACACTATTAAAACCCTAATCCTTATTCAAATGTCCATTCGAACAACTCTTAGTTTTAACCATAACGATATCGAGAATTCAAGTGATTAAAAAGAGTTCCTAGTCCTAGGTGAGACTCATAATAACCTAATTGTGTAGAAACCCTAACAATCACAGTCCTGCCAATTGTTAGTCATAGGTATACATGTATTTGTCCGATACATACTCATAAGAACACCACACAATTAAATTGAAATAGATAAACATGCATTAAGGAAATCAAGAATCAGAATTCATACAATCATCAAACGAGGACCACCCCCCTAGCATTGGGGGGTTTAGCCTCTCATAATATTAGAAGAAAACAACAAATGAGAGTTAAACATTACAAAGAATTATGATGACTTTGATCTTCAATGGTGGCTGCCCTTGAATCTCGCCGTCTCCGAATTCCTCTTTGTCGCTCTCTTCCCTCTGTGATATTTTTTCCCTAATTTCAAAAGTGCCTTCTCTTTTTCCTAAAATTCCTTCTAATAGTCTCAGTCACATCCCAATATTAGCCAAAGTCCAAAATACCCTTAATGACAAAGAAGAGATCCAAAACTCAAAAAATAAAGTTTCCTCCAGCGTCCATCAACACGGGCCGTGTTGATTAACACGGTTGCCCGTGTTGGTCTTCAAAATCCAAGGGAAATCTCCAGGTCAATCAACACGGGCTGTGTTGATGAACACGGGTGCCCGTGTTGATCCACTGACTTGGGCTAATTTTCACTTTCCACTGGCTTTTCAACACGGGCCGTGTTGATTCACACGGGTGCCCGTGTTGATTCCTCTGTAGCCTCCAATATTCTGATTTTTTGCACTTCTTTTGTCCCGATTTGTTCTGTTTCATTCTTCTATCCCTGAAAACACTTAAACACATCACCAAAGCGTAAAATGCGATAAAAAGACATATAACACTAGACAAATAAAAGAAACGATAACGAAACTCAATGCTAAATAACTGTGTAAAAACTACCGATCAATACCTTCTCAACTCAAGGAGTTAGTCTGAAAAGTTCCTGACCATGCTCAGTTCATCAAAAGACATGCTTATCTACTCGACTTGGTTATCTCCGGTTTTGAAGAAGATATGATGAGATTCGTCTTCTAGTTCTTTGATCCGAAGCATCACTGCTTTACCTTCCCAGATTATCAAGTGGTACCTACAATGGAAGAATTATCTAGGCTACTTCGAATACCCATTCTTGATCATATGCATTTCACCATTCTAGAAAAGTTCCATGCCCTGAAGACATTGTAGAAGCTTTACACCTAAAGCGGTCAGACATTGAAGCGAATTGGGAAACAAGAAGTGGAGTTAAGGGTTTGTGTTGTACCCCAATTTCCCTAAGATTCTCTCATACTTCATACAATTGCATTACACAAAGATCACAAATTGGTTCTCTCTCTCTCTTATCTATAGGGTTTGCCCTTTGGGAGATCACCAAGCACCTTGTGGAGGTGATTATTGCTTGTGTGTGATGATTGATATTTGACTAACCATGGTGTGTATACTTTGCTCTCTAAATGTTGTAGGTGAATGGTGCACAAGTTCCTCAAAGAGCTGATAGGTCCATGAGTGTATTTCCATGCCTTCTCTTATCGATTCTCAAGATTTTGAAAGTATTGTCTCTCATTGAAGACTTCTCTTATCATCAACTATTCCCTCTTATCTTGAATGTATGCTTCATGATTGAAAGATATCATCAAATTCAAATAATTCTCCATCCTATGGCCATCTCTCTTGAAACTAGGGTTTTGGACTTCAAAGGACCATATCTTGATGTTTGTGTGAAGTTTGTGGATGAATTCAAATCCATTTTATTCTTAAGAGGACTTCCAATTGAATATTCTTGGATCCAATAAGTTTAATTGATGAAAAGATTGTTTTATAAGTCTATGATTGACCACCCTCTAGATTGATGCTTCATCTATCTTGTATGACTTCAAAGGATCATAACTTGGTCATCTCTTGTCTCTTTGAGCTCATTTTTATTTCACAATGAACCTAAAGATGTATAATACAACTTAGTTCAATTGGTGAGAAAAGAAAATGCTTGGAAACTTTCCTATGAGGTCAAAAGAACACATGTCCTTGATGAATTCCTCAACTTTTGGTCAATCAACTTCAAATGAACATATCTTGATCATCATTTATCATTTTGAGGTCATTATTTTTGCATAATAATCTTGAAGAAGTAAACCTTATATCCATATAAGACTTGAATATTGAAAGCGTTTGAAAGTTGCTTGCAGAAGTCAAAAGATTATATGTCATTTCACAAATTTTCATCAAATTCACAAGATCATAAATTTCTCAATTTTTGGAATTTTTGAGTGATTCTCTTTGCCAAATGTTCCTTGGGAGGTCTAATTCATATCATCTTTGAAAAAAAAAGAGAAAATTTTGAGTGGAAGGGCAAGTTTGAAGAAGAAACATTATAGGTCAGTTTTAGAAAGTGGACAATGTATAACATCAAGACTTGACTAATATGGAAGATCAAAGAAGATGGACCTCTTTTTCCATATTTTTTTTACAACCCATTTTTCTTTTTCCCTCTTCCCGAAGACAACATTAATGTTTTCCTACCGTTGATAAACTTCATCCCTGGTTAAAGGTTCAAGAGCCTCATAAAACTCTTGCTCTCCATCAAAAGCCTTTCGCAATCTACAATAAGAATGACCGAGTTTTAGAAATTTTTGGTGCCCAAGGTAAACGATATTTTTTCCAAACTCATGTTGGTGATAACAAGTATTATATTCACAAATAGAACACTCTTTATGTCCTTTGACACTATATCCAACCAAGTTACCATAAGTAGGAAAGTCGTTAATTGTGAAAATAACATCGCACGAATCTTAAAATTTTCCCCAAAAAATGCATCATCAACTTCAACTCCTTCATCCCACAAAAGTCATAAATCATCAATTAATGGACTTAAATAAACATCTATGTCACTACCAGGTTATTATGGTCCAGAAATCACCATACTTAATAGTATATACTTGCACTTCATGCACAACCAAGGAGATAGGTTATAAATAGTGAGAAGAATAGGCCACGAAGAATGATTAGTACTCGGATTACCAAAGGGATTCATTCCATCGGTGGCAAGTCCAAGCCTAAGGTTTCTTGTCCAACTCTAATATCTAGAAACAACGAATCAATTTTCTTCCATTGCAACGAATCATCTACATGGCGAATGTTTCCATCACGAGTCCATTCATCTGCATGCCATCTAATATTTTTTGCGTCATTCAAATTAGCAAAAAGTCTCTTAAATCATGAAATTATTGGCAAGTACCATAACACTTTAGCAATAGGATGCTTTGTACTAACATTTCCATAGTCATTGTCATCACCATTGTTGGACTTCAGCTTGTAACGCAACACGCCTCACTTTGGACATTGATACAAGTCTTCATAATCTTTCATGTATAATGTGCAATCATTAGGGAAATCATGTATTTTGATATACTCCAGGACCATTGGACACAATATCTACTTTGCCTCATAGAAACGATCCGAAAAATTGTTATCTTCTAGTAACATATGTTTTTGCAATTCAAGTAATTTTGTGAAACTCTTATCCGACCATCCATTTTTTGCCTTCAGGTTAAACAACTCTAACACCACCGACAATCATGTAAAATATGTGCATCCCTTATATAAAAGGGCGTCTTTATCACGACATAAAGTATCATAAATATGTGCATTCTTAAAAGAAGATTCCTCAATATTACGGAACATATCCTCTAGTTGATCTTCCATATATTCATCTTCATCCACTCTTTGACTTTGTGACACCCGACTTTCCTTTTTACCCACTTCACCATACCACGTCAATAATATATAATTTTGACATATACCATTACAACAAAGATGTTGTAATATTTCTTCCTTTGTACCCTTATTGATATTAACGCAAACAACACAAGGACAATAAAATATACCATCATTGTCAGGAAGATGTTTATCAGCGTATTCAAGGAATTCAAGAACTTCTTTCTCATAAACTCTACCTAATCTATCAGCTTTTATCCAACTACGATTTATAACAACTTCTGAAATTTATACACATATAATAATGTGAATTACACACCAAATCTAATCCAAAAACTAACTTGAGCAAATGCAAATCTAAACCTAAAGCATATGAAAAATGTACTCTCATACTGACTGGAACATATATACAACATAAACAAAGAAAAATGAAATAAATATATTGAAGAGTACCGTACTTCGAAGCTGAAGAATCTTATGCACGTAAAAAATGAAGATGTTGAAGAGTACCGTACTTCGAATGTGAAGAATCAAATGAACGAAGAAGGTAAATATTTGAGCATATACAAAATAAATCAAGAAAAAACGAATGAAGATGTTGACGAGTACTCTACTTCGAAGCTGAAGAATCAAATGAATGAAGAGGGTGAATATTTGAGCTCCAAATGAATGGATATGAAGAGGGTATAGAGCCACCGCGTCATCTCTAGCTTGCTTGTTCACCTGGGGCGTCTTATGAAAGAAATACAAAATAAATTTTACTTTAATTTATCAGTAAATCATTTAATCGCGATTGGATAAAGCAACCGTAGTGGAAACTTAAGTCCTCTAACAACGGTTGACTATTCACCGTTGTCAAATCATTTACAATTTATTTTTTTAATAATGGAGATAGGTGACACACGCTTAACATATTCTAAAAAATAAAAACATGTAGTTGTTGGGAATTGAAATGTGCTATGTGACACCCCAATATTTCATTTATTAAATAATTAGAATTTTTAATTATTAATTTAATTATTGGTATTTTTGGATTATTGGAATTATTTAATTAAAATAAAAGTGGGGTTGTTGGTGGTGTGAAGTGGGGGTGTGAGGAGTAAAAGGCTCTACTCACACTATTTGTTTTATTATTATTATTTTTAGAGTAATAAGAATAAAAGGAAAGGAAAAGAGAAGAATTGGGAATATTTTCATTCTACGTGAAAGTGAGAAGAGGAAAAGGAACGGAAGAGCCAAGAACGCTAACAATCAAGAAATTCTCACAAGGTAAGGGGTGATTTTCTCTGATTGTTATGCCTTATGAGTTTTTAAATCAATAGGATTGAATAATATGTTAGGAATCCGATTTAGGATTTCTAGGTCGTGTCGTAACGATGTTGTTGTCGTAAAAACCCCAATTGGAATACATAGTGATTGTTATTATCTGTATATTAATGTTGTGGATTGATTATGAAGAGCAATTCTACTGTTAATTGTATATAAGAATGCACAATTTTTACTGCATATGTCGTGCTTTGAATGCTGGAAAAAGATTGGGTTAATTGGAATGGTAATATAGTGAAAAATCTGGTTTTTGGGTAGAAATATGCAGCATGAGTCGACACATAAGGCTATGTGTTATACCCCAAAATTTGCTCTCCTACTTCTCAAGACAATCCACAACTCCATACTCAAGGATTTCACAAGGGGTGACTAGATAAACCATCTCCTAAGCAATCCATCCCAGCTAGGGTTCTGCCCCTCTAAAGATAAGATGGATTTCCAGTGATTCAAGTGGTCATCATACCTCATCATTTTCTGCAATGGACCACCATATCAAGTTTCAAGCCTTACAAGTCAAATTTTCTCATCCAGTTGCTTAGATGGTTGAAAATCAGCTGTATTGGACAAAAAGTCAATTGTGGTCAACATACAGTCAAACTTCATAATTTTTTATCAACATCAATATTCTGAAGTAGTATTCATCATTTGATCAAGGGTTGACCATGATTCATCAAGAAAAGTCAAGAGCTTATCAAAAGTCTAAGTTGCTAAACTAGAGTTCTTCAGACAAAAGTCAACAGAACTTTGACCAAGCATAACTTTCACATACTTTATCAGAAATTTTTCTACCAAATCTCATTTTGAAGAGAATTCAATTCTATACAACTTCATGTCTCACAAGCTTGGGCTGGAAATGCTTCATTTGGAAGTTATGGATCAAAACATTACAGGTCCTTTTAAAAAGTCCACAAAAGTCATCTTTTTGCAAAGAAGTGTTCATGAGCATGGAAACTTCAATGAAGATGAAACCAAAAGGGATGTTTATAAGACATCTTGATCTTTCTAAAAAGTCCAAGAACACCCAAAAATGTTAAAAATTCAGCAAGATACAAATTGTGCAAGTTGAGCATTTTTGAGGAGGCGCATGAAGGAAAATACCTAACAAAAGCAAATATTTTTAAATGGGCCTGAGATTTTATGATCCAAACTTGATTATAAGATTATCCATGGTCTATATACTCCTTGCCACGACTCCCTTTCAATTTATTTAATTTATTTTAGATTTAAAGCATTTAAATTCAATTTCAATTAAATAAAATACAAGGATGATTGATAATACATGTTGGGCTTATTTTCCAAGCATTTTGAGGACCAAGGAAGCCCATGCTAGCTGTCAAATTTGTGCAAGACTTGATAGGAAATATTAGAGACCAAAAAAGGCAATATTTGGTCTTTATTTTTAAGGAATTATATCTTAATCAATGTAAGATATTTTCTCCTTTCGTTGACCTAATTCAAATCTCTTATAAATACCTCACAAGATCAGAAGTCAAGGACGGAAAAAAACACAAAACCCTAGCCTCCAAGAACCAAACTCTCACTCCAAAATTTCCATACAAAGTTGCATTTTCGAATTTCTACTTGCAGCCTTCTTCAAGGCCTTCCAACCACTCATTCTTATTTCAAAGGTAAAAAAGGTAAGACTGGATCGTTTTCCATGGACCATACACGTTGAAACACCTTCATACACATTAATCCGTTTGTATATACTATCAAATTCGTATTTTTATTTATATTGCATTTTGATAAAAACTAACACTACTAATGCTTTCCTGAGATGCTATGAAATAGTTTAGAATGATCGCATGAAGCTTTTCATGGCCAGAACTCAATCTTCCATTGTTAGGGCTTCAAGCTCATGAAGCTTTGGATCTAGGAATACAGGCAGTTCCAGACTGAAATAATATCACCATTGAATTCGCAGCATCCAGAATATGTGATCTGGGCTTTTGTTTCTCTTTAAATGGTGTATTTTTGCAGATTTTGGAAAGAACACACAACCGGAGAAGATAATCGGAAGTCACGTCCGGCGCTTCTGGCTTTGAGTCAACCGACAAGGAAAAGAAGTAGAATACATGTTAATCCATGTAACATAATTCATGGATGTATCACCGCCTCAGCGGTTCACCTTGCGCGCACTAAGCCATTCCTTTCCAAAGGCACGGGTTCGAACCCTGCCTTTTGCCAGAACTCCTAATGTTTTTTCTTCGATTTTTCGGGTTCGAAGCACGCCTCCGAGCTCCACCTGGACCCCCAGAGACAAAATCATCTCCAAGCTCCACTGGACCCCGAAGGAGTCACCCCGAGCTCCACGGATCCTCGAATGAAACCCCAAGCTCCACGGGCGTCCCCAAAAAAAATCTCCAGAAGCCCCAGCTTCTAGACCCTTCCAGATGTAGAAGCTCCAGCTTCTAGACACGCTCTACATGATTCTCCCCAGAAACTCCAGTTTCTGGGTACCCAAGGCGCGCCACTCACAGAAGGCTTGGCTTCTGTGGCAACTTCCGTCAGAAGCTCTGATGATTTTTCTTTGTTTTATTTATTTTTTCTGCTTTTGCTTATTTCCCTTTTATTTAATTTAATTAATTTAATTAGTAATTAGGTTAAATAATTAGTTTAATTAGGTAATTTCACAAATAATTTTCTCCATGCTTTTTTAATTAACTTAATTAGTTTAATTTAGATTAATTTTCATCAAATATTTTTAATTAAAATCAATTAGAACTAGGATTTTTTCTCATATTAATATTAACTTTCAAAAATACCAAAAATATTAGGATTTAGGTTTTTTCACTTAGACCCTTCATTTATTATTCCACATTTTAAATTCTAGAAAGGTTGTATAGGTTGCAGTTTTTTTATCATGTAATAGCTTAGGACCTTTACATTTCTGCCTTTACTTTCTGCACTCCCATATTATGTATCTGCCCCAAAGCCATGTAATAGCGTATGACCTTTATATTTCTGCAATTTATTTTCCGCACCTATTAACTGCTAGTAATTAGGCGTGTATGACAAGATTAAAAACAACATAGATCACTTATAAATCACAAGATAAAATATCTGAATACAAACACTATTCACACTTGCACCCACCTTAGGGTATTCTCTCTCGTTGTCTTACGAATAATGGTCAAGTCCCTCGAACGTAGGGATATCTTAGCACGGTTTCCTACAATATATCATCATAGTCCCTTCGACTTAAAAGATCATAGTCCCTCGATGTTGCCTACGAATATATGATCTCGTCCCTCGATTGTTGCCTACGAAAAGTGATGATCGTCCCTACGAATATGGTAGGATATCCCTACAAGTTTCCTTCTATGACCATCCGATGTCCCTTCGAATATCCCTTCACATCCAACGAATAAGGTTACCTATCAATCAATGATAAGGATAGTCTTATTCTAAAGGAAAGCAAAACAACACGGAAACGACCGTTCTGAGTGGGTAAAATAAGTCTCTTTTGCTTGCTCAAATAAAACATTCTTTTCACACCTCACACTTTCAAAACATCTTCAAGCGCTTTGTATACATTCCAACGTGAATCATTACAAAGTCTTTTCCAAAACAAAACATTTCCAAACACTTCGTATACATTCCAGCGTGAATCATTACGAAGTCAAAGTAAAATGCCTTTTCAAAAATCTTTTCAAACACACACACACAAAAAGCAATTAAAGTGAGTTAAGCAATTAAGAGCCCGTAGATAACTACGGATGGAAAGGGTGCTAACACCTTCCCTTTCCATAACTACCTCCCGTACTCAGAATCTAACGAAGGTCTTTTCCTGTTCTTTTCACCTTCCCTTAATTGGATAAAAGAAAAGTCGATGGCGACTCTTGCTATCCGCAACATTTGCGATAAAACGCAAAACAAACAAGTCAGTTCTCCCACTGTGTTACACTATGTATCGATACAAGCTTGTATGTGTTTAAAAACCAGAAGAGTGAAAAAGGCTTGCATCGACACATAAGCCATTGCATCGACTCATGAGGGATTTTTTAGAGTCTTGGATCGACACATACGAGTTATGTATCGACACAAGACAACTTTGTATCGATACAAGAGAGTATGTATCGACTCATACTGAATAAACTTGGAAAAACAGAAAATGGATTTGCGTATGAGTCGACTCATACGTTACTTGAGTCGATACAAGCCATGTATGGGGCGACACATGAGTGTTTGGATCGACTCATACTGTGTAAAAACAGAAAATAACTTTTGAAAACTTGGTTTGGTTATATCTTTACGATCGTAACTGTGATTTAGTTGTAGTTGGAACCGTTGGAAAGCTGGGAGTATAAATTATCTTATAAAGGTATTTTAAAAACCTAGGAAGTGAATCTTGTTGGATTAATATGACTTTCCGTATGAGGAATTTGTGGTTGTCTTGGTTGTTCGTTGTTGATGTCGTAAATATATGATAGATGTTAATATCATGTGTTGTGATTGATGTTGTATATTCATGATTGTATTGATATCATATGCTGTTGTTGGTGTTATTTATTCATGGTATGATGTTGTTGATATCATGTTTCGTTGTTGAATGTTGCATGCTTTATGATGTGCATGCATATGCATTCTGTTGGAATTAATTCCCATTGTGTGGAATTTGACTTGTGTTGCCAATACCCATACCCAGTTGATTAGTGGTGGTGAGGCTGGATTCGTGTCCGAATGATGTATGGGCGAATCAAGGATTAATGTTGTGTCCAAGTTGGAATGGAACAGTGTGTGAATTTAGTTCATTGTCGGTACCACATGCATAGAGCCTGCATCATATTTGTTTGGATTATAACATGTTAGGATGGATTCCAGTGTTATAGTCTGTTGATTGTGTATGAAGTATATTTATGACTTATGGATGAAGCAGATCTGATTATGCTGAATAGGGTGGACTGATGTCTTATGATATTTTATTGTTTTGATGAACTTATAATGCATTTTAATTATGATGAAGTCTCACCCTTTGATGATTTCAGATTGAAGTCTTAGCTACTTAGGAGTTGGTGAGGATGACTCTTGAGCTATGCATTTAGTTTATTCGCGTGTCAGTGTCATGCTCTGGTAGTTGTAACACTGGGGAACATTTGGTTGCGAGTTATATTTAAGACTCTGTTGTTCTTTTGGTTGATTTTTGGAATAATTATTGATTGAATTTATTTCGTTTTAGATGATAATTTCCGCTGTGTAGAACATGTCTTTTGGTTTAATTATTTTAATGAAGTTCTTCAGTGAAGCATGACAATTGTATGAGATTTTATTTTAAATAAATTGTAATGCCCTTGTTTTACATGTTAGCTCTGAAATAATTATTAATATTTGCGGGGTATTTTAGAAGGGTGTTACATGCTACACATAGTTTTTTACTACGGTGTTTAAAATCAACCATCATTAAATTACTGTTTATAAATTCAACAACTCACTGGGCACGAAAATTTTAACCTATTACTACGGTGTATATGAATACGCCATAAGCATGACGTTGTTGTTTGTGCGTTTTGTAGTAGTGATTCAAGTTTTAGTGAAGTGCTTATATGATCACTGCATATGATGAAGGAATTTGAAAGATTTAGTTGTAAAAGAGAGGAATTGTGAAAGATCCACTAATCATAAATGTCTGAGTGACCAAAGTCTTATGAGAGAAAGAGAATAAATTCTAAGATACTAAGACAACTCACCCATGCCTAAAATATATTTAAGATCTCTCTTTACTTGACAAAATCACTTAAAATTATTTTTAGAGTCTAACAAATTAATTAGAAGAATTTCTAATTGATTGAAGATATTTTTCAAATAAATAATCTATTAGACTAAATTTCTAATCAATTATTTTCATTTGATATAATTTAGAATCAATTGGAACAATCTTTTATTGATAACAACTAAAAATTAAAATATTCCATTTTAGAGTTAAATAATCATTGTCTAATCAATTATTAGGTCAAATAATGAATTAGGTGGAAGAATATTTAAAAGTTCAATAATTTCAAGAAAAATAATACAAACTGAAAAATTAAGTAAAAAAGAAGGGAACGTTATTTTGTTAGATTAAATAAAACGTGTTTGGAAGAAAAATCAAGTTATCCAAGTTAAATCAAGTCGAAATGAATGGACACATGTAAATAGTCCAACTAAACATAACATAACCAATAAGTATAACAATACTTTTTTTTTAAAAAGTTATTTGTTTTACTTGCTTTTAATATAAAGCAAGTGTGGTTACGCAAAGGAAACTAAACATATATTCTCTTGAGTCATTATTATAAATAAAAAAAAAATTTATGTTTATTTAATATTTAATATATTTAGACTACATAGAAGTGAGATATATAAATAATTTGATAAATTAAAAAATAAATTTTTGTATATACTAATAACTGGAAGGAGTATAACAATATTATTTCCATCTTTTGTTTGATTTTACTAAAAGCAGGTCAAACTCATGCTGCTGAATTGAAAAGATATGCATGGAAATTATTGAAACATGTGAAAGTCTTATTCAGTTTAATTATTAATTATATTTAAGAGGTATCATTTTGACTCACTGGAATTATGTGAAGACTGAGAGTGATATCACTAAATATTAATAATATCTTGTTGTGGAGTACAATAACCAATTTTCTTACCGTAACTCCCAAGTCACTTGTATCTCCAAAAAATAAAAGTTGCAAAATTTAAGAAGTTATTCAAATAAAAGATAATAATAATAATAATAATAATAATAATAATAATAATAATAATAATAATAATAATAATAATAATAATAATAATAATAATAATAATAATAATAATAATAATAATAATAATAATAATAATAAAAATAATTATAATTGGTGAGAAAGTGGGAGAAAAATAGAGTCGCCTGCTTATTTAATTTTTGTTCTAATCCCAACTTTACCATTTGGTTAAACTTAAATTCTTATACCTCTCGCAATAGTTATTCAGCTCACTTGATAAATAATTTAGACCGACATAAAACATCAGAGTACTCCATAATAATTTATTCGGACAAATTAATAATTAGAAAAACTTAAACTTTGGAATAATATTTTAAATATATCTTATTAGAATATATAAAAATAATTTTAAATAGTTTAGAAAATAAATGAGAGAAAGAAAATTAAATATAATCTGTATTTAATTTTATTCAAAACATGCATTTAAAATGCTTAAACGAAAAAAGCAAGGTGAATTAGCGACGTCTAGTTTGGATGGTTATGTTTTTTTTTTTAATTCTGTGTGTATGATCACTCTCTTTATTTCTATTGCGACGAATTCAATTGTAAATTTAGTGAGATCGACTATGAAATATGTAGATCTACGCTCTGATAGGAGAAGTTATTGATCTGAGATCTAGAAATCATGATAATCATAAGAATTCAATAATGTTTCGTAAATTGTGCCAATGTTTTAGAGGAGAAAGAAATGATGATCGAATATGTAAAATTGAATATTGTGTTGCAATTGAGCTTTGATTATGATACTAATCAATTGTAAGGTTTGGATTCTAAAGTTCAAATTAGGGCAGAAAATATATAATGAACATTTCAAATGGGGATAAATGTTCCTGAAACGATGCTTTAATTATGTTTTTCTAGAGGAGTTTTCTAGAGTATTTTTCTAGATATTCTTTTTTTTTATTGATTTATCTGAATTCATTTATTCTCATTTGATTATAACAACCTTTAGACAATGACCCAAAGAATTACAATACGACAGACTCAAGAAAACTACGCAAAACACAACAACACGATAAGTAGACAAAATAACTAAATACATCATAATAACTAAGATATTAAAACCATCAACACAATATCATTTGTTCCAAGTATCATCATAAGGACATTAGTGTCATTTCTCACGGTTTTTGATGAACGAGTTACTCCATTTTTGTTCATCAGCGTAACTTGCCTTTGAATTTTTTTGATCTATTCACCATCAGGAATTTCTCCTTCCAACCAGTAAATCAAGTGTCTCTGAAAATGCTCGAACATCTGTGTATCTCAAAGTTTGATTTTCATCAAAGGCTTTGTCGACGAAAAGATAACATGAGTATCTCTTTTGATTAGTAAAAAATTTGACAAAAAATTGAAAAACTTTGACAAAGGAGTGAAAGACATTTTTAAGAGCGATGTGAAAAGAAGTGTGAAAAAGGGTGAATTAAAATGGAAGGTTATATTTATAAAATATCAAAACCAACTGTCAATACAATTAGGGTGACACCTCCTCTAAATGATACACACATGTGCAATAATACATGACACTGCATAGGAGAACAAATATATAGTGTGGTGACTCCTCTTATCTTACATGCATGTGCCACACACATAATGATTACTTTGGTAAAAGTAGTTGTTTGAGATTTTTAAAAAAAAATGTGGTTATTTAAAAAAATCACAATAGCATACAAAATTAAGGTTTTTAATATTAAGTTTAATAATTTATTTTTTTCTTCTTAATTTTAGGTTTTAGTCATTCAGAAATTATTCTGTTTGTCAATTTAGTCCACTCTATTAACTATTAACTTTAAATATTTTAGGTGAAACAAATCATAAACTTTATTACTTTTTAATTTTAACCAATTGATATTTTTAACAAATATCACACTTGACAATTGATATGTTATTAAAAAAGTAAAAACGAATCAATACATGATATAAAGCTTCATTATTTTTCTTCCATTCTTCTACTTATCGTCTTTATTCATCAACATTTATTTCAAATCCAAAAAACAACCAAAAAACAACCACGAAAAGTTTAACGGTCAAAAGGTCTAAAACATTATAAAATAAAAAACATCGAAAGCTCCGCCTCTTCAGATCCTAGAGACTAATGATGAAATAAAAATAAAAATATAATATTTTGCTACTGCTTTATTGAAGAGTACTGTGCCCATAAACAATTCCCACCATATTTGACTCCTACACCCCTTTATTGTTGTATATATAATTCTAATAATCGATCTGAATAGCTACAACACCATACATCTCTCTTTGGTTCATAGATGGAGTTTTTACTAAGTGGTATGATCCTCCTATTTCTATTAGCATTCACTCTCTATTTTCTACTTTCAAAATGCACAAAAAACACGATCAAACTTCCACCAGGACCTACACCACTTCCTCTTATTGGAAACCTACATCAATTAGGAAAAAAACCACACAAATCCTTAGCCAAATTAGCTGAAATTCATGGTCCACTCATGAGTCTTAAGTTAGGCCAAGTAACAACCATAGTTGTCTCTTCACCCAACATGGCCAAAGAAATACTCCAAACTCATGATCATATCTTATCCAACAGAACCATTCCCAGTGCTGTAAAAGTTCATGGCCACCACAAATACAACATGGCGTTCTTACCAATTGAAAATCTTTGGAGAGAGTTAAGAAAGATATGCAATAATGAATTATTCTCTAACAAAACAATTGATGAGACTAAGGGAATCAGATCTCAGAAAGTGAAAAATTGTCTCAACGATATTAATCAAAGTAGTCTTGTTAATGAAGCTGTTTGTATTGAAGATATGATTTTTAAGACATCCATTAATTTGTTGTCAAGCATTATCTTCTCTATAGATTTGGTTCAATCTGGTGATTCAGTTGGAGATTTCAAGGGGCTAATTTTGAATATATTGAAAGAGTGTGGAAGACCAAACTATGCTGATCTTTTTCCTGCTTTAAATATATTTGACTTCGATCTACAGGGTGTTAAACGACGCAACGCTTTTTATGCTCAGAAGGTCTTTGATATCTTCCAACGTTTAATTGATGAAAGAGTGAAGCAGAGGGAAGTACAAGGTTTTGACACAAACAATGACATGCTAAGTAGGTTGCTCAACATTGATGAAGACGACAGCCAGGAGATGAACAAGGCCAAGATCCCAGATTTAGCTCTGGTAAGTTCTAGCTGAATTTACAAATAAATAAATAGCACAATTGTCTTACATATCACAAATATATTTTTATATACATATAGTATAGGACAGAAAGTGCCAAAAAATACATAGCAAACAGATAGGCGAGGTAGTTGAGCAAGCCACGTCGCAGCACTATAATTAATCTTTCATAGCATGTCTTTTTGATATATTTTGTTTTCTAGTTTAAAATTAAGGTGAACACTCCAAAACTTGTCATTTAATTAAATTATCACATTTAATGTCATGTTCTTTTTTATATCTATTTTATTTAAAATCAAATTAATATTTTAAATTTTTTTTATGTACCAATATTCAACTACTTATTATGGATACGTAAAAATTTATTTCTCTAACCCGATTACAAGCTAGTATAAGTAATTAGTTTTTTAGATTATGATAGTATATAATAATTGTGTGTTGTGATTTTGTCAGACTTTATTTATTGCTGGAACGGATACAGTTTCATCTACGCTAGAATGGGCAATGTCAGAATTGGTCAAAAATGAAAAGGTTATGTCAAAAGCAAAACAAGAGTTGGAACAAATCATTGGCAAAGGAAAACCAGTTGAAGAATCAGATATTGCTAAGCTTCCTTATTTACAAGCAATAATAAAAGAGACATTTAGATTACACCCTGCGGTTCCATTTTTAGTCCCTCGAAAAGCCGATGCAAATGTGGAAATTGGTGGCTACACAATTCCAAAAGATGCACAAATTTGGGTGAATGTGTGGGCTATTGGTAGAAATTCAAGCAGTTGGGAAAATCCAAATTTGTTTTCACCAGAGAGATTCCTAGAATCTAAAATTGATGCTATAGGTCACAATTTTGAGCTTTTACCATTTGGTTCTGGAAGAAGAATTTGTCCGGGTATATCATTAGCTACAAAGATGTTACCTCTGATGTTGG
Source organism: Vicia sativa (assembly GCA_021764765.1). NCBI lineage: Eukaryota > Viridiplantae > Streptophyta > Magnoliopsida > Fabales > Fabaceae > Vicia > Vicia sativa. Next base: position 185,040,276 of record CM038793.1, on the reverse strand, counting down.
GTTCGTTTATCAATTGTTTTAACTGGAAATTAGAAGGTGGAGTGAAAACTGAAGATTTGGACATGGAGGACAAATTTGGACTATCATTAGAGAAGTCTCTGAAGCTAAGAATTGTTCCAGAAAAGATATGCAACTAGAAGTATTTGAAATTTGTTTACAAAGCAGTGTTCGATGCAGTAGTGTTTGAAAATATTTATAGAAATAAGGATTTCAAAGTCTGCAAGCTTATAACTCAAAAGACAAATACCTATATTTGTTATTTTTGAAGTTGAAGCTAAAATTTCAAGGTTGCATTTGCATGTATGAGTATTATTATTGTCTCAATAAAAAGGATTTTATGTTAATTATTACAAAATAATCATGCCATTTTTATCTTAGTTCAATAAATTCTGTAAAACATTTTATATATGTATGTTGTAAAAGACCTGGAGGGAACAATCTTTATTTTAACCTTCGTACTTCGCTTGTCTTAACATAAAACCCAATGCTTCCAACACGAGTATTACACTTTATGTAAGGAGAGAAGACAAGGAGCCACTAAATTTAGAGGAATCCCCATTGCGCGGAGAGTCTATGACAAACTCCGATATAGTTTAGTGCAATTTGAGGTTCAGAAACAATCTGAAATCATTTGTTAGAGTGGGTATATGAAAGATTACATTATCAAGCTTGGAATTGTTTGTCTTGATAATGAAGATAAGGTGGTAAAGGAAATTGAAGATATTGAGTTCAGAGATAAAGAAGGAATGATAGAAAGGAAGGCGGAACATAAAATTTTGCGATTATTATAATTTCTATGAATATAAGGGGAAGCTGTAGTAGAATCAAACGAAAGAGAATTGGTTTTATAAATCAATCGGGGAAGGCGTATATTTGTTTTCTTCAGGAAACAAAGTTAAAATATTTCAATAATAGTCTTGTTGAGGAGTTTTGGGGAGCCATATATGTTGATTGGACTCACAATGACTCCATTGGTGCGTCAGGAGGAGTTGTCATCCTTTGGAGGGGGAATGTTATATGTCCAATGAAGGATACGTCGGTGTAACACCCCAAATTAATTAAATTATTTATTTAATTATTTAATTGATTTATGATGAGTATTTGTGATATATTTGTGGAGTATATGTGATGTTGTGATGAATTTGATGATTGATATGATATTTTATGTGGTGTATGATGGGTAGTGAGAATTAAGATGATATCGAGTAATTCTAGAATAATTGGAATAATTAGAATAATTAGTTGGAATTGTTTTAATTAGTTAAATAGGATAATAGTAATACAAAGAGGCTACGAGGACAATGTGGTAATTTTATGAAGTAAGCGAGGGTAAGATGGAAAGACCATAGAAATGGTCCAAGGGTTAAACAGTAGATTAGAAGGAAAAGTGTTCATTCTGATAAATTGTGAAAAGAGAAGAACATTGTGGCGAGCTAGGGAAAAAGGAATTTTTGTAGAACACGAAGAGGAAATCAATTGATAGGAAGAATCTAAGGTAAGGGGAGTTTATCGTTGTTATTATAATTGATTTAAGGTTTAGATAATTGTAGGCTTAAGATGGGGTTTTGGTTGATAGTGTTACTATGATGTTTTGATATAAATTGATGAAATTATGATGTTGTTGTATAATGAATGGATGCATAAGATGTGTAATATAATGTGTTGTTGTTATATGATGAAATCATGAGTAATTGTAATGAATTGAGACAAGTAATGTGAAGAAATCGTGTGAAATTGGGACTAGTTCAAAGCAGAAATCATAATAGAGAGTTCTTGTTTGCGTTGGCTCACCGAGCGAGCATGATGCGCCTCTAGGCGAAGGAAGTTCGTGCTTGAGAAACCAGGAAAAAGTGATGCAAAAGGATGAGTGGAAGAGGAAACAGAGCTCCCTGGATTTTGTATGGAAGTGGGTGACTCACTCCAGTTTCGTTGAGTGAACGGGAGGCGAGAATGGTATCGCCGTGCGAGCTGTTAGGTTTGCCAGATAAAGGATGTAGGAGAAAATCAAAGCTACTAGAATTTGTACGGGGAAGTCGTTGTCGCTCCCTAACTGTCGGACAGGCCTTAAGCGAGCATCGTGCTTCGCTGGGTGAGTACCAGGCGATGGAAAACAATAGGATTTTAACGTGTCGTAACTTGAGTTTTATGACTCTATTTGATGCGTCGTTTGAAGTGTTAGAAAGCTAATACGACGAATTATAACTAGGTGGAATAGAATGATTAAAAGGATATAGATTTATAGTGTCAATACTAAGATGAAAATAGAATTCTCTGTGATGGATTATATGATGTGTGTTGTTTGATGAATTAATGATACTATGATGATACCATGTTGTTGCTATGATGATTTGATGATGTGGTGATGATTATGCGATTATCCCATGTGTATATATGATGTATGTAATGATGCGATGATGATTAAATGTGTTTTGACTAGCCATGGTCATGTTGTTATTGAGATGTCTCACATCATGCATTTATGGCATATGATAAGGCATGACTCAATCATGGTTGCAGGAACTGTTCCAGTGAATTTTTGTACAACGAATGGTCCAGTGATGACCTTAATCCCCTAGTGTGGATTGAGTGCAACATTATGATGTGCTCCATTTCCAAGCGGGAATCGATCATATTGGTGGGGATCTTTGGAGAAACGATGAATGAGTCATCAACTAAGTTTTGGTACCACATGCGTGAGGCTAATGAAGCGCATTTCATTATATGTGATATTGCACGATGATTGTTTATATGATAATATGATGATGCATTGATATATGTGGTGTTTGATGACACGTGCTAATGTGAGGATATAATGATGTGTTAGATGTGTGCAAAAGATGTTTGTGACGATGTGAGTGTGGCATGAGGTTTTAATGATGTGTGGTTCCTCGCTGTTGTATTATAACTTCTATATTTATTCCTAATGTTGTTTGAAATTCTGGTGCAGCAGACCTAGATGTCCTATAAGGATGTCGAGACATCTGGTCTGACATTAGAACAAACAGACAAGGTAGAAATAGAGTACAATGCAGAAAACATAAATAACACAACATAATTGTTAACCGAGTTTGGTTCAACCAACCTACATTTGGGGGCTACCAAGCTTGGAATGAAGTCCACTATCAATAGTACTAATTCATAGTTAAACCTCTCTGTTTACACCCTTCACTTAATCCCTACCCAATGACATGTTTAGGAATTACAATAGGATTACAACAAGTTAAATATCAAATTGTACAATATATTGTTGCTGCTATTCTTTGTTTTATTAAAATTAAGCCAATCCTTAAAAGCAAGGAACTTACAATCTCCCCCTTTGAAACAATTTTACAATTAAAAATTATAAGTTTCTGAATTGTATGGATTGACTTAATTTTAATAAAACAAATAAATAGCATCAAAAATGTTTTGTACTGTAGGATTCCTAACTGATAATCCTATCTAGAATGCCTTAACATGTTGTGTTGAAAAGTTTTAACATCTGGAACAACATGTCATATGAGATGTCGAGACATCAAACATCAAGACATCACGCTATATAAACTGTTAAGTTTGTTACATTTTTGTTTTAATTAGAGTAGAATATTCTTGAAATATTATGTATCTTATGTGGCGTGACTTTGAAGGCATATGTGGAGGTCCAAGAGCTAAGGAGAAAGATCAGCAAGGACCTTGATTGTAGCAGAAGTTATCTGCAAAATTGTTTCTACAAAAGTTTGTTTCTGCAGAAGTTTGTTACAGCTTATGTTGTTGTTTTGAAGGCCCAAATCCAGTTGGGTAATAGGTTATAAATAAGAAGTTGTAACCTAGTTTTAGTAAGCTAGCCGGTTTTTAGAAAGATGTGATCTTTAGGGTTAGCTATGTAAGTGAACGATCCAGATTATGAGATGGTCACTGATTTGTACCTCGAAGCCTGTAGGCAAGAGGATTATTTTACTCACTCAGAAGCTGTGAAGCAATGAGTATGGTTGTGTCCTTGGAAGACGCTATGAAGCAATTCCAAGTTTGGTTTGTGTCACTTGAGTGACTAGTTTATATTGTGTTTGAAGTGTGGTATCTTAAAACTGTTTTAGTTGTGTTTGGAGTGAGGTATCTCCAAGTTGATTGTGTTAGGAGCCAAGCAGTTGATGTAGTTGCTGGTGTGATAGTAGCTTATAGACATCACTGAGGTGATTGGAAGTGAGCAGAGGTTCTCATATCTAAGTGTGGTATCTTAGGTAGAAAGGTCATTGGGTAGTATGATTAAGTGAGGAGTGTAAATAGGGGGTTTCCCTCCGAATTAATACTACTGATAGTGAACTTTATTCTTGGCTTGGTATGCCCCCAGATGTAGGTTGGTTAGAACCGAATTGGGTTAACAATTCCTTGTGTTCTTTTGTTTCCTGCATTTTAATTGTAACTCTACCTTGTCTATTTTATAATGTCAGATCAGATGTCACGACATCTTGAGTCTGTCAACACCAGAATTTCAATTGGTATTAGAGCAGGCATCCTATCTATTTCTGGATGAGATCCATGGGGGATACTTTCTAGTTTTGCACAAGGTAGAAGATTGTTTGAACAAGGAGTGTTCATATTGTATGGTCCCTAGAAGTGGAGGATGGACCTATTTGTGAAGAACTAGACCAACCTAACCAGAACCTGTACCTTCTTGAAGAAAGAAGATAAACATATTGGAACAAGAAAGTTAAATTCAAGACTTCATGCGGGAGTGAGGATTTTTAATTGTATTGTTCAACCTATAATCAGCACAGAGAAAAGATTGTCAAAACCTTCATACGGGAGTGAAGCTACTGATAAGATAACTTTTGTGCTTATGTGTTTCCAATTTGGTCAGGATATTGGTTGGGTCTACTCTGTTTCTTGGCGAAGAAGCAAGCGTTTTTCAGGGTTGAATTATTTTCAATCCTTGAATTTCATGCTTACAAGTAAATTATGGAGTAAGCATTGTGTACATTCTGTTGAGGTATGGCTATATTCCGCTGCATAGCCTCTAATGCTACCCCTATAGTGAAAGAAGGATCCTAGGGTTATTTTTATCAATATAATATTTTGGCAGATTATTACAACTACATTAAAAGTGTCAAAGATACTTGAGATCCTTTCAAGTCCACTCATAAAGGCATATATTAATAGAGTTGATGAGTATCAATTGATCAATGATTCTCATATGCATCTGCAAGCTGTTTGAAGACCTTGAAGAATATGAAGGATGATGTGTTCCCAAGAGATGGAACAGATGTTCTTTAGGATGTTAGAACATTATTACTGGTATGCAGCTACCAGTTGAAGAACAGATGTTCTGGGTGCTAAACAAATGTAGTGTGAGTACATATGTTTAGAACCTGCTCCTGATCTAGAAGAGGAGACATCTGTATTAGTTGATCAGGACACGATAAACAAGCTCTTATACTCCAGATGTCAGTTTATTTCTGACCTAAGCATATGGGAGTATAAAAGTCAATCTCAGTGTAGTAAAAGACTCATAAAGGTATACCCCTCAATCCCTTTATGTGATATCAAGATAGCTCATATTTGGTACATCCTTCTGATCAAATGAGCCAGATATATGGGGAGTTATTCATGACCATAGAATAGATTTTGGAGTTGAATACTGTGTCTCAACCACAGTGAAATATGATCATGAATGTTGACTGCCCTAAATATTGTCTTGGAAGGGTATTGTCAATAAGAATCAAGGAAGTCAGATTGCAGTGAAGAATCTGAATATTTCTATGTCATAATCAAGTCTGTTCCAGAAACCTATTTGAGGGAATCTCCTCTATAGGTATAGACTATGGCATCCATCATATCAAAATCAGAAGTGAAAATCTGAAGAAAAGTTTATTGAGATATGGATCATATTATTCCTTGATGTGTAATCTGTTTGGATGTAAAGTTAACAGTTGCAGTGCTTCTTGTGTTCCCCCCCCCCCAAGTGTTATGAATAAGGAATTATGAATGTTACCTCCAAAACCACTCTATGATAGATGATGTCGTATGAGATGTTGGAACATCATCTACATGTCTTCAGTTTTGGATATATATGTTATTTCCTGGAAGTAGAAGTGAGTGTGAAGATGTAATCAATCAGAATAATCTAGTGTGAGTAGTTAATTCTAACTGACTAACTAGTAGGTACTTTGACAGGAGACTAAGTACTTATTAGATGTGCAGCCTGAATTCAAAATTCATATACTCTGTCGGGAGTTGAGTGTGTGTATGATACATTCATGGTATAGTGTGAACTAATCATCAATATCAAAGTTCACTATTATCTTCACAAGTCTTGGATGTGTGGCAATGTTATCTGGTGACTATTTGAAGAGCTGATAAATACAGATGTTGTCAAATATCTTGATGGGAGCTAGATATTTATGATAACTGTGTGGTAATCTGAATCAAGAAAAAAGAAGTATGTGATGTATAAAATAGAATGTTCTAAATGAAGATGTAACATCACAACTAATGAAGACACCAGAGATTGAAGAAAAAGATAATGTTCAGACTTATCTTTTGAAAACATATAATTAGTTATACATGATTAACTATGAAGTTACTTCTATTACAAGGTACAAAGTGTGGCAATCTGAAACTTGTATAGCAAGCAAACTAAGGATTCCTAATTTGGAAAATTTGGCAAGTCCAAATGAAGAATGCTTCAAGAATTATAAGGACCAGCTTCAAAAGTGTCCTTAATTTGTATAAATCAGGGGGAGTAAGAGTAACAACATAATGATTAGCTCTATCTTGGAAGCTAAAAGGAAGAAGTCTAATATTAAGGGGGAGCAACTATCCACAAGTGAAACAACAGTCTATTTGACGAAGCAATTGTCCATATGAAGAGGAAATGGATATTTAAGGAGATATTTTTGATTGTTAATTGTCAATTGTGAAAGCTGCATTATCTAGTGCAATTGGATATACTTATTAAAGAAGGCACAACTGTTATTCATGTTGATGACCAACTAATGTCAAGGGGGAGATTATTCATTAGATGATGTAAAAGGCAGTTTATACTGCTATGTGCTGAAAGTCTTGAAGAAGTTGTGTTATTATCTCAGAACCAAGACAAATGGACTCTGTGTGAATGTGGCATATGATGTTGAAACATCAATATCATTGAGAATTTGAAGTAAATTTAAAGCATGTTGATGGATTCAGATTCTTTTTCATGACCACCTAAATAGAAGTTAAGGCTCTATATGGACAAAAGTGAAGAGTGCCTCACAGTAGAGAATCCACTGCTCTGAAAAAGTAAGTCACATGAAGAAAGTGGACAATGTCTGACTGAATGTCAGGACATTATTTAGAACATGTTTCTGCATGGACATGTTAAATAATGTGAATTATGCATACATTGGGACTGTTTTTATCTCAAAAGAAACAGTCAAGGGCTATTAAAGGCATCCAATAATAACCTGGACGGTGGTCAGCTAGTCATGTAACAAATTTTAGGCCTAAATAAACGCACCATTGACTGGAAATTAATTTTCCGCTAATTCCTAAGGAACTACTGGCCTATTTAAAGGAGTTCTCATCCATTCTCAAACAACAAGTGAGCTTTCATCTCGTCTTCCCCATGCATTTTATCAAAGCTTGGGCAAACTGTGTTTGGATCTAGTTTGGTGAGGGGTCAAAATGTCAAATTTTATCTAAAAAGGGGGAGAGAAATCATATCTCACAGAAAGAGCAACATAAGAATACGATACATGAGAGAGAAAAACAATGTTTGAGTCACAAGCTATGTCACATAGTAATGTTTAACAAATTAGTTGTGACTTGTGATATGAGTTTTGAACACAATTGTGACTTGTGTTCTGAGTTACCTGGGAAAATAATATGATATCTCTCAAGATATAGTTTATTTCTCATGGTCCTCTTTTTCCACCTTTTGTGACAAGATCTGTCACTTGCCCTAAAGGAGAATGAGAGTTATATTCTTCCTCGTGTATAAACTGGACCTTCCTTCCCTTTAACCTGTTGGTTTAATGGAGAAAATCAAAAACATGAGAAGATGTTGAACTAGATGTTGAGACATTGTCTCCAACTGACAGACCAGTAATACAATTGAAGTATGCTCTTCAATTGAAGTTTACTCCCCTGCTCTCAAGATATGAAGAAGACTACTGAAGATTGCTGAAGAGATTTTTAAATTGAAAATTGTTGCTGCTACTTACTGCTTGTCATTATATTTATTTGTTTTAGCTAAAATTTGTCAAAGGGGGAGATTGTAAGTTCCCGAATTGTATGGATTGGCTTAATATTAATAAAACAAATAAATAGCAGCAACAATGTTTTGTACAGTAAGATTCCTAACTGATAATACTATCTAGAATGCCTTAACATGCTGTGTTGAAAAGTTTCAACATCTGGAACAACATGTCATATGAGATGTTGAGACATCAGACATCAGGACATCACACTACAGAAACTGTTAAGTTTGTTACAGTTCTGTTTTAATTAGAGCAGAATATTATGAGAATATTATGCATCTTATGTGGCGTGACTTTGAAGGCATATGTGGAGGTCTAGTGGCTAAGTAGAAAGACCAGCAAGGACCTTGATTGTAGCCGAAGTCATCTGCAAAATTGTTTATGCAAAAGTTTGTTTATGCAGAAGTTTGTTACAGCTTATGCTGTTATTTTGAAGGCCCAAATCCAGTTGGGTAATAGGTTATAAATAAGAAGTTGTAACCTAGTTTTAGTAAGCTAGCCGGTTTTTAGAAATATGTAATCTTTAGGGTTAGCCATGTAAGTGAACCACCTGGATTCTTGGATGGTCACTGATTTGTACCTCGAAGCCTATAAGCAAGAGGATTACTTTACTCACTCAAAAGTTGTGAAGCAATGGGTGTGGTTGTGTCCTTGGAAGAAGCTGTGAAGAAATTCCAAGTTTGGTTTGTGTCACTTGAGTGACTAGTTTATATTGTGTTTGAAGTGTGGTATCTTCAAACTGTTTTAGTTGTGTTTGGAGTGAGGTATCTCCAAGCTGATTGTGTTAGGAGCCAAGTAGTTGATGTAGTTGTTGGTGTGATAGTAGCTGATAGACATCATTGAGGTAATTGGAAGTGAGCGGAGGTTCTCATATCTAAGTGTGGTATCTTAGGTAGAAGGGTCATTGGATAGTATAATTAAGTGAGGAGTGTAAATAGGGTGGTTTCCCTCCAAATTAATACTGCTGATAGTGAACTTCATTCCTGACTTGGTATATGCCCCCGGATGTAGGTTGGTTAGAAGCAAACTGGGTTAACAATTCCTTGTGTTATTTTATTTCCTGCATTTTAATTGTAACTCTATCTTGTCTATTTTATAATGTCAGATCAGATGTCACGACATCCTAAATATGTCAACACCATAATTTCAAAAATGAACAATTAAAATGATCTTTAGCAGCTTCATGTCTTGAGAGCAGGGGAGCAAACATCAGAGAGATCTTCAGTAGTGTTTACATTGTCTGCACTATCGATCTGTCAGTTGAAGACAATGTCTCAACATTTAGTTCGACATCTTCTCGTGTTTTTAATTTCCTCCATTGTACCAAAAATTCAAAGGGAAGGAAGGTCCAGTAGTACATGAGGGAAAATATAGCTCTCATTCCCCTTAAGGAAAGAGCCAGTTCTTGTCAGAGGCGATGGAAAAAGAGGACCATGGAAAATAAACTACCTCTTAAGGATGTCTTGAAATTTTCCCAGGTAACTCAGAACACAAGTCACAATTGTGTTCAAAACTCAGATCACAAGTTACAAATAATTTGATATGCATTGTTGTGTGACATAATTTGTGACTTAGACATTGCTTCACTCTCTCCTGCATCATTTTCTCATGCTGCACTTTTTGTGTGACATTATTTCTCTCCCCCTTTTTAGCTAAAATTTGACAATTGAAACCGTCACCAAACCAGATCCAGGCACAGTTTACCCAAACCTTAACAAAATATATGATGGTGAAAAATTGATTGCTCACTTGTGGTTAGAGGATAGCTTAGAGCTCTTATAAATAGGGCAGTTGTTTCCTAGAAATTAATGACAGATTAATTGTTGGTCAAGGTGCGTTAATTTAGGCTGGGAATCTGTCAATAACTTGTTGTCCACCATCTAGGCTATATTTGAATGCCTTTAATATCCCTTGACTGTTTCTTTTGAGATAAAACAGTTCCAATTAATGCATTGATCACTTCAGTTATGTTGTCCATGCAGAGATATGTCTCGTATAATGTCCTGACATTCAGTCAGACATTGTCTGCTTGTTTCATGTGACTAACTTTTCTTTTCTAACTTCTCAGTACCTCTTTACCATAATACACTTCTCACTTCCACTCCCAAGTGTCCACATGTTGCCTTAGCTCTTTCTTCTGGTGTGTAATAACATTTCTTTTCAGACTACACTTCTACGTATGAAATTTAATATTTGGAATCACAGGGACATTTATGTTCCAACATCATGTGAGATATTCACACCAGAACTTAACAATATTAATGATATCATCATCTTCAGGATATTCCCAACCAGAAAATATAAACATCCTTTTGCACTTGCTACATAATAGTTTTTCCCTTTTGATTGTAGCTTATCAGAGCAGCATAAAATAAGATCAGAATCATTTTCTCCTTTATGCACAGTGCCAATAGCATTTGAAATCACATAATTAACAAATAGATAGTTGCTCCCACTTTATATCAACATTTCTTCCTTTTAGCTTCCAAGATGAAGCTTTCAATAATACAATTACTTCCCCTAAGTTATACAAAATAAGAACATCTTTGATGTTGGTCCTAGAAGCATTCTTTATTTGGAATTTGCCACAGTTTCCAAATTTGGAATCCTTAGTTTACTTGCTACACAAGATTCAAATTGCCACACTCTATAAATTGTTATAGAAGAAACCATATTGTCAACCCTGCGTATGACCAAAGATATGTCTTCAAAAGATAAGTATAAACCTTATCTGCCTTCTTCAATCTCTGGTGTCTTCAACAGTTGTGATGTTACAACTTCATGTAGAATATTCTCTCCATCACATAATTCATAACTCTTGATTCAGATTTCCACATAGGTATTTCACAAATATCTAGCTCCCATCAAGATATTTGTCAGCATCTGTATGCATCTCTTAATTTGAAAAAAAAAATCATCAGATAATGTTGCCACACATCCTAAACTTGTGAAGATTACAATGAACTTAACATTGACATTCAATTCATAGTATACCATGAATCCATCAGACAAGCACTCAGCTCCCGACAAAGTATATGTTGTTTGGAGTTCAGGATGCATACTAATAAGTACTTAGTCTCCCGTCAAAGTACCTACCAGTTAGTTAGTTAGAACTATCTAATCACACTAGATTATTCTGACTGATTACTTCTTCACACTTATACTTACTTCATGGCAACAATACATACTCTCATGACTAAAGACATTAAGATGATGTTTCAACATCTAATACGACATCATCCATTATGATTCTGGGGGTAACATCCATAATATATCATCCATAACACTTAGGGGGAGCCATAGGAAGTACAATAAACACCAACTTTACAGCCAAACCATTAACATAACCAAGGGATAACATAGTGAAGCAACTCGTTTTTCAAAAATCATTTAAATTTTTAAAACAACAATGAAATCGCCACCTAATTTTATTGGTTCTAAAAAGAACGGGAAAATATAGATAAAACCCACAAAAATCGGATAAGGCGGTCTACAAGACCAAAAGATGGATTCGGGAGTCGGTTACGCAAGAGGAAGGTATTAACACCTCTTACGTCCATCGTACTCGATGGGACCCATTTAGTTCGAAGTGTGTTTGTGTGTGTAATCGCTAATTTCTAAGTTATGAAAAAAGAAAAGGGGTTTGTTTATTATTATTTTGAGTTTAACACGGTTTCGAAACCGCGTGCCTACGTATTCCCTTGTGCAATGGAAAAGTCAAAACTTCGTAGTTCTTGTTGAAAATGTTTGAATTGGTTGTATTGATTTTAATAGAAATGTTTTTGATGACCGCGTATGAGCGGAAAAGGAATTTGAATGGGTTGAATTGATTTTAATTGTAGATGACAAGCACCAAAACGTTAGGCTATCATTTAACGATTCAAATACTCGAGATTGGTGAGGGGACTCGGCCAATCATCTCTCATCCAAAATCTTTATTATGAAAAGGTGAGGTGAAACAAAGTTCACTTTTATTAAGTGTATGGAATAAAAGTATTTAAGTCATTACGCTATCATCTAACGGTCCAAATACTTTAAATTTAATTAAATCGTCGGGCTATCATCCAACAATTTAATTAAATACCATAGCACTAGATTTTTTGGTTTAGAACATGAATTGAAGTTTCTTAATTTATTAGGCTATCATCTAATCAACTAGAAACTTCGATTCGTTTTAATCGTTAGACTAACATCTAACAATTAAAACAAATCTTATCCAAATGTTCTTTTTTTATAAAAAAATTGATTTAAAGAAACAAATTCAATTAATTAATTTGATTTGAAAGTGTTTTAGGGGTTTGGTTGTGGATAGAATAATTCAATTAGGAAAACGAGCGAGCCCATACAAAGTGGCTTTGTGTATGCTCCTAAAAGTGGGACTAGCGTGACACTAGTATTCTAAACGACTGATTGGAACAATCGATCGAATAGTTGTCGCTGTAGAAAAGCCCAGGACCAAACTATAAATGTGTGCGAGTGTGCATTGTGTATGTTTACCTGCTTCTTGATGAGGAGCCCAAGAGGAGGCTATGTGTTCTAATATGATAAACGCGTAATTAAACGGTAATTAGAACACACAAGGAGATAAATCCTAAGCTATTACAATCTATGCGGGAATAAGGGGTACATGTTCATGAAAGGGGATATATACAACCAAATCGAATTAGTTTGAATAATTAAATAACTTTTATGTGGTGCAAAAATTGAGCTCCAAGTAGTCTTCAAGATCGGATAAGGCTTGACACATTGGATGAATACCAAATGAAGATTCCTACATCACTCAAAATACAAACAAAAACTATGCGAAGAATGTTGCAATGCTCAAGTATGTATTAGAATAGATATGTTTGCATTCAAATTCATTCGAAGGTTGAATTAAATTCCAAATTCGAAATAGAAATACAAAGATCATTAAAATGTAATTGAATTTATTTACAAATGGATATGAATAAAGTTATAAGAATAAAAATAATATGTATATTTACATACTAAATATAAGAACAAAAATATTATGTATTTTATATTTACAAAAATAAAAATGATATTACTAGATATTAATAATGGAACAACAATAATAAGAATGTAATTGGAAGAAAAAAAATATATATGCTAAGAGGAAATGATGATCGGATTTTTCTTGAATGCCTTCACAACAAACAAATTGGTTAGTAGCATAAGTGTGATAAAATAAGATGAAATTGCAATAAATCGGAAAATGGTTAGTAAACAAGGTATGAAGTTGGAATGAAATTAAATGAATGTTCATGAACAAAATGAAGAACTAAGCAATTGATTATTCAAGCATTGCTATTCATAAATGTAATAAAAATCACATAAACTCATGCTATTATTCACTACAAGGTCGAAACATGAAAATTGAATTCTAAACACATTTAAACCACATTAACCGGAAACGGACAGCAACTATTATCTTAAGAAAAACACTCAAAATATCAATCAAAACCACATAAACTCAAAGGCAAACACAAACAAGCGTTAAGACAAACTCAATTAACCTCGGATCATCAACCTACTTGTGCATTTCAACCACTTACCAAACCGGGCAGCAACTACATGAATCTGAACATGCTTCATAAAATCATCTCAAAAGGTTCAACACAAACGGAAACGCTACTTGACATTATAACCGAATCTTATCATTCGGAAAAAAAAGGAAAGAAACAAATTAAATTGCGAACAGCAGCACATGATCGAAATAGCTTTCAAATTGATCCAACAACACAAAACGAATCATGACATAAACATAATAGTTCATTCAACGTTTGTTATCACAACTTTAAGCATCAAAAATTCGCACAATAGCATGGTATCACAAGCAAATTCTGCCACAATCTAACATTAAGAACTTTGCATTTTAGCACCGATAAACCACAACATTGATCAAACTTGAATCAAAATTAACGCATCAAAATTTAAATCGAAATCAAAACAGAACAACACACTATCACGGTGCTAATAACAAACTTCAACCTATGTAAACGACACGGCATATGATACAATAGTTTTACCAAATTCTGACAATTTCAAGGCAAACACTATCAGCCAGAATCAAACACAGATTTACATCGTAACCAATACAAACCAAAACTGATTTGTCTTTCGCAAATGACACTGAATCAAATTAAACGTTCCTAAATTATATTCATAGAATTGTCACAGTTTAACAATTTAACAAGCAGCATAACATAGTCATATAGAATTTACCGATAAATGTCGAACTCGTCACAAAAATGCAGTAGGGAGCTGTGCTGGTGCCTTTTGAGCTTCTTCGATAACTTCCTTTGATTCAAACAAACTTTTGGCTTCTAATTGTTCCTTATTTCTCACTTTCTTGAAGTTCAAAACTCAGAGGAACTTCAGCTTATGGATAACATAAAGCCATCTCAAGGCAGAATGCAACAGACGGAGGAACTTGAACGATGGAGGAAGTCACCGGAAGGACCCATTGGTGAAATTAAGAGGGTTACAGGGAGAGGGTGGAAAACAGAAGGGAGTATGTGGTTTTTGATAGCAGGGAGACGGCGATGAGAATGGGAGGTGGAGAGTATGGTCTGATAGAGGTCGTGACAGGGAGAAGCGGCATGGCTGTTTGAGAGAAGCAGGTGGCTGAAAACGGAAGGGATGAAGGGTTATGGCTGTGTACGATTTGACGGAGGAATGGATTCCGGCGAGGTGTTGTTTCGGTGAGGATGGAGGGAGCTATGGGTGATGGGAGAAGAATGATGAGATAGTGAGGTTGGAAGGGTATTGAATGGTATGTACAGAGGGATTGGGAAGAAGGTTTAGATGGAGGTTGAAGAAGATGAGTAAGGGTGTGTTTGGAAGGTGGGTTTGAGCGGAAAGTATAAGAGATGAATGAGGAAAATTATTTTCCTTTCAGATCCGCCGTTACCTGATTTTAAAACACTTACGGTTAAAAACAAAACTTCGAAATGTATCGAAAAATTAGAGAGATCACATCTTCATGATCTACGTGACACGTAGATTCATAAAGCAGTGAGTTAGAGGCGAAAGTTTGAAATATTTTTCCCACTAATTTTCGTACAGTGTCGAATTGTTTTTAGCAGTCTGTTTGTAAAACCAAAATATTGATATCATCGACATATAAATCAACTTAAAATGACATAGTAAACAGGTAAGGAGGTAAAAATGAATGAAGTGAAATATCGGGTATTTTATAATTATAAAACGATGCAAACGTCAATTTAAACTGACTTTGGGTCAATTTAAATACAACGAAATGATGCATATGCAATGGATGAATGACTGTTTAATGTCGATGACTTAACGGAAGCGTATGTAGATGAATGCAAAGCCTAAGCCAGATAAAATCGAGATAGGAGGGCAAATTTTAGGGTGAAACAGTTGCCCCTATTTAATCGTCTTAAACCTGAAAGTGAAATTGGCGATAGCCTTTTGAACTTTCACGGTAGAAGAAGATTAAATACGAAGAGAACCCTAAAATTTGCGCTCCGAAGAACAAGTAGAAATATTAATGTTTTTTGTTTGCCTCCACTAACAAGCTTTGGCTGATAATGGTATGATATTCCCAAAAGATTTCCTCGAAGAGGAGAAGAAATGATGAATATTTACAACTGGGCGACTTGACAGCAAGGTTACTGGGTGACGACCAAGTTTTTTTGAAAAATAATTGTTAATAAAAATGGCTCGACTTCAGTATGGTTACTGGATTACGAGTCATTCAGGCGATTAGAATGAAAATGATATCAAAATGGCCAACATCGGTAAGGTTACCGGGGGATCACAATCAGGTGATTGGAAAAGAAAGCCATAGCGAAGTCATTGTCATCGGTGGGGTCACCGAGAAATAAGCATTTGGAAAGAAATTATGGTAATTTTACCAACTTTCGGTTGAAATGATATCAAAGTGGCTGACATCGATAAGGTTACGGGGGATCGCAATCAGGTGATTGAAATAGAAAGCCAAAATGAGGTCATTATCGTCGGTGGGGTCACCGGGAAACCAAAGAGGTAGTAAGATCCATAACATCGGTAGGGTTACCGGAAGACATCAATCAAGTGATTGGGGAAACAAAATTAGCAAAGTTGCTACAACGGTAAGGTTACCGGAAGACATCGATCAGGTGATCGGGGAACAAAATTAGCAAAGTTGCTACAACGGTAAGGTTACCGGAAGACATCGATCAGGTGATCGGGGAACAAGATTAGCAAAGTTGCTACAACGGTAAGGTTACCGGGAGACATCGATCAGGTGATCGGGGAACTAAGACATATAGTAAGGTTACTGGCATCGGTAAGGTTACCGGGGAAAAAGGTTTTAGTCAAAAGTGGACTTAGAATAAAGGAGAAACGACGAACTCCAAACATAGATCTTTAGCACGAATACGCTTGAATAAGCGGCTTCGCAGATCAAAAATGAGAACAGACAGATCTTTGGAACGAGCATACTTAAATAAGTTGCTTCGCAGATCAGAAATGAAACTAGACAGACCTTTGGAACGAGCATACTTAAATAAGTTGCTTCGTAGATCAGAAAGGTAAGAACTCGTAGATCTTTGGAACGAGCACACTTAAATAAGTGGCTTCGCAGATCAAAAATGAGAACAGACAGATCTTTGGAACAAGCATACTTAAATAAGTTGCTTCGCATATCAGAAATGAAACTAGACAGACCTTTGGAACGAGCATACTTAAATAAGTTGCTTCGCAGATCAGAAAGGTAAGAACTCATAGATCTTTGGAACGAGCATACTTAAATAAGTTGCTTCGCAGATCAGAAATGAAAACAGGCAGATCATTGGAACGAGCATACTTTATTAAGTTGCTTCGCAGATCAAAAATGAAACCAGACAGACCTTTGGAACGAGCATACTTAAATAAGTTGCTTTGCAGATCAGAAAGGTAAGAACTCATAGATCTTTGGAACGACCATACTTAAATAAGTTGCTTCGCAGATCAAAATGAGAACAGACGGGAGTATATGTCAGGTAAAGATATTAGACACACACAAGAAGGAGACCGACTGGAGCAGACTCACTGAGGAGAAGATATATGGAATGGTAAAATCGTCGATCGAAGACGAATTCACGGGGAAAGAGGCCAACCCAAAAGGACTCTAGCAAGGATTGCCAGGCTATGTTGGACGTTAAAAGGTTGCAAATGTGCAAGAAATACAATATCCCTCAGGCCAAAGGCGGGGTGTAATTCTTCAAGAGCGGCAATTATATGAATTACCACACACCAAGTATGAATACTCAAACAATTGAGAAGCAAGAAAGGTTAGACACCGACTCTTACTCGCACTCTAACGACAAAGGCAAACACGGGTAAGAATACCAAAATAAGAATTTGCAAAAAGCAAGACGCTTGGTAATTTAATTGAATTTGAATGATATAAGAGACCGACACGAGGTCAAAGATACAGGTAGCAACAACAAGAAGATATGTCTTGAGGAAAACCTGACAAGGAATACCACTTGGGATTTTTATGGATAAACTTCTCTTCGAAGACACAAAAGGTACTCGAGAAACACTTTAATCTGGCTTATGCTTAGATGCATGTTTGAGATTATTATTTTTTAGCGTAATGCTCCATATCAATGGAAATGCTACGCATTTTTAAGGATGCGATGCAATGATGATTACTATATGCAATGTGTCGAAGCAAAGACATCTGTTGGAACTCAATGGATAGAATCCCGTCTTCTGACTTCTGTTGAAGGAAACCAATAATCAGGAATTAAACCCTGATCTCTGATGAGGATGACAATCCTAAATTGAGTTGGAGACAATGATCCTTAATTTATGATGGAGAAAATCCAACACAGACTTAGATCTCTGATGAGCTGAGGATGATGATCCTGATTTCCTGACATGCCATTCAAACTTTAAAGTTGTTTAGCTTGCGCCTGGACTTGAATTGATTAATTATGAGGTGGAGGAATGCCCCTGCATAATGCTTTTCCCCAATCTGTAGGGATTTTGAAGAAAATAGCCTCGAGAAGGCTTTCTGAGATCCGTACGATCAAGATAACATGCCCTAGTGTTATAAGCTTGGAAACACTTCCCCTGGCCAACCACATGTAAAGAAGGTTTCAACCATGCTCGGGTGAATGCCCCTGATTGCTCAGCACTTTGAGAGGTTCTCTGAATCTCGACATAAATGCCCCAGATTGACTGAACTTTTGAAGATATCACCTACTCAGGGTGGTTTACATCTTGAAAGTAGGCTACTTCACAACCTTACGTCTTGACTCGAACTGCTTTGTGCTCAATCAAATATTTGAAGCAATATGTCCTTCAAGACAAACAAATTATTCGTTTGATGCTCATTATGAAAGCTCACTTGATGTTTAAGCACTAATCTATATGCAAAGAATGTTTTATTCTACGAATGATAATTCTAATGCAAAGTTCATGTTTGTCTTGAAGTTTAAAAATCTTTTATTGAAAGGATGTCGAAACATCAAATTTTTTGTAAATGATTGAGTGATACCAACTCAAATGTTTAGCAAACCTCCTAGGAGTTAGGTTACCGTATTCTTGTAACAGTTTTGCTTTCGAATTAACCCATGCTTCAATTAGGACTTTTAAGGGTCGTAACGTGGTCTGGTTCACGGGTTTTTAGAAAAAAAGATTTTTAGGCTCAAAATATTTGGTGCCCTCTCATTCTCCGTGATGTTCTCCGTTCCTATGTTCAGTTAACTCAATATGAGCATTCATCTATTGAGAGAAGTTTATGATGCGGTTGAGGAACCATTGAGGTTTCTTGGACACGACAGTCACTCACCTTTTGCTTTTGGTGTCTGATCACACGCCTTTGTTCTTTTGCTGAGGATTTTATTTGTCTGGTAATCCTTTTCTTTTTTTATTTTCTTTTCTTTTGCCATTTTTGCCTAAGCGACTTATTATGAAGTTTCGACTTAACGGGCTTTTTGTCACCTTTTATATCACTTTTATTTTGAACAGGTCGTGTGATCTTCCATCTTTGTTTGATTGGAGGTGATTGTGACTGCTTGAATCCTTGGTGGATGAGAGATAACAATTATGGTATCGTCATCTGTTGATTTCTTGGTATGAGAGATAACCATTATGGTTTCAACCTCTTCTGATGCACACTGATGATAGACGAAGGTTGACCATTGTGGTTTTGACTTTCCTTGACCTTTTAAAGGATAACCATTGTTGTATCCTTGGATGAGCACTCTTGATGAGTTTTGAACGCTCGATCGGGTTATCTGAACACTACCCTGCCCCAGGTTTAAAAAAATGAGGTTTTTTTTTCTGAACAGAAAATAAATTCCTACTTCGAGGCTCAAAAGGGGTTAACGAGGGTTTCACTCCCTTATATCTTCGGTGTTTGGGAATTTGAAACAAAGCCTGTACATCGTTAGTAGGGTTTTTAATCGAAAGAATAACGTTTGAGATATTTAGTAAATTATTCGTCATCCTCCCTCCAGAGGTGTTGTTTTATTAATAAGAGTTGAATATCAAAAGCATAGTAAAACAAATAAGAGTGAATACGAATGGATCAATTCAAGACAAACATATTAAATGCATTATGATTAGTATTCAGAAATGAGCACGTTTTGCATACAAGAAAGTACTGAACAAAACAAGAAAAATTACAAATGAGCATGCAAGATAAAACTAGAAATCTCTATGTTGAGGAGACTGGTCTCCGTATGGATTTCTTGCTTCATAAGATGCACTTTGTAGTTGTGACGTTCACTGAGTCAAAGAAGAGTTCAATTGATGCGTAGGCCCTCTAGAGTGAATGTGATTGCTTTGGAATCAATGAGTTTCTGAACTATGCCTTTGAAAAGATTACATCCTTCAATTGTATGGCCAGGTGCCCCATAATGGAACTCACAGTAGGCATCAGAATCATATCCCAAAGGATATGGAAAAGGAGGTGGCCCGAGCTCCTTTAACTCCACCAAAGAATGTTGGCGTAGGTGAGTTAGCAACTCACTATAAGGCATAGGGATTTGATTATGCACTTTTCTTGGCCTTATCAGATTCTTCCCACCTCGACGTTGACGATTTTGTCGATAAGTTTGTTGTAGAGGAGCGTTCTACTGCTGGGGAGCATGTTGACCTGGTGTGTGACAGACAGTTGCAGCACAAATTTGTGGAGCACACTGATTTGAAGTAGCTTTTGTCACTTGATTAGGAATCTGAAACGGAGGGTAAGTAGAAGCTTCTTCCTCGTCCTCGGAAGTTGTACTTGCCTCTTCATCAATTTGCTCTAGAAATTCAGAAGTAATAGCAATATCCTGAATGTTTCCCATCTTGAGACCATGCTCAATTCGTTCCCCTACAACAACCAGGTGTGAAAATGTAGAAGTACATCCAGCAATCATATAGGGACCCTGCAAGGTATCAGAGAACATCTCAATGAGTTCTCGTTCCAAAAGAGGAGGTTGAACTCTAGCAGCTAATTCTCTCCATCTCTGCGCATACTCTTTGAAAGATTCTTCAATCTTCTGAGTTAAACCTTGGAGTTGAATTCTGGTGGGAGCCATGTCCTTATTATAGTCGTACTGATTAACAAAGGCTTCAGCCAATTCCCTCCAAGTTTGGATGTGAGTTCGTTCAAGCTGAGTGTACCATTCGAGAGACGCTCCACTGAGGCTATCTTGAAAAACGTGCATGAGGAGCTTGTCATTTTCCGCATAGGGAGCCATCTTATTGCAATAGACTTTGATGTGAGTAATCGGACAAGAGGTACCCTTATACTTCTCGAAAGTGGGGACTTTGAACTTTGTAGGAATTTTGATACCAGACACCAAGCACAAACTAGGAGCGTCTAAACCAAGGGAATCACGACCCTCAATAACTTTCATCCTTTTCTCAAGGAGTTGAAGCTTTTTCTCAGATTCAGTCTCTTCAATCGGAAACCTAAAGGTGTCAAACGAAGACTCGAAGATATCCTCACAGTGAGGAGTTCCATTGACATGCGTCTGAACGGTGTTTCTGACATTATGATCTGAAAGGACCTCCTTGTGGTTAAGACCAACACCTGGTGGATTTACATGATCAGTAGTAACAACTTCAGACCTCTGAACAACTTGTTTTAACTCTTCTTGTCCAATGGCGAGGTTCTGGATAATCTCCATGAATTGATCCATCTGAGCATCTATATGAGTATTCATCGCATCCACACTTGCTTGAAGTTGATCCATGATGACGACGATGTCAGGAATTCAGTCTTGCAGTCTTGAGATTCTGAATAAGAAGCCAAGTTGAAATGAGTCGTCTGGTTGAAATGAATGAAATGCATGATGATGCATAGATGATAAGAGAAATAAACTCTTTTGAGATGATTGATGCAAATGGAATGCAACATGATAATAATAACAGGTTCACAGAGACGTGAAACAGGAAGGATATCGGTAGTCAAAAACTTATTTAGGTGGGCTCCTACGATAGGATGGCTCTAGGCTTCTACCCAATAATCCCGAACAAGGTGGTTCTAATGTTTTTTGCTAAATATTTCTCGGAGTCTCAGATCCCCTTTTAACAAATATTATCATCATGCGAGAGGCCTACATGGTGATAATATTTCCAAAAGTATACTCCAAGAAACGGCTCTTAAAGGGATGCTCGAAATCCAAAATTTGAGCGTTTGGTCTCGGTTAGGACAACATGAACAAACTTAGAGTTATAGGTCATTTGTCCAAAGATTGATGTCCTGCGCTATCGTGCGGGCCAACAACCTCCTTAAAACAACCAACTCTAAGCTGGAGTCTTCGCTTCGGTCCAACAAGACAATGGAGTCAGGTGGACCTAGGCTACGCAACCCCTCTATTCCTAAAAAGGTGACCTAGAAGCCTGGGTAGTGGGCTTATCTATGTATCAACACCCATAAATTCTCATCACAATAATATATCAATAAAATAATATACATAAAGTGTAAGGAGAATAATAAGCAATAAACAATAGATAAGCATAAAGAAGAAAGCGATAAGCAAACACACAAACATGCAAAAACCTAAACTAGGGTTGACTCGCTTAGTCAAAAAAAGTTTTAAAGTGAAGTCGCCAACTGAAGCAACTCGTTTTTCAATAATCATTTAAATTTTTAAAACAACAATGAAATCGCCACCTAATTTTATTTGTTCTAAAAAGAACGGGAAAATATAGATAAAACCCATAAAAATCGGATATGGCGGTCTACAAGACCAAAAGATGGATTCGGGAGTCGGTTACGCAAGAGGAAGGTATTAGCACCTCTTACGTCCATCGTACTCGATGGGACCCATTTAGTTCGAAGTGTGTTTGTGTGTGTGTAATCGCTAATTTCTAAGTTATGAAAAAAGAAAAGGGGTTTGTTTATTATTATTTTGAGTTTGACACGGTTTCGAAACCGTGTGCCTACGTATTCCCTTTTGCAATGGGAAAGTCAAAACTCCGTAGTTCTTGTTGAAAATGTTTGAATTGGTTGTATTGATTTTAATAGAAATGTTTTTGATGACCGCGTATGAGCGGAAAAGGAATTTGAATGGGTTGAATTGATTTTAATTGTAGATGACAAGCACCAAAACGTTACGCTATCATCTAACGATTCGAATACTCGAGATTGGTGAGGGGACTCGGCCAATCATCTCTCATCCAAAATCTTTATTATGAAAAGGTGAGGTGAAACAAAGTTCACTTTTATTAAGTGTATGGAATAAAAGTATTTAAGTCATTAGGCTATCATCTAACGGCCCAAATACTTTAAATTTAATAAAGTCGTCGGGCTATCATCCAACAATTTAATTAAATACCATAGCACTAGATTTTTTGGTTTAGAACATGGATTGAAGTTTCTTAATTTATTAGGCTATCATCTAATCAACTAGAAACTTCGATTCGTTTTAATCGTTAGGCTAACATCTAACAATTAAAACAAATCTTATCCAAATGTTCTTTTTTATAAAAAATTGATTTAAAGAAACAAATTCAATTAATTAATTTGATTTGAAAGTGTTTTAGGGGTTTGGTTGTGGATAGAATAATTCAATTAGGAAAACAAGCGAGCCCATACAAAGTGGCTTTGTGTATGCTCCTAAAAGTGGGACTAGCGTGACACTAGTATTCTAAACGACCGATTGAAACAATCGATCGAATAGTTGTCGCTGTAGAAAAGCCCAGGACCAAACTATAAATGTGTGCAAGTGTGCATTGTGTATGTTTACCTGCTTCTTGATGAGGAGCCCAAGAGGAGGCTATGTGTTCTAATATGACAAACGCGTAATTAAACGGTAATTAGAACACACAAGGAGATAAATCCTAAGCTAATACAATCTATGCGGGAATAAGGGGTACATGTTCATGAAAGGGGATATATACAACCAAATCGAATTAGTTTGAATAATTAAATAACTTTTATGTGGTGCAAAAATTGAGCTCCAAGTAGTCTTCAAGATCGGATAAGGCTTGACACATTGGATGAATACCAAATGAAGATTCCTACATCACTCAAAATACAAACAAACACTATGCGAAGAATGTTGCAATGCTCAAGTATGTATTAGAATAGATATGTTTGCATTCAAATTCATTCAAAGGTTGAATTAAATTCCAAATTCGAAATAGCAATACAAAGATCATTAAAATGTAATTGAATTTATTTACAAATGGATATGAATAAAGTTATAAGAATAAAAATAATATGTATATTTACATACTAAATATAAGAACAAAAATATTATGTATTTTATATTTACAAAAATAAAAATGACATTACTAGATATTAATAATGGAACAACAATAATAAGAATGTAATTGGAAAAAGGAAAGTATATATGCTAAGAGGAAATGATGATCGGATTTTTCTTGAATGCCTTCACAACAAACAAATTGGTTAGTAGCATAAGTGTGATAAAATAAGATGAAATTGCAATAAATCGGAAAATGGTTAGTAAATAAGGTATGAAGTTGGAATGAAATTAAATGAATGTTCATGAACAAAATGAAGAACTAAGCAATTGATTATTCAAGCATTGCTATTCATAAATGTAATAAAAATCACATAAACTCATGCTATTATTCACTACAAGGTCGAAACATGAAAATTGAATTCTAAACACATTTAAACCACATGAACCGGAAACGGGCAGCAACTATTATCTTAAGAAAAACACTCAAAATATCGATCAAAACCACATAAACTCAAAGGCAAACACAAACAAGTGTCAAGACAAACTCAATTAACCTCGGATCATCAACCTACTTGTGCATTTCAACCACTTACCAAACCGGGCAGCAACTACATGAATCTGAACATGCTTCATAAAATCATCTCAAAAGGTTCAACACAAACGGAAACGCTAATTGACATTATAACCGAATCTTATCATTCGAAAAAAAAGGAAAGAAACAAATTAAATTGCGAACAACAGCACATGATCGAAATAGCTTTCAAATTGATCCAACAACACAAAAAGAATCATGACATAAACATAATAGTTAATTCAACGTTTGTTATCACGACTTTAAGCATCAAAAATTTGCACAATAGCATGGTATCACAAGCAAATTCTGCCACAATCTAACATTAAGAACTTTGCATTTTAGTACCGATAAACCACAACATTGATCAAACTTGAATCAAAATTAACGCA
Source organism: Vicia sativa (assembly GCA_021764765.1). Classification (NCBI taxonomy): domain Eukaryota; kingdom Viridiplantae; phylum Streptophyta; class Magnoliopsida; order Fabales; family Fabaceae; genus Vicia; species Vicia sativa. The sequence continues at coordinate 185,015,444 of CM038793.1, read as the reverse complement.
TCAAAGTTTAAATCGAAATCAAAACAGAACATCACACTATCACGGTGCTAATAACAAACTTCAACCTATGTAAACGACACGGCATATGATACAATAGTTTTACCAAATTCTGACACTTTCAAGGCAAACACTATCTGCCAGAATCAAACACAGATTTACATCGTAACCAATACAAACCAAAACTGATTTGTCTTTCGCAAATGACAGTGAATCAAATTAAACGTTCCTAAATTATATTCATAGAATTGTCACAGTTTAACAATTTAACAAGCAGCATAACATAGTCATATAGAATTTACCGATAAATGTGGAACTCGTCACAAAAATGCAGTAGGGAGCTGTGCTGGTGCCTTTTGAGCTTCTTCGATAACTTCCTTTGATTCAAACAAACTTTTGGCTTCTAATTGTTCCTTATTTCTCACTTTCTTGAAGTTCAAAACTCAGAGGAACTTCAGCTTATGGATAACATAAAGCCATCTCAAGGCAGAATGCAACAGACGGAGGAACTTGAACGACGGAGGAAGTCACCGGAAGGACCCATCGGTGAAATTAAGAGGGTTACAGGGAGAGGGTGGAGAACAGAAGGGAGTATGTGGTTTTTGATAGCAGGGAGACGGCGATGAGAATGGGAGGTGGAGAGTATGGTCTGATAGAGGTCGTTGTCATACCCCAAAATTTGCCCTCCATCTTCTCAAGACATTTCATGCATCCATACTCAAGGATTCCTCAAGGGTTGATCAGACAAACCCTCTCCTAGACAATCAACCCAAACTAGGGTTTGGTGATTCTCAGATCAAATAGATTTCCAACATCTCCAATGTTCATCATGCCTCCTTGTATGCTTCAAATGTTCTCCATGTCAAGTTTCAAGCTTCACAAGTCAAGTTTCCTCAGACAATTGCTCAGATGGTTGAAAATCAGTTGTATTGGACAAAAAGTCAACTGTGGTCAACATACAGTCAAACTTCATAATTTTTGGTCAATATCCTCATTTTGAAGTTACATTCATCATTTGATCAAGGGTTGATCATGATTCATCAAGAAAACTCAAGAGTTGCTCAAAAGTCAAACTTTCTAAATTAGGGTTTCTTAGTGAAAAGTCAACCAAACTTTGACTGATCATAACTTCTTCATACTTTCTCATAAATCTTTCCACCACCTCTTGTTTTGAAGGAAATTCCATTCCCTACAACTTCATGTCTCACAAGAATGTTCAAAAAATGCTTCATTTGAGAGGTATGGATCAAAACATTACAAGTCCTTTTCAAAAGTCAACAAAAAGTCAACATTTTGTTTTGAAGATATATTGAGCATGGAAACTCCAATTGAGATGAGACAGAAAATGTTGGTTAGAGGACTCTTAGAGATTTCCAAAAAGTCCAAGAACACTCAAAAATGTGGAAAATTGAGCAAGATACACCATTCACAAGTCGGACAATTTTGGACAATTGCACAAAAGCATATTTTGGTCAAAATGCAAAATTTTCCAAATGGGCCTATAATCTTTTGATCCAAACTTGTTCATGACATTATTTGTGACCCATAAATGCTTGGCCATGGCAATTTTCTATTTTATTAATTTATTTTTGAATTTTAAACCATTTAATTCAAAATTAAATTATATAAAATATGAAAATAAGATATTTTTTCAAGATGATTGGATTTTGATCAAACTTGAGGTCCAAGGAAGCCCATACAACTTGCCAATTTCGTGCATGATCATACATTTAAGAGAAAATCAAATTTCTTTCAAAAATTTGATTTTTATTTGAAAATCATTGAATGCATTCCAAATCAAATCTTTTTGCCTTGTTTTTTCTCTCTCAAATCCCTCTATAAATAGCCAGCAAGTTCACAAGACAAAGGGACGAAACCCTAGCCCTTACAACAACCCTTATTTTGCCAAAATTTCTCAAGAATTGTAAAATTTCGAATTTTATTTTCCAGCCACATTCAGCCCTCAAAAACGACTCCATTGTCTTCAGGAGGTAAGTTTGAGACGCGTCATCATTCAAATTCAAATGTTTCCAGCTTTTCAAACACCAAGTGTCAAGTGGCGTAGTGGTAAAGGCGCTGGTTTGGAAAGATACTCTCAAAGGTCCCCTGTTCGAACCATGCCAGAACCAGATTTGTTTTTCTTTTCACAAACTTAACTATTTTCATATATTTTTCATATTTTCTATTATTTAATATTTTTGCATCCATTTTAATTCTTTTCAATAATTTTTCCCATGCATTTAAAAATACCAAAAATATTTTTCCTTTTTGCATTATTTTCAAAAAATGTTTATTTAATTTATAAAATTAAAAAATATTATTTTTCATGCATATTTAATTTTATTTCTAATTTACCATTTAAATCACATTTAATTAGTTTTTAATTATTAAATTGCATCCAAAAAATCCCAAAAAATTATTTTAGCTTATTAATGTTATTTCCAGCATGAAATATTTTTCTCATCTAAAAATTTGCATTTTTACTAACATTTTCCTCTTATTCGATTTCATCGTATTTTCCGATTTTCTCATCTTTTCACAGGTTATCTCGTTTCAGACGATTCTTTTTATTGTTTTTCTTTTTCCAATAATGTAACTGCTTATGGGACGTAATAGTTTAATTAGGGCTTTTATTTTCCACACGGTTAAATTATGTATCTGCCCCAAAGCCATGTAATAGCGTAGGATTTATCTTTCCGCATCTTTACACTTCCGCATTTTAATTTTCGCGTCATATAAACTGCTAGTAATTAGGCGTGTATGGCAAGATAAAATTGAACATAGCCCACTAATTTTCAAGATAACATATCTGAATTCAACACACTCTTTCACACACACACCCCTTAGGGTAATTCTCTCTCGTTGCTTTACAAGTTCAAATGGTCAAGCCCCTCGAACGTAGAGGTATTCTAGCACCGTTTCCTTCAAAACAAATCAACATAGTCCCTTCGATACAAAGATCATAAGACCCACGATGTCGCCTCCGAATACATGATCTTGACCCTTGATTGTCGCCTACGAAAAATGATGATAGTCCCTTCGAATGTGCTAGGATACTTCCTACAAGTTGCCTTCTATGACCATCCGATGTCCCTTCGAATGTCCCGCTTACATCCAACAAATAGAGTTACCTACCAACTAATGGTATGGATAGCGCTATTCTAAAGGAAAGTAAAATAATACGAAAAACGACCAAAATCTGAGTAGGTAATAAGACTTTTAGTTGCTTGCTCAAATAAAATACTTTTCACACCTCACACTTTTGTCAAAATTCAAACTCTTTTCAAAACGAAACATTTCCAAACACTTTGTATACATTCCTACATGAATCATTACAAAGTCAAAGCGAAATGCCTTTTCAAAACATTTTTGTCAAACACAAAGAAAGCACAATTTTAAAGTGATCTAAGAGCAACTAAGAGCCCGTAGATAACTACAGATGGAAAGGGGTGTTAATACCTTCCCTTTTCGTAACCTTCTCCCTTACTCAGAATCTAACGAAGGTCTTTTTCTGTACTTTTTACCTTCCCTTAATTGGATAAAAGAAAAGTCGGTGGCGACTCTTGCTATCCGCACATTTGCGATACAAAATCCTACAAAGTCAGTTCACCGTGTTACAGTCGTGACAGGGAGAAGCGGTGTGGCTGTTTGAGAGAAGCAGGTGGCTGAAAACGGAAGGGATGAAGGGTTATGGCTGTGTACGATTTGACGGAGGAATGGATTCCGGCGAGGTGTTGTTTCGGTGAGGATGGAGGGAGCTATGGGTGTTGGGCGAAGAATGATGAGGTAGTGAGGTTGGAAGGGTATTGAATGGTATGTACAGAGGGATTGGGAAAAAGGTTTTGATGGAGGTTGAAGAAGATGAGTAAGGGTGTGTTTGGAAGGTGGGTTTGAGCGGAAAGTATAAGAGATGAATGAGGAAAATTATTTTCCTTCAGATCCGCCGTTGCCTTTTCACGTTTGTTTCCATTTTTGTTCCCCCCCCCCCCCACTGTTGCAAATTATAACACATATATATAGCCAATAAATTAGGTTTAGCAATTTTAAAAGATGCCAAAAATGCCCCTTTTGATATAATGGGCCACAAAGCCCAAAAGATTAAAAATTAATGTTTCTAAAGATATTTTTGTTTTGATTTTTGAAGATAAAAAAATTGACATCTAAAATTGTTAAAAATGAATAAATTCAAACACTAAATTATCCGAAAAAATAAAATAAACATATTAAAATAAATTACGGGTATCAAAGATTAAAGAAAAATTATTGAAATAATTAAAATCGAAATAAAAATGATAATAAAGAATACCTGATTTTAAAACACTTACGGTTAAAAACAAAACTTCGAAATGTATCGAAAACTTAGAGAGATCACATCTTCATGATCTATGTGACACGTAGATTCATAAAGCAGTGAGTTAGAGGCGAAAGTTTGAAATATTTTTCCCACTAATTTTCGTACAGTGTCGAATTGTTTTTAGCAGTTTGTTTGTAAAACCAAAATATTGATATCATCGACATATAAATCAACTTAAAATGACACAGTAAACAGGTAAGGAGGTAAAAATGAATGAAGTGAAATATCGGGTATTTTATAATTATAAAACGATGCAAACGTCAATTTAAACTGACTTTGGGTCAATTTAAATACAACGAAATGATGCATATGCAATGGATGAATGACTGTTTAATGTCGATGACTTAACGGAAGCGTATGCAGATGAATGCAAAGCCTAAGCCAGATAAAATCGAGATAGGAGGGCAAATTTTAGGGTGCAACACATAGGCCACATCTCAATAAGCTTTTCTTCAGACTTTCATTCTGATTTTGAGATGATGGATGCCATAGTCTGTACCTACAGTGGAGATTCCCTCTACTAGGTTTCTGGAACATACTTACTTATGGCATGACACAAAAATATGCAGATTCTTCAAAGCAACCTGTCTCCCTTGATTCTTCTAGACAATACCCATCCAAGACAATATTTAGGGAAATCAACACTCAAGACCATTAATCATTATGGTTGGACCACAGTTTTTAGTACCAAACAAAGTCTGTTCTATGGTCATGAATAGAATCTCACACTTTTGGCTCCTTTGATCAGAAGGATATACCAGATACGTGCTCATCTTAACTTCTCATAAAGGGACTGTAGAGTATACCTTTATGAATTCTTTTACTTGCATTGAGCTCAACTTCTATACTCCCATAAGATTCGGTCAGAAATAAACTGACATCTGGAGTAGATGCCTTGTTGATCGTGTCCTGATCACTAATACAAAGTAGATGTCTCCTCTTCCAGAGCAGGAGTAGGTTCCAAACATATGTACTCACACTACATTTGTTTAGCACCCAGAACATCTGTTCTTCAACAGGTAGCTGCATACCTGTTGTAATAATGTTCTAACATCCTATAGAACATCAGTTCTATCTCCTTGGAACACATCATCCTTGACAATCTTCAAGGTCTTTAAACATTATGTAGATGTGTATGAGAATCATTGATCAATTGATACTCATCAACTCTATTAATAAATTCCTTTATGAGTGGACTTGAAAAGATCTCAAGTATATTTGACATTTTGTAATATAGTTAAAAAATCTGCCAAATATTTTGTTGAGAAAAATAGCCCTAGAATTCTTCTTTCACTTTAGGGTTGTATCAGAGGGTATGCAATGAAATATAGCATACTTCAACAGAATTTATACAATGCTTACTCCATACTTCAAATGTAAGAATAACAACTAAGGATTGAAAATAAATCAATCCTACAATACACTTGCTTCTCACTAAGCAATAGACTAGACATAACCAATACCATGACCAAATAGAAACACATAAGCACAAGAGTTACCTTATCAATATGTTCACTCCCGCATGAATGTTTTGACAATTTTCTTCTCCATGCTAAATATAAGCTAAACAATTTTAATCTAAGTTCTTCACTCCCGCGTGAAGTCTTTAAATTCTCTTTGTTCTAGCTTCATTATCTTCTTTCATCAAGAAGGTACAACAACTCTAGTCAGGTTGGTCTAGTCTTTCACAAATAGGTTCATCCTTCACTTCAAGGGACCATACAATATGAACACGCCTTGTTCAAACAATCTTCTACCTTGTACACAACCAGAAAGTATCCTCCATGAATCTCATCCAAAAATAGAGAGGATGCCTGCTCTAATACAAATTAAAATTCTGGTGCAGCAGACCCAGATGTCCTATAAGGATGTCGAGACATCTGGTCTTACATTAGAATAAACAGACAAGGTAGAAATAAAGTACAGTGTAGAAAACATAAATAACACAACAGAATTGTTAACCCAATTCAGTTCAACCAACCTACATCTGGGGGCTACCAAGCTAGGAATGAAGTCCACTATCAGTAGTACTAATTCAGAGTTAAACCTCCCTGTTTACACCCTTCACTTAATCCCTACCCAATGACCCTTCTACCTAGGTCCTCCCTAGATATGGATTATCCCCATTCCACTTTCAACCATCACGATGATGTCTAGAAGTTAACATCCCAGCCACTGCATCAACAACTTTGTTTCAAACAACTCTTCAACACATAAAAGTAGAAGTCACACTTCTATCACAAACTAAGTAAGTCCTAAATCCTATTGCTTCTAACTTAGGACACATCTTGGAGTTGCTTTACAGCTAGGGGTGTTCATGGTTGGTTATTTTTAATAACCAAACCATAACCATTTTCGAACATTTAATGGTTTGGATTTATAACCAAAACCATAGTTTAGTCAAAACCGATTATAAATTTGGTTATGGTTATATAACCGGATTTTTAAAAAAAATCAGTTTTATGAAGAAAAAAATAAAGTTTTTATTTTTTTTTAATTTTCAAAATTAAAATTTTTGGATTTTGGATAATTCACCGGATTATAATCGAATCCAAAAAAATTTAACTTGTTAATAACCATTTAATTATATCAAGATTATATGAATGGATATCCAAAACCATTAAACACTAAACCAGTTAATAACCATTCAATTATATATATTTCAAACAGATTTGGATTTGGTTATGGAATTGGTCCTCACAACCGGACATTTTGCGCACCCCTACTCACAACTTCCTCCAAGAATAATAACTCAACTCATTGCTTCACAACTTCTGAGTGAGTAAAACAATCCTATTGCCTACAGGTTTCGAGGTACAAATCAGTGACCATCCCACAATCCGGGTGGTTCACGTACATGACTAATCCTAAAGACTACATCGTTTTAAAACCGACTAGCTTACTAAAACTAGGTTACAAACTGCTTATTTATAACTTTCTACCCAACTGGATTTAGGTCTTCAAACAACAGCTTGAAGCTGTAACAAACTGCAGTAACAAACTTCTGCAGAAAAACAAATACGCAGATAACTTCTGCTACAATCAAGGTCCTTGCTGATTTTTCTCCTTAGCTTCTTGACCTCCACATATGCCTTCAATTACACGCCACATATGTTGCATAATATTCCCAGAATATTCTGCACAATTTAAAACAAAATTGTAACAAACTTTAATAGTTCAATGGCGTGATGTCTGATGTCTCGACATCTCATTTGACATGTTATTCCAGATGTTAATCTAACTCAACACAAAAAGTTTAGGCATTACAATAGGATTTCAAAAAGTTAAATATCTTATTGTACAATATAGTGTTTCTTCTATTATTTGTTTTATTAAAATTAAGTCAATCCTTAAAAGCAAGGAACTTAAATTGTTTATAATGATTATGATTACTCACCCTTTCTGCTCGGAAATGTTAACTCTATACGTGGGTAAGTTTCAGGTAATCAAGAATAGACGTATAAGCTCGAAGATATATTTATGGAGTCTTTTAGTTACATTATTGCAAAAATAAAGGGTCTTGCTCTGATATGTAACATTGGGGTCTTTGGGATTGTTAGAATTAAACTGCTTGATTCTTGTTGACATGATACATTGAGAAATATTTTATTTCATTTTAATATGCTTTTAATTTGTAACTTATGAACAAGGAAGAATGATAATATATGACTTTCCTAAGTTTTAATGGAGATATTTTAAGATAATAATTTTGTTGCAATGTGTTGAAGTTTTGTGATTATATTTTAAAAGAGATAAATGCTTTAATTATGAGAACTCGTGTTATTGAGCAGGAAATGTTTTGTATGTATGATGTTTCTATGAAGATGTGACACCCTTGTTGGTGAAATACTCTTATTTATTGTATATAATATCTACGGGGTTTAGAAGGTGTTACATAAGTGGTATTAGAGCAGGTCGGTCTGTCTGGCCAAGTTGTTGAGTTTGTAGTGTATGACAGTGGTATACTATCGATATAGTTTCTACAAATTGTGAGTGTTATTAGCATGAAAAAGAGAAATGGATGGAAGGAACAATGATTAGATTGTTTCTTCTTTACAAGTTGTTGCCCAGGATGTGCAACATCGACCTAACGTTGGAGGGAATGATGGATATCGTGTTTTGGAGACATTTTAGAGGAACCATCCACTTGTTTTTAAAGGTAGGTATGATCCTGATGGAGCACAAACTTGGATTAAAGAGATTGAGAGAATGTTCCAGGTCATGGATTTCTCTGAGGCAAAGAAGGTGTGGTTTGACATGCATCAACTGAAAGAGCAAGTTGATGATTGGTGGGTCGACACTTGTCAGAGATTGACAGCGGTTGGTGAAGTTATTACTTGGGTTGTATTTAGTAGTGAGTTTTTTAGGAAGTACTTTCCTGAGCATGTGCGTGGGAAAAAAGAGATGGAGTTACTAGAGTTGAAACAAGGGAATCTGACTCTGAATGAATATGCTTCTAGGTTTATGGAACTGGAAAAGTGTTATACATGTTATAGTGAAGTGATTGTTGAGTTATCGAAATGTGTCAAGTTCGAGAATGGTTTGCATCCAGAAATCAAACGGGCAATTGGATATCGACAGATTCGTGTGTTTCTTGAGTTGGTGAATAACTGCAAAATCTATGAAGAGGACATCAAAGCTCATTCGGCTCACTACAAGACTCTGAACGAGAAAAGAGGAAAGCAGTATCAGGATCGTAAGAAGCCTTATCATGTCCTAGTTGATAAAGGGAAACATAAGTTTTTGATGGGAACAAGACAAGTGGGGGAGGAGCTCCCGCTCCTGTCAAGTTTTATAGGTGTGGTGAACAAGGTCAATGTTCCAACAAATATGAGAATAAGGTACTGAGATGTTACAAGTGTGGTAACACGGGTCATCGTGCTCTTGAATGTAAGACCGATGGTCCAACCTATTTCAATTATGAAGAGCACGGTCATTTATGTACCTAGTGTCAGAAGTAGAAGAAGGATATTATTGTCTAAACCAACGACATGGTGTTCACTCTGAGCAAATCATAGGATTCAAAGAAGCACAACTTGATTCGAGGTACTTGTTTTATTAATGATGTTAAATTGGTTTCTATTATTGATACTGGTGCTACTAGTTCGTTTATTTCGCATGAATGTGCTAATTCTTAGGGTTTGAAGTTGTTTGATATGAATGGTAGTATGGTAATAGATATACATACTAGTGGTTATGTTACTACTGTTCTTGTTTGTTTGAAATGACCTCTGACCATTTATGGTAAGAGTTTTGTGATGGATTTGGTGTGTCTAACCTTACACCAGATCGACGTTATTCTTAGAATGATTTGGTTGGAGTTCAACTATGTACATATCAACTTCTAAGTTAAAACTTTGAAGTTCCCTAATTTTGGTGATAATATAGAACTAATGTTGTTGTCTGCTAAGCAAGTGAATGAACTATTAGAAGATGAAGCGGTGATGTTTGCAATGTTTACATTGTTTCAAGTTGATAATAAAGATGCGAATATGGAATTACCAGTTTTCTATTGATTTCTAGAGGTGTTTCCATATGACATCAGCAATTTACCTCTTGAACTAAAAGTGGAGTTTTCTATAGATTTGGTGCTAAGTACAAGTATGGTAATAATGGCTCCTTATAGAATGCCAGCTTCAGAGCTGAGAGAGTTGAAGAAGCAATTGGAAAAAATGCTTGTGAAGAAGTTTGTTCCACCAAGTGTACCTCCATGGGGTGTACCTGTGTTGTTATTTACGAAGAAATATGGAAGTATGAGATTGTGTGTGGACTATATGCAATTGAATAAAGTGATGATTAAGAATAAGTATCCACTTCTGAGAATTGATGATTTGATTGATCAGTTAGTGGGTGCTCGTGTTTTTAGCAAGATTAATTTGAGGTCGGACTATCATTAGATCTATGTTAAACTAGATGATATTCCAAAGACAACTTTTCGAACAAGTTATGGTCATTATGAATACACTGTGATGTCGTTTGGTGTATCTAATGCGCCAAGTGTTTTCATGGAGTATATGAATATAAATTTTCATTCGTATCTATACAAGTTTGTAGTGGTCTTCATTGATGATATTCTGATCTATTTTAAATCAGAAGAAGAGCATGATGAGAATTTACGAATGATGTTGCAAGTGTTGAATAAAATATGTTAGATGCAAAGCTGTCGAAGTGTGAATTTGGTTTAAGGAAGTTAGTTTCCTTGGTCATGTGATTTCTAGTGATGGGATTGTTGTGGATCCTTCTAAAGTTGACGCAATGTTGGAATGGGAGACTACGAAGTCTGCAACTGATATTCAAAGTGTTCTTAGTTTGGTAGGTTACTTTCGAAGGTTCATTGAAGGATTTTCTAAGTTAGTGTTACCGTTAACTCAATTAACTCAAAAGGTTCAAGCTTATGCGTGGATGTTACATGTGAAGAAAGCTTTGTAGAATTAAAGAAGAAGTTGACGACCGCTCCAATGTTGATTTTGCCTAATCCGAGTGGGTCTTTTATGGTATATTGTGATGCATCTAAGTTGGGTCTTGGTGGTGTGCTAACTAACTAGTGTGAAGTTAGGAATGTTGAAACTAACTAGTGGTATTTTAGAAGAAATGTAAGAAGGTCAAAAATCTGATTCGAGTTTGGTTGATCGGCTGACATTGATTAACCCAAGTATTCTAGAACTTAAGAAGAGTATTCTTGAGGAAGGACATAGAAGTGGATTAAGTATTCACTTCGGTGCTACAAAGATGTATCGTGACTTGAAAAAGTTGTTTTGGTGGCCGGGTGAAGCAACTCGTTTTTCAAAAATCATTTAAATGAATTTTCAAAACAATGAAATCGCCACCTAATTTTATTCGTTCTAGAAAGAACGGGGAAATATAGATAAAACCCACAAAAATCGGATAAAGCGGTCTACAAGACCAAAAGATATGAATTCGGGAGTCGGTTACGCAAGGGGAAGGTATTAGCACCCCTTACGTCCATCGTACTCGATGGGACCCGTTTAGTTCGAAATATGTTTGTGTGTCGAATCGCTTTTAACAGTCTGTTTACAAAACCAAAATATCGATATCATCGATATATAATTAACTTAAAACGATACAATAAACAGGTAAGGAGATAAAAATGAATGAAGTGAAATATCGGGTATTTTATAACTATAAAACGATGCAAATGTCGATTTAAACTAACTTTGGTCAATTTAAATACGACGAAATGATGCATATGCCATGAATGAATGACTGTTTAATGCAATGACCTAATGGAAGCGTATGCAGATGAATGTGAAGCCTAAGCCAGATAAAATCGAGATAGGAGGGAAAATTTTGGGGTGCAACACCGGGTATGAAAGAGAGATTTCTGAGTGTGTTTATGCTTGTTTGACTTGTCAGAAATCCAAGATTGAACATCAGAAACCTTCAGGTTTAGCGCAAATGTTGAATATTCCTGAAGGTAAGTGAGATAGATTTCAATGGATTTTGTTTCGGTTTGCTGAAGATGGCTAAAGGCAATGATTCAATTTGGGTGATAACGGTTAGGTTGACTAAGTCGACTCATTTCTTATTGATGAAGAACAATCATCCTATGGACAAGCTAGATGAAATGTATATTAAGGAAATTGTGAGATTGCATGAGATACCTTCGTGTATCATGTTAGATAGAGATATAGGGTTTACGTATAAACTCTGTGAAGGTTTTCAGAATGCATTTGTAACTAATTTTAGATTGAATTTCACGTATCATCCTAAGACAGATGATCAAACATACAGGACTATTCAGTCTTTGGGGGATTTGTTGATGGCTTATGTGTTGGAACAAGGAGGTGCTTGAGACAACCACTTGTCGTTGATTAAGTTTATATACAATAAAAGTTTGCATTCTAGTATTGGAATGACACCGTACAAAGCATTGTATGGTATGAGGTGTATAACTCCATTGTGTTGGTATGAGTCAGGAGAGAGTGATATGCTCGGACTTGAGGTTGTGCAAGAGAAGATGAAAGCTTCTCATAGTCGTCAGAAGAGTTATCAAAATAAGAGAAGGAAAGCACTTGAGTTTCAAGAAGATGATCATGTGTTTTTTAGAGTTACTCTGGTAAATAGTGTTGGTGGAGCTTAGAAGTCAAGTAAGCTTACACATATTTTGTTGGCCCATATCAGATATCAGAAAAGATAGGTAAGGTGGCTTATCAGGTTACTTTTCCACTGTCTCTTGAGAATCTTCATGACGTGTTTCATGTATCTCAGTTGAGAAAATACATTCAGGTGTTACACAAGGGATTAGAGGGAAAAATATTCATTTTGAGAAATCGTGAAAAGAGAAGAATGTTCTAGAGAGTTAGGGCAAAAGAGAGCAAAATGGATTTTTGTAGAACGCAAAAAGGAGATTAATTTCTAGGAAGAATCTAAGGAAATGGGAGTTTATCATTGTTATTATAATGGATTTAAGGTTTAGATAATTGTAGGCTTATATTGGGGTTTTGGTTGATGGTGTTACTATGTGTAGTGGCAAAAAACCACGAGTGTAAGGCATTGAATTGACTCAACTCGGAAAAAATAAACGGAGTCGCCACCGCGCTTTTATTTTATCTAAAGGACTAGGAAAAAGAGTGAATAAAATCCTTTAAAAAATCAGAGATCTGGGATCGGGGATTAGTTATGCAAAGGGAAGGTGTTAGGCACCCAAAGCATCTACGATACAAAATGGGTGGTGGGGGGAGAAAAGAAGTATTTTTTACAATTTTTTATTTGATGGATCTTCCAATGAGTTCTAGGCCTAAATACCAACAATGTGCAATGTTTAAATCAAAACCCAATCTAGTTCGGGTAAAAAAGACTAAATTGTGTGTTGGTTGATTTTAAGAAAATGTTTTTTAAGAAAAGCCACAAAGGGCTCAAAGAATTTGAATGAGGTTAGGTGTTTTTTAGTCTTAATAGAAAGAAGTCAAAATATTATTAAATGAATCGAAAGTTTATTAAGAAAATAAGTTTAAAAATACATGGACCTAAGTCTAATTTTTTTATGAAAGCGGTTCGAGTTTTGAAAACAAGAATCCTTTGAAAAAGAGGGAAGATTTTGAAAATTAAAGAATATGGGAGGAGATGAAGAGGCTAACCTAAGTGCCTAAAGTAAAAGATAAGGGTAAAGAGATATCTAACTTGGTGAGAAAGCTAGTACTTGACATAAAGAGTCAATATTGTATCCCATCCTTTGAATTACCACACAAGCAACAAATAACCAAACAAGAAAACAAGAAAACCAAGATTAAGATAAATCAATGTCTCAGATGAGCAATTGTCTCAAGAAAAACGGACTGAGTAACGACTGTATTTGGAGAAAATCCACTCTTAATTGAGTATAAACGGAATAACCTGCATACATAGATAATAACCAAGCAAGACAGAATAACACTAAGGGCACAACAATCTCCAAGCTGAGGTAGAGGTCCTAATGCTAAGTCCAAAGATCAAACTTCGAGCATAGGGATAGTAACCAAGTCCAATTAAAAGTCTTTTATGTTTAAGTTGAATTATTAAGTATTTTAAAAAAGGAAAATAAAGCTCAAGTGAGCAAATTCAAAATGACAAGAAAATAAAGTGCTCAAGTGAGCAAAGAAAAAATGACATGAAATGTAAATGCTAAAAGTAAAGTGCATAAAATAAAGAGCGGAAAAAATAAAAGCGAAAAATTAAAGGCATAAAAATAAAAGCGTAAAATAAATTTAATTGTTAGTAATTAGTCGTTAGCAAGGTGATCATCTTGAAGCTTTCGCATGAAGACTTGTCAGAAGTTTGATAGAATCAACGCGACCACACGACAAGTTTCAATTGCTTTTTGTCAAGTATATCACCGAAAAGTCAATTGTCAGCATGGTTAGCAAGGTGACCATCTTGAAACTTGTCAAGTATATTACCGGTTTTGGAACAATCACCACTTGGTCAAAAATTATTGAGAATTTCAAATGGACAAGGTTAATGAAAACTTGCCAGAAGCTTGATTAAGAAATCATAGCAACCACACGACAAGCGTCACAGGTGTTGAACAAAAATCAAAGCTCATGTAATCTTTTGGGGTTTTTATTTGAACATTAAAGCTCATGCCACCAATTAACCACTTTTCCAATTCGGGACAAAAATAAAAAAAGAATAAGATGGGGAAGAAGGAAAAAGCTTCAAAGTCAATAATGCATCAGATGAATTTATTCGGTCTAACTTCGTCAAAATCAACCAACTATCTTGGTGGATTAGGCCAAAAGGCCTATCAACACCCAAGTTTCATTGATGTTGAGGAAGCCTATGACTCCAAATAAGTCCAAAGTCAGCAAAGTTAAAAAAGGAAATAAAATAACAAATAAAATATAATTTGAAATTAGATTATTTAACTTGACATTATTGACAAAATACATAAATAGTATTCATACATAAAAATAAAATTCTAAAAAAATTACCTAAAGTCAAACAAGGGTCAACAAATATTGACAATTTTTCAGAATTTTTTAAAGTCAGAAACTATTTTTTCAAATAAAATAAAAGGTGAAACAAACCAAAAAATTTCCAAAAATAGCAAGATCAGAAATAAAAATAAAATGAGGTCACCAATATTTGTCAAATGACTATTGGATCCTTCCATAAATTTTTTAGAACTTTTAAATGTAAAAAATTATTTTAAAACAATTAAAAACACTAAATAAAAGAGAAAAATTATAAAAAAATATCAAATATGAAAGTAAAATTATGAAGAAATAAAAATCAGAAATATAATATTTAAAAATATTTTTGTGAATTGTTTCATAATTTTTAAGTCAAAAATGATTTTTCTATGATTTTTTGAAGTTTAAAACATTTAAAATATAAAATCAGAAAATAAAATAAAAGTAAAAAAAATGTAAGTGGTAGGGTTGGGAATAGGTCAGGTCGGCCTACAGGGGCCTATGGCTAGCCTATATGAGGCCAAGCCAGGCCAAACTTATTTCCTAAAAAGGCTAGGTTTAGGCGTTTTCAAAAGCCTATTTAATTAAATAGGTCAGACTTTATGCTATTAAAAAAGCCTATAAAGCCTTATAGGCCGAGATATATATATATATATATATATATATATATATATAGTCTAAATAGGTTTATCTATATATACATATATATTAGATAAAAATGCTAAATAGAATGACACATATATGCATATATATTAGGGAAAAAAAATACTAAATAGGTCGGCTTATATATGCATATATAGGTCGACTTATAAGACTTTTTAAGTAATCTAGATTTATTGAAAATCATAATATAAAACAGGCTTTTAAATAGGCTTTCAGGCTAGGCCAGACTTTTAAAAAGGCCAGGCTAGGCTAAAAAAATTAGCTTATAGTAGGCTCAGGCCTTGTAAGATTATCGTAGGCCAGGCCCAAACCTTATAAAGCCTACCCTAGCTTAGCATATTTCTACCCCTAGCCATTGGATCACAGTCAAAACGCGTTAGTAAGCTAATCCAATGGATCAGACGCGCTATGCTTGATATGGACCTCCTTGGTTTTCACACCGGATTACAAATTAAATTAAAATAAAAAATAAAACAAGAAATGATATTACGCATTGGATCGAGTCTGACTCAATAAAGCAATCAGATCCAAGAGCTCCTATTATGCGTGCACGGTAAAGCAACATCATTGGATTCAATTCAAAAAAATTACATGGCACACTGTTATACCCCAAAATTTTCCCTCCTACTTCTCAAAGCAATCCACATCTAAATCCTCAAGGATTTCTCAAGGGTTGACCACACAAACTCCCTCCTAAGCAATCAATCCAAGCTAGGGTTTTGCTATTCTCAAGTCAAGATGGGCTTCCAATGCCTCAAGTGGTCATCATGCCTCATCCTATATTCCAAGGGATCACCATGTCAAGTTTCAAACCTTACAAGTCAAAGTTGCTCATCCAATGGCTCAGATAGCTGAAAATCAGTTGTATTAGACAAAAAGCCAACTACGGTCAACATACAGTCAAACTTCATAAATTTTGGTCAACACCAATATTTTGAAGTGATATTCATCATTTGATCAAGGGTTGATCATGATTCCTCAAGAAAAGTCAAGATCTGATCAAAAGTCAAAGTTTCCAAATTAGGGCTTCTTTAGACAAAAGTCAACAAAACTTTGACCAAGCATAACTTTCACATACTTCATCAGAAATTTCTCCACCACAGCTCATTTTGAAGAGAATTCAATTCTCTACAACTTCATGTCTCACAAGCTTGGGCAGAAAATGCTTCATTTAGAAGATATGGATGAAGACATTATAGGTCCTTCTAGAAAAGTCAACAAAAGTCAACTTTTTGCAAAGAGGTGTCCATGAGCATGGAAACTCCAATGAAGATGAAACCAAAAAGGATATTTAGAAGACATCTTGAGATTTCTAAAAAGTCCAACAACACCCAAAAATGTTGAAAGTTGAGCATTTTTGAGGAGGTGCGTGAAGACAAATACTTTACAAAAGCCAAAAATTTCCAAATGGGCCTAATATTTTATGATTTTAACTTGATCATGAGATTATTCATGACTACTATACAGCATGCCACACCCTCTACATTATTTATTTATTTTTGAATTTAATAGCCTAAATTCAAATTTAATTAAATAAAATGCAAAAATAAAAGATAAGGCAAGTTGGGTTGGATATTTGCATGGCTTGGGGTCCAAGATAGCTCATTACAAGCTGTCAATTTCGTGCAAGAAGATTAAGGGAAGATCGAGAAAATTTGGAAAGATTTTGTGAGATTTTTCAAATCAAATATTCTCCATTTAAGGAGAACATTTTCTCTTAATGCCTTGACCTAATTCCATTCATCTATAAATACCTAGCTTTCTTACAAGTTCAGAAGCTCTTTTAGACAACCCTTACACGTGCAGCCAGCTTCTCACAAACCCTAGAAATTTCTCAAATTTCTTACAAAGTTGGCAAAATTGTGTTTTGCTTTCCAACCAGTTTCAAGCAATTCCAAGCACTCAAACGTGTTCCTGAAGTATTGTAGGGTAGAGCAGGTTAGATCAATCGTAGCAAGCTTTCCATGGCTTAATCATGAAACACCATTGCTAGGGATCATGAACTGTGCAACTTCGTATTCACTGTTATCATGGTAAGAGAAAGCCACCATTAGATTCGTAGCATCCTAATTAGTGGATCTGGGTTATTTTGGTCTAGAAGAATGAATGGATGTATCACCGCCCCAGCGGTTCACCTTGCGCGCACTATGTCATTCTCTCTATCAGGTCGTGGGTTCAAACCCCACCTTTTGCAATGTATTTTTCTGTTTTGCCTTGCAGGTTTCAGATTTCGAGTCACGCCCAAGCTCCACACGGATCCTTTCCACCAGTGCCAACTGGGCATCCCCAACACCAGCTCTAGCTTGGGCCTCATCAAGATCGAGTGCCAACTTCGAGGTCTCCCAACAGAATTCTTCCGGTTCCAACTTGATGGCCCTGACGTGGAGCCCCAAGCTTCAGACTTCCCTAGAACTAGAGTCCCTAGAAGCCCCCAGCTTCTGGACCTTTTCCAACACCATAACCTCCAGAAGCTCCAACTTCTAGACGCCTCCAGCATCAGAAACCCCAGAAGTGCCAACTTCTGGGTTCCTCCAGCAAAGGAACTCCCAAAAGCTCCAGCTTCTAGGATGGCTTCTGTCAGAAGCTCTCCCACGTTTTTATTTTTATTTTTTCATATTTTTCTTATTTTTACGTATTTAATAATTAATTAATTTAATTAGTAATTAGGTTAATTAATTTAGGATTAATTTGATAAATTTCACTAATATTTTATTTAACTAATTAATTTAGGTTAATATTCACCAATATTTTCTTTTTTTTAAATTAAAATCAATTAGACTTAGGTGGTTTTCACATAAACTCTAATTTCAAAAATTCAAAAATATTAGAACTAGTTTTCTTTTCCGCAATTTATATTTCTTGCATTTTAAATTCTAGAAAGGTTGTATAGGTTGCAAATTTTTTTATCATGTAATAGCGTAGGATTTTACTTTCCGCACCCCGTATTATGTATCTGCCCCAAAGCGATGTAATATCGTAGGACCCTTAATATTTCCGCAATTTACTTTCTGCACGTATAAACTGCTAGTAATTAGGTGTGTATGGCAAGATAAAATCAATCTAGATCACTAATACAAGATAAAATATCTGAAAATAATACACTCTTCTCACACATGCACCCCTTAGGGTATTCTCTCTCGTTGCCTTATAAATGGTCAAGTACCTCGAACGTGGGGGTATCTTAGCACAGTTGCCTACGAAGTATCATCACAGTCCATTCGACTTAAAAGATCATAGTCCCTCGATGTTGCCTACGAATACATGATCTAGTCCCTCGATTGTTGCCTACGAAAAGTGATGATCGTCCCTACGAAAGTGCTAGGATATTCCTACAAGTTTCCTTCTATGATCATCTGATGTCCCTTCGAATGTCACTTTACATCCAACGAATAGGGTTACCTACCAACTAATGGTATGGATATCGCTATTTTAAAGGAAAGCAAAGTAACACGGAAACGACCGTTCTGAGTAGGTAAATAAGTCTCTTTTGCTTGCTCAATTCTTTTTACACCTCACACTTTTCTCAAAACTTTTCAAAACAAAATATTTCCGAACACTTCGTATACATTCCAGCGTGAATCATTACGAAGTCAAAGCGAAATGCCTTTCCAAAACATTTTCAAACGCACAGAAAGCAAATTTCAAAGTGAGCTAAGCAATTAAGAGCCCGTAGATAACTACGGATGGAAAGGGTGCTAACACCTTTCCTTTTCATAATTAACTCCCTTACTCAGAATCTAACGAATGTCTTTTCCTGTTCTTTTCGCCTTCCCTTAATTGGATAAAAGAAAAGTCGGTGGCGACTCTTGCTATCCGTAACATTTGCGATCAAACACAAAACAAACAAGTCAGTTCTCCCACCGTGTTACAGAACTGGAGACTCTGTTGGGGAAAATAAAGAGAGTTTACCTTAGGGTCGTAGATCACTTTATTGCTTTCTGTTTGACTTGTATGCTTTACTTTTAAGGGTTGCTTGGATATTATACTTGTGGGGGATCCTACACCCGGATCCAGGTTTCCTTAGGTAAGTGACAATAAATCGTCGCGACCGTTAGGCGTATACCGAAACGGTCAACATGATGACTACGTTAGTGCGACACTTTGGATGTCCTGATGCGCCTCATGTCTAGTTGAGGAAAGTATTTGGCGTCTGCGTGGTGTCATAAGCACTAACTCAACTTTTAGAACCTTAATTGACCCATCTTGGCCATTAGAAGGTAGTGAGATGGCAGGCTTTGGTGTAGGCTTCGGTTGGTTGATACTTGATGCTATGCTCATTAAGATTTGACTTTTGAGATGTTTCGGTCGACCACTTGGTAGTCGTATTGAAATAAAGCCTACGAGAAAGATCAATTATATGAGATTCCTAGAACCCAGTTACTTTTATAGGACAAGATGAAACCTATACCTCATGCAAGCCTTAAACCTAGGGCTATTGTGTGAATTTTTTGTGCTTGCTACTTGCTTAATCATGACATCATGACATCATAACATCGCATCATCATTTATAACTATTTCAAGGACCTAGGGATTTATCTTTGCTCTGTTTTGTAGGGGGTCATGGCTTCTAGGAAGACTATCCGAATCAACTTCATGGGTTTACCTTTTCAGCTCAAAGAATTGGTTTCAGAAATTCCCTATCATGCTCAGTTCATCAAAGGACATGGTTATTTTCTTGACTTGGTTATCTCCGGTTTTGAAGAAGATATGATGCACGTCTTATTCCAGTTCTTCGATCCGAAACATCACTGCTTTACATTCCCAGACTATCAGTTGGTTCCTACCTTGGAAGAGTTCTCTAAGCTACTTGGGATACCTATTCTTGATCAGATACCGTTCACCAGTTCAGAAAAAGCTCCGAAGTACGAAGACATCGCATCAGCGTTACATCTAAAGTGATCGGATATTGTAGCTAATTGGGAAACAAGAAGCGGAGTTAAGGGTTTACTTGCTAAGTTCTTGATAAAGAAGGCTCGAGAATTCCTCAAAGCTATGAGTTTCCATGCACTCGAAGACATTTTGGCCTTGCTAATCTATGGCTTGGTACTATTTCCTAATCTAGATCAATTTATAGATGTGAACGCCATCAAGATATTCCTCACTCGCAATCCTATGCCTACTTTACTTGGAGACATTCTGCATTCTCTCCACACTCGTACCATCAAAAGGCAAGGAACTCTCATGTTTTGCAAACCTTTACTTTCCAGGTGGTTTATTTCGCACCTTCCTCAATCAGTAATGAAGAACGACCAAAGATTGAAGTGGTCTCAAAGGCTAATGTCACTCTCTCATTCAGATATCCGTTGGTGTCTCTTTTCTCAAAAGGACTTCATTTTCATTGAGCGTTGTGGGGAATTCCCTAATGTACCACTCCTTGGCATAAGGGGAGGTATCACTTACAACCCTTCTCTAGCTCTACGTCATTTTGGTTATGCTCGAAGAGATGGTCGTCACGATATGCTTCTCCAAGACATTGTGTTTGACTACAACAACGATCTCCAGAATTACCGTCAAAAATTTGTGCACGCTTGGGGAATGGTAAAGAAGACTGATACCAAGACTTTGGGACACAAAAATTCCATCCATTGGGAACCTTACCTCAAATGGGTGTGAGCTCGTGCTCAAAACCTCATGATTCCATTTACACCTGTGCTACCAGTGATTATGGAACTTGTTGCTATAGGTGACGAACCCTATACCATTCTCCATCCAGACATGCCTACTGATCTTGAAGACCTGAAGAGATCCTAGATTCAAATTAAAGAAGAAAGGGATACACTCGAAGCTCAATGCTATGCAAGCGAGAAGAAGGTATTAGAGTTGACAAAGCTACTTCACGAGGAGTGAAACATCAACACCTACTTCAATACAAAGAGGAAGCGCCCATGGGAGACCTGAAAGCTTTATGGATTTCTATTTATTTGTTCAAAACTATCTTTTGTACTTGTTAAAAGAAAACTAATAACAAGTTTGTTCGTGCTTGTTTAACAAATTTAAATTCCTGAGGTCCTTGAAAATATTGCATTGCATAAACATTGCATATCATGGCATAACATCTCATAACAGGTACATTGAATACTGGTTTTCTCATTCTCTCGCTATTTATTTCAGCAGCAATGGCTCTTGAACAGACTGTCAAAGATCTCCAGGCTCAGAATGGTCAGTTCCAAGAAGTGTTCACCATTTTGGTCCAAGGCCAGAAAAATCTGAAGAAACTCATCACCAGAAAGAAGAAGACCATCGGTATTCTCAACATGGGAAGAAATCACAAAGGTCCAGCTAGGGTGGTCAGCCGGCTTCAAATCTCAGACAAGAGTGGTGAAACCGAGGGAAGTGTCAAGAACAACGAAGGAAGCCATCATGGGTCTGAAAACGAAGATGAAGACTATGTGAGCAAGCAGTAACCTCCTGATGACGACAAATATAAACAACTTGAAGCCCGCCTAAATGTTGTGGAAAATCTGAAAATATCCGGGCTGAATTTTGATGATCTAAGTCTTGTTCCTAGTGTGGTAATTCCCCACAAGTTCAAAGTTCCTACTTTTGCCAAGTATGATGGCATCTCTTGTCCAAAGCTATCTGAAGTCCTATGTTCAGAAGATCCATCCTCATACTGAAGACAGGAAATTGTGGATCCATTTCTTTCAAGAGAGTTTATCCAGAACTCAGTTGGAGTGGTATTATCAGCTAGAGAGTACCCACATTCATACCTGGAATGACTTAACAAATGCTTTCTACAAACAGTACCAATAGAATGCTGAATTGGAACCTACCCGCATGCAACTACAGAGCATGTCTATGGGTCGTGACGAGAAGTTCAAAGAATATGCTTAGAAATGGAGAGATTTAACAGGCAGAGTTCAACCACCCTTGTCCAATAGGGGATTGGTTGATATGTTCATGGGAACACTGATAGGCCAATTTTTCAATCATCTGATTAGAAACTCTTCAGCCGGATTCACCGAGCTGATATTGACAGGCGAATGCATCGAAGCTGGAATTAAGAGGTGGAAGATTCAGGTAGAATCATCTTCAAATGCTGTGAAGAGATCTTTTGGTGGTAAGAAAGAAGCCAATGCTGTGTATGGCCAGAAGAGCCATGTCAAAGATGATCGTACTCAATCTGTGGGGGAAGTTGTGATCTCCAATCCTACACCAGTGCAACCTCAACGAGACAACGCGCGTAGCTAGAACTTGCCGTGAAGACAGTTCACGAAGATCAACATGCCATTGTCGCAAACATTAAAACACATGTTGAATTCAAAGAAGATTACTTTGAGGGATCCTCCTTAGCATGTCAACACTTCCTCTTCAAAGTACAATCCTAATGCAAAGTGTGCATACCACTCTAATAGCCCAGGGCACGACACCAACAACTGTTGGGCTCTGAAGAACAAGATTCAAGACATGACTGAAGCCAGAGAAATTGAATTCGACCCTCCTGTTGAAACTCCGAATGTGATCAACGCACCAATGCCTGACCATGGTAAAAGTTCCAATGCTATTGACGAAGATTTCTATGTTTATAAAGTGAACAAGCTGACTATTCCTCTGATGACCGTCAAGAAAGATTTGCTGCAAGCCGATGTATTTCTAGGATGCCATGATAATTGTCGTTGGTGTGCGTCTGAATCTGACGGATGTGCTTGGTTGAAAAGGCGTATTCAGCGAATGATGGACAACCGCGAAATACTATTCCTGAAACCTTCATCTGTGGAGAATCTGTGCGAAGATATTTCGAAGAATCTGAAGATTGAAGATGCAAGCGAAGCCCTACTAGAAGTCTGCGATACATTGGGGCAGCCAAGTGGAAATTTCAATTTCATGGTTAAATATACCGCTCCTGAAATCTACAAGATTCCTATCGAAGATGTCAAGGCAACCGGATGGGGAGACGATTTCCCAGAAGACTATGCTGATGTAAACACAATAAGGATCACCGCTTTCGATCCTATGCCTAGAGTGGCACCTCTCATCATTACTTCTCCCAGGATAATTCCATATTCCTCTGACAAAGTTATACCTTGGAGTTATGGGGATGAAGTTTACTACCATGGCGTCAAGCAAAATCCGTTGACCATTGAAGACATTACAGCTGAAGCTACCAATCCTGACATCGACAACATCACCGGTTCAAGCAAGGTAACCAAAACAGGAAGAGTATTTTCTCCAGAGATCTCTCCTCCAAAAGATACTACGACTCCAGCTCGCATTCCGGCTATCGAACCAGTTCCCGAAGCTAGAGGGAAAGAACCAGTAACTCATCCTGCTCCTACAGAAGTACCAAAGGAAGTTGCTAAGGACACCTCCAAGAAAGAAATGGAGGAAATCCTGAAGATCATCAAAAAGAGCGACTACAATGTTGTGGAACAGTTGGGACAAACTTCGTCCAAAATATCCACGCTAGTTGTGCTACTATGCTCTGAGGCTCATGCTAAAGCCTTGGTAAAGTTTCTGAAGAATGCTCACATACCGCAAGACACTACTGTTGATCAATTCAAAGGGTGTATTGCTAGCCTGACCGTCAAAAATGGTTTAAGCTTCTCTGATGCTAATTTGACTCCTTCCGGAAGGAAACACAACAAAGCCTTGCATGTCTCTATTGAATGCAAGGGCAAACATTGTCTCACATGTTGGTGGATACTGGTTCTGCTCTGAACAATCTACCAAAAAGCGCTTTCGACCGAATTGATGACGAAGGAGTGGTCTTGAAGCTCAGTGACATAATTGTAAGAGCCTTCGATGGTTCTAAACGAACAGTACTTGGAGAGCTCGTCCTGCCTGTTAAAGTCGGTTCCCAGACTTTTGACTCCATTTTCTTTGTCATGGACATTCGTCTAGCTTAATCTTGCCTGCTTGGACGCCCTTGGATACATGGGGCAAGAGTTGTTACCTCTACCCTGCATCAGAAGCTAAAGTACCCAATGAAGGGGAAGATTGTTACAGTACGCGGTGAGGAAGAATATATGGTAAGTCATCTGCAGTCATTCAGATACCTCGAGATGGAAGGTGAATTCATCGAAACTCCCTGTCAAGCTTTAGAAACAGTTCCAAGAGTCATGCCTGAAGCTACTAAAATTCCACCAAGGATGGCCTCACTGAAAGACGCTCAAGCTGCAGTTAAAGAAGGAGGTTGTGCTATTTGGGGCCAGCTCCCCGATCTTCCATTCAAATCTGACAAGACTGGTTTAGGTTTCACTACCAAAGGTCAGCAGATGATACGCCGCGAACGTGCCGGCAAACTTCCTTTCCATACCAGCAAAAATGAAGTCCATGCTATAGAAGACGACAACAACAACTTCGACATCAGCAACTGGATCTTCCCAACTCCAGATAATGGACTCAGCAATTGGAAGACCAAAGACGTCATACCAATCTCCTTTAGACACGAGTAATTGCTTTTTATTTTCTGTTATGCTTTCCATTTTTGCGCTTTGAACAATAAACTTTACGCCTAGTGCCTTGCCCGGGGCATCACGGTTCGTTTGTGAGGGTTATTATTTGTCATTTGCATATTTTCATTCAATAAAATCATTGGAATTTTGCATACAAATACTTTGCTCTTCCTTTCTTTTACTACCCCTTCAAAAAGCTATGTGTTCTTACACACACCCACATGGTACACTGCAGATTCGCTCCGAATCTCGTTGATAACAGCTTTGCTATTGCTAAATATGACTTCGATAGTCCGATCTACCAAGCCGAAGACGAATGTGAGGAAGATTGTGAAGTGCCAGGAGAACTTGTCAGACTACTACAGCAAGAAGAGTAGATTATACAGCCACACAGAGAGCCAGTCGAGGTTGTGAATCTAGGTACTGACAAAGACAGAAAAGAAATCAAGATAGGAGCAGGCCTTGAGAATAGTGTCAAGGAGAGATTCGTCCAGATGCTGCGACACTACATTGAGATTTTTTCTTGGTCCTATGAAGACATGCTAGGTTTAGACATTGACATTTTGTTACATCGACTACTGACGAAAGAAGGTTTTCTCCCTGTGAAGCAAAAGGTCCGTCGTATGCGCCCTGAGATGTCTGAGAAAATCAAAGCTGAAGTTATGAAACAGTTCAATGCCGGTTTCCTAGCTGTTACTTCTTATCCACAGTGGGTTGCAAATGTGGTACCCGTACCTAAGAAAGATGGCAAAGTGCGGATGTGTGTGGACTACAGAGACCAGAACAGAGCAAGTCCGAAAGACCACTTTCCACTTCCTCATATTGATGTTCTAGCTGACAACACCGCTCAACACAAGGTTTTATCCTTCATAGGTGGTTTCTATGGTTACAATCAGATCAAAATGGCTCCTGAAGACATGGAAAAGACTACTTTCGTTACACAGTGGGGAACATTCTGCTACAAGGTCATACCGTTCGGGTTGAAGAACGCTGGCGCCACCTATCAACGTGCCACGGTAACTTTGTTTCATGACATGATTCATCACGAGATAGAGGTCTACGTAGATGACATGATAGATCGATCACAAACTAAGGAAGAACGTCTCAATCAGTTATGAAAGCTGTTTTATAGACTAAAGAAGTACAGACTAAGACTTAATCCCAACAAGTGCACCTTTGGAGTCAGATCAGGAAAACTCCTGGGATTTATTGTCAATAGTAAAGGTATTGAGGTTGACCCTGCCAAGGTTAAAGCTATTCAAGAAATGCCAACTCCCCGCACTGAGAAAGAAGTCAGAGGTTTCTTGGGACGATTGAACTACATTGCCAGATTCATTGCGCATCTAACTGCTACTTGTGAGCCAATATTCAAGTTACTGAAGAAAGATCAAGTAATGGAATGGAACGAAGATTTCCAGACAGCGTTTGACAAAATCAAGGAGTACCTACAAAATTCTCCTATCCTGATGCCGCCCGCAAAAGGAAGACCTCTTATCATGTACTTGACAGTATTAGAGAACTCAATGGGGTGTGTGTTGGGGCAACATGACGAGTCTGGTCGAAAAGAGTATGCAACATACTACCTTAGAAAAAAGTTTACCGACTGTGAAACAAGATACTCGCAGCTCAAGAAAACTTGCAGCGCTTTGGCTTGGGCTGCTCGCTGACTAAGACAGTATATGTTGACTCACACTACCTTGTTGATCTCTAAGATGGATCCGATAAAATACATATTCGAGAAACCTGCTTTCTCCGGAAGAATAGCAAGATGGAAAATGATATTGACCGAATATGACATCCAGTATACTACTCAGAAAGTGATCAAAGGAAGTGTAATAGCCGATCATCTGGCTCATCAAGCCATAGATGACTATCAGTCTATGCAGTTCGAGTTTCCAGACGAAGATGTTTTGCTAGTTATTGATTGCGAAGAACCAGGACCAGACGAAGGACCCGAACTAGGATCCTGATGGACCATGGTCTTTGATGGAGCCTCAAATGCACTCGGCAATGGCATTGGCTCCATCATTACGTCCCCTACAGGCGGACACACGTCGTTCACTGCCAGACTTTGTTTCAATTGCACTAACAACATGGCCGAATACGAAGCATGCATCATGGGTATCAAAGCTGCTATTGACTTAAGAATCAAATTATTGCAAGTGTATGGAGACTCAGCTTTAGTGACCAGTTAGATTAAAGGCGAGTGGGATACGAAGCATCCGAATCTCATTCCATATCGAGAGAATGTTTTAAGTCTGATCCCTTACTTCAAAGAAATCACTTTCGATCACATTCCACGAGAAGAGAATCAGTTGGAAGATGCATTAGCTACCATGTCGTCTATGTTCAAGGTCAGATGGGACAACGAAGCTCCCCAAATCATCATCGAAAAGTTTGACGAGCCAACATACTGTTGTGAAGTTGATACAGAAGATTAACCTTGGTTCTATGAAGTGAAGAGGTATCTCGAGACTCAGGAATACCCCGCAGGGGCATCTGTCAATGGCAAGAAGTTCTTAAGAAGGTTCGCATCCAAATTCTTCCTCAGCAACAACATCCTATACAAGCGCAATCACGACTTGTGCTTACTCCACTGTGTAGCCAAGAAGACGGCGGAACGAATTATGGAAGAGTTACATGAAGGCGCATTCGGTACCCACTCCAGTGGATATACAATGGCTAAGAAGATTCTGAGAGCAGGTTATTATTGGTCCACCATGGAAGCTGATTGTCACTGCTATGCTCGGTCTTGTCACAAATGCCAGATATACGCAGACAGAGTACATGTGCCTCCAGTACCACTGAATGTTTTGACCTCTCCTTGGCCTTTCGCAATGTGGGGTATTGACATGATTGGGGAAATCAAGCCTACCGCTTCCAATGGACATCGTTTCATCCTTGTTGCCATTGATTACTTTACCAAGTGGGTAGAAGAAGCCTCGTTTGCATCCTTTACCAAGAATGTTGTAGCTCAACTCATTAAGCATAATCTCACCTATCGATACGACATCCCCGAAAGGATCATCACAGACAACGGTACCAACCTTAATAACAAAATGATCACCGAACTCTACACGTAGTTCAAGATCAAGCATCATAACTCTTCTCCATATCCGCCAAAAATGAACGGCGCAGTGGAAGCCGCCAACAAGAATCTCTAGAAGATCATACAAAAGATGACAGTGACTTACAAGGATTGGCATGAGATGTTGCCATTTTCTCTCCATGGTTACCGCACCACAGTGCGAACGTCTACAGGGGCAACCCCCTTCTCTCTTGTATATGGTATGGAAGCAGTCCTACCCATCGAAGTTCAGATACCCTCAACCAGAGTACTCCAGGACGCAAAGTTAGGCAAAGACGAATGGGTCCAGACTCGTCTTGACCAGATCAACTTGATCGACAAGAAACGGCTCGCATCCATCTTCCATTGACAGATCTACCAGAAGCGAATGATCAGAGATTTCAACAAGAAGGTCAAGCACCGAGTCCACCAAGTCGGTGATCTAGTAGTCAAGCCCATCATCCTTCCACAAGGTGATCCCAGGGGCAAATGGACTCCCACCTATGAGGGACCATTTGTAGTCAAAATAGTATTTTTCGGCGGAGCTATGATACTTAGCACCATGGATGGAGAAGACTTTCCACACCCTGTGAATGCAGACATAGTCAAAAAATACTACGCATGAACGAGACCCGCTAGGTCGACCGACCTAGGCAAAAATAAGGGCATCCTGGCGAACCAAAAAGGCTCGGGCAAAAGTTAAGGGTATACAAAAAATATGTACACCCGGCAAGTCGAAAACCTACAAAGTCGGCTTGGGCAAAAATGGGTATCCCGGTAGACTGAAAACCCGAAAGGGCGGTCTAGGCAAAAATTAGGGATTTAAGCGTACGACTATGTCTCGTACAGATCACCTACCTACAGACTGTACCACTATCAACATTCAAGATTCAAATGGCGAAAATCAGTGCAATCACATTCTTCTGACAACAAGGAGATGAGATAGTCGAAAATATATGAGCAATAACATAGTTGAAACTCGACAAGATTATTTCTGCATAGCTTTTTACTATTCTGACAATTTGCTCTTACTAGGATATTCGTTTCTTGTATACAAATTGCATGACTATGGGCCACTTTTTAATGCAAATTCTTCTTTTCCAGTTCCAATTTTATTGTTTTGTTGCATAAAGTCCAATGATTACTTTGAATGATTATATGCATCTGACAGTAAAATTCACAAACATATGAAAGGTGAACAAAAACAAGCGATTAGTACAGGCTCTAAGATTTGTGATGACGACCAAAGTCACCAATACATCCCCACAGAGTTACTTTCGCAAGAAATCTCCGCAAGATCATTTCTACAATCCCCCATCCAATAGTGTTCCAACACTTCAACTTTATCACATTAGTCCCCGAGCAGTGATCCTATCAGCTTTATCAAGCTTCAACTTTATCACATTAGTCCCCGAGCAGTGATCCTATCAACTTTATCAAGCTTCAACTTTATCACATTAGTCCCCAAGAAGTGATCTTATCAGCTTTACCAAGCTTTAACTTTATCACATTAGTCCCCGAGCAGTGATCCTATCAGATTCATCACCTCAAGTGATCCTGTCAGATTCATCACCTCAAGTGATCCTATCAGATTCATCACCTCAAGTGATCCTACAAGCCTCGTCAAGCTTTAATGACACTATCAGCATCACCACGCTATGATCAGATAGTGGTAGGTTATGACATTTCACGTCATCCCCAATAAGGTCTATGCACAAGATCCCCAGCCGAGTATCCCTCGATCATTACTATTCTTCCAACAACATTAATATCCAAACTCGAGATTTGGTCAGATAGTGCATCAGAGGAATCTGGAACATCTCTTTTCTCTCCGGTCAGGGTTCGCAGAGAGCCCATTCCCAAGTAAACATCAGAAATCCCCAACAGGACATTCCTATCTTCTTCAAGACGGATATGTTTTGAAATACCACAACATCTATATTCATACATCTGCACAAAAGTAATAACATATGCATACATCAAAGTAACATTACCATACATTATCATGCATCATAATCTACATAAGAGTAACTATATCTTGTCAAGATTTTATCTCCCCAACAGGTAAAAGGTCATTTTCCAAATAGAAAGGTCAAAGATTAATGCCCGAAACAAGACGAGAGAACTATTTGAGAGACCACACAATTTATTTCCAGGCAACAGATTATGGATTAACACCCGAAGCAAGACGGGAAAACTATCTACATCCTGCCAAGTATTCATCTCAGAAATAGCTAAGACAAAGGTTTATTCTGACTCTCTCTTATTATCGACCGTCTCAGATGGTATCTTTGAGCCCATCTCCGGCCACACATCTTCATTACCCTGGATGGCATCTTTAAGCCCATCTCTGTTTTCTCTCATTCAAAAGACAAATACAGAGTCTAGCGTACGAATCACTCTCCAGTAGCAGCTTCTCCAAATGGCATCTATAAGCCCATTCCAGCGTATCATCAACTGACGATCCTATTCCATACAACAAGCGAGTGCAAATTTTCAGGTGTACTCGAGTGTTCAATCATCTTCTACCTTCAGGTCACGAAAGGAAAGCATGCCAATCTAACCCTTCCAGTACAAGAAGATTGAACAGGGGAAACTGTTATACCCCAAAATTTTCCCTCCTACTTCTCAAGGCAATCCACATCTCAATCCTCAAGGATTTCACAAGGGTTGGCCAGACAAACCCCCTCCTAAGCAATCAATCCAGGCTTTTAAAAAGATGGTCAAGAATCAGGCTTTTAAATAGGCTTTCAGGCTAGGCCAGACTTTTAAAAAGGCCAGGCTAGGCTAAAAAAATGAGCCTCTAGTAAGCCCAGGCCAGGCTCAGGCCTTGTAATATTATCGTAGGCCAGGCCCAGACCTTATAAAGCCTAGCCTAGCCTAGCCTATTTCTACCCCTAGCCATTGGATCATAGTCAAAACGCGTTAGTAAGCTAATCCAATGGATCAGACACGTTGTGCTTGATATGAAACTCCTTGGTTTTCAAACCGGATTACAAATTAAATTAAAATAAAAAATAAAACAGGAAATGATATTACGCATTGGATCGAGTCTGACTCACTAAAGTAATCAGATCCAAGGGCTCCTATTACGCGTGCACGGTAAAGCAATATCATTGGATTCAATTCAAAAAAATTACATGGCACACTATTATACCCCAAACTTTTCCCTCCTACTTCTTAAGGCAATCCACATCTCAATCCTCAAGAATTTCACAAGGGTTGACCAGACAAACCCCCTCCTAAGCAATCAATTCAAGCTAGGGTTTTGCTATTCTCCAGTAAAGATGGGCTTCCAATGCCTCAAGTGGTCATAATGTCTCATCCTATATTCCAAGGGATCACCATGTCAAGTTTCAAGCCTTACAAGTCAAAGTTGCTCATCTAATAGCTCAAATAGCTGAAAATTAGTTGTATTAGACAAAAAGTCAACTGCGATCAACATACAGTCAAACTTCATAATTTTTTGTCAACACTAATATTTTGGAGTGATATTCATCATTTGATCAAGGGTTGATCATGATTCCTCAAGAAAAGTCAAGATCTGATCAAAAGTCAAAGTTTCCAAATTAGGGCTTCTCGAGACAAAAGTCAACAGAACTTTGACCAAGCATAACTTTGACATAATTCATCAGAAATTTCTCCACCACAACTCATTTTGAATAGAATTCAATTCTCTACAAGTTTATGTCTCACAAGCTTGGGGAGCAAATGCTTCATTTAGAAGATATGGATCAAGACATTATAGGTCCTTCTAGAAAAGTCAACAAAAGTCATCTTTTTGCAAAGAGGTGTCCATGAGAATGGAAACTCCAATGAAGATGAAACCAAAAAGGCTATTTATAAGACATCTTGAGCTTTCTAAAAATTCCAAGAACACCCAAAAATGTTAAAAATTGAGCAAGATACAAATTGTGCAAGTTGAGCATTTTTTAGGAGGTGCATGAAGAAAAATACTTTACAAAAGCCAAAAATTTCCAAATGGGCCTAAGATTTTATGATTTTAACTTTATCATGAGATTATCCATGACTAATATACAACATGCCACACCCTCTACCTTATTTATTTATTTTTGAATTTAATAGCTTAAATTCAAATTTAATTAAATAAAATGCAAAAATAAAAGATAAGGCATGTTGGGTTAGATATTTGCATGGCTTGGGGTCCAAGATAGCTCATTACAAGCTGTCAATTTCGTGCAAGAAGATTGAGGGAAGATTGAGCAAATTTGGAAAGATTTTGTGAAATTTTTCAAATCAAATATTCTACATTTAAGGAGAATATTTTCTCTTAATGCCTTGACCTAATTCCATTCATCTATAAATACCTAGCTTTCTTACAAGTTCAGAAGCTCTTTTAGACAACCCTTACACGTGCAACCAGCTTCTCATAAACCCTAGAAATTTCTCAAATTTCTTACAAAGTTGGCAAAATCGTGTTTTGCCTTCGAGCCAGTTTCAAGCAATTCCAAGCACTCAAACGTGTTCCTGAAGTATTGTAGGGTAGAGCAGGTTAGATCAATCGTAGCAAGATTTCCATGGATTAATCATGAAACACCATTGCTAGGGCTCATGAACTGTGCAGCTTCGTATTCACTATTAGAGTCTGTTTCAGGGCAAGAGAATGCCACCATTAGATTCGTAGCATCCTAATTAGTGGATCTGGGTTATTTTGGTCCAGGAGAATGAATGGATGTATCACCGCCCCAACGGTTCACCTTGCGCGCACTATGTCATTCTCTCTATCAGGTCGTGGGTTCAAACCCCACCTTTTGCAATGTATTTTTTTTCCTGTTTTGCCTTGCAGGTTTCCAGATTGCCAGAAGTCACGCCCGTAAGCTCCAACGGATCCTTTCCACCGTGCCAACTGGTATCCTAACACCAAGCTCCACGGGCCTCATCGACATCAAGTGCCAACTTCTGAGTCTCCCAGCATAGAATTCTTCCAGAAGTTCCAACTTCTGAATGGCCCCAGACGTGAAGCCCCTAGAAGCTCCACGGGCGCCCCAGATCCGAGTCCCGGCCCCACTGGACCTTTTCCAACACGGAACCTCAGAAGCACCGACACGGATGCCTCCAGCATCAGAAACCCCAGAAGTGCCAACTTTTGGGTACCTCCAGTAAAGGAACTCCCAGAAGCTCCAGCTTCTCGGATGACTTCTGTCAGAAGCTCTCCCACGTTTTTTTTTCTTCATATTTTTCTTATTTTTACGTATTTAATAATTAATTAATTGAATTAGTAATTAGGCTAATTAATTTAGGATTAATTAGATAACTTTACTAAAATTGTATTTAACTAATTAGTTTAGGTTAATATTCACCAATATTTTCTTATTTTTAATTAAAATCAATTAGATTTAGGTTGTTTTCACATAAACTCTAATTTCAAAAGTTCAAAAGTATTAGGACTAGTTTTCTTTTCCGCAATTTAAATTTCTTGCATTTTAAATTCTAGAAAGGTTGTATAGGTTTCAAATTTTTTATCATGTAACAGCGTAGGATTTTACTTTCCGCACTTTACTTTCTGCACCCCCTATTATGTATCTGCCCCAAAGCCATGTAATAGCGTAGGACCCTTTATATTTCCGCAATTTACTTTCTGCACCTATAAACTGCTAGTAATTAGGTGTGTATGGTAAGATAAAATCAACCTAGATCACTAATACAAGTTAAAATATATGAAAATAATACACTCTTCTCACACATGCACCCCTTAGGGTATTCTCTCTCGTTGCCTTATAAATGGTCAAGTACCTCGAACGTGGGGGTATCTTAGCACGGTTGCCTACGAAGTATCATCACAGTCCCTTCGACTTAAAAGATTATAGTCCCTCGATGTTGCCTACAAATACATGATCTAGTCCCTCGATTGTTGCCTATGAAAAGTGATGATCGTCCTTACGAAAGTGCTAGGATATTCCTACAAGTTTCCTTTTATGACCATCCGATGTCCCTTCGAATGTCCCTTTACATCCAACGAATAGGGTTACCCACCAACTAATGGTATGGATAGCGCTATTTTAAAGGAAAGCAAAATAACAAGGAAACGACCGTTTTGAGTAGTTAAATAAGTCTCTTTTGCTTGCTTATTTCTTTTTACACCTCACACTTTTCTCTAAACTTTTTAAAACAAAACATTTCCGAACACTTCGTATGCATTCCAGCGTGAATCATTACGTAGTCAAAGTGAAATGCCTTTCTAAAATATTTTCAAACACACAGAAAGCAAATTTCAAAGTGAGCTAAGCAATTAAGAGCCCGTAGATAACTACGGATGGAAAGGGTGCTAACACCTTCCTTTTTCATAATTAACTCCCTTAATCAGAATATAACGAAGGTCTTTTCCTATTCTTTTCTCCTTTCCTTAATTGGATAAAAGAAAAGTCGGTGGCGACTCTTGCTATCCGCAACATTTGCGATCAAACGCAAAACGAACAAGTCAGTTCTCCCACCGTGTTACAGAACTGGCGACTCTGCTGGAGAAAATAAAGAGAGTTTACCTTAGGGTCGTAGATCAATTTATTTCTTTCTATTTGACTTGTATGCTTTACTTTTAAGGGTTGCTTGGGTATTATACTTGTGGGGGATCCTACACCCGGATCCAGGTTTCCTTGGCAGCAATTTTCTAGCTATCAAAGCTTGAGAAAATGTATGAGGAATGGTCCTCTATTTAGAGGAGAGTGAATGGTGATGAGAATGAGAAGGAATTGTGAGATTTGGAGCGAAATTGTGCAAGGTGTGTACACGAAGGAAGTGTGACCTCATGTGCATCAAAACTCAGCCAAAACTTGCGTTTCATGGTGCTAATTAACTGTGAGAAACTTCTAAATAAGATTGGTCATGAAAACAAAGCTTAATTTGGCTTAAAAATGAACTATATGCGCAAATTCACAAACTGATGGTGAGCTCGAAGCAGATTTTGGCACAAACTTCACACTAAGGCCAAATCAAATTCCCTCGCGCGTTTTCCAATTTTTCTTGAGCCAAATGAAGTATTCAAAGAGTAGAACACAATGTAAAAAGAATTAATCCCAATGGATGCTTGAGCTGAGAGATATTGCCTTTAGGATTTGTGAAAAAACACTGATTTTTCAGGCCAAGCCTTGGTCAAGCATGCCAACTTTCTAAAAATGACCTATAATGTTTCTCTTTCAAACATGCTCTTCCACTCAAAATTTTCTCTTTACTTTCAAAGATGACATGAAGTAGACCTCTTCAATGGCATTTTTCAAAAAGAATCATCCAAAAACTCCAAAAATTGAGAAAGTTATGGGCTTGTGAAGTTGATGGAAATTTGTGAAATGACCTATAATCTTTTGTCCTCCTCAAGCAACTTCCATACACTTTCAATCCTTGAAATTTAACTGGAGATAAAGTTCACATCTTCAGGATTTTTTCTGCAAAAATAATGACCTCAAGGTGATAAATGATGATCAAGATATGATCTCTTGAAGTTGATTGATCAAAAATAGAGAAATTCATCAAGGACTTGTAATCTTTTGACTTCTTAGGCAAATTTCCAAGCATTTTATCTTCCTACCAATTGAACTAAGTTTTATTAGACATCCTTAGGTTCATTGTGAAAGAATAATGAGCTCAAAGAGATAATATATGACCAAGTTATGATCGTTTAAAGTCATACAAGACTGATGAAGTATCAATCTTAGAGAGTTTGCAATCACATATCTCCAAAACAATCTTCTCATCAATTAAAATACTTGGGGCAAAGAATATTCATATTAGAAGTCCTTCCATGAGTCAAATGGATTTGAAATCATCCAAAAAATTCACACAAACACCAAGATATGGTCCTCAGAAGCCCAAAACCCTAATTTCAAGATAGATGGGCATGACATGGAAAATTCTTCAACTTTGATGATCTTCTTCACATATGAAGCATACACTTAAGATGATAGACCATAATATATGACAAGAGAAGTCTTCAATGAGAAACAATACTTTCAAAATGTTGATAATTGAGGAGAGAAGGCATGGAAATAAACACATGAATCTATTGACTTCTCAAATAAGAAACTTCTGCACCATTCACCTACAATATTTAGAGAGCAAAGGATACACATATCATGATTAGCCAAGTATCAATCATCACACACATTTTAAGGTGCTTGGTGATCTCCCAAGAGCAAACCCAAAAATAGGAGAGATAAAGAGAGACAGACCCACTTTGTGATCTTTGTGCAATGCAATGGTATGAGATATTGGAGAATATTAGGGGGGAAATTAGGGTACAACACTATGATCTTTTGATAAAAATTGATAAAATTATGATGTTGTTGTGTAATGAATTGATGCAAAAGATG
The DNA here is from genome assembly GCA_021764765.1 of Vicia sativa. Classification (NCBI taxonomy): domain Eukaryota; kingdom Viridiplantae; phylum Streptophyta; class Magnoliopsida; order Fabales; family Fabaceae; genus Vicia; species Vicia sativa. The sequence continues at coordinate 184,979,235 of CM038793.1, read as the reverse complement.
TTTAACATAATTTTTTGTTATTATACTATGAAACCATGAGTAATTGTGATGAATTGATATGTGTAATGTGAAAAAATCGTGTGAAATTGGCACTAGTGTAGAGCAGAAATTGCAACAGGGAGTTCCTATTCGCTTTGGCTCGTCGGGTGAGCATGGTGCATCGTCGGGTGAAGGAAGTTCGCCCTTGAGTCTCCAAGCGAAAGCGAGGAAAAAGGATGAGTGGAAGGGGAAATAGAGCCCCCCCTGGATTTTGTATGAAATCCGGTAACTCGATCCAACTTCGCCAAGACAGGGCAAGAGTGGACTCGCCGAACGAGGTATTAGCTTTGCCGAACAAAGGATGTAGGAGAAAAAAATTCTCCTGAATTTTGTATAGGGAAGGTATTTTTTCTCCCTCGTCGTAAGGCGATCCGCATGCGTGCATCTTGCTTCACCGGCTGAGCACCACGTGATAGACAGTAGTAGGATTTTAAATTGTCATAACTTGAGTTTCAGGACTCTGCTTGATGCGCCTTTTGAAGCGTTAGAAAGATAATGCGATGAACTATAACTAGGTGGAATGAATGATTAAAATGAAGTATATTTATAGTGCATATAGTAAGATGAAATTAGACTTCTCTATGATGGATTATATGATGTGTGTTGTTTGATGAATTAATGATACTATGATAATACTATGTTGTTTCTATAATGATTTGATGATGTTGTGATGATTATTTGATTATGTCATGTGTATATATGATGTATGTAATGATGTTATAAAGATTAAGTGAATGATGATTCATTTTGACTAGTCGTGCTTATGTTATTATTAAGATGTTTTTCATCATGCATTCATGGCATATGACAGGGCATGGCCTGTTGATGGTTGTAGGACATTTTTCCAGTGAATTTTTGTAGGATGAATGGTCCAATTATGGGCTTAATACCATAGTGTGGATTGAGTAAAACATTATGATGTGCTCTAGTTACAAGCAGGAATCGATCATATTGGTGAGAATCTTTGGAGAAACAATGAATGAGTCATCAACAAAGTTTTGGTACCAAATGCATGGGTCTAATAAATTGGATTGCATTATATGTGAGATTACATGATGATTTTTTAAATGATAATGATGATACCGTGATATTTGTGGTGTTTGATAACATGTGCTGATGTGAGGATATAATGATGTGTTTGATGTGTGAAGAAGATGTTTGCAAATATGTGAGTATAACATGAGATTTTAAGGATGTGTGGTTCCTTTCTGTTGTAATATAACTACTATATTTATTCTTTATGTATTTTATAATGATTATGACTACTTACCCTTTCCGCTCGGAAATGTTGCCTCTATACATGGGTAACTTGCAGGTAATCAGGAATAGACGTATAAGCTCGAAGATAACTTTGCGAAGTCTTTTAGTTTCTTTATTGTAAATAAAGAGTATCTTGCTTTGATATGTAACATCAGGGTCTTTGGGATCATTAGAATTTAACTGTATGATTCTTGTTGACATGATACATTGAGAAATATTTTATTTTGTTTTGATATGCTTTAAAGTTCAAACGTGTGAGCAAGGAAGTGTGATGATATATGAATTTCTTAAGTTTTAATGAATATGTTTTGAGATAATAATTTCGTTGTGATGTGTTGAAGTTTTGTGATTATATTTTAAAAGAGATAAATGCTCGAATTCTGAGAACCTGTGTTACAGAGCATAATAGGTTTTGTATGTATGATGATTTCTTTGAAGATATGACACCCTTGTTGGTTAAATACTCTAATTTATTGTATATAATATTCATGGGGATTATAAGGGTGTTACAGTATGCAACGAAGCTATTAGGAAAAATGTGTAGTACAATTTCATCAATGTTTATGCTTCCTGCAATTATATCAGTAGAACGTTATCTTGGACTAGATTAATTCCGTTGAGAACACTAGAAGTGGGGGAGTAATGGTGCTTATGGGGAGTGAAACAATCGGCTGAACAATATTCGATAGAAATATCAATAAAGTCGCCATCGAACAATTTTTATACCGCGATAGGAAAGAAAAACATCGATTAAACCTAGAAAGGGGAGAAATCATCGTCTTATGACTGAGAGATCGGGGTAAGGAAGTCTGTTACGCGAGAGGAAGATATTACCACCCCACATGCTCGTAGTACTCTATGACATCCATTTCTATTTTCTATCTAATGGGTGTGTTATATCTATTTATCGCTACAATGCATGGGAAAGAAAGAGAATAAAGAAAAAACAGGGAAAAGAAGGAAGTATTTACAAAGTTTTGCTTGATCGAACCCCGTGACAAGAAGCCTACGTATTCCCTCGTACAATGGGGAAGTCAGAGCGGCGTAGTTTGACTCACATGTTTTGGTGGGTTGCAATTGTTTTTATGGGAAGTTCGATTTCGTATCCTTACAATTGCAACTCGTGCTTGACGTTGCAGTTATAAGATGTCTTATGCTCGTTCGCTCGCACACTTAGCAATTTGTTCGGATATGAAAAGGAATGCCCTTATTGAAAAGGTTTTAAACACAAAAAAGTGCCTGTAGGCGAAAAAGGTTTGCAATAAGGTTGGTTGCTTTTACCTTTGAGAAATGAGTTTAAACCATTATTAAGTGTTTTGATTTTCAAAAGAAAAGAACACAAGTTTTAGTTTTATTACATGCAAAGATGCAACAAAAAAAAAGACCAAGAAAACATGTAAAGGGAGACTAACTAGTTCTACCCTAATGTTATCATGCAAAGTTAGATCTAAGGTTGAGGATGAAGGGGAATCTCTACCTATGTTGACATGCAAAGGATGAAAATCCTAATGTCTAGGCTCGAGAGCTATCCTAACCGAGCGGTCCTAAGGGAAGCTATCCTGATATCCATCTTGGTTGTAGAACCAAGGGATGCAAAGGGATGAAGCAAGCAAGTGTTTTGACAAAAGCACACAGACAATGCAATGCACAGACAAATGAACACACATGCCTAGGAAAGGAAGGAAGTCCCATAGCCTGTGAAGGTAACAAGTATACCAGAGTCAACCAGGAGCCGACACATTTGATTCCCGAGAAAGGTATCACAGCATGACATGAATTATCAAGTGTGAAGAGCAATGAGTGCGAGTATCAACAATAAATGTGAACCCCAAGAGAAGGCGTGGAGAGTCAAAATAGGGGACTCTTGCCACTTTTGTATTATTTACTCGATAAAGGAAGTAACATGATTCACGTATGCTGAGCTGACACGGACTAGAACTGTGCGGGGGTTGATTGTGAACCCTTTCCGCGTGCCCATCATATCATTATCAGATACAACACCTATAGATCTCATCAAAGCGGGTCTTTTTTTGGTGGTTCCGCTTAGCGGCTTGCCTAACCATTTATGACCTATGCCAGCACAAAAGTAAACACACAACTTGAAGCGCATCCCAATGCACGAAAGAGGACCTTAAACAAACCAAATACAAGTAGCAAACAGAATCGCCCTAAACGGGTCTTTAAATAAACTAGAGGGGTTCTTGAACATGCTTCAACTACAAAAGCCCCATCATGCATCTCTATTCCTACTTATGATGGCAAGGAAAGCGGTAAAACCCTACTTCTCATGCTCTCTAGAAAAGCGGTAAAATAATGCGATAAAAAGGTATAGCAAATACCACACGGATAACAATCCATAAGCAATAACAAGCTAAAAATACTCTGGAAAACTTCAAGTACTGCTGCCAAGCAATAAAGAAAACCGGTGAGTAATGCTCGAAGGCATCAAAGCATGGTCGGAATGAGCGTTCGTAAACATCCTAAGAAAATAAACCTAGAAGAGAATACAACAAACAGACAAAGGTTGCACATTCGTACAAAAACAAGGTGTCAGAATGTGCGTTCGTACACATTCGAAACAAGATAAACCTGCAAGAAGTCATAACCAAACAATAGGATGCCTGTTCATACACAAACAAGTATTAGAATGTGTTTTCGTACACATTCGAATCAAATGAACCTGCAAGGAAGGTGAAAACCCACCAAGCAGACAAATGATGTGTTCATACACAAACAAGCAAAAGAATATGCGTTCGTACACATTCAAATCAATAAACCTGCAAGAAAGGTAAACATCCAAGCAAGCAGACAATAGGATACGCGTTCGTATGCAAATAAGCATTAGAATGTGTGTTCGTACACATTTAAAACAAATGGATAACCTGCAAGAAAAGTTTAAATCCAAACAAACAATGGGATAAACGTTCGTACACAAACAAGCATTAGAATGTATATTCGTACACATTCAAATCAATAAACCTGCAAGAAAGGTGAAAACCCAAGCAAGCAGACAATAGAATGCACATGTGCAAGCATAAAATGTGGATGCTACATATCCGAATCTCAAGTAAAAATGCTCAATGTACCTCGCACATGAAATAAAGTGTTAGAATTAACAAAGCAAGTACTAGAAATAAAGCACCGAATGCAAAAATGATTGTATATATGCTAACAAACTAGTATAAGCATGTAAGAAGTGAAATAAAATCACGAAAATCGGCTTGGGAAAGCACTTTTCCAAAATCGGAGCGAAAAAGTCAACTTCTCGAAATTGGTTCAAAATCCCATGGTTTCATGCAAAAACATCAACAGATTCAAAAATATGATCGGTTTTAATTAATTCCAAGTGGAAGCGACGTTTTTTGGACCTTAAAGGAACGGGGCAGCAATAGCGTTTTAGACATGTTGCACTTGAAATTTGGTTCAGAAACCATCACCAATGGTTTTAAAACGTGGCAAAACATTGGTAACAACAATCGTTACCTTGGACCTTTGAGGAAAAACAGGTTCCGATGTACAAAATCGCCTAAAAAGGCTTATGGAACACCAAAATTCATGTACAAAATTAAGTTCCAATTCACTTTGGTTTTGGTTTGAAATTGAGAAATGAATTGGAATTTAATTCATGTACATGAGATAACCATATCAAAACAAAATAAGATGCAAGTTATGCACAAGATTCAAAGTTGTTTGAATGAAAATGAATGTAAAATTATGCATGAAAATGCATGTTCATTTACATTGTTTATGATGTTTCCATGTGTGGAATGCAAATGAATGACATACAATATGTAATCAATGCATTCTCAATGTATCCTACATCTAAGAATGATGTAAAATATGAATTAAAGTCAAGGAAAATCAAAGATGCAATGTGTCATAATGTCTTGATTTCATACAAATGTGAATGCAACATTAACATGTGAAAAAGTGTGTGAAAATATGGATCCGAAACACTTTAACGTCATAAAGTTAAGTTTAAACACATGAAATCAATGAAATTATTTAATGAATTTGTGGATCAATTCATGAGCATGCAAACTGTACCTAAATGTGAGCCTAAATGCATAATGTACAATGCAAATGAGTCCTACAAGCCAAAGTGCACCTAGGACTACATTTTGACACAACTACGTTTGCAAACAAGTCTTATTTCACATGGATTCAATGTAAACCATCAACCTAAATGTTATCTAATGCATGAGCATGTGATAGGTGATGCAAATGTTCAATTAAAGTGACCTAAATGCAAAGAAAAAGAATTACACAAGTGTATGTGTGTTCTATGTACAATTTTCCTTCACACCGACACAATAATGTTCACAAATCAGATTCAATTAAAAGAATTCACAAACAAAAAATTAAGAATCGGAATCAACACATATAATTCAATCAATTCTAATATTCAATCTCAATAAAAGTCAAAATCATAAAATCAATTAAAATAAGCACTTAATTGAATAAGCTACTTACTTGTTCTTGAAGTTTGACTTGAATTGTTGAAGAAAATACCAAAATTAAGCTCCAATTGATGAGAATTTGAGAATTGATGAAGAAAATTGAAGAACACAAAGAGGAAGGCCTTCCTCTTTATCAAATCGAGCCAAGGAGATGGATAGGTAGAAGTTCCGGCCGGAGTTGGCTTGTGCAAGCCGGAGGGAGCTAATTACGATCACTTGCACGGAGGAGGAAGGGCGGTGTGGCCGGTTGCAAGGCGAGGGAGGCCGACATGAGGAGAACTCCGATCGGAGCTTGGACGCGTGAAAAGAGAAAGCCTACCGAGGAAGGCCAGTTTGGATGAAGTCCGGCCGATTGCTGTCCGATGAAGGGCGGGGGAGGATGACGGACGAGCAGTGCCCGACGTGGAGGAGAAAGGTGCAAGGGTGGTCGGTTCTTGAGAGAGAGGGAAAAGAAGTTTTTTTGAAATTTCCTTTGATTTTGTCCCTTGAATTGAGAGAGAATTAGGAGAAGAACATTGAGATTTGAGAGAAAAATTTAGCAAATGATTGTGTGTCTGTAATTTGTGAAGGGGAAATATATTTATAGTGTGAAAAATTGGGCTTTGGAGTGCCTTGGATCCATAGTTAAGCTCAAATCGCGATTATCTGAAATATTTTCGTACACAACCCAAAATAGCCAATCCGTGTGAAATTTGAAGTCAGACTTTGAACAAAAATAGCTTTCCAATGCCTATGGGACCAAACCAAAATAGCTTTCTAACTAGAAAATCTTGCATCAAGCATACGAACCAAAAAATATTAATATCGGTCTTGAAATGATCTAAGATAGCCGAAACACACAATTTCTTTCACAAATTGAGATACTTAGAACCCGGTAGCCATGTGATCAATGCTATGCATGTATGTTTATGATAATGCAATTATAATCCAGAAATATCAAAATAAAGAGGGTAAATTTTGGGGTACAACAGCTGCCCCTATTCAATCATCCTTAAACCTGGAGCGAGGTTGGCATGCCCGCCTTCCAAGCGACAAGGTAGAAGGTGATTGAATACAAATATTAACTCAAAAATTTACACTCTGAATTGCGAAGACTGGAAATGTTGCGCAGACTCCAAGAGAACATATTGAAAATGTTATATCAGGGAGCGACTGAAACACAACAAAAGAAGAATGCGCAGAATAACCGTTGAATTCTGCAAAGAGAAACAAGCATAATACTTTCTCTCGATAAGAATAAGTGAAAACCCGACCCGAAAATAATTGGCCTCGACCCAATTCGACCGCATTATGTCACGGAACGACTGATCATGCTAGCGGTTCGCGTTATGCCAGGGAATGATTGACATGTCATGAAGTAAAGACTTGGAACGATGACTAGGCTAATCGTATTGTACCAGGAAATGACTGCACAAGCTAGCGGAGTAAAGACTATAAACGCCAATTAGACTTTACAAACTCAGAACGTTGTACTCTGACAAGAGAAACTAATGTGATACTTGTTTCAAATAGGTACAAGGGAACGACCTGACCTAGGGGTGTTGTACTAGGGAACGACTGGTAGTGCAGCAAAAACGAAGACTGGAAGCACTGACCAGACTTCAAACATAGTGCAGGGAACGACTACACTATATGCATAGGAATGAGTGTGTTACTCGAACTTGTTCAAGAATTGGTAGCAATTCAACTCTTGTGCAAAAAGGATTTTATCAGAATAAATGTTGTATTTTGAGGGAGAAAATAAGTGTTGGGCTTGATTTCAAGGAGGTATAGGGGAACGACCTGTCCTAAACATGTTGTACCCGAGAACGACTGAAACACAATGATAAAGAAGGATGGAAACATTGTCCAGACTTCACGGGGAAATGCCACATCAAGGGATCTTATTAGCGTTGGGATTTTCACATCAGACTTGTCAAAAGATTACAAGAGTATCACTGAGGAGAAATATTATTGTTCCTAGCTTATAATTCCATGCAATGTATAAATTTTCTACGGAGTAATGCAATGCAATGATGCATATTTATGAAAGATAAAAATGAGTAACCGGTGACCACAGGTCAGATCACAATTAGGCTCAAATTCGTGAGCTTCACTAGGGGAAGAACACATAAGTGTGCTGTCGAGGAAAGAATACCACCACTAATTCGGCGATCACTGGGGAACTTTATTAACAGACTTCCCATGGATATGATATCCTGGGGAAATCGATCACTGCATAATGACTAACTGGGGGATTATTCTCTAAACAACGATCAACTGGGGAATAATCGAAACACTTGAAGAAGAGCTTCCACCATTACATCCGTCGAAAATATTATATCCTCAATCATAGCTTCAGCTAGGGATGAAAATGAGATACAACCTTACTAGGGATATCAAAATATTCAAACTCACTGGGGATAAACATCCTCTGCCAATGGTTCAAACACCGCCTTCAGTGGGGAATAAAGGCTAGAGACTTCTATCAAATGTAATTTGCAAATCCAACGAGCATTCACTAGGGAGTCTCGCCCAGAATAGGCACCAACAACTTGCATTGGGGATTTCACTAAGGATACCATGCTGATGATAATCTTTGAATCTGACCTTTTCGACAGGTAGAGGTTCACTTGGGGATGTATTATCTGTGCTTACTGGGGGAAGAGATGTCGTCGAGTTTTACGCGAGTAGATCGGCTACCTACAAACGAGCAAAGATTCCTGCAACACATTATTAGTGGAATTCCCCAGGACTTAAATGACAACCTTGTCTGTTACCTGGGTCACGCAAGTTTCAAAGTAAATTAAGAAGTTTGTCATCATGGTAGAACCTCTAATGTTTTTAAATGCAAAATTTTATCATAAAACTTTGAACGTCTTTCGCAATCAAATCAGTAAATGCAAAAAATTAATTGACAAACAAAACTCATTTTATTGATTGATAATGGGCCTGTAAATTGGAAAGTATAATAGAAGGCAATTCCTAGAATGAGGCAATTGCAAAAGTAAAATAAGAGGAAAACTAAAACGCATGGCAGTACGACAATGGATTCTCATCAGGTTTCGACCCTGCTATCACTTTTATAACTCCGACTATCTCATCACTTCGATTTTCCAAAAAAAGATGACTGGACTGATCCCTGCCCTTCGCAGTTACCATGATGTACACACGAGGTGCAACCGTTGACCCGACACGGGATGTAGTCGCTTGCTCTTACTTCCTTTCTTGATTGAACAAGTCTATGAAAAGTATTTCTTGACTACGTCTCTGTTCACGATGTTTCACCCTAATTTTTGCCCCTAAGATTCACTCATACTCCAAACCATTGCATGGCATAAAGATCAAAATTTGAACCTACCTCTCTCTCCTATCTTTGGCTTAGTCCTTAGGAGATCACCAAGCACCTTGTGTATGTGTTTATTTCTTGTGTGTAATGATTGATACTTGGCTAACAATGATATGTGTACACTTTGATTTCTAAAATATTGTAGGTGAATGGTGCATAAGTTTCTTATTCAAGGAGTCAATAAGTTCATGTGTTTATTTCCATGCCTTCTCTCCTCAATTCTCGAGATTTCAAAAATTATTGTCTCTCATTGAAGACTCTACTTGTCATCAACCATGGTATCTTATCTTGAGTGTATGCTTCATATTTGAAAGAGATCATTAAATTCAAAAAAATACCTCTTTCTATGGCCATCTATCATGAAATTAGGGTTTTGGAGTTATGAGGATCATGTCTTGATGTTTGTATGAAGTTTGTGGATGATTCCAAAGTCATTTGATTCTCAAGAGGACTTCTAATATGAATATTATTGGATCCAAGGAGTTTTATTGATGAAAAGATTATTTTAAAGGTATATGATTGCCCACTCTCTAAATTGATGCTTCATTCATCTTGTATGACTTCAAAGGATCATAACTTGGTCATCCCTTGTCTCCTTGAGCCCATTTTTATTTCACAATGAATCTAAGGATGTCTAATACAACTTATTTTAATTTGTGAGAAGAGAAAATTCATGGAAACTTGCTTATGAAGTCAAAAGATTACAAGTCCTTGATGAACTTCCTAATTGTTGGACAATCAACTTCAAAAGATCATATCTTGATCATCATTTATCCTCTTGAGGTCATTAGTTTTGCAAAAAAATCTTGAAGATGTGAACTTTATCTCCATTTGAGTTTTGAATATTGAAAGTGTTTGGAAGTTGCTTGAAGAAGTCAAAAGCGTATAGGTCACTTCACAAATTTTCATCAAATTCACAAGATCATAACTTCCTCAATTTTTGGAATTTTTGAGTGATTCTTTTTGCCAAATGTTCCTTGAGAGGTCTACTTCATATCATCTTTGAAAATCAAGAGCAAAAATTGAGTGGAAGGACAAGTTTGAAGAAGAAACATTATAGGTCATTTTTAGAAAGTGGCATGCTTGACCAAGGCCTAGCCAAAAAAATCAATGATTTTGCAAGAATCCTAAAGGCTCAATCTCTTAACTCAAGCATCCATTTGATTTGGTTCTTTTTTCATTGTGTTATACTCTTTGAATACTTCATTTGTCTCAAGGAAAATCAAAAAATGCACGAGGGAATTGGATTTGGCATCAGTTCAAAGTTTGAGCCAAAACCTGATTTAGACTCACCATCAGTTTGGCATTTGCGCGTGTAACTTGTTTTTAAGCCAAGCTAAGCCTTGTTTTCGTGACTATGTGTGATTAGAAACTTCCTAGGATTAATTAGCACATCAAAACGCAAGGAATAATTGAGTTTTGATGCACATAAAGTCAATCTTTCTTCATGACCACGAGTGTGCACGATTTCGCTCCAAATTGCATCATTCACCCTCCCTTTTGATCCCATTCGCTTCTCCTATAAATAAGCAAGTCATTACACTCATTTACTCAAGCTTTGATATCCAAAAAAACCCTACCAAACTCTCTCTCGAATCAGATTTTTTACAACTTCGTTTTCACTCTCAAAGGCATTCCAGTTTGAAATTAACCATTCATTCTTCTTCCTTGAACCTCATTGAAGCTAACAGAACAAGAATTGTGCCTTGAAGCTTCCTAAATCGTGTTATCCAAGTCCAGTTTCAGACCTCTAAAATTGAACTTCGTTCATGTAGGAATCTCCATCAAACCTTGCAAAATAAAACACCATTGCACTCTCCTCATCTCCTTGATCCTTGTAATCTTCACCATTTGCATTTTCATCAAGTATTGACTGAGAACTTCATCAAAGTCCTATTCGCTATTACTTAAGTTTTTTCTAAAATTCTCTTCACTCAGTGTAAATGAATTGTTTGCAGCATGTGGTTGAGATCGTCTTGAAGAGATGAATCCAAGGATACCACCCTTTGCTATTGATTTTACAGTTTGAGGAACTCCAATTTTGGGAGGCTGGAGGTTGAAGACGATGACATGGACGTCTTCAACCAATGAAAGTGTGTCGTGTAATTTTTTTGAATTGGATCCTGTGATAACGTTTTACCATATGTGCATCTTTGGAGTCCTTGGATTTGATTACTTTTGTGAGCCAGACTCAATCCAATGCGTGACATTATTTCTGATTTGATTTTTTAAAACTTAATTTAATTTGTAATCCGGTGTGAAAACCAAGGAGGTCCATATCAAGAACAGCGTGTCATGTCCATTGGAAGTGATTACTAACGCGTTTTGACTATGACCAGATGGTCCACATTTTTTGGCTTTTATTTTTATTTTCTAATTTTATATTTTAAATGTTTTAAACTTCCAAAAATCATATAAAATTCATTTCTGGTCCAAAAATTATGAAAAAACTCAGAAAAATATTTTGAAATATTATCTTTCTGAATATTATTTTTTCATAATTTTATTTTCAGATTTGACATTTATATGATTTTTCTCTTTTATTTGATGTTTTTAATTGTTTAAAAATATTTTTGGACATTTTAAAATTTTGGAAAAATTATGGAAGGATCCAATGGTCATTTGAAAAATATTGGTGACCTCATTTTATTTTTAATTATGAGTTTACTATTTTTTGCAATTTTCGGTTTATTTCACCTTTTATTTTATTTTCTAAAAATATGTTCATGCTTTAAAAAATTCTCAAAAAAGTTGTCAACACTTGTTCACCTCTTTTTGACTTTGGGTAATTTTCTTGGAATTTTATTTTGATGAAAAAAAAATACTATTTAGGTATTTCGTCAATAAAATCCAATTAAATAACCTAATTTCAAAATTATTTTTTAATCCTCTTATTTGATTTTATTTTCATTGATATTTTGATGACTTTTGAATTTATCATTGGAGTCACAAATTTCCTCAACATCATTGAAATTTGGGTGTTGATAGGTCTCTCGACCAAATCCACCAAGAAAGTTGATTGAATATTTTGACGAAGTTAGACCGAATAAATTCATCTGATGCAAAATGAAAATTGAATATCATTTCTTCTGAAGGATGAAAAACACAAGAAAAGGGGGGTTTGAATTGGGGTTTTGAAATCAAATTAAACTGACAAGATTATTTTTATCCTGGTTCATTTGAACTCAAACTACTCCAGTCCACCCGTCAAGGTGATTTGCGTCTCTCAACGAGGTCTTAATCCACTAATCAGAAGTTGATTACAATTCACTAAGAAAACTGTCTTAGTCTTCTCAAGAACAACCACAACTTGATTTCTCAAGGAATTTCAACTTAACAATCAATTACAACGATGTGTGTTTAATGATGCTTCTAAAAAGCTATATCACAATTGTGATTTTTACACAAAATATTAAGTACTTATGAACTAGAGAATATGAATGATTTGAGATTTTTCTTTGTGTTGTACGTGCAGGAGTTCTCTATAGTTTTCTTCAAGAATGGATCTTCATATAGGCGCAAAAAACTTATCCGTTGGAGACATAAAATTTGTATATGGAATGATGATAATTGAACTTAATTGTTCTTTCCATAAAAGCGAGATCCTGTTGGAAATTATCCGTTTCTTCAAATCTTTATTTAATGAATGGCAACGCATCAGAACATTACCGTCAGAACATGGATATCAGAGTTTGTAGAGTAGTCTGGTGCTTTCATAAGTTTGGCTTGAATCCTTAATATCTTGATCAGAAGATAATGTAGCAAAGCTTTAAGATTTCTTAGATCAGCTGACAAGATTTACATCAGAGTTTGGTGTAGCCTTTGGTGCTTTTAGAAGTTCATTAGAACTTCTCTTAGAGAATGAATCTTCTAATGTATCAGAGCTTCTCTTAGAGCGTATCAGAACTTCTCTTAGATCAGAGTCTTCTTCTATTATCAAAACTTTTGTAGGTTCAGACAAAAAAACTTCTTTTCTTTTCAAGGTCAGAACTTCATCTACATACTTTATTAAACAAAATTAGGAGACAACAATGATTCATACAAAATATTTATTTATTAGGGTCAGAACATAATTGTCATCAACAGTACTTGTTATCATCAAAACTTCTAAGATTGGTGTAGACCCAAAATATGTTCTAACAATCTCCCCCTTTTTGATGATGACAAAACATAAATATTTTGACAAAGAGAGGTCTCCCCCTGAATTTAATATACATATAAATTTAGAGAACATTGTACTTCCCTAAAGTTTCGTCCAGAGTATGATGAGGGTTCCAAGTTGATTTCCAGAAGTTATATTTCCTGTTTAAATCTTTAGACAGAAATGAAATCAAAGATGATATTAGAATGTTCAAGACTTAGTCTATCAGTAACTATGATGTTCAAAATATCTTACGTTCTCCCCCTTTTTGTCATAAATGAAAAATAAATTAATAGGACAAGACATAAGATAATTGTATTAAGAGGCAAAATAGAGTACATAAGGGAATGTGTAGAAGATGAAGGTTTGAACATGAAATCAATTGAGGGTTGAAAAAGAAAGTTTGCTGAATGAGACCAGTAGAAGAGAAAATTTAAAAAAATTTCAAGACTGTTAAAGCTGAGTGTATAAAAAATTTCTTGAAAACATGATGATTTATGACGAGAGAGATGGCGTGAAAATATAGTGAACAATTACCAATGTGACCAGCTCCTCAATGTAGCAACTCAAGCGTTTTCACTCTATCAGAGTTTGAACATGTGTTCATCTTCTGAGAGTGACTTTAACGATTAAGATTGACAGGTGTTGTTCTGGTGAACTGCATGCTTCGATCTTGATTGGAGTCATCTCTCAGATATTCTGATAGATTCTGATTCATTTACCCTTCTCACTTCTAAAGGACAATTGATCAGAAGTTCATAGAGAATAGTATTATAACATTTAAGCATAAAAAAATAAGTTTTTCATTTTGGGCATAATTCCATACTGAGATGTTTTAGAATGAAATTGAACCTATCTTCAGCAAGGGGTTTTGTAAATATATCATCCTATTGATGGTCTGTATCAATAAATTGTAAAAAAAGAATCCCATTCTGAATATAGTCCCTAATGAAATGATGTTTAATTTTTATGTGTTTAGCTCTAGAATGTAAAATAGGATTTTTAGATAAACAAATAGCAGAAGTGTTATCGAGACATCAGTGATAATGATGTCTGAGCTTGAAGCTATAAGAAGGATTTCAGCGTATATTTCCGAAAACAAAGTAAATTTGGCGTTAAAGGCTGAAGAAAACATGGTTTTCGAAGCCAATAAAATACATATTCTGGAGGAAGACATCACTTTGGCTATTGATCCAAAACCACCAGATAAAAATAAAGAGATCAAAGAAAACGTCGATACATAGCGTCTTGACTGCATATATGATGATGAGCCTTTGGGCTTTGAAAAGGATCCAAGGGCTCCTGAAAAGATTCATCCACAAGACCCTTTAGAAGAAATAAATCTTGGCGAAGATGGAGATAAAAGACCAACCTATATCAATGCCAATATCGACCAAAAACTAAAATCTGAGGTAATATCTTTATTAAAATAATTTAAAGATTGTTTAGCTTGGGACTATAACGAAATGCAGGTTTAAGCAGGGATTTGGTCGAATTGAGACTGCCAATAAAAGCTTGAAAGAAGCCAGTGAAGCCAGTGAAGCAGACACCCAGACATTTTGCTCCGACAATAATGTCGAAAATCAAAGAGGAGATAGAAAGACTCCTCAAAAGCAGATTTATAAGAACTGCAAGGTATGTCGATTGGTTGGCAAATATAGTGCCAGTGATTAATAAAATGGAAAATTTAGAGAGTGTATTGATTTTAGAGATTTAAATGCTGGCACTCCTAAAGATGAATATGCTATGCCTGTGGCAGAAATGTTGGTCGACTCTGCCGCTGGTTTTGAATATTTAAGTATGCTTGATGGTTACACTGGCTATGACCAAATTTTTATTGTAGATGAAGATGTGCCGAAGACGGCGTTTCGTTGCCCAAGAGCGTTGGGAACCTATGAGTGGGTTGGCATGCCATTTGGCTTGAAAAATGCTGGAGCAACATTTCAAAGGGTAATGAACTCTATGTTTCATGACTTTATTGAAAATTTCATGCAAGTTTATATTGATGATATTGTAATAAAGTCGAACAAAAAATTGACTCATTTGCAACATCTTCAAAAATCTTTAGAGAGATGAGGAAATATGGATTAAAAATGAATCCATTAAAATGTGATTTTTGTGTGCAGGCAGGTGACTTTCTTGGCTTTGTGGTGCACAAAAAGGACATAGAAGTGAATCAAAGCAAAACCAAATCCATAATGGACGTCAAACCTCCGTCAACTAAAAAGGAACTTCAGTCTTTGTTGGGCTAAATAAATTTCCTAAGGAGGTTCATATCCAACTTAAGTGGAAAAACTAAAGTATTTTCACCACTGCTTCGACTTAAGAATGGGGACTTCATCTTGCAAAAGGAGCATCAAGAGGCTTTCGACAAAATCAAAGAATATTTAGTGAAGCCTCCAATATTAGCACCTCCTGTTAGAGATAGTCCTATGAGACTGTATATTGCAGCTTTATATTCGACTATAGGAAGTATGTTAGTCCAAGAGGATGAAAAGGTGTCGAAAGATCCGTGTATTACCTTAGTCGAATATTAAATGAGCTTATGTGTGTATTTCTCTTGTATTAAACTGAAGCAATATATAAGGCCTGTTGATGTGTATGTGTCTTCTCATTTCAATATTATTAAGCACATGTTGTCTAAATCAATTTTACATAGTCGAATTGG
The DNA here is from genome assembly GCA_021764765.1 of Vicia sativa. Classification (NCBI taxonomy): domain Eukaryota; kingdom Viridiplantae; phylum Streptophyta; class Magnoliopsida; order Fabales; family Fabaceae; genus Vicia; species Vicia sativa. The sequence goes on along the minus strand of CM038793.1, from coordinate 184,963,339 downwards.
TAAATGGTCTTTAGCATTAACATAATATTCTTTGAAGTATGTTCCCTTGAAAGCGATGGAAGGGCAAGTAGTGGTAGATTTCCTTGTCGACCATTCAATGGTTGGTATGCCCCAAAATTATGTTGACTTAGTACCGTAGAAGTTGTACTTCGACGGTTCTAGCCATAAAAATGGAGCTGGAATAGGAGGCATCATAATTTCTCCAAATGGAATTCCAGCAGAGTTCAAGTATGAAATAAACGACATATGTACTAACAATGAAGCAAAATATGAGTCTTTAATAACATGACTTATACAGCTGCTAGAATTGGGGGCAAGGAATGTTGAAATTATGGGTGATTATGAATTGGTGATTCGACAAGTATCAAGAGAATATAGATGTGTCAAAGACAATTTAATCATGTACTTTGTGATCACCATTAGGTTACTCAAACAGTTCGAACAAGTAAATATTCGACACATACCTCGACGAGAAAATCAAGAAGCTAATGACTTACCGCAAGAAGCTTCTGGATAAAAGAAAGATCAAAATGAAGAGTTGATTCAGGTAAGAAAGAAAGTTCGAGCAAATTTGTTGTCTCCTTCAGATTTTTCAATTATAAAGTTAGGGGCTTTAGATGAAGAAAATTTTCAAATTTTAACAATTGACAATGGGCAAGAGGATGATTGGCGAAAACTGTTGGTCGACTATTTGCGTTTCTCCACGGGTTCGACAAAACGTAAAATCAAATATCGTGCCCTCAGTTATGTTTTGATAGAAAACGAATTATTTATGAAAACTGCTAAAGGAGTATTGCTTAAATGCCTTGGAGAAGCATGTGGTGTACATAGTGAAGCATGTGGTGTACATCAAGCTAGACACATGATGAAATGGATTTTAGCACGCTCAGTTTTATATTGTCCCTCAATGTTGAAAGATTTCATTGAGTTTTCTAAGGGTTGCCAAGAATGCCAAATGCATGGGGGCAAATAACATGTTTCTGCAAGTGAATTACATGCAATTGTAAAACTTTGGCCGTTTAGAGGATGGGCCTTAGATGTGATTGGAGAAATAAAACCAGCTTCTTCAAATAACAAAGGTATATTTTATTCGGCATTGATTATTTTACAAAATGGGTCGAGGCGGTGGCTTTGACGAATGTCAACCAAGAAGTTGGTATTGACGTTATACAAAATCACATCATATGTCGATTTAGAATTCCAGAAACAATTACAACCGATCAAGGATAAGTGTTTACTGGGCGAAAAATATAAGAATTTACACAAGAAGTTGGAATTAAATTGTTAGCTTCTACTCCCTATTATGCTCAGGAAAATGGCCAAGTTAAGGCTACTAATAAAATAATCATTAGCCTGATCAAGAAGCATGTAAGGAAGAAGTAAAGAAATTGGCATAAAACACTAGATCAAGCCTATGGGCATGTAGCACTTCTCCTAAGGAAGTGACATGAACTACTCCATTTCGACTTCTATATAGACACGATGATGTGTTACCTATAGAGATACATATGCAATCAGTAAGAATCCAAAGACAGCATGAAATACCATCTGAGGACAACTGGAGCATGATGGCAGACGAGCTTGTTGATTTAAATGAAGAGAGGATGTTAGTTCTTAATTCGTTGAGAAGACAAAAAGCAAGAGTTTCCAAAGCCTATAACAAGAAAGTAAAGGACAAGGTATTTGCTGTCGACGATTTAGTATGGAAAGTAATATTACCTATGTATAGAAACGATAGAATCTTGGGAAAATGGTCCCCAAACTGGGAAGGACCTTTTAAGGTGATACAATTTTTTCCAACAATGCATATGAGCTTGAAGAATTAGCCCTATATCGATGAATTCTAAGGGTAAATGGTAAGTACTTGAATAAGTACAAGTCTGTTCTTCAAGAAATTAAAGTTTCGACAGAGTAGAAAGATGTCGAAATAATAAGCTGGAGAGAGTTATGTCGAAACCAGGAAATTAAGCATGCATAATATATTATGTAAGGCAAAAAAGAAAGACATTTTATTAAAATTGGCTAAGAAGCCATTGTTCGAATATTACAAAAAGAGATTACAGGGTAATGGTTGCAAAAAATTAGAAATGCTTAAATTTGTTCTGGAAAGATAACATTTCTCCTTGGAGGCGCGAGGCATGATCTTAAAAGCTCTCTGCTTTAGCTTTAAGAGATATAATCTTTGGTTCAACATTCGATATTACACTGCTTACAACTACAGCGTCCATGTTCATTTTATTCACCTGTGTCTGAGCAGGAGTTATAACTTCATTGATCTTTTCCTCTTCCGTAGAAATTGTTTCAAGTTCCTCATTTAGTGAAGACATTTCTTTGTTCAAATTAGCAAGTCGACTGCGTATTTCAACGGCTCTTTTATTTTTGGGGCTTAATTCTTGCTATTTTTGCTCAATCATTACCATTATCATGTTGATCGTCTAATGAGATTGTACCACCACTTCCAAATTCTCCTTCACAAAGGCCTGCTTCGCCTCAACTAATTGCTCATTTTCTTTCATAAGTTCAACATTTGCAAGCATGGGGGTAAATAATTTTTCGAACGCTACCATCATGAGCTTAGACGAATCAGAAATATGAAGTGTCTTCAGTTGAGTGAGTGCGTCTGAAATTTCTGAGCCAATAGCTTGATCATCATGAAGCATTGTAGGTAACTCCAGGCTCAGGGCTCAGGGCATAGGTTCAAATTGTATCTGTCAATTTCTTGACCTTTGTTGCCTCAGGTCCTAGCTTGTCATTATGTGTCTGAGATTGGTCGGAATCAGAGGAGAAAATGCGAGAGCTCACAAAGCTACGAAGCCTTGCAAATGCGTCTAGAGTATCAACAGTAATCCCCAACTTCGATGAAGGTGTAGGAAAGTCGAATTTCTTTTCCTCTAAAAGCTTAGGTGAATCGGTTTTCTTTTGTTTTGAAGGTGAGGGTGATTCGACCTTCTTTTCTTCAGTAGAAACTTGAGATTTGACTTCAGGTGGAGAAGGATTTTGAGAATTTGTAGCAGTTTTGTTTAAAGTGGTGGCATTTTTATCTGCCTCTGAATCCTACAGGGAATCTGAAATACTAGATTCAGAGCTAGTTGAGCTATAACCCTTATGTTTGGCAGGATTAGTGACTGAATCAGAGTCACTAAGAGTAACCGGAACAGTCAGGTCAATGAACTCACCAGCGGCTATGTCTAAATTATTATGATGATGAGGAGAAGAAACCTATGACAATGGACTATAATCAGCCACACTTTGTTGTGGGCCAGAAGCTTCGACCTTAAGAGAGCAAGATAGATGTTAGCCAGATAATTTGGCAAATAAAGACGAAAAATAGTGAAAAATTTAGCAAATACCTGTGGCGATGGATTGAGATTTATACGCTCATCCTCTTCGATAGAAGCAACAGTAGTATCCTCTAGTGGATTTTGAGCTTCATCAATCTCAGAGGCACGGGTCAGAGTGAAGATGGATGTGTTTATCATTATAATATCAACGCCTAAATTTAGGTTAGCTTTAAGATTTTCAGCCAAGATCACTTTACCTTTCCTTCTTGTAACAAGAGGCCGATCGTCGACATTGTCTGCCGCTTCTTCTTGATCATCAGGTTCTGAGTCGATCTTTATTTCAAGTTGTTGGGCCACATGTGCCTGCTTTTTCTTTTTCTTCTTAGCCACTTCTTCTCTAGTAGATGAGTATTTCTTCCTCTTGTGACTTTTGGATTTATTGGAATGTTGAGGAGACCGAGCCTCAGGTGATGGCTGCATACCAGAAAAAGAGGAATAAGTCGAAGTGATTGTGTAAATTGAATATGAAGAACTTGAGTCGACAACAAATAGATACCTCAGTCCTCTCAGAGACATGTTGTTTTTCCTTCTTAGAACTTTTGGATATGTCAGATGGAGCAGCCAAATTCGCTAAGCGTTTTTGACTCTGTTAAATAAAAATAAAATTAGTACATTTTTAGTCATAAAGTCGAGATGATTAGAAATGTGTAAATACACCTACAGATGAACTAGTTTTCTTAAGTAAGGGTAAAATTAATTCATCATCAGAAGGGGTATGATCAGGTACGATCTGCAAAAAACATTGTTGTTATAAATGCCAAATCACGAAAGATAATTGGTAAAGGAGTAGAGTCGAACCTTTGTTGTCGAAGGTGAAGCTTTGGTAACAGGAGCCTTTGATGGTGCTACCTGAAGAGGGATAGCTAAAAAACCAAAAATGGCAAAGTCAAATAAATGAAAAAGTCGAAATAACAAAGAAATCAATATTTCCAGAAGCTGTTACCATTTGGCACAACAACAAGTTCTCTTACATATTGAGGGGAAATATGCAGAAAACCTGGGTAATCGTGCAACCAGTGCTTCATCGGTACCACTTTGTCGGCATTTTTCTTATAAGCATTCTCCACATTCGACCAAGAGCTATACCACCAATCTGGGATAGGTGGGCGAAAAGCCAAGGCCAACGGGCTAGTCGGTAAAGGAGGAAATTTAATGTTTTCAAAATGAAGTGCGTAAAGATATTTGTCTTTCGTGTAACCAGGAATTTTGAGCTGTGAAATCCTGTCAGTTACCTTCTCCTTTAGCTCTCGGGCCGCATCAGAGATGGTCCGACGAAGGTTAGTTGGTAGATACACCACCCTGAAATACTTCTGAAAAGTTTGAATTTGCTTAATATTAGTGGCCGTACATTTGGTCATCTTACCTTGAAAATTGTCAAAAGTTGTAGTCAGTTCAACTATTTTCTTATTGGAATCTCCAACGAAAGTAACATAATATGACTGCCACCAAGTCTCAAATTCCTTGGTGCAGTAGAATGATGGCTTAAAATTGTGAAAGTAAGTATGGGCCTTTGTGCCTAGAGATTGTCGATGTCTTCTTTTATAGTTTCCCAAGGTTGGTCGGAGGTGATGTCGACCAGTAATTCATGAGAGTTGAATAGAGATTTGGGAACAGTTTGCATAACCCAAATTGTCGAGCCACCAAGTTGGGCTGGTAAGCAACCAAACCCGGATTTTGGCTGACAATCACAAAAGATAAAAATTGAGGAGTTAGGAAGCGTCTCCAGCAGATTGGGGATCTTTTCTGGTTTTCATCTTCCACAGGTGGAAACAATTTAGTAAGCCAATCTGAGCCACTTTTGCCATCATAGAATGGAGCCATGGAAGGTGTAAATTTGACTCTTGTCAACATAATGTTGAATAACAGTTTGAAGACCTCTGAATTAGGAGAAGTTTTGTATATGGGGGTTAGTGGAAGAAGACGCTGCCAAACAACATGCATTTGGTTTTGGGGGCACGCTATCTTTCTGCTTCTGAAAGGTTTAATGTCTTCAGAGAAAGTGTCATTTATCTTTTTGGATTAGTGGGGTCGAAATGATTGATTTGGTTGGAGACTTCAGTTAAGGAGGCATATAAGGAGGCCAAGATCAGTTGGCCCAAAGCAATATTCTCACCATTGTGCAATTGAGTGGCAAGGTAAGAAAACTTGTTGGACACCTGCATCTACCTAGAGCAAAAAATAAAACGTGAGAGCCAGAGAGTCAAAAATTCTACGTGTTCTTCATCGGTGATGGGGCCGGATTCTCGTTGATGGTGGTCGATGAAATTATTGTATATTGGGCTTCTACTTTCGCCAACATCGAATCTTATGGGCAGAGGGTCAGCATCCATGTGGTTGAAAACTATGCCATTTGGTTTCAACCCCGTAATGGCGGTAACGTCAAGAAATATAGGCGTAATCATACCACACTTGGTGTGAAATGTGTTTGTCGACCCCTCCCAAAAATGTAAAGCATCCAATAACATGCTGCTAGAGTAGGGATGGCCGTATCGAGAAAGTTCCAGCAACGTGTAAATATCCATTGTCTTCCATTGTTCTATTTTCTCAGTTTCTAAACGTGCCATCCAGCCACTAAACTTAGGGCAGTTCAATGGAGGAGTAGTCTTGAAGTTTCTATCTATATATTGCAAAGAAATAGGGTTTTAAGAAGATATTATGGGTCTAGTCGTGGTGCTAGTAGGGAAAAGTCCCCTTTATCATCTACGTATATTTCAGAGGGCGTGTTAGTAGGGAGAGGACCCAAAAAAGCTAAGGGTTCTCCTCCAAGAGTGAAAGGAAAGAGTACCTGAGATTTCCAGATTTTTTTTCTCATCAGCGAATGGAGGTTCTGGCACATAGAGTTTATCATCAACTAGGCGTAGTTGAAGTTCCATGGGTGGAGAGGTGGTGATGTTATCAGTATTTATCATCAAAGAAGGTTTGAAGAAGTTTGAAGAAGATGAAAAGGAATGGTTATTTCAGATTTTTGGGTTTTCTCTGAAGAAAAGGGTTGAAGAAAGCAAAGGGAAAAGAAGAAAATAAGGAAGTGGAGTATTTATATCCTCGTTGAAGTAAAAACAAAATAATAATAAAATCTTTGTGATTTCCTAAGTCAAAATCGTGTCAAGTCTAAGGACACGTGCTACGAGATTAAAGCGGGAGTGGTGGGCCATGTCTGCCACTAAAAGCGTAATGATGATGGATAATAAATAGTCACACGTCTCGAAATTAAAGGCGTGATACATTTCCATGATTACATCACAGAAAAGACGGAATAATAACGTCCACTTTTGAAGGTAGTGGGAACGACTCAGTCGAATGCTGAGACTGATATTTCAAAGATTCCATTATCTCATATGTGTCGAAATTCGAAAATGGAATCTCTAGGGGGAATTTAGTTACCATAAAAAATCACAAGGTATTGAAGCACATGTAGTAAAAGAAGGTGTTCTCATAAGTTAAGGGTAGTTTCCTGAAATAAGGATCTTTTGGAAATTGAGAACTAAGTGTTTGAAAGTTGGTTTTGGAAAATTAGAGAAATCAGTGATTGAAGAAAATATCAAGGTATAATGGAATCGACCACAATGAAAGAATGTTAAAATGTGAGGAAAATGGTCGAATCGACCAAGGCGTACAAAGCGAAGGAAGTGGTCGAATTTGGTCGTGTCGACTACAAAGGATTCAGAACTTAGAAGAATTCTGCTATTGTTTCTTGCCAAAAAGAGTACATGTTGAAGTAAGCAATAAGTTGTTGAGTTTATCAGAGGTGGTAAGGTTCAAAATTCAAAATCTCTAATCAGTTACCAGAAGCACACGACTTGTTTAAGCACCAAACAGATGGCAACATCTGGTGAAGCGGTTACCTTAGAGTTCAAATATCACCTGTCGATTTCTTTAGGGCAGTTACTTTGTAAATACTATAAATAAGTAGTTTCAATGTAATTTCTGTGTGTTCACTTGTATACTCAAATCACTTGCAAAAACTATGTTCATTCCGAGCGTCAGGAAGCAAAGAGTTTAAGAGTGCTTGATGTACGTGAATCACCACTTTTATTTCATTGCAAAACCTTTACATTTCAGCCATTTCTTCTGAAAACTATACTTGCATTTTATTTACATTTCAGCAATATCTTTGCATTATCATTTATGTTGATTCTCTTTTTGTTACAAGTTTCGAGTTAACAAAGGAGTCAGTCGATACTTACTTCGGTTAAAACAAGTCTGAAGTTCACAGCCTTATGTCGGTCACGAGTCACCATAGTTGGTAAAAATCACATTGTGAAGTCAGATTGTTAATTGTTGCATTTAGGTTTCTTCTATCGGTCACGAGTCACCAGTAAGTCAAATCTAATCATAGTGTGGAAAGCCATTTTACTTGTTCCCTTAGTCTTAGAAAACCGTTTCTTAGATAAGGATTTAGACAGAACTAGTATAATCTCAAAAAACCTTAGCACATGTCTTAAGATCAACTGGTCGATCTTGCGAGTAACCCTTAGTTTTAGGACTTCGGGAGGACCAGAGTTTGTTTGCCATTACCCATAGTAAACACCAGCTCGTGGCTGCCAGACTGATCTGGTCATCGACTGCACAAGCATAAATATCGGGAAAACCCCCCACCATTGTTTGATCACCTATCCAACATGAGTAACAAAAAGGGATATCTGATTTGTTCGCCGCAATACAATTCACCGCTCTTGCAAAATCCGTTCCCCGAAAGGTCCCTCCACCAAATTGAATCCCTATTGTTTACAACATTTTTGTCAACAATGAGGACTTTTAACCACTTCTTTTTCAATCAAAAACCTCCATTTCCATTTATTTAATAATGCTACATTCAAAATTTTGATATTTTTTACTCTGAGACCGCCTTCCTCACAGGGTTTGCAAATAATATCCCAACACACCCAATGAATCGACCTTCTATTTACACATCCATTCCACAGAAAGTTTCATTGAATACTACATATCTCACTTAGAACTTTAGGAGGCGTTTACCTCTCCATTAGACCCTCTATATTGAGGTGTTTACCTCTCCACACGGCCAACCTCCTCTTCCAAAGGCTTATAAGATCCCTCCACATAGATGATCTCCTAGGATTGTCCCCCACTTTAACACTAAGAAATTTTAAAGGAGCCTATCAACTTTGCAAGAGTGAAAGATGGAGGCCGCATTTAAAAACCACTCTCCCACATTAACTCCATATATCTTGTTTTAATAGAAGTTAATTTTTGATCCCGACATCATTTCAAATCCCCTAAGGATAGCCTTCATACTCCAAATATTCTCACTATCGCCCTCTTCCATAACAATAGTGTCATCCGCAAATTGGAGTATGCTCACTTCCTCCTCTACATTAATCTTGAACCCCTTAAAATCATCAATCTCTATGGCCTTCCCCATAAGCTCCGTTAGAACCTTCATAACCAACACAAACAAGAAAGACGAGATCGAGTCATGTTTGTGGCAACAAAGAGGTTTTAGTCAACCATGGTTGCGACATAGATGTTTAGTTAAGAATAGGTGGAACGCGACTAATGAGTTGTGTAATTTGTTAAATTTGAAAGAAAATATGCTAAGGTTGAAATCTCGACAACTTTAATTGAAGGATGTAAATAAGAAATCTCATTTTTTCCATAATTCTTTGAAAGAGAGGTATAGAGGGAATGCTATCACTTTATTGGAAGGAGGAATGGTAGGGTGGAAGGTGTGGATGAAATTAAGGAGGCGGTCAAGAATCACTTTGAAGGATTTTTTAAAGAAGACAATTCTAGAAGAGCTAAGCCGAAAGGTATTGAGTTTAATAGTTTGAGCGAGAATGATAGATTGTGGATGGAAAGATCGTTTATGATGGAGGAAGTGAAGGAAGTTGTTTGATCGTGCGATGGTAATAAAGGTGTCGGACCGAATGATTATTCTCTTGAATTTTTCAACAAAATTGGGTGGAAGTTAAGGAGGATGTTATTAAATTTGTGTCGGATTTTTACGATAGAGCTAAGTTTACGAAAGCTTGCACTTCGTTGTTCATTACTCTTGTGGCTAATAACGTGTTTGGATTTAATTGATAAACTATCTAAGCCAAATTAATGTAATTTTTCATGAGTAAAGAGACACAAGTACTAGAACTATATATACAACCTTCCCATATTTATAATAAGAGATTAATTACTATACACTGTCAGTGTAAGTATTTTTATACAGTCTGTGCATCACAACTATTCAGAGATGCTACTTTATACTACTTCTATTTTTTATTATAAGTCGCTTTAGAAAAAAATTTGTATCATAATATAAGTCACTTTACAATACCAATGAATAATTAATGTTATTTTTCCTATTATATCCTTAAACATTTATTATTCTCCCTCCTTTCAATTATGTAAGCGTATTTCCCTCATACCACTAATGAAGGGTAATTTTGTAATAACCTTTATAATTTCTCATTTTAATACAACAATTATTAGTTTTCTTAATACGTGTGAAAAGTCCAAAACGACTTATAAAAAAAAACGGAGGTAGTGAATAATTAGAATAAAAGTCAAATATTATAAAAATTTAACGGCCACGATTAAACGACAGTGTAAAACTTCTTTAGACCGACAGTGTATACCAATTAAATTATATTAATTAATTAAAAATATATAAAAAAACTGTAATGACAATTTTTCAAATTGATCAAATTGGTATATCAGTCCGTGATCATAATTTCAAATTTAATAAAAAAAAATTTGTTTTTCGCTAAATTATTATGCTTTTTAATTGATACATAAGTAACTATAAAAGTACATGTAAATTTATAAATTTATAAATTTAATCATCAAAGCATCTAAATTCTCACAAATATAATATTTTGAAAGTACATAAATAGATGACTATTTAATTATGTGATTCTAGACAATTGACAGGTTCATACTTACACGTTGCCATGTTTTAATATTATGTTTCTACTTCCTTCATGTTGCTAATGATACATCTGAATATATAGCTACGACACCATACTGTTAGACAGTTGACATTTGAATAATTTAAAAGCCGCTTTCTACTGTGGATGCAAAAACACCATTGCAATAACTCTTTGCGTCTGAACTTTTCCAGTTCCCGAAAAATGCGGAAATCATCGCCCGTAAGCATGACAAATAAACCTGCCGCCGCTGGGGCCCGCTCTCCCCCGCCCCGAAATTAGCGGGGAAAACTCGATTTAATCGGGGGCGGGGCGAGGAAAACACGTTTTTATCAATCGATACTTTCAAAAATCTAACAGGGAGCGGTTTATGGTGAAGTATATCTCCCAAAGTGTTATGCATTTTTCCTCGTCTAACCATGCAATAAGTGGGTGATGATTAATAGTGGTGACATGGTGAAATTCCCAAAACCAATAATAAATATGAAACTAGATTAGAACCCGCGCGATGCGCGGGTGTACATTAATTTGTTTTTGTATTGAAAATATAATTATTAGTAATTTTGTGAGGATAGATAATAGTAAAGTTATTATAACACATTTATTTTGGAATAGAAGTTGAAGTGACGAAGAACAATTAAGTAAATTTGTTATGACATGTCGCGATATAATTCGTTGTTTTAGATTAAATAATAGATAGATAGATTTTTCATTATAATATTTTTTAGTCATTATATATTTTATTTTATTTTTGAATGGTGTCATCGATTTATATTTGTGCTAGTCTTATGATTTAACAAAATAGTATTATTAATATTTTTTAAGATATTAGACTATAAAAAAATAAAATGTATGCATCATAGTACAGATAAGTATGAGAATCTTGAATGATAAAATTAAAAGACAATGAAAATTTATAATATCCTGCGCATTATCATCTCTAACCGTAAACGTACCATCTAAAATTTTAAATTCAATCAAGCATATAACTTCTCACAAATATTAATATAAAAATATAATACATAATTAATTAATAATCTAATAAATTTAATACAAATGTAAAAAGTAACACATATCACAACACATGAATGTCTTCTACCATTGTCAATATTGTATTGTTAATTATGTATGGCGAAGACAGTTGACATTTGAATAATTTAAAAGCCGGCTCCTATCAAAGGCGACCCAACCAGGTTAGAAGAGAAAAAATTCCTCCATATTTGACTCCTATAGCATTGCCAGATACCATTCATATGCATATATAAGGCTAATAATAGATCTGAATAGCTACAACACCATACATCTCTTTGTTTCATAGATGGAGTTTTTCCTAAGTTGTATGTTCCTCTCACTTCTATTAGCATTCACTCTCTATTTTCTACGTTCAAAATGCACAAAAAACACGATCAAACTTCCACCAGGACCTACACCACTTCCTTTTATTGGAAACCTCCATCAATTAGGAAAAAAGCCACACAAATCCTTAGCCAAGTTAGCTGAAATTCATGGTCCACTCATGAGTCTTAAGTTAGGCCAAGTAACAACCATTGTTGTATCTTCACCCAACATGGCCAAACAAATACTCCAAACACATGATAACATGTTATCTAACAGAACCATTCCCGATGCTGTAAAAGTTCATGACCACCACAAATACAACATGGCGTTCTTACCAATTGCACCTCTTTGGAGAGAGTTACGAAAAATATGCAATAATCAATTATTCTCTAGCAAAACACTTGATGAGAGTAAAGAGTCAGGGTTCAGAAACTGAAAGATTGTCTCAACGATATTAATCAAACTAGTCTTGCTAATGAAGCTGTTAATATTGGAATATGGTTTTCAAGACATCAATTAATTTGTTGTCAAACACTATTTTCTCTGTAGATTTGGTCCAACCTGGTGATTCAGTTGAAGATTTCAAGGAGCTAATTTTGAATATATTGAAAGAGTGTGCAAAACCAAACATTGCTGATCTTTTCCTGCTTTAAATATGTTTGACTTTGATCTACAAGGTATTAAACGACGTAACGCTGTTCATGCTCAGAAGGTCCTTGATATCTTTCAACGTTTAGTTGATGAAAGATTGAAGCTGAGGAAGTACAAGGTTTTGACACAAACAAAGACATGCTAAGTAACTTGCTCAACATTGCTCAAGACAAGAGCCAAGAAATGAACATTGCCAAAATCCCACATTTATCTCTGGTACGTTACTAACTGTCTCTTTTACATATATAACACATATTCGAAAGTATATACTAATTGAATGTTGTGATTTTATCAGACTTTGTTTATTGCTGGAACGGATACAATTTCATCTACGCTTGAATGGGCAATGGCAGAATTGGTCAAAATGAAAATATTATGTCAAAAGCAAAACAAGAGTTGGAACAAATCATTGGCAAAGGAAAACCAGTTGAAGAAACAGATATTGCTAAGCTTCCTTATTTACAAGCAATAATAAAAGAGACATTTAGATTGCACCCTTCTGTTCCATTTTACTCCTCGAAAAGCCAATGCAAATGTGGAAATTGATGGCTACACAATCCCAAAAGATGCACAAATTTGGGTCAATGTGTGGGCTATTGGTAGAAATTCAAGTGTTTGGGAAAATGCAAATTTGTTTTCACCAGACAGATTCTTAAATTCTGAAATTGATGCTAAAGGTCACAATTTGAGCTTCTACCATTTGGCGCTGGAAGGAGAGTTTGTCCTGGTTTACCGTTAGCCACCAAGATGTTACATTTGATGTTGGGTTCATTTATCAATTGTTTTAACTGGAAATTAGAAGATGGGATGAAAATACAAGATATCAACATGGAGGATAAGTTTGGACTATCATTAGAGAAGTCTCAGCCGCTAAGACTTGTTCCACAAACAATATGTAATTAGGTCACTATTTATTTGTTCTTATAATGTTTGAATATATTTGTAGAATATGCAGTTTGGATTTCCTAGTTCGCAACTCATAGCTCAGCAGATATGTAGTGATTGATATTTTATTTCTTATTCATTAATGTGTTTGAATATGAAACCTTTTGTATGAGTGAGTATTGTCACTTTCTATACAATAAAATCAAATCATTTTATTTGTTAATTGATGTCAGCATATTTCGTAAATACATGTTGTGTTAAATTGTAAAAATATATTATTGTTTTCTTCCATGTAGAATTAACTGTTATAATGTAAAATGTTTGGCGAATACATGATGTTTTAAATGTTAAAAATATGTTATTAGTGTCTCCCAAGTAGAATAAATTGTTATAATGTTTTAAATGTGGATTAATTTGTTAGACACCACTCACATCGCTTTCTTTGTATGCAACGAAATCTTTTCTATGCTAGGGTTTAATTTGTTTGTCTAAGGAATATTTTCTTAATCTTTTATTTCTTACCTAATTGCTTTATTTTATCTATTTACAAAGCAAAGGGTTTACACAATATAAAAAAATATGTTAAAGGTTAGTGGACTCGCTTGTTTCGCAACCTTGTGCCTATGTGTTTCACACGGATGATGAAGAAATCATAGTCATCGTGGTTCGTAGTTTTGCTTGGTTGATTGATTTTAATTTATAACCAAGATTTTGGTGCACAGGTTGAAGATGAAAATAGAAGAAGAGAGAGAAAAATGGTTGATTGATTTTAATTTTTACATGTTGCATTAAAAAGTGTTGCCAGATTCAATAAATGTTGTAGTGACATATTGATATTTAACATGAAAATATATATATTCATAAATTTAACATATTACATATTTCAATTTGTTTTATTTTCCTTACAATAAATTGTCTATTTTGTTGACCACGATAAATTTGATAGGTAGTTAGAACAAAATATGTCAGTATAGGTCTATTTTTGGATGTAAATGTCGTGTTGACAATGATTGTCGGCCATATTAATTGTGCATGTTAATGTGCGAGTCTTTATACTCTTTATGTTTTAAAATAAATGTCGTTTAAGATTTGAATATAGCTTAAGAAATGTAATAATTAGAATGGAGGGTTACGTGGGAGAAGGTTGAGGGAATTTAATGATGCTTTATTGGAGAAATAGTGTTGGAGGATGTTGGAGGAAATGACAAGTCTTCGGTGTAAGGTGTTAGCTCAGCGTTATGGAGAGGAAGAAGGGTGGTTGAGGTATGATAGTGTTGAAGGGTATGTGTGATGGCAAACTATTAATAAGATTAGGCAAGGGGCTGAGATATGGTCGATTGAGGATGGTTAACTACTACAAAAAACACATCTAACGTCGGAAGCGAAATGCGTTTGATGTTAGTTACGAAATCGAGTTAAATAAGGTTGTCATTAAAGATTATCCCTTATCACCTCGGATATTAAAACGCCGAGGGGTTATGTTAATTTCACGTGGGTTCAATTCCCATCCTCGGCATTTTATTATTTTCATTACTAGATGGTGCGTCTATTATTACTACTCGGTTTTTTGATGAACAGAGGTAATATATCAATATTATTACTTCAGTTTGTTTGGGAAACCAAGGGGTTATAAAAAAAATTTTTACAGTCGTCTGCACCTAAATTACAAAATACAGAACCACATAATACAAAATACAAAACCAATGCAAACCCAAAATGGTGCGTCCATTTCTTAATCTAAAACAAGAATATTCATTGACTACACCGTTCACCGTCTGCAGCCTTCAGTCTTCTTCGTCTGCCATCATCGTCTTCCTTGGTAAGTTTCAATTTCTCTCTGTATGCATGTCTGCCATGGCTAGCTGTTTCGATGACTGTATGCGTTTGTTTCGATTCTATGCTTCTGTTTTTGTTATTGGCTTGTTATTATTATAGGATGTTGTTGAAGTTGGTTGTGTGGTGTTTATGAGTTTGGTAAAAATGAAACTTGAAGATTCTGTTTGTGACAATTTTGTGTAAATGGAGCTTCTGTTTGTGAAACTTGAAGCTTCTATTTGTGAAATTTGTTGCTTCTGTTTATGACAATTTTGGCACTAGCAAAAAGATTTATATTAATAAGTAGGCAAAGTTTAGATTGATACTTATAAACTATTTAGTACTGAGGCTTTAGATTGATGGTGTATCAACATATGTGGTTAGTTCAATCATTTGTATGTACTCAAATTATTCCCATTGTTTAAGTGTTTGTGTTAGTCTCATGTTCAGTGTCTGTGTAAATAGATGATTCTAGCAACTAAGAAAAGTACTACTGATACAATGTAAGATGTTTGACAATTACAAAATGTTATATACACTCATACACCGGGAGTTGAATTTCTAGTTCTTACATATTTCTGATTGAATAAAAGGTGAATTTAATGATTTCTGTTTGTTGGTTTTGAGTGGATGAAGAGTGCTTGTGTTAATAATTTATGTTTGTTGGTTTTGAGTGGATGAAGAGTTTGGGATATTGTTAGTATGTTATCCAGAGAAGTTTCAATGAATTTGTGGTGATTAATTCTGATTTTGTTTGTGTTGCTACATGTTTAAGTTGAGAATAATGAGTAAATCGGTTGTAGCATAGTTTGGGTAACTGTCGTTTGATTTTGAGCTTGTTTGAGAAGAACTTTAATGCGCGTTACTAAGTTTGTTCATGGCTGCCCGGATTTTGTTACGTATGATTTATAGCTTGCATTGAATTTTGTTTATCATATTAGTTTCACTTGCATTCGACTTTGAAAGTTCAAATCGATTATGACATTGTTTTGCGTTTACAGTTGATATTAAGCATGATTGAAACGATATTATCATGCTCTAGTTCATATGCATAGTTGCTGCCCGAAATTTTGTTTGAAGGTTTGAAGCCTATTTAGAACTTCATTTTCTTGTTGTAATACTATTTCTCGCCTTTTGTTTCATTTGTGATTGAAAAACCATGTTAACCATTGTGTTTATTATATTTTGAATATGTTATGAACAATAATACTATGTTGACTTTTGCTTAAGAAAAAGGTCATCCATTCATGCCGTTTAGTTAAATGTTCAAGTACATTCATCCTATTTTTTTGAATAGAACTTTAATGGGCGTTACTAAGTTTGTTCATGGCTGCCCGAATTTTGTTACATTTGATTTATAGCTTGCATTGAATTTGGTTTATCATGTTAGTTTCACTTACATTCATTCATGCCGTTTAGTTAAATGTTCATGTACATTCATCCTCTTTTTTATAATAGAAGTTTTCCTTTCTTTGAATTAGCAGCGTTTCTCGGCCTAGTTCGACGTACGACGCTCAAACTTGTTGAGAAAGAATCTCTATTATTAAAATCTTACAAAAACCCTAACAAAAAACTTGTTTATATACACAAAACAAACCGCCACGTAGGCACAAACTAAAGTCCGCTTAATAGCTAAGCTAACAACTAGGAACGACTTCTAAAAGATATCTTACTACTGCTTCTGAGTAACAACCTCTGACTAAAAAGATCTAACGTGTCGCAAACACAATAATAAAAAACCCTAAAAAACAATTTCTTTCTTCCGTTCACTTAGTAATAATTACGAGGAAATAATATCACACTAACACTCATTCGCAAAACTAATTAATTGGGTCCCGTTTGTTGCACCCCAAAATTATGAGTAGAAATAAGATTAGTTGGTATTGGGCCTAACTATGATGACTAGAAGTAATAAGGGGGTGAGTGTGAGTAAGCCTAATTAATGAAATAGAGTTGGAAGAAGAGAGGAATTATAATTATTGTTGAAGAAGAGAAGAGAAGAAGAGAAGAGAAGAGGAGAAATAGGTAAAGAGGAAGAAACCCTATAAGTGATTCTACAAGAGGTAAGGGGAGAATCCTTATTATTATTGTCTTGTATATGATTGGGTAATGGGTAGTAACATGATAGGTGGTTTTGATTTCAATTTTCTTGAACTTCGAATGTTAGGGTTTAAGAAGAAATCATGTTTTTCTACTTGTAATTGATGACCCATGATTAGAAACATGTTAGGATCCCCTTAAATAGTGTTTATTGACAGATTGGAATGGGTATGGTACGAGAAATTCATCGGAAATGGAATGTTGTTCGTACCAGGATTTTCTACATTTCGTAGAGGAAGCTTAGCACTGTGGAAGGTGCGCTTAGCGAGGAATGTTCTGGAAGTCGGGGCTTAGCGCGAAAAATGGCGCTTAGCGCAGTCTGGAATATGAAACTTTATATTTTTGATTCTTTGACTTGGGATTCCATACACTAGTACGAAAAAGACAATATAATTTTAAAATTTACACCCAATTTTTAAAAATCGGGTGTAAATAGAAAAAAACGGTGACAATTTTGTAAATAAGGTGTCATTTAAGCATTATCATATGACAATATACCCCTATTTTAATGAAATCTCATTTAAGCATTATCATATGACAATATTATTTTAATCAAATCTCAATTACTCCCTTTAAACTAAAAAAAGTGGGTGTAAATAAAAAATATGGTGACAATTTTATAAATAAAATATAATTTTAAATATTATCATGTGACAATATACCCCTTATTTTTTAAAAAAATGAGTTTAAATTAAAAATATAATTATAATCAAATCTCAATTACTCCTTTTAAAACAAACAAATTAAATAAATGGGTGTAAATTTATATAAACTAAAAAAATTTATTTAATTTTATAACTTAAAATATGTAATCATTGTGATATATTAATGGGTGACTATTAATAAATTAATGTGACAATTTCGTTGAATTTGCTTGGCCTAACTATATATGAAAAAATTAAATAAAGTATTTCAATTTTTTATAAAAAATTATTATTTTATTAGTATTTATTTAAAATTTTGAAAAATAATTTATATTCAATTAAATGAATAAAAATAAACAGTTTACAAAAAATATTTTAATTTTAATTTTCACCCAGTTTTCCAACTCTTCACGCTTGAAATTGGGTTTCATCTTCCAAATCTGTTTTTAATAAATTATTCAATAAAGATTGAATAGGCTTTGAATTAAAAATTGGTGAATATATATATATATATATATATATATATATATATATATATATATATATATATATATATATATATATATATATATATATATTGTTTTGGATGATTGATGAAGATATAACAATCATTGGTTTATGTGCTATATATTATTGGTGATGTATGGTGAAGGTGAATACTATGTGTATCATTTTGTTGGTGATAATGGCATGTTATATGTTTGTTTGTGCAAAGGAGGATAATTCAAAGTGTTGAATTATTGTGAAATGCTTGAATAATTAAGGTTGGTGTTAATCTTCATTGCATATGTTGTTGGTTAATTGCACATGCATTCATGAGGAGATTGCACTCCGGGTTATTGCTTTGATCCTTGTATGGAAACATAAGCGGTGAACTATATGTTCATAATGGTGGACTTTGATCTTGTCCAGATCTGAAATGTGGCTCTAATTCTAGATAATGAATTTGGAGTGAGGTGAGTTTGATGTTCACGTTGGTGCCACATGCATGAGTCACATTGAATTGCATCGAGGTCTCATGTGTCATTAAAGAATGTGTGTTTGAATTGGAAATATGGTAATTGATTACTTGATTACTTGATTGATTATATCGATGATATTTTTACTATATGCGATAAATGCGAATGTGTTATGTTTGTGATGTTGCATAATAATATTCTTTAGTACTTGAATTGTTGAATTATGTTGTATGGAAGATCATATGAAGTGTAGATAATTCCTTTAATAAATGTTTCTTCTACGTTACTTCCAATTATATACATTTTGATAATGATTTGAATTGTCACCCTTCTGTTGTATGTGATGTTCTATGCGACATCGTGCAGGTTCCGAGGATAGTGGTGCTTCGCGCGAGACTAGTTGAAGAGTTTATCTCAGTTTATCCGTTTTACTTAGGAGTGAGTCATTTCTCTGGTCATGTAACACGGGGTTTATTTGAATTCATATTTGTTATGAGATATTGTCATATACTCTTATTTGATTTGATTTGTATGTTGTGATACCATGTGATATGCCCTTGGTGCCGATGTTTGAATTCATATGACGTGATTATGTTACGAATCCATTAATATGTTGGCTTATGATTATAGTATGGGATAAAATCAATATTCATATTAAAAATAAATTCATTGTTTGAGCCTGATTATAGTGAAATGTAAAATTCGCTTTGAAAAATGACCTATACAGAACTCGGTAGAAAGCTTTATTTATTTTAGAACAGAGCCCCTGGCGAGGTTGAACCTTGGCGAGACGCCGAGTTATGCCAGGTGTCATACCCCAAAATTTTCCCTCCTATTCCTCAAGACATTTCACATATCCATACTAAAGGATTCCTCAAGGGTTGATCAGACAAACCCTCTCCTAGAAAATCAACCCAAACTAGGGTTTGGCTATCCTCAGATCCAGATGGATTTCCAACATCTCCAATGTTCATCATGCCTCCTCATATGCTTCAAAGAATCTCCATGTCAAGTTTCAAGCCTTACAAGTCAAGTTTCCTCAGACAATTGCTCAGATGGTTGAAAATCAGTTGTATTGGGCAAAAGTCAATTGTGGTCAACATACAGTCAAAGTTCATGATTTTTGGTCAACATCCTCATTTTGAAGTCACATTCATCATTTGATCAAGGGTTGGTCATGATTCATCAGGAAAACTCCAGATTTGCTCAAAAGTCAAACTTTTCAAATTAGGGTTTTCTAGAGAAAAGTCAACTGAACTTTGACTGAGCATAACTTTCTCATACTTTATCATAAATTTTCCCACCACCTCTCATTTTGAATAGAATTCAATTATCTACAACTTCATGTCTCACAAGCATGGTCAAAAAACCCTTCATTTTGAAGATATGGATCAAAACATTACAGGTCCTTTTCAAAGTCAATAAAAAGTCAACTTTTTGTAATGAAGTGATATTGAGAATGGAAACTCCAATTCAGATGAAACAACATAGGTTATTTAGAGGACACCTAGAGCTTTCTAAAAAGTTCAAGAACACTCAAAAATGTTGAAAATTGAGAAAGATACACCTTGTACAAGTTGGGCATTTTTGAAGAATTGCACAAAGAGAAATACTTGTCAAAATCCATTTTTTTCCAAATGGGCCTATAATTTTATGATCAAAACTTGATCATAATATTATCCATGACCTCTTGATGCCTTTCCACGACCTCCTTTTATTTTTTTGATTTATTTTTGAATGTAAAAGCATTTAGTTCAAATTTAAATTAAATAAAATATGGAAACAAGGTATAATTTGAATTGGGTTGGTTTTTTTTATCAAGCTTGAGGTCCAAGATAGCCCACACAACTTGCCAAATTCGTGCTAGCTCTTGCAAGGGAAGAAAAATCAAATTTTTGAAAAGATTTGATTTGAATTTAAAGAGAAATATTTTTACATTGAAGAAGAGATCTGTTTTCATTCTTTTTACTTCCAATTCTTGCTCTATAAATACAAAAGCATTCACAAAGACAAGAGGACGAAACCGTAGCCCTTGGAAGCAACTCTTATTCTCTCAAAAAATTCACAAAGTTGACAAATTCGTATTCTTACTTCCAGCCACTTTCAGCCATTCTAAACCGTTCCATTGTGTTCCTAAGGTAATTTGGAGTAAGTACACATCATTATCCATGGTTGAAACTGCTTGAATCGAGCCATACATGAACATGTTTTTCTTGAATTTGAATTTTAAATATCTGCTTGTTTTAATGGAAACTAACCATTCCAATGTGTTCATGAGATGCCATAGGTAAGATATGGACCATCGCTTTGAAGCTTGAACGTCTAAAACACGATTTGCCATATTTAGGGCTTTTTAGAACTGATAGCTTCGAAACCCTAGTTGCAGGTCGTTTCAGGTCAAACGAAGGTGACCATTGGATTCGCAGACCCCGATTTAGGGGGGGTAGCCTTAACCCTAGCCTTTGATTTCCATTATTTTTGCATGTTTGAGTTTTGGCTGATCGGAGAAGACGACCGGAGCTAGGGCTCCGGCGTCGCTGACTTGTTGACTCCAGCAAGGGCGTGCGTGGCAATTCTGCGCAATCCGATTCGTCCATCTATACATCCTGGGTCCCACACGGTTGACTGTGTTTAAAAATCAGAAATCATGACACGTTTACGTATATAATCAATTGTTGCCAATTCCCAAACACAAAAGCTAGCTAGCTCAGATGGCAACGCGTGTGTGGATTTCCTCAGAGGATATGGGTTCGATTCCTGGCATGTCCATTCTTTTTTTTTTAGTTTTGAAAACTAACATGTTTTTTCTATTTTCTTATTTCTAATATTTTCATGTTATTTAATTAATCTTTAAATATTTTTATCATGCATTTAAAAAATCACAAAAATATTTTCCTTTTGCATTTTAATCAGAAAAATGTTTATTTAATTTTTAACATTAAAATTAATATTTTTGCATGCATACTTTATTTAATTGCTAATTAATCATTAATTTGACTTTTAATTGCTTTTAATTATCAAAAACAATTCAGAAAATTACCAAAAAATTATCTTATCATCTTATTGTCATTACTAACTTAAAATATTTTTCTCCATTCAAAAATCATGTTTTTACTAACATTTTTCTTCTTATGCAGTTTTCTCGTATTTTCCGTTTATGTATCTATTTATAGGTTGTAACGTTTCGGACGATTTTTCTTCCTTTTCTTTTTCATATTATGTAACTGCCTATGGGATGCAATAGTTTAATTAGGACTTTTATTTTCCGCATTCGTATTATGTAACTGCCCCAAAGCCATGTAATAGCGTAGGACTTTACCTTTCCGCACTTTACTTTCCGCAATTTACTTTCTGCACCCTATAAACTGCTAGTAATTAGGCGTGTATGGCAAGATAAAATTGGACGTAGATCACTCATAATTTCAAGATAACATATATCTGAATTTGACACACTCTTTTCACACATGCACCCCTTAAGGTAATTCTCTCTCGTTGCCTTTACGAATACAACTGGTCAAGTCCCTCGAACGTAGAGGGATCCTAGCACCGTTGCCTTTAGAAAAAAATTATCATAGTCCCTTCGATACAAAGATCATAGACCCACGATGTCGCCTACGAATACATGATCTTGACCCTCGATTGTCGCCTACGAAAAGTGATGATAGTCCCTTCGAATGTGCTAGGATACTTCCTACAAGTTGCCTTCTATGACCATCCGATGTCCCTTCGAATGTCCCATACATCCAACGAATAGGGTTACCTACCAACTAATGGTATGGATAGCTCTATTCTAATGGAAAGTAAAACAACATTAAAACGACCATTCTGAGTAGGTAATAAGACTTTTAGTTGCTTGCTCAAACAAAATACTTTTCACACCACACACTTTTGTCAAAGTTCAAACTCTTTTCAAAACGAAACATTTCCGAACACTTTGTATACATTCCTACATGAATCATTACAAAGTCAAAGCGAAATACCTTTTCAAAACATTTTTATCAAACACACAGAAAGCACAATTTTAAAGTGATCTAAGAGCAACTAAGAGCCCGTAGATAACTACGGATGGAAAGGGGTGCTAATACCTTCCCTTTTCATAACCTTCTCCCTTACTCAGAATCTAACGAAGGTCTTTTTATGTTCTTTTCACCTTCCCTTAATTGGATAAAATATAAGTCGGTGGCGACTCTTGCTATCCGCACATTCGCGATACAAAAAATCTCAAAGTCAGTTCACCGTATTACAACAGAGGAGCATCATTAGAATGATACTTGGTAGGGAACCCATATGGCGAACGGAGAGGTTTGGAACAGATCCCCTGAGGAGGATGAACCTTGGCGGGACACCGAGTTATGTCGAGGAAGCATCATCGAAATGATACTCGGCATGGAATCCATTTGGCGAACGCTGAGTTTTTGGAACAGAGCCCCTGACGAGGATGAACCTTGGCGAGACACCGAGTTATGTTGGGGGAGCACCATTGAAGTGATACTCGGCAGGGAACCAATATGGAGAACAGATCTATTTTGGAACAGATCCCCGGACGAGGATGAACCTTCGAGAGGCACCAAGTTATATCGGGGGAGCACCATTGAAATGGTACTCGGCAGGGAACCCATATGGCGAACGCAATGATTTTGGAACAGATCCCCTAACGAGGATGAACCTTGGCGAGACACTGAGTTATGCTGGGGGACCACCATTGAAATGGTACTCGGTAGGGAACCCATATGGCGAACACAATGATTTTGGAACAGAGCCCCTGAGAAGGATGAACCTTGGCGACACGCCGAGTTATGCCAGGGGAGCACCATTGAAATGGTACTCGTTAGAGAACCCATGTAGCGAACGTAGTGATTTTGGAACAGAGCTCCAGACGAGGATGAACATTGGCGAGACACCGAGTTATGCCAGGGGAGCACCATTTAAATGGTACTCGGCAGGGAATCCATAATGCGAACGCAGTAATTTTGGAACATAGCACCTGACGAGGATGAACCTTGGCGAGACACCGAGTTATGCTAGGGAAACACCATTGAAATGGTACTCGGCAGGAAACCCATATGGCGAACGCAATGATTTTGGAATAGAGCCCTTGACGAAGATGAACCTTGGGGAGACACCGAGTTATGTCAGGGAAGCACCATTGAAATGGTACTCGGCATGAAACCCATATGGCGAACGCAATGATTTTGAAATAAAGCCCCTGACGAGGATGAACCTTGGCGAGACACCGAGTTATGCCGAGGTAGCACCCTTGAAATGGTACTCGGCAGGGAACCCATATGGCGAACGCAGTGATATACTAGAGAACCATCGAGATGGAACTCGGCAGGGAGCCATTATTACATACTAGTTTCTTTTACACAGACTAAGTTTTTTTAAGGTGCCTCATTTTCCAAGAAAGACGACACCTTTATTTTTCAATAAATATAAATGAGTTTCTTCTGTTTCCAGAACTACTCCCTACTGTGGATGCAAAAACACCATTGCAATAACTCTTTGAATCTAAACTTTCCCAGTTCCTGAAAAATGCGAAAATCATCGCCAGTAGGCAAGGCAAATAAACCCGTCCCCGCCCCGAAATTAGCGAGGAAATCTCGATTTAATCGGGGGTGGGGCGGGGAAAACTCATTTTTATCAATCGATACTTTCAAAAATCCAACAGGGAACGGTTTATGGTGAAGTATATCTCCCAAAGTGTTATGCATTTTTCCTCGTCTAACCATGCAATAAGTGGGTGATGATTAATAGTGGTGACATGGTGAAATTCCCAAAACCAATAATAAATATGAAACTAGATTAGAACCCGCGCGATGCGCGGGTGTACATTAATTTGTTTTTGTATTGAAAATATAATTATTAGTAATTTTGTGAGGATAGATAATAATAAAGTTATTATAACACACTTATTTTTGAATAGAAGTTGAAGTGATGAAGAACAATTAAGTAAATTTGTTATGACATATCGCGATATAATTCGTTGTTTTGGATTAAATAATAGATAGATAGATTTTTCATTATAATATTTTTTAGTCATCATATATTTTATTTTATTTTTGAATGGTGTCATCGATTTATATTTGTGCTAGTCTTATGATTTAACAAAATAGTATTATTAATATTTTTTAAGATATTAGACTATAAAAAAATAAAATGTATGCATCATAATACAGATAAGTATGAGAATCTTGAATGATAAAATTAAAAGACAATGAAAATTTATAATATCCTGCGCATTATCATGTCTAACCGTAAACGTACCATCTAAAATTTTAAATTTAATCAAGCATATAACTTCTCACAAATATTAATATAAAAATATAATACATAATTAATTAATAATCTAATAAATTTAATACAAATGTAAAAAGTAACACATATCACAACACATGAATGTCTTCTACCATTGTCAATATTGTATTGTTAATTATGTATGGCGAAGACAGTTGACATTTGAATAATTTAAAAGCCGGCTCCTATCAAAGGCGACCCAACCAGGTTAGAAGAGAAAAAATTCCTCCATATTTGACTCCTATAGCATTGCCAGATACCATTCATATGCATATATAAGGCTAATAATAGATCTGAATAGCTACAACACCATACATCTCTTTGTTTCATAGATGGAGTTTTTCCTAAGTTGTATGTTCCTCTCACTTCTATTAGCATTCACTCTCTATTTTCTACGTTCAAAATGCACAAAAAACACGATCAAACTTCCACCAGGACCTACACCACTTCCTTTTATTGGAAACCTCCATCAATTAGGAAAAAAGCCACACAAATCCTTAGCCAAGTTAGCTGAAATTCATGGTCCACTCATGAGTCTTAAGTTAGGCCAAGTAACAACCATTGTTGTATCTTCACCCAACATGGCCAAACAAATACTCCAAACACATGATAACATGTTATCTAACAGAACCATTCCCGATGCTGTAAAAGTTCATGACCACCACAAATACAACATGGCGTTCTTACCAATTGCACCTCTTTGGAGAGAGTTACGAAAAATATGCAATAATCAATTATTCTCTAGCAAAACACTTGATGAGAGTAAGGGAGTCAGGGTTCAGAAACTGAAAGATTGTCTCAACGATATTAATCAAACTAGTCTTGCTAATGAAGCTGTTAATATTGGAGATATGGTTTTCAAGACATCAATTAATTTGTTGTCAAACACTATTTTCTCTGTAGATTTGGTCCAACCTGGTGATTCAGTTGAAGATTTCAAGGAGCTAATTTTGAATATATTGAAAGAGTGTGCAAAACCAAACATTGCTGATCTTTTCCTGCTTTAAATATGTTTGACTTTGATCTACAAGGTATTAAACGACGTAACGCTGTTCATGCTCAGAAGGTCCTTGATATCTTTCAACGTTTAGTTGATGAAAGATTGAAGCTGAGGGAAGTACAAGGTTTTGACACAAACAAAGACATGCTAAGTAACTTGCTCAACATTGCTCAAGACAAGAGCCAAGAAATGAACATTGCCAAAATCCCACATTTATCTCTGGTACGTTACTAACTGTCTCTTTTACATATATAACACATATTCGAAAGTATATATACTAATTGAATGTTGTGATTTTATCAGACTTTGTTTATTGCTGGAACGGATACAATTTCATCTACGCTTGAATGGGCAATGGCAGAATTGGTCAAAAATGAAAATATTATGTCAAAAGCAAAACAAGAGTTGGAACAAATCATTGGCAAAGGAAAACCAGTTGAAGAAACAGATATTGCTAAGCTTCCTTATTTACAAGCAATAATAAAAGAGACATTTAGATTGCACCCTTCTGTTCCATTTTACTCCTCGAAAAGCCAATGCAAATGTGAAATTGATGGCTACACAATCCCAAAAGATGCACAAATTTGGGTCAATGTGTGGGCTATTGGTAGAAATTCAAGTGTTTGGGAAAATGCAAATTTGTTTTCACCAGACAGATTCTTAAATTCTGAAATTGATGCTAAAGGTCACAATTTCGAGCTTCTACCATTTGGCGCTGGAAGGAGAGTTTGTCCTGGTTTACCGTTAGCCACCAAGATGTTACATTTGATGTTGGGTTCATTTATCAATTGTTTTAACTGGAAATTAGAAGATGGGATGAAAATACAAGATATCAACATGGAGGATAAGTTTGGACTATCATTAGAGAAGTCTCAGCCGCTAAGACTTGTTCCACAAACAATATGTAATTAGGTCACTATTTATTTGTTCTTATAATGTTTGAATATATTTGTAGAATATGCAGTTTGGATTTCCTAGTTCGCAACTCATAGCTCAGCAGATATGTAGTGATTGATATTTTATTTCTTATTCATTAATGTGTTTGAATATGAAACCTTTTGTATGAGTGAGTATTGTCACTTTCTATACAATAAAATCAAATCATTTTATTTGTTAATTGATGTCAGCATATTTCGTAAATACATGTTGTGTTAAATTGTAAAAATATATTATTGTTTTCTTCCATGTAGAATTAACTGTTATAATGTAAAATGTTTGGCGAATACATGATGTTTTAAATGTTAAAAATATGTTATTAGTGTCTCCCAAGTAGAATAAATTGTTATAATGTTTTAAATGTGGATTAATTTGTTAGACACCACTCACATCTGCTTTGCTGTATGCAACCGAAATCTTTTCTATGCTAGGGTTTAATTTGTTTGTCTAAGGAATATTTTCTTAATCTTTTATTTCTTACCTAATTGCTTTATTTTATCTATTTACAAAGCAAAGGGTTTACACAATATAAAAAAATATGTTAAAGGTTAGTGGACTCGCTTGTTTCGTAACCTTGTGCCTATGTGTTTCACACGAGATGATGAAGAAATCATAGTCATCGTGGTTCGTAGTTTTGCTTGGTTGATTGATTTTAATTTATAACTAAGATATTGGTGCACAGGTTGAAGATGAAAATAGAAGAAGAGAGAGAAAAATAGTTATAACAAACTTGTTGAGAAAGAATCTCTATTATTAAGATCTTACAAAAATCCTAACAAAAAACTTGTTTATATACGCAAAACAAACTGTCACGTAGGCACAAACTAAAGTACGCTTAATAGTTAATCTAACAACTAAGAACGACTTCTAAAAGATATCTAACTACTGCTTCTGAGTAACAACCTCTGACTAAAAAGATCTAACGTGTCGTCAAACACAATAATAATAAAAAATACGTAAATAACCAACTTTTAAAAAAAAAACGTAAATAGTCAAATTTTAAAAAATTTACGCAAATAACCAACTTTCAGGACTAAATAACACATAGGAGCCATCTGAGAAGGCTCCTACACTTAAAATTAACACATAGGCGTCATCCCATGTGGCTCCTCCTCATGAATAAGCCATCTAGGATGGCGCCTCCTCCTTGTGGTTTAAATGTAGGAGCCATTTCAGATGGCTCCTACATGTATTTTTTTTTTATAAATAAACACCCATCCCTCCTTCATTTTTCACATTTTTTTTCAACTTCTCATCTCATATTCTCTCTTATTCTCCGTTACTCTCTCTTATTTTTCTATCATGACATCTCCATACATCCATACCAGAGATGGATACGTTGTTTTCTCGGTCTCAAAACCTCCAATTAAAATGAAATTTTGGCACATATTTACCATGGCCAAACTGAAAAAAGAGTTGATGCGTTGGTTAGAGGGAGAAATAGAAGTTGGTGAAGAAATTAGAAGGATCCAGAGGAAGAGAACAACCATGAACATCACAACTGGTCAACCTCGAATTTGGTTGGAGGAAGTCAAAACAGACGTCGACGTTATTGCGATGATGTATGGTTCCGATGAGATTGTTTTGACGGTTGTAGTGTCTTAAATAATTTTTTGTGTTGTTGATGCTTCATTTTGATGTTGTTGTTTTAATCGTGTAGTTTTTTATTTTGTTGTCTGCGTATTGGTGTTTGTAAGAAATGCTATTACTGGAAAGAAGAAGATTTGTTACAATATTAAAAAGTGCAAAAAAATGAAATACAAATTTCAGGATGTTGAGCTTGTAGCACGTTGGAGACAATTTTTTCGATTGTGTCCGGATTGACGACATAGACCACACTTTCTTTCTAGTTTATCAACGTCGTCCATTTCAGTTGTTATACGTTTGCTCTTAGGACGACCCTTTTTATTTCTCCGTATTTGACTGTTATGTCAAACTACTTCCCCTTCGTACGCAGGCCAATAATCTGGTTTTTCTACTGGTTCGAAGGCATTGTTGTATACGTTGAGCAAGGTCTGAGACTTGTAAATTGGAGAAAGAAGTACTAGTGCATCTTGATGAACATGTGCACATGCCACAAGGACATGAGAGCAGGGCATTCGAAAGACCTGAAATTTTCCACAGTCGCACCAACGAGATGGTAGTTTAACCCTGTAGTCTTGTCTAGGAAAACCCTCGTTGTGGTTGATTGTCTCTTTGACAATGAAGTTATGGTTATGTCGATCGAATCTTGTAACAAGATGAGTGCTAGCTTTGGCACTTTCGGCCTTAATAAATTTCAGGCAACTTTCACTCCACACTTGTCCGGATTGTACCACCACGTTCCACTTTTCACCTCTCTCTGCAAACAAGGAGGTCATTCTAAAATATGTTGTACTAACCAAAGCAGTTATTGGGAGTGCTCTTATGCCTTTGAAGACGTCGTTCATTGATTCGACTAGATTTGTTGTCATGTGGCCCCAACGCACTCCATTGTCGTATGACCGTGTCCACTTTTCCACTTGCAGATTATCAACCCACGCACTTGCATATGGGTTTTTCCAATCTGATCTGACTGCGATAATATGTAAAACCTGGTTGTGTTAGCGCGTACGCTGCATTCATAACTGTTTTCCGAAGACGCTTATCTTTGATCTCGCGCATGAAATTTTAAACGATATGTCTTGCGCAATAAACATATGTAGACGGTGGGTCGTGCCAACCGTTGGCGAAATTGTTGTACGCACTATCAATTGAGGCATGTCTGTCAGAAATTAAACAAAGATCACGTTGTGGTGCTACGTGTGTTCGAAGATTCTTTAGGAAGAAACTCCAAGCTGCTCCGGTCTCTGCCTCTACAAGACCATAGGCGATTGGGAACACGTTATTGTTGTCATCCTGTGCCACGGCCATCAGTAGGGTGCCCTTGTATTTCCCGTACAACCATGTTCCGTCTATCTGTATGATAGGTTTGCAGTGTGCAAACCCAGTGATGCAAGGTTGAAAAGCCCAGAAAAGTCTATTGAATATACCATGTCCGCTGACACAGGTACCGTCTTGGGAAAACGCTGGCGTCGTCTCCAGAACATAAACTGTTCTAGGAGCATACGTTCGAAGTGCATTCATGTAGCGAGGTAACTATTTGTACGAACCCTCCCAGTTTGTACGAACCCTCCCAGTTTCCGTAGATTTGCTCAATAGTCTTGTTTTTAACTAACCAGGACTTTCTATACGAGGGGGTATAGTTGTATGTTGTTGTGATGTGGGATATTATTGTTTTCACCTTCAATGAAGGATCGCAGCTAACAAGAGGTAAGATTTCTTGACAAATGAGACCATAACTCAATTTGCGGTGATCTTGTGATTGTGTGGAATTAACACAAGTGTGTTCCGTCATAGAACCTATCACCCAGGAATCACTCCGCAATCTATACGATGCAGTTAGATGGAAGTTACATTCAGGGTGGGTACAGATGATTATGTATCTCTCTGATGCTGTTCGATCCACATGAAAGTCATAGTTGTTTATCATGTGGAACTTTTTTATTGCTCGCACGCAATCTTCTTTTGAACAAAATTTGTCTTTGACTTTTACATTTGCATCTGACTGCACTTCAGGGTTGTAGAATATATCTGATGAAGGGTCATCTTATCATCAGTAGAAATTTCAATCATGAGTCTTTTGACGTTAGGAGAATCTCACCGAGGAACAAGGGCAAACATTTCAACCTATGTAAGTTTTGTTTACATTCTTTTTTTATTATATTCTTTTTTTTACATTCTTTTTCTTACATTCTTTTTTTATTATGTTTTTAATATTGTTTACACTTTCTTACACAATTTATTTTCACATTATCTATAGGACACGAAAAAATTTAGATGCCGCTCACATCATTATGTTGTTCCCGATCCGTTCATCGTTCCATACCTTGAACGTGTCGGTTTTGGAGATGTTATTAAAATCTCCAACTACACAATCGATTCAAAGTTTATTCTTGCATTATGCGAAAGGTGGAGACCCGAGACACATACATTTCATCTTCCTATAGGTGAATGTACCGTCACACTAGAGGAGGTTTACTTGTTGATGGGTCTTCCTATCAATGGTAGGGCGGTTAATGGTCCAGTCCAACAAGCAAACACTCTATGTGAGGAGTTGTTGGGTAGAGATATGGTCGAAGGTCCTAGTGCAAGAGGCTAAGGTATATTTCTATCCACTCTTAGAGAGAATTATTATTCCCTTGTTTTGGATGAAACAACAACAACCACACCAACAATACCAACAACCACCCCAACAACACTACCAACAACCACCCCAACAACACTACCAACATTCATCAACTTCCCGCCAACCAACCCGACGACACAGAACCACCAACACTCAATCCCAACCCCAACCCCAACCTCAACCTGATTACCCACCCAACCAAATGTTCGGCCCACAATTCCAATACTCACATATGTCACACACCCAAGTACAATACACCGAACAAAGAGCATATGTGCAACCCCTCTATATGGGTCCATCAACATCTTACCTCAGCACAGACCCTGGCTTCCCTGAGGAATATTCCCCAACCAACCCAATATTCCACCAATCATCGCCATACCAAACCCCCCACCATTCATATGGGTACGAGACTCCAAACACCTAATTTCCTTTTTACCCCACTCATTCAAAATCCACATATACGGATGAGGACTGCTATAGTCCCCAAATGGAACCTAACCCCTAACCACAACGACCAAGCTATGAGAACATGGGAACACATTTATACGAAACTGGTGCAACAAGCAATGCAGATCTTGAGGGATTCATGGATCCTGATCGCATTCACTACGAGTAGCCATCAACCCATGATCAGGTGCCATCGACCCAACAACAGTCGGATCCAAAACCTCGCATCAGACGAGTTAGGAGAGGACGCGCATGTGGAACCAGTGGTCATCTACAAGTGCCGGGTCGCCGGGAATAAACTTATGTAATTGCTTTTCGTTGTAATGAAAATTTATAATACAAGATTTATTTCACAACATTGTCATGTACTTTAAAAGTACATCTGAGATGACTTTTCCCATGTACAAATTTAAAAGTACACATAGGCGCCATCTCAAATGACTTTTCCCATGTGATTTACACATAGGAGCCATCTGAGATGACTTTTAGGGCAAAAAATTAGGAGGAGGGCCAAGCAGCATGGCTCCTGCTTGTTAAAATCAATGTAGGAGCCATCTCAGATGGCTCCTGCTTGTATATTACACCTGAGAGTTGGTTATTTGCGTAAATTTTTTCAAAAATTGGTTATTTTTGTATTTTTTATTAAAAACTTGGTTATTGCAAAAAAAAAATTCCTTAAAAGCATTCTATTTATTCATCTTTAAAAAGTGAAATTTCATTTTTTTTTTGTTAATTAATCAAAAATAATTATATCATCTTTATCTTATTTCGATAAATTCTATAAAATGTTTGGCGAATACATGATGTTTTAAATTTTAAAAATATGTTATTAGTGTCTTCCAAGTAGAATAAATTGTTATAATATTTTAAATATGGATTAATTTGTTAGGCACCCCTCACATCTGCTCTGCTGTATTCAACAGAAATCTTTTCTAATTACGCCAAAAATAATTTTTGGCAGCACCTCTACGAAAGCGCTTTTAAGAGAAAGCGTTTTCATAGGCCATCAAAAATTTCGCTTAAAAAAAGCGATTTCATAGGGTACCCTAAGAAAGCGTTGTTGAAAGGCCTTAGAAAGATCTAATCTAAGAAAGCGCTTTTGAAAAGCGCTGCTAAAGGTTAACCTTAGAAAGCGCTTTTCAAAAGCGCTCTTATAGGTGACCTTAAGAAAGCGCTGCTATAGGCCTATGATACGAAAGCGCTTTTGAAGGAAAAAAAGCTCTTATATTTGGGCTTTAGAAAGCGCTTTTAAAAGCGTTTTCATAGATTATTTTATAATTAAAATTAATAACCCTAAATAAGATTTCATTCCCTCATTCTCCTTCCTGCGTTCTGTTCATCTTCTTCCTCTACTATTGCTCCTACGTGCAACCTCTGTTCCTGGCCTTCTCAAGCTTCGTCTGTGTTGTTGTTCTTCCGCACTCGCCGCCGTTCACCGTCTTCAGCCTTCAATCTTCTTCATCTGCCATCATCGTCTTCCTTGGTAAGTTTTAGATTTTTCGATTCACTATGCCAAAAATGACCTACGAAAGTGCTTTTTTTGGGCTTTAAAAGCGCTTTCGTAGGTGGCGCTGCTAAAGGTTTTAGCAGCGCTTTTTGTTTCTCGTAGGCCTACCTATGAAAGTGCTTTTTACCCAAAAGCGCTCTCATAGGTAGGCCTACGAAAGCGCTTTTTTCTGAAAAAGCGCTTTCATAGGTGCATTCATAATGCATTAAAGGCATTCTAAAGTAGGACTAAGAAAGTCTTTTTCATAAATAACCGTTTTCGTAGGTCTACCTATGAGAGCGCTTTTGGGTCAAAAATATTTTCATAGGTATGTCTACGAGAGCACTTTTTTCTAAACAAAAAGCGCTCTCATAGGTGACCTATGAAAGCGCTTTTAACCAAAAAGCGCTTTCATAGGCTGCATATGAGAGCGCTTTTTGGTTAAAAGCGCTTTCATAGGTTTTCTACTGAAAAATCAAATATTTAAAAAATTTCTAAACCTGCATTTTTTTGCAGCAAACCTGTAATTCCTAAACCGGTAATTTACATCTTATATAGAAATACCAATATATATCAGTGTTAATCCAAATACCAAATGTAAATATTATATACAAATACCATTATATACCATTCATATGCAAAATATATATACACCATGGTAATTCAATTAACATGTTTTTAAACGTAACAAAATACACCCTAACAAATCAGCTATATAACACTAAGTAAATCAATTCTAACGTACATATATATCCAAGGTCCTGATCCTGCAAGATATGAACATAATAACACGGTCAGTATTGTATACACAAAACAATGTATTCATAAGTAACCATTTTCACACAACAATGTATTCGTACCTTATAAGATTCTTAGCTCAATAGAATATTGACACAACTCTTCTTTGAGTTCTTCCAATTGAAGTGGCGAGTAATATGGACACTTGTATTGATCAAAATACTACATTACAAAACAAAAAATATGCATGATTTATTTAAATTTAATAAATTATATGCAAAATCCGATAAGTAATAAAACAAAGTATAAATCCATAATAAGTTATAAATCCATAATAAGTTATAAATCCATACCGTGATTGGAATCTCGATTTCATTCATTTGAATGATTTCTTTGATAAACTTCAAAACGAAGTATCCGCAATCTATGTCGTTTTGTTGTTTAGGGCACTACATAGAAAAACAAATAAGATTATATACATGTATTGTTTTATCAAGTAGCATAAATATTATAAGCAAAATTGTTGAAATTTATATACTTGTACTTTGATCCAATTAATGTTGTTTGATTTAGACCGTGGTACCCGTGCTTCCCTTTGACATCGGAATACTTGTATTGAACTGACAAAATTAAAATATTTAAAATATATTTCCGGATAATTTGTCCAATCACCGTCAACCGAATTCAGGTAATAGACCATTTCTTTTATGGGATTGATAGCAAGCAACAACCAGTGACATCTATAAATTAAAGCAACAATTTAGAAGCGAATTTTAATGTAAAAAATACAAATATTAAAAGGAACTTAGAATGAAAACCTAACTCTGTATTATACGCCAAAAGATACAAGTTTTTTGTACTGGCAGTTGTTATGAATCTTTCGACCAAGTGTTCTCTTACTGAATCCGGTTCCCTAGAAATTGTTGCTCCGCTGACACGGGAGGAAGACACGAAACGGAATCTATTTGACAATTGATTCCCGCGCATCAATTTGTCAAATAACATCCTTAAATAAAAATATAATTAATATTAGACTATTTCAATTAAATGTTTAAAAAAAATGTTCAACCAATTAAATAATATATTGAGAGGGTTATCGGATGTACGAGTGCATCACACTGACGCCTAATTCTCGATGATGAAAGATTTGTTCCATGTCCTCTAGTCCAATTGTTTCGGTACATGGAAAACCAAAGACACATACATCCATATCGATTTGACGAATTCCATCATTCATCAAATCTGATGTGCCAACTAGTGTCTCCAGACACTGTCGAAATCTAGGCACAAATTTACGGACAGGAACCCTCTTCTTAGGTGGAACCCTACCAACTTTCTGGCTCACCTATTGTGACTCTTGAAAAGGTACCTAAAAATCATATAGACTTATGTAAGATACAAAGTTATGCATTTTTTTTATTCTGATCATAAATGAAACACTTTAAAAGTACCTCTCTTTGCGATGCAATAGACTCGCTGCGCTGCAAAATCCCTTTATCCTTAGATGCAGGTTTTGTAGGAGTCTAAAATTACCATGTAAAAAATTAAGGTCAGAACTGTCAATTGAATACTTAAAGATTCATAATGGTTTTCAACATACCTGATCATTTATGAAGATGAGGTCTGATGGTCATGCCACAAAAGATCCTACTGCATCTCGCAGCAACGTGGTCTCCACAACAATGTCAGGTACCGGTAGCAATGCATTCATATCTAAAACGACATCAACTGATACCTTCATGTGGCCATCCGGGAGCGGTCTATGGTGAATTAAATCTCCCGAGGTGTTGTGCACTTTTCCCTTGCCAACTACCCGATAAGTCGGAGACGATAGATACAGCTGACAACATGAAATGCCCTAAACCAATAATAACCGTTAGACTTCCTTTAATGTTGACAATAATAACCAATAATAACCATTACAATTATACTTTCTCTAATATAATGGATTATCATCTTAATTACCTCGGGAAATTTATGTTGACAGTTGATACTAGCCTTGTCACTAGTTTCTTTCAGCTGTGAACTGCTCATTTCCGCCATATATCTCTCATTGTCCCTCTGCAGTTCACGGACTTATGCTTGTAAATCCTGCAATGTTTGCATCACTTCTGCATTGCTAGGATTTCTTTTTCTTGGATTTTTATACAGAGAGGTAGGAGTCACACCATGACCTTTACCCCTCACCCGTCCCGGATACTCAGCAACACATAGTGCTCGACTGAGTACGCTCCTGATATCCTGGTCATCACCTATGGATACTGATTGCGATATAGTCTCCTGTAATTCATTTAAATATCGATAATTAAAGACACAATGTTAATTATATATTAATAAACATTTAATATAATTTAATTAAAGACATAATGGTATACTTACATACTCATCATAAACATGTTGCAGATCGGGATTAACAACTCGATCTCTGCCAACACGAGCTTCCTTCCACAGCACATGTGCGGGTAGTGATGTTTCGTCACTTTGCGTCTCTTACAACTACGCATTGTTACAAATAATAAAATCATCAATTATAACACATTGAGAGAATTAATAAGATCGTAGAATTGAGATTTACTTACAATTTTTTTCTGTAAGCGTGCATATCCCAAACGCCCTTTTTTATATGGATATGCAGGTTCAGGATCCTCTTCAACAAAATTTCCTTCATCGTCTTTAAGAAACTTATTTGTCAAAAAATTTCTCCACCCTCTGTGTCTTTTTCCGGCCAAGCCCAATATATACTTTTTGCGGGCATCTTCAATGTTAAAGGACCTCTACAAAAAACATACGCATAGAGGGTGTTAGTATATGTAATTTAAAAATATTATCGTCAATATAAAACAAATAATAACAACCATATATGATACCTTTATCTCGGTCCAAATTTTTTCTTTAGCCTCGTCCAACTCTCCTTTTTTCCATCTAGGAGTGGTGATCGGAATGTGCATACGAACAAGCGTACCGATGTAGCTTGTCAGCTTTGCAGAATTAGACCCAATTAGTTGGTCATTATTAGTCCAATCTACATTATATGTAATACCTCTATCTCTATCACGGATGATTCCCCGCATGATAGTTATGCCTCGTGTGATATCCTTATCTGAAGTATCTTGTGGAACATCTTCTTGTGGAACATTTTCTGAATTATCTTGATTACTAGCCATTTGACATGTAATAAAGAAAAATTAAATAAAATTAAATGACATGTATAAAATTCCATAATCATATATAATATAAAGAAAAAATGAAATGACGTATATTTAAATTTTATTGGATGATATAGGCTATATATATTATACTATAATGAAAAAAATGAAATGATATAGGCTATATATATTATACTATAATGAAAAAAAATGAAATGACATATATATAAATTTTGTTGAATGATATTGTCTATAATTATATATACTATTACCTTTTTCACTAACATCTCTTTCTTTTCTTGGTAGGAATATGTTCTACTCGTCTCTTAACAACGCGGACGGTTGGATTGATCCAAATACCCTCATTATGATCATTTTTAATGCATGATTCATTCTCATTTTGATCATTTCTGGTAAAAGATTCAATGTCAACACCAATATCGCCTTGATCTCCAATCTTTTCATCAATTACTTTGTTAGAGAAAAGCACTATAGACCATTTCGTACTTGTCGGATCAGTGACATAGAACACTTGTTTAGCTTGAGAGGCTAGAATGAAAGGCTCGTCTTTGTACCCCGCCCTGTTAAGATCCACTTGCAAAAATCCTGACTTATCCATCCGTATACCATTATTATTTTCAACCCACTTGCAACCGAATATAGGAATCTGAAATCTCTCGTAATCAAAGACCCAAATGCGCTCGATAACCCCAAAATACGACAGATTTGCAAATTTCGAGTTTAAGTCCATCACAATGTGTATCCATTAATTGCGTATGCGCTATAAGAAAACACAGACAAACATGGACCATATGCTAAACATCTCAACCTTTCTGTTACTGAGGCGGGATCTGAACGATACTTTGAATAAATATGTTCCTTAAACCATGGTATAAAACCTCGATTGTGCTCTCGTACAATCCAATTCTCATTTCTATTCGAATTTAAACCTCGAAGAACACCCTTGTGCATTTCAACATACGGCTCAACCTCAATCTCATTGTGCAGAACATACAAATGCACTTGATCCCGTTCGACCCTTGATACTGTCACAACTTTATTTCCAATTAGGTTCTTACCTTCTTTTTTTTCAACAACATGAGATTTGGGGAGTCAATTGATTGAACATTTGACAAATATTCACTACAAAACTCAACCACTTCTTCAACAATGTATCTTTCGGCAATACAACCCTCTGGTCGACTCCGGTTTTTCACATACCCTTTTAATATTTTCATATAACGTTCAGCAGGGTACATCCATCTCATATAAGCTGGTCCGTACAATTGTGTCTCTTTCACAAGATGAACGACAAGATGAACCATTATGTCAAAAAACGAGGGAGGAAAATACATTTCAAGCTCACACAAAGTAACAACTATTTCTTTTTGCAATGTTGGTAAGATCTCAGGATCGATCACGTTACTGCAAATTGACTTGAAGAAAAAATACAATTTAGTTATTTCGTTTCTTACCTTTTCTGGCAGAATAGAACGTATACCTATCGGTAGAAAATGTTCCATTATAACATGGCAATCATGCGTCTTTAAACTCTTTAACTTGAGGTCTTTCACAGACACAAGTCTTCTAATATCTGATGAGTAGCCTTCTGGAACTTTAACTTCACTCAAGAAACTTACACAATATTTTTTTCTCCTTTCTAGATAGAGTGTAAACAGCAGGTGGTAGGTATGTCCGTCTTCCTTTCTTCACGGGTCCCAATTCAGTTCTTACTCCCATGTCTACCATGTCCTCCCTTGCTTTAAGGCCATCCTTAGACTTCCCCTTTATATTGAGTAACGTACCAATAATACTGTCAAATACATTTTTTTCAATATGCATCACATCAAGAAAATGTCTTACGTACAAAGATTTCCAATATGGCAATTCAAAAAAAATCGATCTCTTCTTCCACCCACCTGTGACAACTTTATGTGCAAAGGCTTGCCAAACTGAATATTCACATCTTTCACCTTTTCAAAAATTTGATCACCTGTCAATCCAGGCGGAGCTCTACGTTGTTCGGTATCTCCATTGAACGCGTTTCTCTATCCACGATATTGATGTTTAGAAGTTAAGAATCTACGATGACCGAGAAAGACATTCTTCTGACAAAGTTTCAATCGCATGGTATCGGTTCCGTCTTCACAAACAGGACACGCTTTTTCACCTTTAATGCTATATCCGGATAGATTTCCGTATGCTGGAAAATCGTTAATTGTTCCAAACAACATCGCCTTCAAGTTGAAACTTTCTTTCCTATAACCATCATAAACCTCCACACCGTTCTCCCACAAAATCTTCAAATCTTCGATTAATGGTTTCAAGTATACGTCTATATCATTTCCTGGTTGTTTAGGCCCAGAAATTAACATAGATAGCATCATGTACTTATGCTTCATGCATAGGTATGGAGGTAGGTTATAAATCATAAGAACCACAGGCCATGTGCTATGCGAGATACTTTGAATACCGTGTGGGTTCATTCCATCAGTAGACAATGCCAAGCGAAGGTTTCTTGCTTCTTTTCCAAATTCAGGATAATCATTATCAATTTTCATCCACTGTGGAGAATCTGCCGGATGTCGAAATTTTCCATCAATAATTCTTTCATCTGAATGCCAAGTCAAGTGTCGTGAATTGGTTTCACTACGATACATCCGTCTAAATCTCGGGATTATAGGAAAATACCATAAGACTTTTGCCGGAGACAACTTTTTCTTATATCGAGGGGCACCGCATTTAGGACACTCATTTAATGATGCATACTCGTTTCGAAACAAAACGCAATCTTTTGGACACGCATGTATCTTATCATAGCTCATGCCAATAGAGTACAACATCTTTGTGGCCTCATACGTTCGATTGGGAAGAACATTATCCTCTGGTAGCATATCTTTCATAAGGGCTAATAACTCTGTGAAAATTTTATCCGACCATCCATTGCCCGCTTTTAAGTTGTACAACTTTAACACCGCAGACAATCTTGTGAATTTTCTACAACCATTATACAACGGTTTCTCTGCATCTCTTACCAACCTCTTGAACATTTTGGGACAATCGTGAAGATCTTCTTCAAGTGCTTCTGCAATTTCTTCGACTCGATCATAATCATATGTATCTGTGCAATCGTCATTTGAAACATAGGTCCTCTTATCCCCCAATTCAACATTCCCGTTACTTTTCTCACCATGCATATTCCAACATGTATAACTTCTATCAATTCCATACCGAATTAAATGCGATGCCAACTGAACTGCGTCAACCCGGTTCCCATAACAGCAATACAAACAAGGACATGTCATTTGACTGGAGTCTTTGGCATGCGCAACAGAAAACTTAACGAACTCCGAAACACCATTCTCGTAGTCTTTCGAAAATCAATTGGAATACATCCATGTCTTATCCATATCAACTAATTAGTGCACAAAACAGTATACTGCTTTTCTGTCAAAACGCAAAGTATACACGGAATAGATCCGTATCAAGAAAACGCAACATACGAATGACAATTTAAGACAAATTCATCACAATACCAGTAATTTGAGGAAGAAATTTACCTCGGATTTATCGAACTCTAAGAAACGCGGAGAATGAGCGTCGTACGTCGAACTAGGACGGGAAACACTGTTAAATCAAAGAGAAGAAAACTTATATTATAAAAATTAAATAGGATGAATGTACATGAACATTTCACTAAACGACATGAATGAATGTAAGTGAAACTATCATGATAAACCAACGACAGTTACCAAAACTATGCTACAACTGATTTACTCATTATTCTCAACTTAAACATGTAGTAGCACAAACTCATTATATTGAAACTTCTCTGGATAACATACTAATAATATCCAAAACGCTTCATCCACTCAAAACCAACAAACAGAAATTATTTGTAATTGTCAAACATCTTACATGTTTTGGCACTGTTCTTTTTGTTATCTTTTGAAATTTGAATCCATGTTGTTGATTCTTTGTGGGGTTTGAGCATATCTATTGAAATTATTATAGCTACTAGTTATCAAATAATAATTTAAACTAAACTTATTTGATAACTTCATTCATGTATCTTACAAAGTCGCTTATTTATTATTCAATGCAGAAGTAGGTTTATAGCATCATATTTTTTCACAACCATACTACAGTTGTTGATTCCTCACTTAATATAGGAAACTTCAAGAGAGCATCATCACTTGTGACATTGATTCAGTAGAAGATGCAGCTTGTGAAGGCTATTTCATTTTTCCTATTGTTATAGATGTCGATTTTCTTCCAATGCTTAACGTTAGTCAAATTATAAAGTCATCACGAAATTAGGTGATACTTGTGTTGAAAGAGATTACATTTTTCTTATTCCTTTTGAGTTCTGACAATGCATTTACTTTGTTTGGACAAGATTAGTCTTGGTCACTAACAGACTTATAGTTTAGTTGTTGTTGTTTTTGTAAGGTTTCAGATTGAGAGAATTTCACTAACAACATACTAACACCATGGATGAAGAAGAAATCTTTATCTATTCCTACAAATCTATGAAACAGAGAAGAAATCCCTTTATCTATCCCTAGAAATCGGAACAGGTTGCACGCATGTAACTAAACGGAACAGAGAATGGAAGAAGAAGAAACATACCAAGGACAAGAACACAGTGAACAGAGGCGACGGCTGAACGGCGGCGACGGTGCAAGATGAAGGCAGACAGTGAACGAACACAATGAACGCAGAATGGAATGGGATTCTGGAAATGCATAATGGGTTTCTGGAAAAGAAAACGTATATAGGGTTATTATTTTAATTTTAAAATAATCTATGAAAACGCTTTTAAAAGCGCTTTCATAGGCCCAGATATAACAACGTTTTTTTCTACAAAAGCGCTTTCGTATGATAGGCCTATGAAAATGCTTTTCAAAGCGCTTTCGTAAGTCCACCTATCAGAGCGCTTTTCAAAAGCGCTTTTATAGGGCAACCTATAAGAGCGCTTTTCAGAAGCGCTTTCATAGGTTAGATATTTCAAATACCTATGAAAGCGCTTTCTGAAAAACGCTTTCGTAGGGAACCCTATGAAAGCGCTTTTTTAAGCAAATTTTTTTTAAAGGCTACGAAAGCGCTTTGCTTTCTCTTAAAAGCGCTTTCGTAGATGCGCTGCTGTTGGCTGAAGATTTTGATGATACAGTTCGAAATGAAACAATATGGATGTTTCGTTGGAATAAAGCAAATGTTACGGTTCGGAATGGTAGAAATGGTTCTTCGAATAGAAATATCAAAGCCTAGTGCTTCGAATGGCAGTTGTGAAGATACATTTAAAAGAAGCTTCAAAGTTGTAACGAGACTGTGTCTGTGAAGATTGTGAAATGAGTTCGAAGCGAAGGCTACCAAAGCGTTTGAAATTCAAACGTAAGCGGGATATTAGAAATTCAAATATATATGCGCTGGAGCGTTCGAAGACGCATGGAGGCTAGAGAGAAGCAGTGCTCTGCATGTTCCGAACGTGGCAGAATCTTATAAGCAAGACCGTTATGGTCGAAATAGTATAAATAGAAGTCTTAGTGTTAGGATTTCGTGTGTCATATCTATTGTACAAAATTTAGTAAACATTCAAAATACCACATGGATAGGGAAAGGAATGCTCGAACAATGTACGTATGATAACACCAAACCTTTACAATTCAGTAAAAAACTCTTTATCTTTTCCAGTTTATCTTCCATTTTCATATCACTGTCATTTTAAATACTTTTACATTCAAAGTCATTTACTTGTTTCTTGTATTTAAACGTCATTTTTCCATTCGAATCCTTTACACATTTCAGAAACCTTTTACATTCATGCTTTTACATTCATGCTTTTATATTAAAGCCTTTACATTAATGCTTTTACTCTTTTCTGCATTTAAATGTCTCTTATCATATTCGAATCTTTAATCATTTAGTCCGGTTTTACATTGATCTGTTTAATTATGTCATTAAATTCCTTTAGTATGGAAATCGAAGTAAATTCAATGTTTCTAAAACATTTTAATCAAAAATCCTAAATATAAAGACCAGTCTTACAATTCAATTTATCCAAACGACCATACCCCATAGGATCAATCTAGTCGATCCTGCAAGTTACCAGAGAGATTAAATAACAGTCATTAAGATTATTTGATAGTTTGGAAGACTAGCGGTTGTTTACCAGAAATCACTGTAAACAAATTGGCACGCCCAGTGGGACCGTCATTGGTCGTTAACAAAGTAAAAGCAAAGATTGTTAGGATAAAGTCATTGAAAGTTCTTTTCTGAGTAACAAGTGTGTTGTTATATGAACCTTAGAAGTGGTAGAATAACCAATAGTAACCAACCCTTACCCAGAAG
Organism: Vicia sativa; assembly: GCA_021764765.1. Taxonomy (NCBI): domain Eukaryota; kingdom Viridiplantae; phylum Streptophyta; class Magnoliopsida; order Fabales; family Fabaceae; genus Vicia; species Vicia sativa. Next base: position 184,920,120 of record CM038793.1, on the reverse strand, counting down.
AAAACGTAATAACAGAATGTCTAATCCAAACAAACAACAAGGGGAACAAAATACCCCACATGGAACAGGCACTAACGTGTCTGCTTTGATGGGAACGTCTAACGCGATCCCTTCGAACGCACAGTCTATTGTATCTTCTACCAGTAATGTGGCCACGAATGGAACAAGTGGCATGTCAACTAACAATTCGATCCTAGGAAATACAGGAACCATTGGTTATCCTGGAGCATTTGTCCCTCCATCAGGGACACAAACCCATTTTGCCACCCCACCACCAACTAGACCACCCAGTTTCGATGGCAATAGACCCAGAAATCCCTCTTATGGGATGCCAACATCTTTCATGGCAGGTTTGCATACTTCAACATCGAATTCGTCACCACAGTTTGGGTCTGGATCTGGGGCTAATCAATTTATGGCAAATAACCAAGGGTCAGTAGGTTATAGTACATTGCCTATCCTAACCACAGAAAATCAGATGGCTTTTAGGCAATTAATGGATGATAGTAACCATAATATGATAGGAGTGTTAGCACAAACTATGCAAGAGATCTTCGCCCCAATAGTACAAAATGTAACTGTGACAAACAGAGAAAACGTGGATAACATGAGTCGAATAGCAGATTTTTTCGCTCTTCCAGAAAGGCGTAGACAGAATCAGGCATTGGTTCGAGCGAATATACCCATTATAGAACAAATTGCTGATGACCCACCCTATAGACCAGTCAGAGAAGGGGTTAATTTGGGGGCAAGGGCACAAAGGTTAGATGCCCCAGTGATTCAAGAGGAACCACAAAGGGAAATTATAAAACCAGGGGCAAGGATCGAAAGGTTAGAGGCCCCAGTGGTTCGAGAAGAATCACAAAGGGGAATGATAGAACTAGGGGCAAGGGTCGAAAGGCTAGAAGTCCCAGCGTTTCGAGAAGAACAACCTAGAGAAGTTGTCATGGTGGGTCGACATCAAGATGCTGATGCAATCGTTCATAGAATTCGAAATGATAATATCCTAGCAGAAAATAATTTAACCACCATGATAGAGAGGATTATGGCCCAAAACGGTCTCAATACAGGAATTAGAAGGCCAAATTATGCCTCTCCTGTAGCAGATTATGTAATGCACACTGATTTACCAAGGGGATATAAGGTCCCTAAGTTTACGAAGTTTGCTGGAGATACTAATGAATCAACAGTCGAAGACATAGCCAGGTATCTGACCGAAGCAGGAGACATAGCAAATAGTGAGAACCTTAGGATTAAATATTTCCCAAGTTCCCTGACTAAGAATGCTTTTACATGGTTCACCATATTGCCTCCTGGATCCATAGATACTTGGACCCTTTGGAGAGATTATTCCATGAACAATTCTACATGGGACAATCTAAAATAAGCCTGAAAGAGCTAGCTAGTGTTAAGAGGAAATTTACTGAACCCATAGATGATTATCTGAATAGGTTCAGACTCTTGAAATCTAGATGCTTCACAGTAGTTCCTGAACATGAGTTAGTCGAAATGGCTGCTGGTGGCCTGGACTACTCTATTCGAAAGAAATTAGACACACAATACTTGAGGGACATGGCTCAATTAGCAGATAGGGTTCGACAAGTCGAAAGACTAAAGGCCGAAAAGGCCAGGGCTTTTAAAAGTAACAAGAAAGAAAGAATTTCCTATGTCGAAACTGAAGAAGTTGAAGACTATCCTGAATTCGAAGAGGTCGAAATTGACCTTGCTGAATTAAAGCAGGCTCCACCTTACTCTTGTAAACTACTAGTTCCCACAAAAGGGAAAGAAATTGTTGAAAATGAGAAAAGTGACAAATTCCCAAAGAAGGTGTATACCTTCGACGTAACGAAATGTGACGAAATTTTTGATTTGCTTGTCAAAGATGGCCAACTAATTGTGCCATCGAATGTCAAAATACCTCCTTTAGATCAAAGAAAGAAAATAGGGTTTTGCAAATACCATAGTTTCTTAGGTCACAAAACCTCACAGTGTTTTCTTTTCAGGGATTTGATTCAAAATGCAATTAAGGATGGCAGATTGAAATTCGCTGACAAACCAAAAATGAAAGTGGATGAAGACCCTTTGGATGTTGTAGACACCAATTACTTCGAGCCTGCATACATTGGAGAAATAAATATGGTGGAAGCAGATCAAGATGACACTCCATCAGGAGAGGAAAACACTGAGAATAAAAAATGTGTGTTAGTCGAAGTCAAAAAGGAGGTTACTGAGGACGTCCATAAGGAACAGGAAGCTTCGATTGAAGTGGTACCTTTGGCTGCTTCGAAAGAGATCTAGGCTACTGAAGGCCAGGATAATCGAAACCAAGAATTGACACAGGCTACTGAAGGCCTGAGGCTAAAGTTGGAGAAAGTCCAGATTACAACGCCAGTTCTTCCTCAGAAAGAAATCTGGGATACCTTCGGGGAGCCCAGCGGGAAGTTCGACTACCTGGTGAAATATTTTGCTCCAGAAAGTTCAAAAACCCCAATCGAAGATATCAAACCTACATGATGGGGAGATGCTGACATAAAAGGGGAAGATATGGATGTTAATATGGTAGATATGGAGAGACCTCGTTCTGAAATAGAGGAAGTGGAAAGATATTTAGAAAAAGAGAAATACAAGATGGAGGATAGTTATGCTAGGGATGCCAGTATTAAAGACTACCTTATGCTGTGCCACAAAGGAAATGCTGAAATGATAATATGTCCTAGATACAACATCATTTGCAACCAGAGAATTGCTGCAGACTTCGAGAAGAAACAAAGGGCACGAACTGGCATCAATTGGCGCCAGGATAACCAGCTATTCAGATGTCACCCTAAGGCTGGAGAAAGCTTATTGGAGTTCTTAGTGCGTTGTCACAAAGGGGCAACCAAGTGCCTAATATGCCCAAGGTGTTCTGCAGTGTATGATCAAAATGTGGCTGGAGCCTTCGAAACAATTCCTTTCGCCCCATGCTGGAACCACAAAGAAACTGGTCAGATGAGCCAACGTTTCGAGAGCAACTACACTCAACGAAGGCCTGACAACCCTTATCCCAAAGGCGCTCGAAGGGTGACATTCAAAGTCCCTGCTGAAGTACCAACAGACAAGTGGCTACAAGTTAGGACAGACAATGGGAAGGATAAATGGAGAAACAATGAACGAAATTCACGCCACGCCATGACATATAGAAGGCAGTTCAATACGGCAAAGAGGGAAGAAGTAAGGTTAGAAAACTACAAAGGAAAAAACCCTATGTCAAGATCACAATGGCGCAGGCAACAGAGGATTCGAAAGGCCGAAAGAGAAGCTATGTTAGACAAAGGAGCAACTTCGACCAAAAACAAAGAAGAATAAAGTACCAACAAACCTACACCAAATAATCAACCTGAGGGCAAACCCCCAGTTAGCAGGAGACTCTTCTCTGAAACACAGCAGAACGAATCGAAAGAGTACACGCCAGGTCCAGAAGAAGGTGAAGATATGCTAACTGACAACTTCGAATCAGAGGGGGAGTCTTCACTCAACATCAATTGCAATGTGGTATCTGTGTTACCTTGTGAATTTAGACAGGAAACTGAAATCGGAGAGCACGATGAGGATGATGCGATAGACCTGATGAAGCATAGACCAGTGTGCTATTACGTGATGGATAACGGAGCTGTCGAAGAGCAGAATGCTTTCTTCGAGCACCCAGAGCCAGCGATGAAAAATCATCTGAAGCCATTGTTCATTCAAGCCAAAGTTGGTACACATGGCATAAACAAAGTCTTGGTGGATGGAGGCGCTGCAGTAAACTTAATACCCCACTTCATGCTGAAAAAGTTAGGAATACAAGAGGTCGACATCAAACGACACAACATGGTACTATCCAACTATGAAGGAAAAGTAGGCCAAACATTGGGGGTAGTCCAAGTAGAGTTGACAGTGGGATCGAGCTGCAGGCCCACCATGTTCATGGTGATCGAAGCCAAAGCCAACTACAACTTGCTGTTGGGAAGAAAATGGATCCATGGCGTTGGAGCGGTTCCTTCGTCGATGCATCAAAGGTTAGTTTTATGGAGAGAGGATGGTATTGTGGAGAACAGCGAAGCGGATCAGAGTTATTTCATGACAGCAGTTAATTTAGTTAATAAGAGAAATTATGACAAATATCTAGCCAAAATAGCTCCCTGTACCCCAAGAGACGAAATCAACGAAACCAGGAATGCACACTATTACATGACCCTTCGCCATGATGGCATGTATTGGGATAAGAAGATAATTAAAGGAGACGAAGAAGTTGAAGGCACAACACAAAGGGCACAACCTTGCTCATGATTGAGTCCTCCTTATGAGAGCCGAGAAAATAGATAGTATGGCTGCAGTGAACGAAATAGATGGGGATGGCTCGAAAGACTCACCCTTTGAAGAACACGAAATAGATCAAAGGCTAGATGCCATCTATGATAAAGAACCCTTAGGCTTCGAGAAGGACCCCACAGACTCAGGTGCCAAAATATTGGCGCAGGATCCGCTCGAAGAGGTAAATTTGGGGGACGAAAACACGAAAAGAATAACTTACATAAGCGCAAAACTCAATCCAAGCCTCAAGCAGAAAGTGATCGAAGTTCTCAAGAGAAACAAAGATTGCTTCGCATGGGACTATGATGAAATGCCTGGTTTGAAGAGAGAGTTAGTGGAGCACAGACTTCCAATTAAGGATGGCAAAAAGCCCATCAAGAAAACTCCTAGAAGATTCGCACCAGCAGTTCTCACAAAGATTAAAGATCGAAAAAGGTCTGCTGATTCATCGAACCACAAGGTATGTCGAATGGTTAGCAAATATAGTACTTATTAAGAAAATGGCTCTCGAGAATTTGCATAGATTTTAGGGATTTAAAATACTACCCCTAAAGATGAGTACTCAATGCCTGGCGAAATGTTAATAGACTACATTGCGGATTCGAATACTTAAGTATGTTAGATGGATACTCGGGTATAATCGATTTTTAAGAAGATGTTGCCAAGACAAGATTTCAGAGCCTTAGGCACCTACGAATGGGTAGTGATGCCTTTTGGTTTAAAAATCTTGGGCAACTTATCAAAGGGCAATGAATTCAATTTTCCATGATTTCATTGAGACTTTTATGTGTATATTGATGATATAGTCATCAAACCATGAAACTCATTTGCGCATTTGAGCCAATCATTCGAAAGAATGAGAAAACATGGCTTAAAATGAACCCCTTAAGTGTGCATTCTTTGTGCAGTTGGAGATTTCCTTGGCTTTGTGATTCATAAGAAAGGTATCGAGATCAACCAAAACAAGACCAAAGCCATTATGGAGACGAAAGCACCTACATCAAAAAGGGAGCTGCAATCTTTGCTAGGGAAGATTAACTTTCTAAGAAGGTTCATTTCGAATCTAAGTGGAAGAACCTTTCTCTCCGTTACTTATTGAAAACAAAGCGCATCAGGAGGCATTTGACAATATCAAAAAATACCTTACCCAGTCTCCTATCTTGTCTCCACCTTCATGGGGAAAACCCATGAGATTGTACATATCCGCCTATGAAGTTACTATAGGTAGTATGTTAGCACAAGAAGATAACAATGACATCGAAAGCGCCATATACTATTTAAGTAGGGTGTTGAACGATGCAGAAACTAGATATAGCAATATAGAAAAGCTATGAAACTTAAGTATTATATAAAGCCTGTTGATGTTTATGTTTCATCTTATTTCGATGTTATCAAACACATGCTTTCGAAACCAATAATGCATAGCAGAGTTGGTAAATGGGCTTTAACAGAATATTCTTTGACTTTCATGCCTTTAAGAAAAGGTCAAGTAATTTCCGATTTCATTGTGGACCATTCATTGGTCGAAAAGACTGTCATGGGTTACGTTGAAATGCAACCTTGGAAACTATACTTTGATGGTTCGACCCATAAGGATGGTAGTGGTGTTGGAGTTCTTATAATTTCTCCTGAAGGAATTCCAACAAAATTCAAGTATAAATTAAATGGTCCTCGTTGCTCAAACAACGAAGTTGAGTACGAAGCACTTATTGTTGGACTTGAAGCTTTGTTGGAATTGGGGGCAACTAGAGTCGAAATTAAAGGAGATTCGGAGTTAGTGTCAAGCAAATAACAAAGGAATACAAATGCATAAAGGAAAATCTGATGACATACTTCGTCATAGTTAACAGGCTACTCATAAAATTTGAATACATGGATATTAAACATATACCAAGAATAGAAAACCAAGAAGCAAATGACCTAGCACAGTTGGCTTTAGGGTATAAAGTTTCTACCAAAAACTTTGAGGATTTGGTTGAATTAAGAGGAAGGGTTATGGCTACTAGACTCATACCATTAGATTTAGAAAATATAAAATTAGGTTATGCTGATAAATAGGGATTCGAAGTGTTAGCCATAGACACCTTATCAGATGCAGATTGGCGAAGTCCAATTGTGAGTTATTTAACAAATCCAACTTTGAATGTTGATAGGAAGATAAAATATAGAGCATTATCATATGTCCTCATGGGAAATGAATTGTTCAAGAAGACCCAGGAGGGCGTGCTACTGAAGTGCCTAGGAGAAAGTGAGGCATACTTAGCATTATCAGAAGTCCACAATGGGGCATGTGGGGCACATCAAGCAGGCCATAAGATGAAATGGTTGTTATTCCAATATGGTATGTATTGGCCCAGCATGCTAAAAGATTGTATAGATTTTGCTAAAGGGTGTGAAGAATGCCAGAAACATGCAGGAGGATGGGCATTAGATTTAATAGGAGAAATCAATCCTGCTTCGTCTAAAGGACAGAAATATATCTTGGTAGGAATTGATTATTTTACTAAGTGGGTCGAAGCAATACCTCTAATAGTTGCTGATCAAGAGGCTATTATTGAGTTCATACAGAAACAGATAATCTATAGGTTCGGATTGCCAGAGAGCATAACCACAGACCAAGGTTCTGTGTTTACTGATAGGAAGATGCAGGAATTTGCTCAAGATATAGGGTTTAGATTACTAACATCAACACCATATTATGCTCAAGCAAATGGTCAGGTCGAAGCAGCAAATAAAGTGATAATAGGATTAATTAAGAAACATGTGGGTAAAAAGCCAAGGAACTGGCACAAGACTTTGGACCAAATACTATGGGCCTTTAGAACATCTCCTAAAGAAGCTACTAACACCACGCCTTTCCAACTAACATTTGGTCATGATGCAGTTCTACCAGTGGAAATTCATCTACAATCAGTTCGAATTCAAAGGCAGAATGAGATCCCAACTGCATTGTATTGGGAAATGATGATGAATGAGTTAGTTGAGTTAGACGAAGTTAGATTGCATGCATTGGAAATCCTGATGAGGCAAAAGGAAAGAGTAGCCAGGGCATATAACAAAAGAGTGAAAGGTAAAACATTTACTGTTAATGATTTAGTTTGGAAAGTCATATTGCCCATGGACAAGAAGAATAGAACATTAGGAAAATGGTCACCTCATTGGGAAGGACCTTTTCGAATAGTAAAGATATTTTCAAACAATGCATATGAAATCGAAGAGTTAGCTGATGATAAGCGAATCTTAAAGGTTAATGGGAAATATTTGAAAAAATATAAGCCTCGCCTGCAGGAGATTCGAATAATAACAACATAGTCGAAATATTATATTGGAATGCCAAAATGGTAACATTCATTGCCAAGATGGCGTTGTTCAGATATTACAAATTAAGATTCAAAACTAATTAAATAAACAGAGATTTAAAAATATGTATTGTTCCTCAATCTATCAAAAGTGCTTCGAAAGGACTCAAGCCTTTGTTGAGTGAAACGTTTTGCTCCTTCTAGGGTAGATACTTCTCCTTTAAGTTGCTCTGCTGCTTCCATTTCGGCAAGGCCTTTGTTGAGGGTTTCTTCGAATTGATTCCCAGCAGTATTAGCTTCGTACGCCAATTGCTGTTGTTGGGCCTCCTTAACCTTTTGTTGGAGCTCTTGAATTTGCTTTTCCCAAAGGAGAATAGATTGAGCTCGAGCTTCGTAGTCAGTCTTGGCTTGTTGTAAGTGCATGGCCTGGTCTTCAGCTTCTTTGGAAAGTTTTGAAGCATGCTCATAAGCAGCTTCCATAGCGTTTCGCTTCTCTTGGACTTTAGCAGCAGCAAATTTGTCCTGAAGAAGACACCCAGTCACATTATCCAACAAAGCTTGAAGATCAAACAATATGGTGCTGACTTCTAAAGAGCAGGTGGCGAGGTTAACTTGCGTAAGAAGCTCCTTCATGGTGTAGCAAGTTGTACTATCCTTTTTGAGCACTTCGAACAAGTCTACATCAAGGATTATTCTCCTGACTTTGTTAAGGAGTACAACTCTATCATCTGAGGGCAATGGGTTGTTGGTCGAATTAGTACCAGCCCTAGCAAGAGGAGTATCCCTTTGAGCTAATTTAGCTTTCATGTACCCAATTGGGTCATTTTGTCTTAGGAGAGCTAACTCCTCTTCAGTCATTTGAGATTGAGAAGACTCAGGAAGTTTCATACACAGGGGAGTCACATCCATTTCGACTTCCATAGGCTCATTAGTCTTGCCACCATCGCCTTCGTCTTGGTCTTGCTCATTGTCTTCTCCATCGTCAACCAGATCCACCACTTCGATCGAATTGGTCTCACTACTATTAGCATCAGACTCTGTTCCATCGCCCGAACCGCTCTGGGCTTCGTCTTCCTCAGATCCTTCATCTGCAGATTCCTCACTCTCTTGAGAAGAATTAGCCTTTTCCTCTTCAGCATGAGTGACATTTTGGCTCTCTTTAAGGGTTTCGAGAGGAGACTTTGGGAGACAAGTTTCTGGTAGAATTTCTACAGACTTATGAGGCGATGCTTCATTCGTTTCTTTTAAAGGAGAGGAAGTGCCTTGGTCATCCTGTGCATCTGAAGCTCCAGTCGGAATCACCATATTGGAGGATCCTTTATTTTGCACAAGATTACTGGAGTCCCCATGAGGAGAAGAGTTGATTGGAGCAGCAGTCTTTGATGGAGGAGTCGAAGTAGTGGGATTTGGGTTTGAAGTATCCTACATAAACAAAGAAAATTAAGAGCATGCACCAAGGTACGAATAAATATTTTGTTAAGGATTCGAATTCAATTTACCTGTGGATTATCGGAGGAAAGGTTGCTATCAATATGTTCCAACATTACGTTGGAGGTCGAAGGTGGAATTTTGGATATTGTGGAGGGAGCAACATCTCTGGAATCAAGTCCAGAAATGCTAGTAGGCTCAATGCCTTTAGAAACTTCTTTCTTTTTCTTCTTTTTTGAAGCAGTTGGGGAATTTCCGCCAGCCTTGGGATTCTTTCCAGTGGTGCTTGGTTTCCTTTTCTTCGGAGTGGTTGGTGGAAGTTTGTTAGTCTGAAAAGGTTTAGACATGAATTAGATCTAAATCATAAATGTCAGTTTATTCGAAACATCAGGGTTAATTGATTACCTTTGGAGTTGGAACATTTGCTATTGTTGGTGTTGTTGTTGTTGTAGTAGTTGTTGTTGGTATGGCTAGAGGCACATCATCATTAGTTTCGACAGATTGTTGAGAGGTGCTTCCTTCTTTAGACTTCGAAGCAACGGTCTTTATCCTGATGGCTGAAAATCGAAACAATTAAAGTAAAATGTTAAAAATAAAGAAAGTAAGAGATATTTGGGGTTTTCCCAAGCATTCGCACCTGCGCCTTGATTAGAGATAATCGACATGGCAAAAAAGGTCATAGCGAAGATGTCCTGGGAAATTATGAAGCCAATAACGAGCCCATGTCACAGTCTCAGATGGCTTTAGTTTCTTTTGAGATTTGTATTTCAACATCTCTTTGCAAGTTAACCACCAAGGGTATGGAGGAAACCAAGCCAGAGCCAGTTCTGAGGTAGGCAATCTAGGAAATTTAGGTGGATGCATTTCGAGTGCCAACCTATACCTATCCTTAGGTGACAACCCTGAAGGAAGTTTGAACTTAGAAATTTTTTCTTTAAATTTTTCCTTCAAGGTCTGGGATGCTCGATACACAGTGGTTTCCAAGCGTGTGGGATCATAAGTGGTTTCGAAATAATTCTAAAAAGCCCTAATCTCTTTGGCGTGAGTGAACATACCTTTCTTGGAGTGTACCTGCATATTGAACGCATCAGTTAGCTTCTGTTGAATGGTGAGTGTGTCAAACATATAAGATTGGTAGAACTTAGTCCACCATTCTAGGAATCCCTTCGCTGTGAAGTGTGTTGGTTCAAAGGGTAGTAGTTCGAATTGAGCGAAATCTTGATACTGTTCTTGTTGCAGCTTGGCTTCTCTTTCTTTAAAGGTTCGACCCGAGGTTATGGCCCTCTGTGTTTGGAACAGAGGTTCAGGGATTAACTGGCACATGCCAAATTGTCTACAAACAAAGTTAGGTTGATAGGCAAAGAGGAAGATCTGATTCTTGGCAGGAGTGATTCGAGAGGAAATTAACTTAGGGAGCAGAAATGCTTTCCAAATGGCTTGAATTTCTTTACTTTTAACAGCTTCTGAAAGAGACATGGTGAACCATGATGGTCCATGAGTCCTTGAAGCGAAGGGTGCCATGGCCTCTTCAAATTTGTGTCTCTTGGAGAAAATCATGATATACTGCGAGAAAAGGACTTTGAAGTCATCTTTGTCATCATTCGGAGTGAGTTTTCGCAGCCTTGTACCTTCAATAATTATATCTGCTATCTCCGGATCTTGTTCGATAATGGTGTCAGCAGTTGATAACGAGGATTCGAACATGGCATTGAGCCATAATTGGAGCAACCAAAAAGGGCCAGCTAGAAGGATGTTTTTGGGAGTATGGGATTTCAAACTCGAAACGGCTGATCTTAAACTTTCATAAAGGTCAACAAGCAGCAGTTCGCTCAGACAAACTCTCCTATTCTCATGCAAGTCCCTGGCTAAGGGGATGAACCTACTTGCTACTTGCAAGGATCTACTACATAATACATATCTTGACAACCATAAAGTTAGAAAGGAAATGTGTTCTACGTCTGAGACGCTATTTCCTTCAGTGTGGTAATGGCTGATGAATTTGGAAAAACTAGCTAGTTTGACATCGAAGTTAATAATACTAGATTGTTCTTCATTGTCAGGGATATAGGTTTCTCCTACTGGTGAAAGACCAGTAATGGCAGCGATATCAAAAAATGTGGGCGTTATCATTCCGCCAGGAAGATGAAAGGTATTGTAGGTGCTGTCCCAAAAGTATAATGAGGAAAATAACAGTGGGTGACTATAGGTGAAACCTGGTTTCGACAGCTTAATCAGATTGTAGATTCCTAATTCTTCCCATTGCTGGGATTTCTTGGCTTCTACTTTGGTGAGCCAGTTTTGGTAAGCTATGTCTGAGGTAGGGCAGGATCGGAATGGTTTAAAGTTACTCTTTACATAATCTAAGACAAAGGGATCTTTTGGGGGAACGATTGGAGTTTCTATGGCTTTCGAATCAGATGATTCGCCTATACTTTCAGTTCCTATCTTAGGGATGTCCATTTTATTAAATAAGGGTTTGAAGTTATAGCAAACAGGGAAGATTTTCCTAGTGTCTTTCAAGATTTCAAACACTGTTAGAGGGCCCATTAAAGCAAATCTTTTTCCAGCAGCGTTAGTAGGAATCAATACCTGAGAGGCGTACAACATTTCCTTTTCTTTAGAGATCATCTGAGGAATGAGCACAGATTGACCCTGGTAAGTGCCCACCTTACTTTCCATGATTGTTCCTGTGTTCTTGCTCTTCTTCTTTGAAGTTTTCTTCAGTTGGGATGATGTTGATGAAGACATTGTTGAGATTGTTGGAAGTTTTAGGGTTTTAGTGAGAGTAGAGGAAGAATAAGTTTCTGAATGTGAAAAAAATAATAAAAGACTAAGTTGATTAGTTTTTATAGTGTGGAAGTTTAAACACCCACTAAGTGGAACTAGGAATACGTGGGAATCGTGGGTTGGATTCAGAAGGAGGTGGCGTAAAAGTTGATGTTGGTAATAAGCATGATTAATAATAATCATTATTTTTTAACTGCACCATGCTGTGATCACTGCTCCAAAACGGTTAAGAAATCCAAGAGGCGTCTTGATTGACGTGGTTGAAGTCATACACAGTAAATATCATGATTACTAAAAAGTCACATCAAAATCTTGTAAATATATTTAAAATAAGTATTTCTCAAAAGGTTCGAAATACATATTTTAAAGGGGCATTTTGTTGGCTGAAGATTTTGATGATACAGTTCGAAATGAAACAATATGGATGTTTCGTTGGAATAAAGCAAATGTTACGGTTCGGAATGGTAGAAATGGTTCTTCGAATAGAAATATCAAAGCCTAGAGCTTCGAATGGCAGTTGTGAAGATACATTTAAAAGAAGCTTTGAAGTTGTAACGAGACTGTGTCTGTGAAGATTGTGAAATGAGTTTGAAGCGAAGGCTACCAAAGCGTTTGAAATTCAAACGTAAGCGGGATATTAGAAATTCAAATATATATGCGCTGGAGCGTTCGAAGACGCGTGGAGGCTAGAGAGAAGCAGTGCTCTGCATGTTCCGAACGTGGCAGAGTCTTATAAGCAAGACCGTTATGGTCGAAATAGTATAAATAGAAGTCTTAGTGTTAGGATTTCGTGTGTCATATCTATTGTACAAAATTCAGTAAACATTCAAAATACCACATGGATAGGGAAATGAATGCTCGAACAATGTACGTATGATAACACCAAACCTTTATAATTCAGTAAAAAACTCTTTATCTTTTCCAGTTTATCTTCCATTTTCATATCACTGTCATTTTAAATACTTTTACATTCAAAGTCATTTACTTGTTTCTTGTATTTAAACGTCATTTTTCCATTCGAATCCTTTACACATTTAAGAAACCTTTTACATTCATGCTTTTCATTCATGCTTTTACATTCATGCTTTTACATTAAAGCTTTTACTCTTTTCTGCATTTAAATGTCTCTTATCATATTCGAATCTTTAATCATTTAGTCCGGTTTTACATTGATCTGTTTAATTATGTCATTAAATTCCTTTAGTATGGCAATCGAAGTAAATTCAATGTTTCTAAAACATTTTAATCAAAAATCCTAAATATAAAGACCAGTCTTACAATTCGATTTATCCAAACGACCATACCCCATAGGATCAATCTAGTCGATCATGTAAGTTACCAGAGAGATTAAATAACAGTCATTAAGATTATTTGATAGTTTGGAAGACTAGCGGTTGTTTACCAGAAATCACTGTAAACAGCTGCCAAAAATTATTTTTTTTGTAGTGATTCTCCTGCCATGGTTTTGTTTTCGATTCTTCTACGTTCTATTTCTCTATTCTGTTTCCAACAATCTCTCTGTATGCATGTCTGTCATGGCTAGATGTTTAGTTATTAACATTACCATTCTAGTTTGCAAGCATTTCGATATTTTTGACTCCGAGACTGCCTTCCTCACTGGGTTTGCAAACAGTATCCCAACACACCCAATGAATCGACCTTCTATTTACGCATCCATTCCACAGAAATTTGCATTGAATACTACATATCTCACTTAATACTTTAGGAGGCGCTTTATAGAAGGACAAAGAAAAAATTAGAATAACATTAAGCACCAAGTTGATCAACACCACTAGACCCACTATATTGAGGTGTTTACCTCTCCACATGGCCAACCTCCTCTTCTAAAGGCTTATAAGATCCCTCCTCATAGATAATCTACTAGGATTGTCCCCCACTTTAACACTAAGAAATTTTAAAGGAGGCTATCAACTTTGCAAGAGTGAAAGATGGAGGCCGCATTTATAGAAGTTAATCTTCAATTCCGACATCATTTCAAATCCCCTAAGGATACCCTTTATACTCCAAATATTCTCACTATCGCCCTCCGCCATAATAATAGTGTCATTCGCAAATTGGAGCATGCTCACTTCCTCCTCTACATTAATATTGAACCCCCTAATATCATCAATCTCTATGGCCTTTCCCATAAGCTCCGTTAGAACCTTCATAACCAACACAAACAAGAAAGACGAGATCGAGTCATGTTTGTGGCAACATAGAGGTTTTAGTCAACCATGGTGGCGACATAGATGTTTAGTCAAGGATAGGTGGAACGCGACTAATGAGTTGTTGAATTTGTTAAATTTGAAAGAAAGTATGCTAAGGTTGAAATCTCGTCAACTTTGATTAAAGGATGTAAATCAGAAATCTCGTTTTTTCCATAATTCTTTGAAACAAAGGTATAGAAGGAATCCTATCACTTTATTGGAAGGAGAGAATGGTAGGGTGGAAGGTGTGGATGAAATTAAGGAGGCGATCAAGAATAACTTTGAAGGGTTTTTTAAAGAAGACGATTCTAGAAGAGCTAAGCTGAAATGTATTTAGTTTAATAGTTTGAGCGAGAATGATAGATTGTGAATGAAAAGATCGTTTATGGAGGAGAAAGTGAAGGAAGTTGTTTGATCATTCGATGGTAATAAAAGTGTCGGACCGGATGGTTATTCTCTTGAATTTTTCAACAAAATTGGGTGGAATTTAATGAGGATGTTATTAAATTTGTGTCGGATTTTTACGATAGAGCTAAGTTTACGAAAGCTTGCACTTCATTGTTCATTACTTTTGTGGCTAATAAGGTGTTGGATTTAACTAATAAACTATCTAAGCCAAATTAATGTAATTTTTCATGAGTAAAGAGACACAAGTACTAGAACTATATATACAACCTTCCCATATTTATAATAAGAGATTAATTACTATACACTGTCAGTGTAAATTTTTTTATATAGTCTGTGCATCACAACTATTCAGAGATGCTACTTTATACTACTTCTATTTTTTATTATAAGTCGCTTTAGAAAAAAATTTGTATCACAATATAAGTCACTTTACAATACTAATGAATAATTAATGTTATTTTTCCTATTATATCCTTAAACATTTATTATTCTCCCTCCTTTCAATTATACAAGTGCATTTCCCTCGTACCACTAATGAAGGGTAATTTTGTAATAACCTTTATAATTTTTCATTTTAATACAACAATTATTAGTTTTCTTAATACGTGTGAAAAGTCCAAAACGACTTATAATAAAAAACGGAGGTAGTGAATAATTAGAATAAAAGTCAAATATTATAAAAATTTAACGGCCACGACTATACGACAGTGTAAAACTTCTTTAGATTGGAAAAAATTAAGGTTTTGCTGCTGCATTAGTGAAGAATATTGTAGCCATAACCAATTGATTATAGAGACAGTTGACATTTTAATAATATAAAAGGCGCAGACAGGCGACGGTTTAATATTTTAAAAGGCGGCTAAGCTATTATAAGAGAATCATTTCCTCCATAATTGACTCTCCTCGTACAGGCAGATACCATGTTTCTACTCACTTCATGTGCATATATATAAGGCTAATAATAGTTCTGAATAGCTACAACACCATACATCTCTTTGTTTCATAGATGGAGTTTTTCCTAAGTTGTATGTTCCTCTCACTTCTATTAGCATTCACTCTCTATTTTCTACGTTCAAAATGCACAAAAAACACGATCAAACTTCCACCAGGACCTACACCACTTCCTTTTATTGGAAACCTCCATCAATTAGGAAAAAAGCCACACAAATCCTTAGCCAAGTTAGCTGAAATTCATGGTCCACTCATGAGTCTTAAGTTAGGCCAAGTAACAACCATTGTTGTATCTTCACCCAACATGGCCAAACAAATACTCCAAACACATGATAACATGTTATCTAACAGAACCATTCCCGATGCTGTAAAAGTTCATGACCACCACAAATACAACATGGCGTTCTTACCAATTGCACCTCTTTGGAGAGAGTTACGAAAAATATGCAATAATCAATTATTCTCTAGCAAAACACTTGATGAGAGTAAGGGAGTCAGGGTTCAGAAACTGAAAGATTGTCTCAACGATATTAATCAAACTAGTCTTGCTAATGAAGCTGTTAATATTGGAGATATGGTTTTCAAGACATCAATTAATTTGTTGTCAAACACTATTTTCTCTGTAGATTTGGTCCAACCTGGTGATTCAGTTGAAGATTTCAAGGAGCTAATTTTGAATATATTGAAAGAGTGTGCAAAACCAAACATTGCTGATCTTTTTCCTGCTTTAAATATGTTTGACTTTGATCTACAAGGTATTAAACGACGTAACGCTGTTCATGCTCAGAAGGTCCTTGATATCTTTCAACGTTTAGTTGATGAAAGATTGAAGCTGAGGGAAGTACAAGGTTTTGACACAAACAAAGACATGCTAAGTAACTTGCTCAACATTGCTCAAGACAAGAGCCAAGAAATGAACATTGCCAAAATCCCACATTTATCTCTGGTACGTTACTAACTGTCTCTTTTACATATATAACACATATTCGAAAGTATATATACTAATTGAATGTTGTGATTTTATCAGACTTTGTTTATTGCTGGAACGGATACAATTTCATCTACGCTTGAATGGGCAATGGCAGAATTGGTCAAAATGAAAATATTATGTCAAAAGCAAAACAAGAGTTGGAACAAATCATTGGCAAAGGAAAACCAGTTGAAGAAACAGATATTGCTAAGCTTCCTTATTTACAAGCAATAATAAAAGAGACATTTAGATTGCACCCTTCTGTTCCATTTTACTCCCTCGAAAAGCCAATGCAAATGTGGAAATTGATGGCTACACAATCCCAAAAGATGCACAAATTTGGGTCAATGTGTGGGCTATTGGTAGAAATTCAAGTGTTTGGGAAAATGCAAATTTGTTTTCACCAGACAGATTCTTAAATTCTGAAATTGATGCTAAAGGTCACAATTTCGAGCTTCTACCATTTGGCGCTGGAAGGAGAGTTTGTCCTGGTTTACCGTTAGCCACCAAGATGTTACATTTGATGTTGGGTTCATTTATCAATTGTTTTAACTGGAAATTAGAAGATGGGATGAAAATACAAGATATCAACATGGAGGATAAGTTTGGACTATCATTAGAGAAGTCTCAGCCGCTAAGACTTGTTCCACAAACAATATGTAATTAGGTCACTATTTATTTGTTCTTATAATGTTTGAATATATTTGTAGAATATGCAGTTTGGATTTCCTAGTTCGCAACTCATAGCTCAGCAGATATGTAGTGATTGATATTTTATTTCTTATTCATTAATGTGTTTGAATATGAAACCTTTTGTATGAGTGAGTATTGTCACTTTCTATACAATAAAATCAAATCATTTTATTTGTTAATTGATGTCAGCATATTTCGTAAATACATGTTGTGTTAAATTGTAAAAATATATTATCGTTTTCTTCCATGTAGAATTAACTGTTATAATGTGTTAAATGTGGATTAGTTTTTCTTTTTAATACAATACAATAGAATGGTCCTGCTAAGTAAATTCGGGTAGTAGTTGTTTGCGTGTTTGAACTTAAAAGCATTCTATTTATTCATCTTGAAAAAGTGAAATTTCTTTATTATTTTTGTTAATTAATCAAAAATAATTATATCATCTTTATCTTATTTCGATAAATTCTATAAAATGTTTGGCGAATACATGATGTTTTAAATGTTAAAAATATATTATTAGTGTCTTCCAAGTAGAATAAATTATTATAATATTTTAAATGTGGAGTAATTTGTTAGGCACCCCTCACATCTGCTCTGCTGTATTCAACAGAAATCTTTTTTCATTACGCCAAAATTAATTTTTGGCAGTGCCTTTACGAAAGCGTTTTTAAGAGAAAGCGCTTTCATAGGCCATAAAAAATTTTGTTTAAAAAAAGCGTTTTCATAGGGTACCTTAAGAAAGTGCTTTTCAAAAAGCGCTGCTAAAGGCCTTAGAAAGATCTAACCTAAGGAAGCGTTTTTGAAAAATGCTGCTAAAGGTTAACCTTAGAAAGCGCTTTCAAAAGCGCTCTTATAGGTGGCCTTAAGAAAGCGCTTTTAAAAACGCTGCTATAGGCCTATGATACGAAAGCGCTTTTGAAGGAAAAAACGCTCTTATATCTGGACTTTAGAAAGCGCTTTCATAGATTATTTTATAATTAAAATTAATAACCCTAAATACGATTTCATTCCCTCATTCTCCTTCCTGCGTTCTGTTCATCTTCTTCCTCTGCTATTGCTCCTGCGTGCAACCTCAGTTCCTGGCCTTCTCAAGCTTTGTCTGTGTTGTTGTTCTTGCGCACTCGCCGCCGTTCACCGTCTTCAGCCTTCAGTCTTCTTCGTCTGCCATCATCATCTTCCTTGGTAACTTTCAGATTTTTCGATTCTTCTGTCATGGCTGTGTTTTTGATTCTTCTACGTTCTATTTCTCTGTTTCGTTTCCAGCAATCTCTCTGTATGCATGTCTGCCATGGCTAGCTGTTTAGTTATTAACATTACCATTCTAGTTTGCAAGCATTGCACAAAGTTTTACAGAAGCTACTTATAAACTATTTAGTACTGATACTTTAGATTGATGGTGTATCAACATCTGTGGTTAGTTCAATCATTTATATGTACTCAAATTATTCCCATTGTTTAAGTGTTTGTGTCAGTCTCATGTTTAGTGTATGTGTAAGTAGATGATTCTAGCAACTATTAATCTACATAAACTAAAAATTATACCTATTTAATAAAATTATACTCATTATTATTATTATTATGTTTATTATTATCATTTATTATTATATTATTTTACATTATTAATATTATTATTCTATTTTATAAAAATAATTATATAATATTAATTATATAAATTCTTATGTGACATTTAAACTATTAATTTAAATTCATAACATAAATTACCATAGTTATATTTTGTATTAAACATTTTAAATTTTATAAATAAATAACAGCAAACTTGGATATATTTTAAGGAAAATTGTTATAAAATATTCCATTAATATTTTATTTATGACAAGAAAAAATTATATCTTTTTATTTAATTATTTATATAAAAAATTTATACGTTTAAAGGGAAGATTGCAATCAAGATCTTTATTAATATTCACATTTTATTCAAGTTCTTTTATTTTTTTAAATGGTGCAAAAATTCAAAAATGTCCCCATAAGTATTTAAGGGGACGATTATAGAATATTGCCAAAACAATAATTCAGGCACAAATTTTAATCTCCCTTACTAGATGAACAACTAAGTGAACCATAATGTCAAAGAGTGATGGAGGTAAAAACATTTCTAACTTGCACAAGATAATTGCAGCTGCGGATTCCAATACATCTAAATTTTTCAAGATCTATAACTTTACTACATATAATAGTAAAGAATAAGCAAAGTCTGGCTATAGTCACCCATACATTTCTTGGTAAGATGCCATCGATAGCCACTAGTAGAAGTTGTTGCATCAAGACATGACAATCATGAGATTTTAAGCCAATTAATTTGTGATAGTTCTTTGACACAAGTTTCTTCATATTTAATCAGTACCACTGAGGAACTTTGATACCTTGTAAACAATCGCAAAAACATTTTTTTTCCTTTTTTAGACAAAGTGTGACATGTTGGGGAAAATAGATTATATTTAATACATCTTTTGGGGCTAATTCTTCTCGTATACCCATCACTTAAAAGCGATGCCTATATTGGCATTACTGTGGGTAAAGACAACACTTTTTTATAAAAAAATGTTGTCTTATGTCCCTTTTGGGAAGCGCTTCATTTAAAATGCGCTCTCTATTATCAGCTTTAAGCAGCACGTTTTGATTTAAAGGCGATTTCTGTAACGCCCCGAATTTAATTAATTAGTTAATTAAATTATTAAAAGATTTAATTATTGGAATTAGACGAAGTTTGAGAATTAATCGGAGTAATTGGATTTATTGGCATTATTTAAGAGACATATTTGGATTATTAAGTTTAAGCCGGATTATTTGGTTGGTGTAATTGCAGGATTAATATTAAGAATAATAGTATTTATTTATTGGACTAGTTTATTTAAGTGAAATAATCAGTTTAGTCAGAGAACTATTATCATGAGTAGAGATTAATTAACTAGAATAATTAGTGATGAATTAATTCGGTGGTAGAATATTATTGAAAATAATATTAGAAATAAGTGTGGAATTAATGGAGTTATTTATTGGTGTTAGAAATATAGAAAAGAGGTGTGAAAATTAAGTTAAGTAGAAATAATAGAAATATTATTATTATTACTATTTTATTATTATAATAATAATATTATTAGTTGGATTTAATTATAAGAGAAGGAATTAGGTTTAAATAAATAAGAGATATAAAAGGAGAAATATAAGGCTAATAGTTAGAATAAAAATAATACTAGAATTATTCTATTATTTGGAATTAATAAATTAAATGTAGTATATTAATTATAAGAGAGAATTAGTATTGTTGGAGAATATTATTTAATAAAACAATTTTATTAGAAGCTACTATATATTGGGTAACCTAGAAAAATAAGGATTTTTATGTTGTTGCTTGTAAACAAAAAGAAAACCCTAGCCGTGGAGAAAGACCAGAAGTGAGAAAAAGGAAGAAAAGTTGGAAACAAAGGTGCTAGGAGGGATCGTTGCTGTCCGAGAGTTCTATTATTCCGATCGAATTTCCGAGTTCCCGTCAATCCACAGGTAAGGGTGGGATTCGGGTTTTATAATCGATTGTAGGATGGTTCGTATGTGGGGTTTAGAGCTACGTAATTATACTGCTAATCGTAATTCCGGTGATAATTTTTTTATGTGGAATTGAATTATAATATTTTGTGTTGAATTATGAAGAAATTGTGTTGTGGGTAATGCATATAATGTTGTGTTGTCTCGATCGAAATATTACACGTGGCTGTGGAAAAAGAAGGGAATTTTTGGATTGATGAAGAACAAAAGGGAGGCGACCGCCTCCAGTGGAAAGGGGAAGGGAGAGACGACCGTCCTAGAGGAGGAGGCGTCCGTCTCCTTGCTGTTAAGGGTAGGGGCGTTCGCCTCAGTATTGGGGGTGGGGGTCTCAACCATGTTTTGCTGTTCTGCTGTACGTGGCATGTTGGCTTGGAGATGTAGTGCTTGGTATGTGATTAGGAGAGAGTATTATAACAATTAATAGTCCCAATATAAGAAAATATGACAATTAAAGAAGAAGTATGCTTAGTTGTAGCAGGAAAACTAATTAGCAGTAACAGGAAAATCATTTAGGAGTAGCAAGAACCATACCAGGAAATTAAAATTAGCAGTAACAAATGATAACAGACAGTGTAGATTAATTAGGAGAATGATCCACAATAATGCAGAATTAATAAAGATATTGTCAGAACTAATTAGTAGATTAATTAGAAATTGGTAATGTTGCAGGAAACTGAAAATGGTGCAGATATAATACTGTAAGTTGAAAATAAGCAGAGAAAATAGTTTATCAGAATTGGACAAAATTTTATGGGATAGTTCGAGTATACTGGTAGTTAAATAAAATAGTGTCATTTTATTGAATTTCGCATTAGTTGCTTGATTGTTGATACAGCCGAATCGTTGTTGTTTATGTACGAATTGGATGATTTAAGAACCGTAGAATTATGCGGCAAAAGCTGAAGATGAAGTTGATTGAATTAAATTATAATTGTATTGTTGTTAATATTGCTAATTGTTGTTAAAGTTGTTAATTGTTATTGAGGTTGAATTTGATCGTGTTAATTATAAATTATATTGTGGTTGATATTACTAATTGTTGTTGAAGTTGTTAATTATTGTTGAAGTTGAAGTTGATTATGTTAATTATAAGTTGCATTGTTGTTGACGTTGTTGATAGTTGTTGAGGTCGAAGTTGATCGTGTTGATTAAGTTGATGCAGTTAATGCATGATTAAGTTGTTGTTGTTTTAAGTTGTTGTTGATGCTGTGGTCGGCGTATCATACATAGCATGTGCATTATTAAGTTGGCCTGGATTGACACCATGTTGTAAGTTGGCCTGGATTGGCACCACGTTGTAAGTTGAAGGCTTATGCCTTGTTGAATGCCTCGATAACCTGGCATATTTTTACGTTGGGAGTTTTGCTCCAAATGGATCCACATGCATTTGCATTTGTCGAGTCGCATTGAGTCGCATTTAAGTTGTTGTTGATTCTATGTTGTTGGTGGATATTATACGTTGTTGATTCTATGTTGTTTGGTGGATATTATATATTGTTGACTAGAATGTTGTTTGGTAGATGTTATGTGTTATCAATTAAAGTAGTAATTATTGTATGTTTCTTTACTTAAGCATATGAATTATCGTACTTTCGCTTATATTATTCGATATCTCACCCTTTCTATTTTGTTGGCCGTTACCTTTATATTGGTAACGTGCAGGTATTCAAGAATTGAAGAATTAGTTGACGTTGGTCCAAGTCGGTGTCTTTGCTCTGATACGTAACACTCGGGGGGGAACGTTTAGTCTATGTTGTTTATATTGTTGACTCTAGTTGTATTAGTATAATTTGTTGAATCCTAAGTGATGTTGTGAAATAAAAAGTTGTTAAGTATGTTGAAAGTCGAACCAGATGTTTCTAGTTGTTATTAGTAAAACACATGAAGTTGTATAACTATGGATTCCATTGCGTAGTAATAAAAAGTATTTTGTTTGAAAGTTATAAAAGGTTGTTATGAGATCCTCCGAATTAAAAAGTGTTATGTATCTTATCTATTTGTGTTGTTAATGTTGAAATGTGACATCCCATGTTTTTAGTTTAAAATTTCCGCACTCTGATTTTATAATAAACGTTGGGTAGAAATGGGGTGTTACAATTTCTATTACCTCTCTTTAGACAGCACTTTTAAAAACTATAGGTAAAGAAAATGCTTTATTTTAATGCAAATTACACCAATTACTTACACTAATTATTACACTCAATTATAACCTTTGATTTAATTAAAATCCAATGGCTCTTAAAATAACATCTTAATATAATATTTCTTTTTCTCATATTATCAATTATTCTATATATATATATATATATATATATATATATATATATATATATATATATATATATATATATATATATATATATATATCTTTAATCAATTCCATATATATTAACAAGATTTTATTTTTCTCTCACATCAATAATCAATGTCATGTATATTTATTATTCAGTACAAAAGATTTTCAACAAAAATATATACACACGTTAGTTTATTTTTTAGAAGATGTATTAAATTTTAATTTTAGTTAGTTTAGTTAAAACTTATATAATTACACCTGATCATGGGTTGATGGCTACTCGTAGTGAATGCGATCAGGATCCATGAATGCCTCAAGATCTGCATTGCTTGTTGCACCAGTTTCGTATAAATGTGTTCCCATGTTCTCATAGCTTGGTCGTTGTGGTTGGGGGTTAGATTCCATTTGGGGACTATAGCAGTCCTCATCCGTATATGTGGATTTTGAATGAGTGGGGTAAAAAGGAAATTAGGTGTTTGGAGTCTCGTACCTATATGAATGGTGGGGGATTTGGTACGACGATGATTGGTGGAATATTGGGTTGGTTGGGGAATATTCCTCAGGGAAGCCAGGGTCTGTGCTGAGGTAAGATGTTGATGGACCCATATAGAGGGGTTGGACATATGCTCTTTGTTTGGTGTATTGTACTTGGGTGTGTGACATATGTGAGTATTGGAATTGTGGGCCGGACATTTGGTTGGGTGGGTAATCAGGTTGAGGTTAGGGTTGGGGTTGGGGTTGGGATTGAGTGTTGGTGGTTCTGTGTCGTCGGGAAGTTGATGAATGTTGGTAGTGTTGTTGGGGTGGTTGTTGGTAGTGTTGTTGGGGTGGTTGTTGGTATTGTTGGTGGTGGTGGTGCCGAGGTTGTTGTTGGTATTGTTGTTGAGGTTATTGTTGGCGGTAGCGTTGTCTTGGTTGTTGTTGTGGCTCGGAAGGTTGCCCCCATTGGGTGCGAGGGTCGACCAAATAGCGGGGGTGAGAAACATGCATATCTGGATTTGTGACTGACTGGTACCAAGCAATGTATTGACGAGAGTGTTGCATAATCTCGTCATCTTCGTAAACGGAAAATTGTAAGATATGGTTTGCTCGGTTTTTCCATATCCTACAATACTCCTTGGAAAAATTTCTCCAATTATCATATCTCCATTGGGCATCGACCCTTCTAAGATGCCAAGGATCCAAACATATCGAATCGCGTGGTATGTCTTGGAATATACCAAACTACATCTTCACACGGTCGTTGTGGTGTATTTCCACAATGTTAAACCGTATGATTGCAGTATTTGCAGTCCAATCCTCTGCATCATCATCATTGGATACATGGTCCAAACCCAAGTACAGTCTCCATGTAAACTGTTGATAAAAATAATGGAGATTAATGATAAAAATAATATACGTTAAAGTTAAAATAATTTGGAGTTAATCAAAATTACGTACATCAGTTGCGCCAAGGTGGTCTATTAGATTACGATATAGGAGAACATTGTGTCTCAGATTCTTTCCGTAATCCATGCCCACTACGCTAAACCTATATGAATTAACATTTAATATATTAGGATTTTATATATATGAAAGATATAAATATTTTAATAAATAAGCAATGTACTTATTTTGTTGCGTATGGAAAACTGAACGGTAGGTCATTGACGGGATTAAGTGATTGCATTCTCCACCAACCCCATGTTTGAAGTAAGAAAGCACATCCATTGAAAGTTGATGTGTTTTTCATACAGTTCTTACACAACGAACTATATAGCTAGGCAAGAACAGTGGAACCCCAACTATATCTTCCCTTCTTATTCACGTCTCGAAGTAAAATCAAATACATAAAATTTACACTATTCCCCGTACTTTCGGGGAATAAAAAACTACCAAACATTAACATTATATAGTTTCTAGTTTTTATAATTTTTTCTTCCTCGGTGGAGTTTTCATCCAAAACAAGGGAATAATAATGCTCTCTAAGAGTGGATAAAAATATACCTTGGCCTCTTGCACTAGGACCTTCGACCATATCTCTACCCAACAACTCCTCGCATAGAGTGTTTTCTTGTTGGACTGGACCATTAACCGCCCTACCATTGATAGGAAGACCCATCAACATGTAAACGTCCTCTAGTGTGACGGTACATTCACCTATAGGAAGATGAAATGTATGTGTCTCGGGTCTCCACCTTTCGCACAATGCAAGAATAAACTTTAAATGAAAATCTAACCCTGAATTATACGCCAAAAGATACAAGCTTTCTGTACTTCCAGTTGCCATGAATCTATCGACCAAGTGCTCTCTTACTGACTCCGGTTCCCTAGCAACTGTCGCTCCGCTGACACGGGAGGAAGACACAAAATGGAATCTATTTGACAATTGATTCCCGCGCATCAATTTTTCATATAACGACCTTAAATAAAAACATAATTAATATTAGACTATTTCAATTAAATCTTTAAAAAAAAGTTCAACCAATTAAACAATATATTGATCGGGTTACCGGATGTACGAGACACTACCGAAATCTAGGCACAAATTTTCTGACAGAAACCCTTTTCTTGGGTGGTACCCTACCAACTTTCTGGCTCACTTGTTGTGACCCATGAAAAGGTACCTAAAAAATCATATAGACTTAGGTAAGCTATAAAGTTATGCAGTTTTTTATTCAGATCATATAATTAGCACTTTAAACGTACTTCTTTTTGTGATGCAACAGACTCGCCGTGCTGCAAAATCCCTTTATCCTTAGATGCGGGTTTTATAGGAGTCTAAAATTACCATGTAAAAAATTGAGGTCAGAACTGTCAGTTGAATACTTAAAGATTCATAATGGTTTTCAACATACCTGATCATCTATTAAAATGAGGTATGATGGCCATGTCACAAAAGATCCTATTGCATCTCGCAGCAGTGTGGTCTCAGCAACAATGTCAGGTACCAGTAGCAACACATTCAAATATAAAGCAACATCAACCGATACTTTCATGTGTCCATCCGGGAGGGTTTATGGTGAAGTAAATCTCCCAGAGTGTTGGGCACTTTTCCCTTGCCAACTACCCGATAAGTCGGTGACGATAGGTATATCTGACAACATGAAATGCCCTAAACCAATAATAACCGTTAGACTTTCTTTATAAATTACAATTAAACTTTCTCCAATGGATTATCATATTAATTACCTCGGGAAATTTATGTTGATAGTTGATACTAGCCTTGTCACTAGTTTATTTCAACTGTGAACTGCTTTGTTCCGCCATATATCTCTCTTTATCCTATTGCAATTCACGGACTTGTGCTTGTAATTCCTGCAATGTTTGCATCACTTCTGCATTGCTAGGATTTTTTTCTTGGATTATTATACAAAGAGGTTGGAGTCACACCATGACCTTTACCCCTCACCCGACCCGGATACTCAGCAATATTTAGTGCTCGACTGAGTACGCTCCTGATATCCTAGTCATCACCTGTGGATACCCATTGCGATAGGGTCTCCTATAATTCATTTACATATCGAAAATTATTAGTGGAGATAAAAAATTAATTATATATTAATAAACATTTAATATAATTTAATTAAAGACACAATGTTATACTTACACACTCATCATAAACATGTTGCAGATTGGGATTAACTACTCGATCTTTGCCAACACGAGCTTCCTTCCACAACACATGTGTGGGTAGTGATGTTTCGTCACTTTTCGTCTCTTCTAAACTACACATTGTTACAAATAATAAGATCATCAATTATAACACATTGAGAGAATTAATAAGACCGTAGAATTTATATTTAGTTACAATTTTTTCCTGTAAGCGTGCATATCCCAAACACCCTTTTTTATATGGATATGCGGGTTTTGACGCTATCTCGCGATTTACGGCACTCACTTTCTTGAAATTCTCGTCTCTTTTTGGCCTACAAAAGCAACCCATTCTTCAAGTGTAATGAAGCTCTCATATTTCTTTGAACGTTCAGGATCCTCTTCAACAAAATTTCCTCCCTCATCTTTAAGATACTTATTTGTTAAAAAAGTTCTCCACGCTCTGTGTCTTTTTACAGCCAAACCCATTATATACTTTTTGCGGGCATCTTCAATGTTAAAGGACCTCTACAAAAAACATACGCATAGAGTGTGTTAGTATATGTAATTTAAACACATTATCTTCAATATAAAACAAATAACAACAACCATATATGATACCTTTATCTCAGTCCAAATTTTTTCTTTAGCCTCGTCCAACTCTCCTCTTTTCCATCTAGGAGTGGTGATCGGAATGTGCATACGAACAAGTGTACCGATGTAGCTTGTCAGTTTTGCAGAATTAGACCCAATTAGTTGGTCCTCATTATTTCAATCTACATTATATGTAACTCCTCTATCTCTATCACAGATGATTCCCCATATAATAGTTATGCCTCGTGTGATATCCTTTTCTGAAGTATCTTCTGGAGCATTTGCATCTTGTGAATTTTCTTGATTACTAGCCATTTGAACTTTAATAAAGAAAAATAAAACAAAATAAAATGACAAATATAAAAATCCATAATCATATATACTATAAAGAAAAAAAATGAAATGACATATATTTAAATTTTATTGAATGATATAGTCTATAATTATATATACTATTAACTTTTTCACTAACGTCTCTTTTCTTGGTAGGAATATGTTCTACTCGTCTCTTAACAACGCGGACGATTGGATTGATCTAAATGGCCTCATTATGATCATTTCTAATACATGATTCATTCTCATTTTGATCATTTTTGGTAAAAGATTCAATGTCAACACCAATATCGCCTTGATCTCCAATGTTTTCATCAATTACTTTGTTAGATAAAAGCACTATAGACCATTTCG
Organism: Vicia sativa; assembly: GCA_021764765.1. Classification (NCBI taxonomy): domain Eukaryota; kingdom Viridiplantae; phylum Streptophyta; class Magnoliopsida; order Fabales; family Fabaceae; genus Vicia; species Vicia sativa. The sequence goes on along the minus strand of CM038793.1, from coordinate 184,892,331 downwards.
TACTTGTCGAATCAGTGACATAGAACACTTGTTTAGATTGAGAGGCTAGAATGAAAGGCTCATCTTTGTATCTCACCCTGTTAAGATCCACTTGCAAAAATCCTGACTTATCCATTGGTATTCCATTATTATTTTCAATCCACTTGCAACCAAATATAGGAATCTGAAATTTCTCGTAATCAAACACCCAAATGCGCTCGATAACCCCAAAATATGACAGATTTGCAAATTTTGGGTTTAAGTCCTTCACACTTGATATGTGCATTGCTTTAGCTACCAAGGTGACACCACTATTTTGCATAATACTTTTATAATCTTGTTCTTTGATATAAAATGTGTATCCATTAATTTCGTATGCGCTATAAGAAAACACAACCAAACTTGGACCATATGCTAAACATCTCAACCTTTCTGTTACTGAAGCGGGATCTGAACGATACTTTGAATAAATATGTTCCTTAAACCATGGTATAAAACTTCGATTGTGCTCTCGTACAATCAAATTCCCATTTCTATTCGGATTTAAACCTCGAAGAACAACCTTGTGCATTTCAACATATGGCTCAACCTCGATCTCATTGTGCAAAACATACAAATGCACTTGATCCCGTTCGACACTTGATACTGTCATAAATTTATTTCAAATGAGCTTCTTACCTTCTTTTTTTTTCAACAATATGAGATTTGGGGAGTCCAATTGATTGAACATTTGACAGATATTCAGTACAAAACTCAACCGCTTCTTCAACAATGTATCGTTCGACAATACAACCCTCTAGTCGACTTCGGTTTTTCACATACCCTTTTAATATTTTCATATAACGTTCAGCAGGGTACATCCATCTCATATAAGTTGGTCCGCACAATTATGTCTCTTTCACAAGATGAACGACAAGATGAACCATTATGTCAAAAAACGAGGGAGGAAAATACATTTCAAGCTCACACAAAGTAACAACTATTTCATTTTACAATGTTGGTAAGATCCCAGGATCGATCACCTTACTGCAAATTGACTTGAAGAAAAAACACAATTTAGTTATTGCGCTTCTTACTTTTTCTGACAGAATAGAACATATACCTATTGGTAGAAAATGTTCCATTATAACATGGCAATCATGCGTCTTTAAACTCTTTAACTTGAGGTCTTTCATAGACACAAGTCTTCTAATATCTGATGAGTAGCCTTCTGGAACTTTAACTTCACTCAGAAACTTACACAATATTTTTTTTCTCCTTTCTAGATAGAGTGTAAACAACAGGTGGTAGATATGTCAGTCTTCCTTTCTTCACGGGTCCCAATTCAGTTCTTATTCCCATATCTACCATGTCCTCCCTTACTTTAAGGTCATCCTTAGACTTCCCTTTTATATTGAGTAACGTACTAATAACACTGTCAAATACATTTTTTTCAATATGCATAACATCAAGAAAATGTCTTATGTACAAAGATTTCCAATATGGCAATTCAAAAAAAATTGACCTCTTCTTCCACCCACCTGTGACAACTTTATGTGCATAAGGCTTGCCAAACTAAATACTCACATCTTTCACCTTTTCAAAAATTGGACTACCTGTCAATCCAGGTGGAGCTCTACGTTGTTCGGTATCTCCGTTGAACGCTTTTCTCCATCCACGATATTGATGTTTTGAATTTAAGAATCTACGATGACCGAGAAAGACATTCATCTGAAAAGGTTTCTATTGCATCGTATCGGTTCCATCTTCATAGACAAGACACACTTTTTCACCTTTAATGCTATACCCATATAGATTTCCGTATGCTGGAAAATCGTTAGTTGTTCCAAACAACACTGCCCTCAAGTTGAAACTTTCTTTCATATAACCATCATAAACCTCCACACCGTTCTCCCACAAAATCTTCAAATCTTCGATTAAAGGTTCCAAGTATACGTCTATGTCAGTTCCTGGATGTTTAGGCCCAGAAATTAACATAGATAACATCATGTACTTACGCTTCATACATAGTGAAACAACCGGCTGAACATCATCCGATAACTGTATCAATGAAGTCGCCATCGAACGTTTTTTATCTCTCAAAAGGAGAAAGGCAAACGCATCGCGAAAACCTAAAAGGGATAAGGCACGGTCTTGCGACCGAGAGATAGGGTAAGGGAATCTATTACGCGAAGGGAAGGTATTAGCACCCCACACGCCCGTAGTACTCTACGGTATCCACTTCTACTTTCTATCTAAAAGGGTGTGTTTACATCTATTTACTGCTATATCTGTATGCAAAAGAAAAGAAAAAAAAGAAACCACGGGGAAAAGAAGGAAATATTTACAAAGTTCGCTCGGTCGAGCCCCGTGACAAGATGCCTACGTATTCCCGCGTGCAATGGGAAAGTCAGAGCGCCGTAGTTCGGCTCACATGTTTTGATGGGTTATGTGTTTTTTAATTATGAAAATAATTTAAAAACAAAAGAAAACCCGTAGGTAAAAGGTTTGCATTGGTTGGTTGTTTTTACCTTGAAAAAGGAGTTTGAACCATTAGTAAGTGTTTTGAATTTGAAAGGAAAAGCAAGTTTTAGTTTTAATTACATGCAAGGATGCAAAAAGAAACTAGAAAAGCAAAGGTTAGTCCTATGGTTGAAGATGAGGGAATCTCTACCTATGTTAACATGCAAAGGATGTGGATCCTAATGTCTAGGCTAAAGAACCAAACCTAACCAAGGGAACCTGCAAGAAACAAACAAGCAAATATGCACAGATCACAAGTAGAATTGCCCTAAACGGGTCTTTAAATAAACCAGAGGGTTCCCAACATGCTCCAGCCACGGAAGCCCTTCATGCATCTCTATTCCTACTTCTCATGGCAAAAGAAAGTCAGAAAGCCCTACTTCTCATGATATCTAGGAAAGCTGTAAGAGAATGCGATAAATGGTGTAGAAATAAATACCCGACGGATATTAAATCCGAAGAGCAACGCAAGCTATAGAAATACTCCGGAAAACTTCAAGTACTGCTGGCACGCAATAAGAAGATCCGGTGAGAAGTGCTCAAAGCATCAATACAAGCGGAATACGTGTCGATACGTATCCGAAGCGACAATGCCTGCAAGAACGGGATAATACAAGCAAAACAGGATAGGAATAGCGCACACGTGGGTGTACAAACTCAACCAAAGCCCGCAAGAAAATCGATGGATACGCATGGAATGCAAATCGAGCGATAAAACCAATGTCCATAACAAAGTGATGAATGAACATGCGAGGAATGCGAATCGAACGATAAAATCAACGTCCATATCAAAATAATGAATGAACATGCAAGGAATGCAAATCGAGTCGATAAAACCAATGCTCATATCAAAGTAATAAATGAACATGCAAGGAATGCAAATCGGGTCGATAAAACCAATGCTCATATCAAAGTGATGCATGAACATGCGAGGAATGCAAATCGGATCGATAATTCCAATATTCAAATACATGTGAAAATGCATGAACATGTGAGGAATGCAAATCGGATCGATAATTCCAATATTCAAATACATGTGAAAAATGCATGAACATGTGAGGAATGCAAATCGAAATCGATAAAACCAATGTTCAAATACATGTGAAAATGCATGAACATGTGAGGAATGCAAATCGAAATCGATAAAACCAATGTTCAAATACATGTGAAAATGCATGAACATGTGAGGAATGCAAATCGAAATGATAATTCCAATATTCATGTAAATGTATAAATGCATGAACATGTGAGGAGTGCAAATCGAAATCGATAAAACCAATGTTCAAATACATGTTAAAATGCATGAACATGTGAGGAGTGCAAATCGAAATCGATAAAACCAATATTCAAATACATGTGAAAATGTATGAACATGTGAGGAATGCGAATCGAAATCGATAAAACCAATATTCAAATACATGTAAAAATGCATGAACATGTGAGGAATGCAAATCGGATCGATAATTCCAATATTCAAGTACATGTGAAAATGCATGAACATGCGAGGAATGCAAATCGAAATGATAATTCCAATATTCAAGTACATGTATTATTTAGAAATGAATTAGAATTAATAAAAGATGTTAATAAAAAATATTTAAAAAGTCAAAAATATTCTAATATCCTAAAATGTCAGAATATATTTTTATGTATTTTTATTTGTCGAAATAATCGAATCGAAATCGAAATTGAAATTGCATGAAAATTATATAACATGGAAACAGGGGTGTGAAGCAGAATTTTATTTTGAACTAAACTGTGTTAATATCGCTGCTGGGCTAAAAACAGGGAGGTATGTCAGCAATTCTGGGCCCAGTCCGAAATTATTATACTAAGTCCAAATGCAGTTTTTTTTTAAGTCCAATTTATTCCAATTTTTGTTCAGATTTAATTAATTAGTATATTAACATGTCACATTTATTTTTTATAGTCTGTCACATTTTATTTCATGTGGTATGCAACATATGTTAATTAGTCAGCTTCTAACTTAAAGTATTATCAGATGTTATTTATTTTTTGAATTAAAGTAAAAATGGAGGACACGTGGCGGGCTATGGACGGTGGATATGGGAAATTGCATGAGCCAAAGAAACAATGCCACGCTGAGGGCACGGGACGCTCACCGGAAAGAAGAATTTTCCGGTCGTCTTCCCCACTTCGCCGGCCACCGGGAAAAAGGAGCGCGGTCAGAAAAGGACGGAGCAGGCATGGTTCGAATCGGTTTTCCGTGCCGGTTCCAAATCTGATCCTGGATTTTCCTAAAACTCACTCGAATCTCACGAAAACAGAGCATAAAAACTGGATCTGAAAGTTGAAATTCTACAAATTCTGCATTCACAGATATCTTGCACCTATGTTCACAGTTTACACATCCTCACGTGTTGCTCAAGATTTTAGAGTAGGCGAAAGACTAACATACCAAGGCTAGTGGTTGGAAAACTTACTTGACGGCGAGTACGAAAATGTCTTCGGAAAACTTCGAAAACTTCAATGCTTCATGCTTTGACTCTTGATCAGAACGGAGGCCTTCGATAATCTCGATGCGTTAAGCAGTAAACTCGGCATTCTTGCTTTGGATTTCTGGAAGAAGAATCGGATCGTAATTGATCAGCTTTGCTCTAATAAGCAACAGAATCCGGCGTCCTTTCTCTGGTTATGAAGAATAAGAAAATACCGACGAAAACATTGAGAGCTTCCACTTGGACAAGAGGGGAATCACGGATCCAGAGCGCGAATCGTTGCTACGGTTGTTATCGTAACGAGAAGAAAGAGAAGAAAAGTGAGTGAAGGTGATGCTGTTGCGGTGAGTCTGAAGTTACGGTGAGAGAGCGATGCAGTGGGATGTTCGGCGAGGTTGGCGGTGAAAAGAAGCTTGTCACGGATCCTGTTATGACAGCGAGAGGTTTATGCAAGAAATGTATGAAGGTGAGTAGTACTGTGATTGCCGTCAGCGTGAGAATGATGCGTGAGGGATTGAAGTGAGTGTACTGTGATCGAAAGCAATGCCATGAGAGTGATGAAAGAAAGGTTGTTATGGACTCTGCTTTTATTTTTTGGTATGGATGAGAGAAAGAATGGCGGTGTGCATGGTGATGAGAAGAAGATGAGTTTTTGTATGGTTATGGAAAAGTTTGTTATACATTCTGTTAGAGTAAAAAAGAAAAGTGAGTGTTTTTCTTATTAGAAAGAAGAGTAGAAGGAGAATAATGGTGCGTGGTGTTCGGGGAGGAAGAAAACGATGAATGGTAATTATGGGAGAGGAGACTACGCGGTTACGGCAGTGGAAAAAAAATGGCGAGAGAGCAGTGAGGTGAGTGAGAAGAGGGGTTGAGAAAATTCAGTGAGAAAACCGTTACAGGTGAATGAGAGAGTATTGCAGAGTAAGAGAACAGAAAATGGAAGTGAGGTCTGTTATCATTCTGTTACTGATATGGTGAGAAAAGAGGAGGTTGACAGTGAGAATGAGAGAGGAAGAGTGAGTCAGTTTTCATTCTTGGTTAGAGGTTGTTATTGATTCTATTATCTCTTGCACCAAATCTACTATCACTCCATCAATTCCCATTAGGTGCTGCATGTAAACCGCTTCCGCCACATTATTTAATTTTCCATATGTTAAGAGAAAGATTAGCCTCCTTGATCTTGCTTACAGCTCCTGGATTTCTAAATATCCCTTTAATCTCAGAGACAATTCCTTCCAATCCATAGTGTTTGTGTAGTAATCATTTTTTATTCTTGGTGCATCCAATACCCTTGATTCCTTCTTAGGCAGCCTTCGACGGATACGTTGATTGCCATTGTTTTGAAGCGCTTCAGGGTCTTGTTCTCGCATCTGATCAATATGTTGAATAGAGTTTTTACTTGATTTTGGACTTCCTCTAAAAAACTTAACATTCGAAACGGCTTTCCTTGCGAATCAAGATTCAGTTTATCCTCCAGTTTCTGTCTGTACGTTTCATTGAAAGCAGGATTCTGAGTTTTTTTTGGTGGTGTTACCACTTGAACAATGATTAAGTAATCCCATGTTGAATCTTCTCGCATTCTGAATATTCGCGTTTTTATCACCGTCTGTAGGCCAACCAACTTCTCCACTTATAAACTTCATATCGTCATAACCAGCTTTCTTCCAAAGCATACAAAAGCGTATCAAGATTCGCGTCGAACACCTTACTGTAAACTGAATTACCATCCATTAAAGGCCTATTGTTTCCATCGAAAAACGCAAAATCAAACGGGAAATGATTGTTTCCGTAGAGACTCAGAAAAAGATAGATGTTGACAGTGAAAGGCGCATTGTTTGAGTATAAAAAGTTAATTATCTCGATGGTTAAATCACGAACTTCTGGCCGGAAATCGCTCGCGGATGGAACCATATTCGTGTTGGGCGAATAATAAACATCTGCATTGAATGGAACTGTGGCCTTGATGATTGCTCTATGGCCTGCATTGTTGAGAAATGTTTGAATGTTCTTGAGAGCTGGTAGTGTGTACATTAGATATGTTCCATTGTATTCCTTAAGGAAAAGTTCATTACCAACAGCAATGTATTTGATGTTCAAGCCACCAAGGTACAAATAACTGGTGACATTTTCATAGACCCAAGAATCAGCAACTTTTGGATTCTTGCTTAATTCTTCCAACGTTATTAGAAATGGCTAACATAATCTCAATGTTAGTTCCTACTAAAGCTTCCGTAACCCATTCATCAGCATCAAAGATTTTGAGTTTATCAAAGCCATTTTCTTGAAGCATCTTGACAACTTTGTTTGGAGGAAGTTGGTGAGTTGCCATGGTTAATTTACGTGAAAGAAAATGAGTGGTGAGAAAAAAGAGTGAGCATTCTGTTGGTGTTGTCTTTTCACATTTTCCTGATGCATGCTTAAGTACTGATGCTTGCTGGAACCAAAACAAATGCTTGCCGTAACGACATTTCTTCACTAACTCATGCTCGTTGATAACTCAAGAACTCGAATTATAAGCTTTTTCGAACTACGATTCCAAAATCAAAATTGTAGAGCATATTATAGTGAACAACTTTCATGTTGAAAACTTTTCGAATCGAAACCCGTAGCATGTCCGAAAATAGCCTCGAAGTCATACCGACACAAGCTGGTTTAAGTGTTTGAGGATTTTCTCTAAGTGTCATGTTTTAAATTAACCCATGTACACCACTTTAAAGATCCGTAATTCTCTCGATACTTGATCAAACGATAAAAATCCGGTACCGTTGGAAAGAGTGCGTGTAATATAACAACTTTGTAGTTCGACGAAAATTCGAACGAAGTCTAATTCACGGAGAAAAAAGTGTTTGAAAACTGCAACGCGAGTGTTCGATATAATGCCTGGCTGGGCAAGTTTGGTGCATGTCTTGCGGCAATTTACCAACTTCAAGTCACCACTTACGGCGCTCCGTATCTCCCAGCTCCGACGTCCGAAACGAAAAAGTTTCTAAACGGAACTTGTAGAGGACACGGCGAACTTCGTCTTTCGTATTCGGAATTTTTCCGTGCGGCGATCGGATTGACGAGAAAACAGTCCCGAACGTGTGCACATAAACTGTTCGATGAAATGCGTCCGGAGCTTGGCAAAAATATGCATGCTGTCTTGTATTTTAACAACTTCGTGCTGACACTTACGGCGTTCCGTTTCTTCCAGCTCGGACGTCCGAAACGAAAAAGTTTCTAAACGGAACTTGTAGATGGAATTACGAACTCAAACTTTCGTGTTTGGAATTCCTTCGTGCGGCGACCGAGTCATTGACGAAAACAGCCCTGAACATGTGCACAAAAATACTCGAATTTAGCAAACATAATGAGTTCTTATTTTCTGAGCTTTATAACTTCCGATTCGAGTCCCGAATGAATTCGACTTCTTCAGCAAAGTTTCAAATTGCCGTAAAATGAACAATTTTCCAGTTGAGCATTTTCCGATTCGGAGCCACGAACTACGATAAAATCGACCCTGAAGCTGTCAGCAAAAGCATAGAAATACGCACTTCAAATTTTTCCTAAGTGTCGAAAATTGAAGAATGATAAATCGTAACTTCGAGCTCTGTAATTTTGATACGTTTTCCGGATGGATTCGATTTCTTCTGCAAAGTTTTAGATTGCCATTAAATGAACAACTTTGATGTTGAACTTGATTCGAATCGACGCCTCGAAACACGTGTAAATTACCTCCAAGTCGAGCGTTTGAACACTTTAAAACACTTAAAATTTTACTAAGTGTAAAACTTCAAAAGTTATGAACTTCAAATTTCGGCGCTGTATAACTCGAAATCCGGGCATTTCTGGAAAAATCTTCACAGTGACAAAGTCGAAGTACGAAATGCGGCCTTTCCAACGACTATCAATTCACAAACTTCTGACCACAGACGGGCAAAATACAGATGCGACAATATTGCTCCGTGAACACAAAGTACCTTAAACTTAGAAAAATTCTCTAAGTTTAAAATTACTTAAAATGTAAGAAACTTCATTTTTACCCGATTCTTCCGATTTTTCTCAACAAATGATCGCATTTTCTCGAATGTCGACTTTTGACAATAATTTTGACCAAAAATTCCGCCCGGTCAAACTTTGACTCTGTGTTGACTTTCTGATACACGCACTCAAATATCATTTTATCTGTTTGTTCTTGATTTTCTGATAAATCGCGTAGATCGATAAGCCAAATGCCAATGCTTCACAACTCACGGAAGGCCATAGGATCAGTTCGGGTTCAAATATCCGACCACAACACACTGTAGCTTGAAATTGTAATCAGCATCCACCTGATAGACGATCAGAATACCAAAACTTGCGAGATAATAATCAGAAGCTTCTGGACACGCTTGCGTATTGAAATGACGCCTGAATTGACAGAACCTCAAATATTTAATTTTTGAGAAACAAACCTCTTCTTCAGAATTATACAGATTCATACGATTGGAAAATCTTGAACCCATGATCAATGCATGAATGATATGTATGCGGTGCACCTATTAATTAAGTGTTAGCCAATTATTTATAAAAAAAATGAAGAGGGTAAATTTTGGGGTACAACTGCTGCCCCTATTCAATCATCCTCTAGCTTGGGAGCGAGATTGGCGTCTGCCTTTCGAGCGACAAGGTATGAGGTGATTGAATACCAAAACGGACCCAGAAATTTACACTCTGAATCCCAAAAGATGCATCAAGAGATAGGTGTGGACATTCCAAAATTCTAAGGAACCTCACTGGAGAAAAGGAGCATGTTGCGCCAGAGCTTAACTGGGCCACAACCAAAGAAAGCACAGAATAAATGCTGAACTCTGTGAAGGCAGGTACAAGTGCTAACCTGACCTAAGAAGAATTGGCCTCTACCCAATTCGATCCGCAATGTCAGGGGAGAGCTGACACGCAAGCGGAAGCAAAGATTTGATACACTGACTAGACTACCACATTACGCCCGGGAATAACCGAACGGGTTAGTGATGCAAAGGCTAGAAAGTGCCGAGTAGACTCTGCGAAGAAGAGAAAACAAGAGTATTCTTATTTTCAAAAGACCCACAATGCCAGGAAAGGACTGGTCATGCAAGTGGAAATAAAGACTAGATACACCAAGGAGACTAACCACATTTACGCCGACAGCTTGGGCGGGTTTGTGATGCAAAGACTAAAGGTGCCGATTAGGCTTTACTGATGACAAAAACAAGAGTATTCTTGTTCTCGAAAGACCCACAATGCCAGAGGAGAACTGACATGCAAGTGGAAATAAAGACTAGATACACCAAGTAGACTAACCACATTTACGCCGACAGCTTGGGCGGGTTTGTGATGCAAAGACTAAAGATGCCGATTAGGCTTTACGAGGAAGAGAAAACAAGAGTATTCTTGTTCTCAAAAGACCCACAATGCCAGGGGAGAGCTGACATGCAAGTGGAAATAAAGACTAGATACACCAAGTAGACTAACCACATTTACGGACGGCGGGTTTGTGATGCAAAGACTAAAGGTGCCGATTAGGCTTTACTGATGACAAAAACAAGAGTATTCTTGTTCTCGAAAGACCCACAATGCCAGAGGAGAACTGACATGCAAGTGGAAATAAAGACTAGGTACACCAAGTAGACTAACCACATTTACGCCGACAGCTTGGGCGGGTTTGTGATGCAAAGACTAAAGGTGCCGATTAGGCTTTACTGACGGGAAAGTCAAGTGTAGGGCTTGCTTTCGACACTGAAGACGTGTTGCACCAGGGTAAGAGTTTCAACACCAAAGAAATGTGTTGCACCAGAGAAGAATGGCAGCTTCAACACCAAAGAAGACGTGTTGCACCAGATGGAACTGGCAGCTCCAACACCAAAGGAAATGCCCCACACCCAAAAGCTATCCTTGCTGGGATTTCAGAGAGACATTGGAACACCATGGGACCGAAAATTCATCGCTCTTGGCTTATAATTCGATGAAAATGCATGAATTTCCTAAAAGGTAATGCAAATGCGATGATGCATGTTTTCAAAAGATGAAATGTGAACGGCGACCAAAAGGTCACAAGATGATCAACTCCAATCTGATAATCCGCTGGGGAGATAATAATGGAGATCAACCAAGGATGCGACCCAGCTGGTAAATCTGGAAGGACCACTTGAAGATATCGAGATCTACCATATAACCCTGCTGAGGAGATGATATCATAGAACGCTTGTCAGCTAGACAGAGATCCGCTGGGGAATAAAAGGAACACCTGGAGAAGACCTTCCACCTTTACCCACTACAACTCTAGCTGGGGAGACAAAGATATGTCAATTGCTGGGGATGTCAAGAGATGAGAACCCTCTGGGGAGGATCATCTGTGGACAATATGCGACTCATTGGGGAGTCAAACGTCTGATCAATAATCCAGATAAAACCTCCACAGGGAATATCAGGATGCGACACACTTGCGACTTTAATGAACACTCGCTGGGGACTTTCACTGAGACAGATATTGTCAACCCGTACCGGGGATTGATATCATGTTCTACAATAAGGATTTGTCGATAACAACATCCGCTAGGAGATTCACCAAATATGGTATGCTGATGACAAAAGCTACATCTGATTCTTTACAGAAGTTTCACTCGGGGTTTTCTCGTCCATGCTTACTGAAAACGAAATACTGGATTTCATTGGAGGATGGCGTGAGGGCACCAAACTGTGAGATACCTGATAATGGAAGAAAAATCCATAAGAGGGAGCATCGTCGGTCAAGGACGAACTCGAGAGAAAGGACACCCGTGCGAGGATGAACTTGTAGGAAAAAGAAGAAGAGGACGTCGCGCGAAGACGAACTCGTATAAGAAAGAACAAGGCAAATATATGAAAACGAATTAATAAGGAAAAGAGAACGTCGGGTGAAGACGAACTCGCAAGGAAAGAACATCTGCGAGAAGATGAACTTGCAAAGGGAAAGAAAGCGTCTAGTTAAGACGAACTTGTGGGGAAGGACATCTGTGTGAAGATGAACCTGCAAAGGGGAAGAGAACGTCTAGTTAAGACGAACTTGCGGGGAAGGACATCTGTGTGAAGATGAACCTGCAAAGGGGAGGAGAACGTCTAGTTAAGACGAACTTGCGGGGAAGGACATCCGTGAAGATGAACTGCAAAGGGAAGAGAACGTCTAGTTAAGACGAACTCAGACGAACTTTACCGAGATGATGACATCAAGGGAAGTGCCTGCAAGAACTATAATATCCCTCAGGCCAAAGGCGGGGTATAATTCTTCAAGAGTATCAAACATTTGGATTACCACACACCAAGTATGAATACCCAAACGTCTGGAAAGGTAATGCAAACACGGGTAAGATAACCGACGATTTTGCATAAACGGAGAGCGTGCGACTCATTGCGAAAAATACAACAGGTCAAAGCTTGAGTCAATGAAGAACAAATCAAACTGACGAACTTCGAAAGACCAAATCTGGAGCCAATTTCTGTCTAGAAACAGACTCAACGGGGAGGAACCTTCATTGAAGAGTATTCTTCAAGATATAGGAATTTCAATCAAACAAAATAATAGGTATCTGCAAACTATCACCCATATGCCGACTTTGGAACCCCGAGTGAAACATGAATAGTCAACATGCCCCTGTGTCCCTGAAAAGATTGGCCAACCTGACAAGGTTGCCCCCAGTTTCAATGAACTTTGAGAGATATAGTACCAACTCGAATGCCCCAGATTAAGATGACTCTTTGAAAGGCCGTTCAATAGATTCTCAAATAACCTGCCCCTCGGGACAATCAAGGCATTCATCTGATACTCATTATGCAAGCTTACTGGATGTTTGAGCACCTGTTCATATGCAAAGAATGTTTTATCCTAGGAATGATAATTCTAATGCAAATCCTATGCTTGTCTTGAAAAATTTTTTTTTGAAAAAAAATGCCAAAACATTACATTTTGTGCAAAAGATGGCAAAAATGGAACGATACCAACTCAAAGGTGTTAGCAAGCCTCCTAGGAGTCAGGATACCGTGTTCTCGTCACAGCTTAGCTTTCAAATTAACCCTGCTTCAGTTAGGACTTTTAAGGGTTGTAACGTGGCCTGGTTCACGGTTTTTAGAAAGAAAGATTTTTAGGCTCAAAATATTTGGTGCCCACCCCCTTCATGATGTTCTCCGATCCTAAGTTCAGTTAACTTGATGCGAGCAATCATCTCTCACAAGAGGGAATTAATGGTTGAGAAACCATTGCAGTTTCTTGGTCGTGCCTCTTTGGCTTTGTTAAGGACGGGACTTCTTGGACACGATAACCACTCACCCTTTCGCTTGGTGCCTGATCAACGACTTTGTTCTTTATTGAGGATGTTCTTGGATTATCCTCGCCTTTATGGCTTGCCAATTTGCTTTTTTAACATTTGCCCTTTTATTTTTGCCTAAGCGACTTATTTCCAAGTTCGACTTAACGGGCTTTTTCTTTGTTTTTTTTTTTGCTTCTTTTTTCATCATTTTTTTTTGCTAAACCAGTCGTTGATCTCTACACCATCTTTGATTTGCTAGAGGTGATTGTGACGATCTGAGTCCTCTTCAGATAAGGAGTTCCCGTTGGGGTATCGTCCTTCCATGATGCACATTGTTGACAATTGAAACTTGAATGCTACAGTTTCTCAACCTTTGAAGGATAACCATTGTTATATCCTTTGAAATATACTCTTGATGAGTTTTGAATGCTCAATCAGGTTAACTGAACACTACCCTGCCCTGGTTTTAAAATGCGGTTTTTCTGAACAGAAGAAACTCCTACTTCAAGGCTCAAAGGGGTTGTCGAGGGTCTAACTCCCTTATATCTCCGGTGTTTGGGGATTTGAAACAAGGCCTGTACATCGTCAGCAGGGTTTTTATTTGAAAGCAATACCGTTTGAAATTCTTGGTATATTTTCGTCATCCTCCCTATAGAGGTTTTGCTTTATTAACAAGAGTTGAATATCAAAAGCGTTTGAAAACAATTAAAAGTGTATACAAATGGATTAGTTCAAGACAAACATATTCAATGCGTTATGATTATCATTCAAAGGATGAAAATGTTCTGCATACAAGCATGTACTAAACAAACAAGAAAGATTACAAATGAGAATGCACAATAAAACTGAAAATTTCCATTGTTGAGGAGAGCAGTCTCCGAATGGACTTATTGCTTCAGATGATGCATTTTGAAGTCTTGACATTTGCTGAGTTAGCGGAGGACCCGAACATGACCATCTGGTGTAAAACCGATAGCCTTTGCCTCAATCAGATCCTGTACCTTGCACTTGAATGCATGGCAATCTTCAATGTTGTGCCCAACGGTACCAGAATGAAACTCACAGCTGGCATTAGCATCGTAGTTTCTGGGCCGTTTATCCAAGGGAGGGGGAGCAAATGCAGGCTTGGGGACAACCAGCTTAAGATCATTCAAACGGACAAACAAATCTGCATAGCTCATAGGAATGACATCAAACCTCCTAGGAGCACGGTTCTCTTGTTGTCTTTGATTCTTTTGATGAGGCGCTCGATGAGCCAGTGGGCGGGGCGGTCGGTTATCCCTCTTCGAAGCACAAGCTTTGTTTTGAGGTATAGCAGCAGGCATAACGGTCATATCAGCAGCTGGAACTAAATTGACTTGTATGCTCAACCCTGTGGGAGTAAACCAGATAATCCCTTTGTCAAGGAAATCCTGAACCTTATTTTTCAAGGTCACACAGTCCTCTGTATCATGACAGGGTGCCCCAGAATGGAAATCACACCTAGCCATCACATCGTACTCGAATAGAATCCTTCGTGCATGGCAAGAGTTTGAGTTCAACCATCCGAAACTTGAGTAGCGAGGAAGCAATCGAGCATATGGCATCGAATAGGATCGAATTGCTTTTGAGTGTGGCGACCATGGTTGAAGAGCTTTACCTTCTAGACCTTTCTGAACAATAGGAATTGGACGCGAACGAGGAGACCTCGGAATACAGGATGATGGAGTAAATGCATGCCTAGCTTTAGGGCTCAAAGAATTCCCCAGAGTATAGGGAGGAATATCGACTCCTGTTGCTGTAGGAAAGATGGGGTCATCTCCCTTTCTCAACAAACGCTCTTTCACAAAGGATAAAGGATCTGTCATCAGATTTACATCTTTAACCAAGTTCAGACTTTCATCCTCAACAATAGCATTGACAGTAGCATCAACATAAGTTGGTAATGAATGATGAATAGCATCAGGTGTTGGTGTTGGTCCGAAGTTGAAAGCCTCAGAATCAAGTAAGTCCTGCACCATGTGCTTGAAAGCCATACAATTCTCAATAGTATGCCCCTGCCCATTAGAATGGAAAGCACACCGAGCGTTGATATTGAAATTATTTGGCAACTTATTAGGATCAACTTTCCAAGTATGCAACTCAATCAACTTCAGTTTCATAAGATGAGAAAACAATTCAGTATACGACATCGGGAGAGGATCAAATTTCCTTTGTACCCTTGGTCGTTGTTGATTATCCTGCTTGGCAACATAAGTTTGCTTTTGAGGCGGCAGAAATAGTCGCATGGGCACTTGGGGTAACATTGATTCGCACACTCAAACCGTGGAGTAAACAATTATCCCTTCATCAAGTAAATCCGAACTTTATGTTTCAACGTCATACAGTTCTCAGTATCATGACAAGGTGCCCCTGAATGGAAATCACACCTAGCATTGTCAACACAATCACGTGGAAGTTTTCCATGCATCGTGAAAATTCGAAGCTCAACCAACTGAAACTTAAGCAATTGAGGAAGTAACTGAGCATACAACATCGGAATGGGATCAAATTTCCTCTCATGTTGTGGCGGTCCTGGTGAATGAGCTTTACCCCTTGGATATCTTTGAGCAATAGAAACTGGTTCTGGGCGAGAATACCCCGGAACACAAGGTAGTAGAGGAGATGCATGCACTGATTTAAGACTTGAAGAATCCCCCAAAATACAGGGAGGAATAGAAACTCTTGTTGTGGAAGCGGGTGCATATTTGTCTTCCTTTCTCAACACAGTATTCAAAATTTCCATGACCAAATTCAACTGGGTCTTCAACTGATGGTTCTCCTCTTTCAAGAGTTCTTGTCCACTAACCAAATCTTGTATGTCTAGCATCAAAAACGCCATTTGTTCTTTCATTTCATCCAATTCCCCACGAAGATGTTCCATCACTTAAATCTGATCGGATCGTAGAGTGGTAAGAAGTCAAGATTTGTAATTCTGCAAAGACAATATCAGGTCTGAATAAGAGAAATCCCCAAGTTTCGAACACCTGTTATGAATGCATGAAATGAATGAATATGCAGGTTAGATATGTACATATTTAATTTTTCTGACACTTCTTTTGAAAAATAAACATGCTATGCAAGTGCTATAACCATGGGTTCAAAATTTCAGCTTAACAACGAGTAGCATCCGATCCATGAATAATGGTCATAGTCTCTGAACAATCTGAATATCACAGGATCAAAGGTTCGGCACCAATTCAAAATACCATAGAAGAACCAAGTCTGAATATCATAGGATCAAAGGTCCGGCATCATTTCAGAATATCACGAAAAATACCGAGAACCGGTGTCAAGAACCAAGTATCATAAGCCACACGGTCATCAATAAGAATGTCACATGAGGACCAATACAATCACCATCGAATAAATAGTCACCATCAAAACATGGTCACCATCCACTGTAATGATATCCCGCCTCACGGGGTGATTCTAGACTCAACAGGATGTCCCTAATGATATGCAGTCGACGATCCTTTATCGAGTACTTCACGACTACACAACAGGTGTAGGGCGAGCACCGTCAATCGAATCTCGTCGATTCGGTACTCCATGCCTCCTCACACGCACCACGGATGCGGATTCGACATGGACATCCATCTAACCTATATGTCATGGCCGGGTAGTTGGCCTTTACCTCAAGTAACACCCACCCGATCAAGAGAACAACCCACAGCAACCCAAGATATGAAAGCAAAAATATGCCACATAGAATGCAATGCAAGCATACAAAGGATGGTGCGATAAAGCAGGTAAAATAGATAAACAAATAAATAAACACCCAATAGACATGAAAAATAAAAGCTAGGATCGACTCCTGATCGGACCAAGACAGTCTCCGATCCCTGAAGTCGCCAAAAACAACCAACATCATCCGATAACAGATCAATGAAGTCGCCATCGCTTTTATCTCTCAAAAGGAGAAAGGCAAACGCATCGCGAAAACCTAAAAGGGATAAGGCACGGTCTTGCGACCGAGAGATAGGGTAAGGGAATCTATTACGCGAAGGGAAGGTATTAGCACCCCACACGCCCGTAGTACTCTACGGTATCCACTTCTACTTTCTATCTAAAAGGGTGTGTTTACATCTATTTACTGCTATATCTGTATGCAAAAGAAAAAAAAAGAAACCACGGGGAAAAGAAGGAAATATTTACAAAGTTCGCTCGGTCGAGCCCCGTGACAAGATGCCTACGTATTCCCGCGTGCAATGGGAAAGTCAGAGCGCCGTAGTTCGGCTCACATGTTTTGATGGGTTATGTGTTTTTTAATTATGAAAATAATTTAAAAACAAAAGAAAACCCGTAGGTAAAAGGTTTGCATTGGTTGGTTGTTTTTACCTTGAAAAAGGAGTTTGAACCATTAGTAAGTGTTTTGAATTTGAAAGGAAAAGCAAGTTTTAGTTTTAATTACATGCAAGGATGCAAAAAGAAACTAGAAAAGCAAAGGTTAGTCCTATGGTTGAAGATGAGGGAATCTCTACCTATGTTAACATGCAAAGGATGTGGATCCTAATGTCTAGGCTAAAGAACCAAACCTAACCAAGGGAACCTGCAAGAAACAAACAAGCAAATATGCACAGATCACAAGTAGAATTGCCCTAAACGGGTCTTTAAATAAACCAGAGGGGTTCCTGAACATGCTCCAGCCACGGAAGCCCCTTCATGCATCTCTATTCCTACTTCTCATGGCAAAAGAAAGCTGTAAAGCCCTACTTCTCATGATATCTAGGAAAGCTGTAAGAGAATGCGATAAATGGTGTAGAAATAAATACCCGACGGATATTAAATCCGAAGAGCAACGCAAGCTATAGAAATACTCCGGAAAACTTCAAGTCACCGCACGCAATAAGAAGATCCGGTGAGAAGTGCTCAAAGCATCAATACAAGCGGAATACGTGTCGATACGTATCCGAAGCGACAATGCCTGCAAGAACGGGATAATACAAGCAAAACAGGATAGGAATAGCGCACACGTGGGTGTACAAACTCAACCAAAGCCTGCAAGAAAAATCAGATGGATACGCATGGAATGCAAATCGAGCGATAAAACCAATGTCCATAACAAAGTGATGAATGAACATGCGAGGAATGCGAATCGAACGATAAAATCAACGTCCATATCAAAATAATGAATGAACATGCAAGGAATGCAAATCGAGTCGATAAAACCAATGCTCATATCAAAGTAATAAATGAACATGCAAGGAATGCAAATCGGGTCGATAAAACCAATGCTCATATCAAAGTGATGCATGAACATGCGAGGAATGCAAATCGGATCGATAATTCCAATATTCAAATACATGTGAAAATGCATGAACATGTGAGGAATGCAAATCGGATCGATAATTCCAATATTCAAATACATGTGAAAAATGCATGAACATGTGAGGAATGCAAATCGAAATCGATAAAACCAATGTTCAAATACATGTGAAAATGCATGAACATGTGAGGAATGCAAATCGAAATCGATAAAACCAATGTTCAAATACATGTGAAAATGCATGAACATGTGAGGAATGCAAATCGAAATGATAATTCCAATATTCATGTAAATGTATAAATGCATGAACATGTGAGGAGTGCAAATCGAATCGATAAAACCAATGTTCAAATACATGTTAAAATGCATGAACATGTGAGGAGTGCAAATCGAAATCGATAAAACCAATATTCAAATACATGTGAAAATGTATGAACATGTGAGGAATGCGAATCGAAATCGATAAAACCAATATTCAAATACATGTAAAAATGCATGAACATGTGAGGAATGCAAATCGGATCGATAATTCCAATATTCAAGTACATGTGAAAATGCATGAACATGCGAGGAATGCAAATCGAAATGATAATTCCAATATTCAAGTACATGTATTATTTAGAAATGAATTAGAATTAATAAAAGATGTTAATAAAAAATATTTAAAAAGTCAAAAATATTCTAATATCCTAAAATGTCAGAATATATTTTTTATGTATTTTTTATTTGTCGAAATAATCGGAATCGAAATCGAAATTGAAATTGCATGAAAATTATATAACATGGAAACAGGGGGGTGTGAAGCAGAATTTTATTTTGAACTAAACTGTGTTAATATCGCTGCTGGGCTAAAAAACAGGGAGGTATGTCAGCAATTCTGGGCCCAGTCCGAAATTATTATACTAAGTCCAAATGCAGTTTTTTTTTGTTAAGTCCAATTTATTCCAATTTTTTGTTCAGATTTAATTAATTAGTATATTAACATGTCACATTTATTTTTTATAGTCTGTCACATTTTATTTCATGTGGTATGCAACATATGTTAATTAGTCAGCTTCTAACTTAAAGTATTATCAGATGTTATTTATTTTTTGAATTAAAGTAAAAATGGAGGACACGTGGCGGGCTATGGACGGTGGATATGGGAAATTGCATGAGCCAAAGAAACAATGCCACGCTGAGGGCACGGGACGCTCACCGGAAAGAAGAATTTTCCGGTCGTCTTCCCCACTTCGCCGGCCACCGGGAAAAAGGAGCGCGGTCAGAAAAGGACGGAGCAGGCATGGTTCGAATCGGTTTTCCGTGCCGGTTCCAAATCTGATCCTGGATTTTCCTAAAACTCACTCGAATCTCACGAAAACAGAGCATAAAAACTGGATCTGAAAGTTGAAATTCTACAAATTCTGCATTCACAGATATCTTGCACCTATGTTCACAGTTTACACATCCTCACGTGTTGCTCAAGATTTTAGAGTAGGCGAAAGACTAACATACCAAGGCTAGTGGTTGGAAAACTTACTTGACGGCGAGTACGAAAATGTCTTCGGAAAACTTCGGAAAACTTCAATGCTTCATGCTTTGACTCTTGATCAGAACGGAGGCCTTCGATAATCTCGATGCGTTAAGCAGTAAACTCGGCATTCTTGCTTTGGATTTCTGGAAGAAGAATCGGATCGTAATTGATCAGCTTTGCTCTAATAAGCAACAGAATCCGGCGTCCTTTCTCTGGTTATGAAGAATAAGAAAATACCGACGAAAACATTGAGAGCTTCCACTTGGACAAGAGGGGAATCACGGATCCAGAGCGCGAATCGTTGCTACGGTTGTTATCGTAACGAGAAGAAAGAGAAGAAAAGTGAGTGAAGGTGATGCTGTTGCGGTGAGTCTGAAGTTACGGTGAGAGAGAGCGATGCAGTGGGATGTTCGGCGAGGTTGGCGGTGAAAAGAAGCTTGTCACGGATCCTGTTATGACAGCGAGAGGTTTATGCAAGAAATGTATGAAGGTGAGTAGTACTGTGATTGCCGTCAGCGTGAGAATGATGCGTGAGGGATTGAAGTGAGTGTACTGTGATCGAAAGCAATGCCATGAGAGTGATGAAAGAAAGGTTGTTATGGACTCTGCTTTTATTTTTTGGTATGGATGAGAGAAAGAATGGCGGTGTGCATGGTGATGAGAAGAAGATGAGTTTTTGTATGGTTATGGAAAAGTTTGTTATACATTCTGTTAGAGTAAAAAAGAAAAGTGAGTGTTTTTCTTATTAGAAAGAAGAGTAGAAGGAGAATAATGGTGCGTGGTGTTCGGGGAGGAAGAAAACGATGAATGGTAATTATGGGAGAGGAGACTACGCGGTTACGGCAGTGGAAAAAAAATGGCGAGAGAGCAGTGAGGTGAGTGAGAAGAGGGGTTGAGAAAATTCAGTGAGAAAACCGTTACAGGTGAATGAGAGAGTATTGCAGAGTAAGAGAACAGAAAATGGAAGTGAGGTCTGTTATCATTCTGTTACTGATATGGTGAGAAAAGAGGAGGTTGACAGTGAGAATGAGAGAGGAAGAGTGAGTCAGTTTTCATTCTTGGTTAGAGGTTGTTATTGATTCTATTATCTCTTGCACCAAATCTACTATCACTCCATCAATTCCCATTAGGTGCTGCATGTAAACCGCTTCCGCCACATTATTTAATTTTCCATATGTTAAGAGAAAGATTAGCCTCCTTGATCTTGCTTACAGCTCCTGGATTTCTAAATATCCCTTTAATCTCAGAGACAATTCCTTCCAATCCATAGTGTTTGTGTAGTAATCATTTTTTATTCTTGGTGCATCCAATACCCTTGATTCCTTCTTAGGCAGCCTTCGACGGATACGTTGATTGCCATTGTTTTGAAGCGCTTCAGGGTCTTGTTCTCGCATCTGATCAATATGTTGAATAGAGTTTTTACTTGATTTTGGACTTCCTCTAAAAAACTTAACATTCGAAACGGCTTTCCTTGCGAATCAAGATTCAGTTTATCCTCCAGTTTCTGTCTGTACGTTTCATTGAAAGCAGGATTCTGAGTTTTTTTTGGTGGTGTTACCACTTGAACAATGATTAAGTAATCCCATGTTGAATCTTCTCGCATTCTGAATATTCGCGTTTTTATCACCGTCTGTAGGCCAACCAACTTCTCCACTTATAAACTTCATATCGTCATAACCAGCTTTCTTCCAAAGCATACAAAAGCGTATCAAGATTCGCGTCGAACACCTTACTGTAAACTGAATTACCATCCATTAAAGGCCTATTGTTTCCATCGAAAAACGCAAAATCAAACGGGAAATGATTGTTTCCGTAGAGACTCAGAAAAAGATAGATGTTGACAGTGAAAGGCGCATTGTTTGAGTATAAAAAGTTAATTATCTCGATGGTTAAATCACGAACTTCTGGCCGGAAATCGCTCGCGGATGGAACCATATTCGTGTTGGGCGAATAATAAACATCTGCATTGAATGGAACTGTGGCCTTGATGATTGCTCTATGGCCTGCATTGTTGAGAAATGTTTGAATGTTCTTGAGAGCTGGTAGTGTGTACATTAGATATGTTCCATTGTATTCCTTAAGGAAAAGTTCATTACCAACAGCAATGTATTTGATGTTCAAGCCACCAAGGTACAAATAACTGGTGACATTTTCATAGACCCAAGAATCAGCAACTTTTGGATTCTTGCTTAATTCTTCCAACGTTATTAGAAATGGCTAACATAATCTCAATGTTAGTTCCTACTAAAGCTTCCGTAACCCATTCATCAGCATCAAAGATTTTGAGTTTATCAAAGCCATTTTCTTGAAGCATCTTGACAACTTTGTTTGGAGGAAGTTGGTGAGTTGCCATGGTTAATTTACGTGAAAGAAAATGAGTGGTGAGAAAAAAGAGTGAGCATTCTGTTGGTGTTGTCTTTTCACATTTTCCTGATGCATGCTTAAGTACTGATGCTTGCTGGAACCAAAACAAATGCTTGCCGTAACGACATTTCTTCACTAACTCATGCTCGTTGATAACTCAAGAACTCGAATTATAAGCTTTTTCGAACTACGATTCCAAAATCAAAATTGTAGAGCATATTATAGTGAACAACTTTCATGTTGAAAACTTTTCGAATCGAAACCCGTAGCATGTCCGAAAATAGCCTCAAGTCATACCGACACAAGCTGGTTTAAGTGTTTGAGGATTTTCTAAGTGTCATGTTTTAAATTAACCCATGTACACCACTTTAAAGATCCGTAATTCTCTCGATACTTGATCAAACGATAAAAATCCGGTACCGTTGGAAAGAGTGCGTGTAATATAACAACTTTGTAGTTCGACGAAAATTCGAACGAAGTCTAATTCACGGAGAAAAAAGTGTTTGAAAACTGCAACGCGAGTGTTCGATATAATGCCTGGCTGGGCAAGTTTGGTGCATGTCTTGCGGCAATTTACCAACTTCAAGTCACCACTTACGGCGCTCCGTATCTCCCAGCTCCGACGTCCGAAACGAAAAAGTTTCTAAACGGAACTTGTAGAGGACACGGCGAACTTCGTCTTTCGTATTCGGAATTTTTCCGTGCGGCGATCGGATTGACGAGAAAACAGTCCCGAACGTGTGCACATAAACTGTTCGATGAAATGCGTCCGGAGCTTGGCAAAAATATGCATGCTGTCTTGTATTTTAACAACTTCGTGCTGACACTTACGGCGTTCCGTTTCTTCCAGCTCGGACGTCCGAAACGAAAAAGTTTCTAAACGGAACTTGTAGATGGAATTACGAACTCAAACTTTCGTGTTTGGAATTCCTTCGTGCGGCGACCGAGTCATTGACGAAAACAGCCCTGAACATGTGCACAAAAATACTCGAATTTAGCAAACATAATGAGTTCTTATTTTCTGAGCTTTATAACTTCCGATTCGAGTCCCGAATGAATTCGACTTCTTCAGCAAAGTTTCAAATTGCCGTAAAATGAACAATTTTCCAGTTGAGCATTTTCCGATTCGGAGCCACGAACTACGATAAAATCGACCCTGAAGCTGTCAGCAAAAGCATAGAAATACGCACTTCAAATTTTTCCTAAGTGTCGAAAATTGAAGAATGATAAATCGTAACTTCCGAGCTCTGTAATTTTTGATACGTTTTCCGGATGGATTCGATTTCTTCTGCAAAGTTTTAGATTGCCATTAAATGAACAACTTTGATGTTGAACTTGATTCGAATCGACGCCTCGAAACACGTGTAAATTACCTCCAAGTCGAGCGTTTGAACACTTTAAAACACTTAAAATTTTACTAAGTGTAAAACTTCAAAAGTTATGAACTTCAAATTTCGGTATAACTCGAAATCGGGCATTTCGGAAAAATCTTCACGGTGACAAAGTCAAGTACGAAATGCGGCCTTTCAACGACTATCAATTCACAAACTTCGACCACGACGGCAAAATACGATGCGACAATATTGCTCGTGAACACAAAGTACCTTAAACTTAGAAAATTCTCTAAGTTTAAAATTACTTAAAATGTAAGAAACTTCATTTTACCCGATTCTTCCGATTTTCTCAACAAATGATCGCATTTTCTCGAATGTCGACTTTTGACAATAATTTTGACCAAAATTCCGGTCAAACTTTGACTCTGTTGACTTTCGATACACGCACTCAAATATCATTTTATCCGTTTGTTCTTGATTTTCCGATAAATCGCGAGATCGATAAGCCAAATGCCAATGCTTCACAACTCACTAAGGCCATAGGATCGATTCGGGTTCAAATATCCGACCACAACACAGCTTGAAATTGTAATCGCATCCACCGATAGACGATCGTAATACCAAAACTTGCGAGATAATAATCAAGCTTCGACACGCTTGTATTGAAATGACGCTGAATTGACAGAACCTCAAATATTTAATTTTTGAGAAACAAACCTCTTCTTCAGAATTATACAGATTCATACGATTGGAAAATCTTGAACCCATGATCAATGCATGAATGATATGTATGCGGTGCACCTATTAATTAAGTGTTAGCCAATTATTTATAAAAAAAATGAAGAGGGTAAATTTTGGGGTACAACTGCTGCCCCTATTCAATCATCCTCTAGCTTGGGAGCGAGATTGGCGTCTGCCTTTCGAGCGACAAGGTATGAGGTGATTGAATACCAAAACGGACCCAGAAATTTACACTCTGAATCCCAAAAGATGCATCAAGAGATAGGTGGACATTCCAAAATTCTAAGGAACCTCACTGGAGAAAAGGAGCATGTTGCGCCAGAGCTTAACTGGGCCACAACCAAAGAAAGCACAGAATAAATGCTGAACTCTGTGAAGGCAGGTACAAGTGCTAACCTGACCTAAGAAGAATTGGCCTCTACCCAATTCGATCCGCAATGTCGGGGGAGCGCACGGAAGCAAAGATTTGATACATCGACTAGACTACCACATTACGCCCGGAATAACCGAACGGGTTAGTGATGCAAAGGCTAGAAAGTGCCGAGTAGACT
The DNA here is from genome assembly GCA_021764765.1 of Vicia sativa. Taxonomy (NCBI): domain Eukaryota; kingdom Viridiplantae; phylum Streptophyta; class Magnoliopsida; order Fabales; family Fabaceae; genus Vicia; species Vicia sativa. The sequence goes on along the minus strand of CM038793.1, from coordinate 184,867,322 downwards.
CAAGAAGAGAAAACAAGAGTATTCTTATTTTCAAAAGACCCACAATGCCAGGAAAGGACTGGTCATGCAAGTGGAAATAAAGACTAGATACACCAAGGAGACTAACCACATTTACGCCGACAGCTTGGACGGGTTTGTGATGCAAAGACTAAAGGTGCCGATTAGGCTTTTATCGATGACAAAAACAAGAGTATTCTTGTTCTCGAAAGACCCACAATGCCGAGGAGAACCGACATGCAAGTGGAAATAAAGACTAGATACACCAAGTAGACTAACCACATTTACGCCGACAGCTTGGGCGGGTTTGTGATGCAAAGACTAAAGATGCCGATTAGGCTTTACGAGGAAGAGAAAACAAGAGTATTCTTGTTCTCAAAAGACCCACAATGCCAGGGGAGAGCTGACATGCAAGTGGAAATAAAGACTAGATACACCAAGTAGACTAACCACATTTACGCAACTGGGTTTGTGATGCAAAGACTAAAGGTGCCGATTAGGCTTTACTGATGACAAAAACAAGAGTATTCTTGTTCTCGAAAGACCCACAATGCCAGAGGAGAACTGACATGCAAGTGGAAATAAAGACTAGGTACACCAAGTAGACTAACCACATTTACGCCGACAGCTTGGGCGGGTTTGTGATGCAAAGACTAAAGGTGCCGATTAGGCTTTACTGACGGGAAAGTCAAGTGTAGGGCTTGCTTTCGACACTGAAGACGTGTTGCACCAGGGTAAGAGCTGACAGTTTCAACACCAAAGAAATGTGTTGCACCAGAGAAGAATGGCAGCTTCAACACCAAAGAAGACGTGTTGCACCAGATGGAACTGGCAGCTCCAACACCAAAGGAAATGCCCCACACCCAAAAGCTATCCTTGCTGGGATTTCAGAGAGACATTGGAACACCACTGGGGACTGAAAATTCATCGCTCTTGGCTTATAATTCGATGAAAATGCATGAATTTCCTAAAAGGTAATGCAAATGCGATGATGCATGTTTTCAAAAGATGAAATGTGAACGGCGACCAAAAGGTCACAAGATGATCAACTCCAATCTGATAATCCGCTGGGGAGATAATAATGGAGATCAACCAAGGATGCGACCCAGCTGGTAAATCTGGAAGGACCACTTGAAGATATCGAGATCTACCATATAACCCTGCTGAGGAGATGATATCATAGAACGCTTGTCAGCTAGACAGAGATCCGCTGGGGAATAAAAGGAACACCTGGAGAAGACCTTCCACCTTTACCCACTACAACTCTAGCTGGGGAGACAAAGATATGTCAATTGCTGGGGATGTCAAGAGATGAGAACCCTCTGGGGAGGATCATCTGTGGACAATATGCGACTCATTGGGGAGTCAAACGTCTGATCAATAATCCAGATAAAACCTCCACAGGGAATATCAGGATGCGACACACTTGCGACTTTAATGAACACTCGCTGGGGACTTTCACTGAGACAGATATTGTCAACCCGTACCGGGGATTGATATCATGTTCTACAATAAGGATTTGTCGATAACAACATCTGCTAGGGAGATTCACCAAATATGGTATGCTGATGACAAAAGCTACATCTGATTCTTTACAGAAGTTTCACTCGGGGTTTTCTCGTCCATGCTTACTGAAAACGAAATACTGGATTTCATTGGAGGATGGCGTGAGGGCACCAAACTGTGAGATACCTGATAATGGAAGAAAAATCCATAAGAGGGAGCATCGTCGGTCAAGGACGAACTCGAGAGAAAGGACACCCGTGCGAGGATGAACTTGTAGGAAAAAGAAGAAGAGGACGTCGCGCGAAGACGAACTCGTATAAGAAAGAACAAGGCAAATATATGAAAACGAATTAATAAGGAAAAGAGAACGTCGGTGAAGGAAAGAACATCTGAGAAGATGAACTTGCAAAGGGAAAGAAAGCGCCTAGTTAAGACGAACTTGTGGGGAAGGACATCTGTGTGAAGATGAACCTGCAAAGGGGAAGAGAACGTCTAGTTAAGACGAACTTGCGGAAGGACATCTGTGAAGATGAACCGCAAAGGGGAGGAGAACGTCTAGTTAAGACGAACTTGCGGGGAAGGACATCTGTGTGAAGATGAACCTGCAAAGGGGAAGAGAACGTCTAGTTAAGACGAACTCAGACGAACTTTACCGAGATGATGACATCAAGGGAAGTGCCTGCAAGAACTATAATATCCCTCAGGCCAAAGGCGGGGTATAATTCTTCAAGAGTATCAAACATTTGGATTACCACACACCAAGTATGAATACCCAAACGTCTGGAAAGGTAATGCAAACACGGGTAAGATAACCGACGATTTTGCATAAACGGAGAGCGTGCGACTCATTGCGAAAAATACAACAGGTCAAAGCTTGAGTCAATGAAGAACAAATCAAACTGACGAACTTCGAAAGACCAAATCTGGAGCCAATTTCTGTCTAGAAACAGACTCAACGGGGAGGAACCTTCATTGAAGAGTATTCTTCAAGATATAGGAATTTCAATCAAACAAAATAATAGGTATCTGCAAACTATCACCCATATGCCGACTTTGGAACCCCGAGTGAAACATGAATAGTCAACATGCCCCTGTGTCCCTGAAAAGATTGGCCAACCTGACAAGGTTGCCCCCAGTTTCAATGAACTTTGAGAGATATAGTACCAACTCGAATGCCCCAGATTAAGATGACTCTTTGAAAGGCCGTTCAATAGATTCTCAAATAACCTGCCCCTCAGGACAATCAAGGCATTCATCTGATACTCATTATGCAAGCTTACTGGATGTTTGAGCACCTGTTCATATGCAAAGAATGTTTTATCCTAGGAATGATAATTCTAATGCAAATCCTATGCTTGTCTTGAAAAATTTTTTTTTGAAAAAAAATGCCAAAACATTACATTTTGTGCAAAAGATGGCAAAAATGGAACGATACCAACTCAAAGGTGTTAGCAAGCCTCCTAGGAGTCGATACCGTGTTCTCGCCACACTAGCTTTCAAATTAACCCTGCTTCAGTTAGGACTTTTAAGGGTTGTAACGTGGCCTGGTTCACGGTTTTTAGAAAGAAAGATTTTTAGGCTCAAAATATTTGGTGCCCACCCCCTTCATGATGTTCTCCGATCCTAAGTTCAGTTAACTTGATGCGAGCAATCATCTCTCACAAGAGGGAATTAATGGTTGAGAAACCATTGCGCTTCTTGTCGTGCCTCTTTGGCTTTGTTAAGGACGGGACTTCTTGGACACGATAACCACTCACCCTTTCGCTTGGTGCCTGATCAACGACTTTGTTCTTTATTGAGGATGTTCTTGGATTATCCTCGCCTTTATGGCTTGCCAATTTGCTTTTTAACATTTGCCCTTTTATTTTGCCTAAGCGACTTATTTCCAAGTTCGACTTAACGGGCTTTTTCTTTGTTTTTTTTTTTGCTTCTTTTTTCATCATTTTTTTTTGCTAAACCAGTCGTTGATCTCTACACCATCTTTGATTTGCTAGAGGTGATTGTGACGATCTGAGTCCTCTTCAGATAAGGAGTTCCCGTTGGGGTATCGTCCTTCCATGATGCACATTGTTGACAATTGAAACTTGAATGCTACAGTTTCTCAACCTTTGAAGGATAACCATTGTTATATCCTTTGAAATATACTCTTGATGAGTTTTGAATGCTCAATCAGGTTAACTGAACACTACCCTGCCCTGGTTTTAAAATGCGGTTTTTCTGAACAGAAGAAACTCCTACTTCAAGGCTCAAAGGGGTTGTCGAGGGTCTAACTCCCTTATATCTCCGGTGTTTGGGGATTTGAAACAAGGCCTGTACATCGTCAGCAGGTTTTTATTTGAAAGCAATACCGTTTGAAATTCTTGGTATATTTTCGTCATCCTCCCTACAGAGGTTTTGCTTTATTAACAAGAGTTGAATATCAAAAGCGTTTGAAAACAATTAAAAGTGTATACAAATGGATTAGTTCAAGACAAACATATTCAATGCGTTATGATTATCATTCAAAGGATGAAAATGTTCTGCATACAAGCATGTACTAAACAAACAAGAAAGATTACAAATGAGAATGCACAATAAAACTGAAAATTTCCATTGTTGAGGAGAGCAGTCTCCGAATGGACTTATTGCTTCAGATGATGCATTTTGAAGTCTTGACATTTGCTGAGTTAGCGGAGGACCCGAACATGACCATCTGGTGTAAAACTGATAGCTTTTGCCTCAATCAGATCCTGTACCTTGCACTTGAATGCATGGCAATCTTCAATGTTGTGCCCAACGGTACCGTAATGAAACTCACATGGCATTAGCATCGTAGTTTCGGGCCGCTTATCCAAGGAGGGGAGCAAATGCAGCTTGGGACAACCATTAAGATCATTCAAACGGACAAACAAATGCATAGCTCATAGGAATGACATCAAACCTCCTAGGAGCACGGTTCTCTTGTTGTCTTTGATTCTTTTGATGAGGCGCTCGATGAGCCAGTGGGCGGGGCGGTCGGTTATCCCTCTTCGAAGCACAAGCTTTGTTTTGAGGTATAGCAGCAGGCATAACGGTCATATCAGCAGCTGGAACTAAATTGACTTGTATGCTCAACCCTGTGGGAGTAAACCAGATAATCCCTTTGTCAAGGAAATCCTGAACCTTATTTTTCAAGGTCACACAGTCCTCTGTATCATGACAGGGTGCCCCAGAATGGAAATCACACCTAGCCATCACATCGTACTCGAATAGAATCCCTTCAGGCATGGCAAGAGTTTGGAGTTCAACCATCTGAAACTTGAGTAGCTGAGGAAGCAACTGAGCATATGGCATCGGAATAGGATCGAACTGCTTTTCAGAGTGTGGCGACCATGGTTGAAGAGCTTTACCTTCTAGACCTTTCTGAACAATAGGAATTGGACGCGAACGAGGAGACCTCGGAATACAGGATGATGGAGTAAATGCATGCCTAGCTTTAGGGCTCAAAGAATTCCCCAGAGTATAGGGAGGAATATCGACTCCTGTTGCTGTAGGAAAGATGGGGTCATCTCCCTTTCTCAACAAACGCTCTTTCACAAAGGATAAAGGATCTGTCATCAGATTTACATCTTTAACCAAGTTCAGACTTTCATCCTCAACAATAGCATTGACAGTAGCATCAACATAAGTTGGTAATGAATGATGAATAGCATCAGGTGTTGGTGTTGGTCCGAAGTTGAAAGCCTCAGAATCAAGTAAGTCCTGCACCATGTGCTTGAAAGCCATACAATTCTCAATAGTATGCCCCTGCCCATTAGAATGGAAAGCACACCGAGCGTTGATATTGAAATTATTTGGCAACTTATTAGGATCAACTTTCCAAGTATGCAACTCAATCAACTTCAGTTTCATAAGATGAGAAAACAATTCAGTATACGACATCGGGAGAGGATCAAATTTCCTTTGTACCCTTGGTCGTTGTTGATTATCCTGCTTGGCAACATAAGTTTGCTTTTGAGGCGCAGCAGCAGCCGAAATAGTCGCATGGGCACTTGGGGTAACATTGATTCGCACACTCAAACCTGTGGGAGTAAACAGAATTATCCCTTCATCAAGTAAATCCTGAACTTTATGTTTCAACGTCATACAGTTCTCAGTATCATGACAAGGTGCCCCTGAATGGAAATCACACCTAGCATTGTCAACACAATCACGTGGAAGTTTTCCATGCATCGTGAAAATTCGAAGCTCAACCAACTGAAACTTAAGCAATTGAGGAAGTAACTGAGCATACAACATCGGAATGGGATCAAATTTCCTCTCATGTTGTGGCGGTCCTGGTGAATGAGCTTTACCCCTTGGATATCTTTGAGCAATAGAAACTGGTTCTGGGCGAGAATACCCCGGAACACAAGGTAGTAGAGGAGATGCATGCACTGATTTAAGACTTGAAGAATCCCCCAAAATACAGGGAGGAATAGAAACTCTTGTTGTGGAAGCGGGTGCATATTTGTCTTCCTTTCTCAACACAGTATTCAAAATTTCCATGACCAAATTCAACTGGTCTTCAATGATGGTTCTCCTCTTTCAAGAGTTCTTGTCCACTAACCAAATCTTGTATGTCTAGCATCAAAAACGCCATTTGTTCTTTCATTTCATCCAATTCCCCACGAAGATGTTCCATCACTTAAATCTGATCGGATCGTAGAGTGGTAAGAAGTCAAGATTTGTAATTCTGCAAAGACAATATCAGGTCTGAATAAGAGAAATCCCCAAGTTTCGAACACCTGTTATGAATGCATGAAATGAATGAATATGCAGGTTAGATATGTACATATTTAATTTTTCTGACACTTCTTTTGAAAAATAAACATGCTATGCAAGTGCTATAACCATGGGTTCAAAATTTCAGCTTAACAACGAGTAGCATCTGTACAATCCGCTGAATAATGGCTGCATAGTCTCTGAACAATCTGAATATCACAGGATCAAAGGTTCGGCACCAATTCAAAATACCATAGAAGAACCAAGTCTGAATATCATAGGATCAAAGGTCCGGCATCATTTCAGAATATCACAGAAAATACCAGAGAACCAGGTGTCAAGAACCAAGTATCATAAGCCACACGGTCATCAATAACAGAATGTCACATGAGGACCAATACAATCACCATCAGAATAAATAGTCACCATCAAAACATGGTCACCATCTGTACCTGTAATGATATCCCGCCCCAACTCACAGGGTGATTCTAGACTCAACAGGATGTCCCTAATGATATGCAGAGTCGACGATCCTTTATCGAGTACTTCGCTGACTACACAACAGGTGTGGGGCGAGCACCGTCAATCGAATCTCGTCGATTGGTACTCCATGCCTCCTCACACGCACCACGGATGCGGGATTCGACATGGACATCCATCTAACCTATATGTCATGGCGGGTAGTTGGCCTTTTACCTCAAGTAACACCCACCCAGATCAAGAGAACAACCTGTACAGCAGCCCAACCAGTATATGAAAGCAGTAAATATGCCACATAGAATGCAATGCAAGCATACAAAGGATGGTGCGATAAAGCAGGTAAAATAGATAAACAAATAAATAAACACCCAATAGACATGAAAATAAAAGCTAGGATCGACTCGATCGGACCAAGACAGTCTCCGATCCCTGAAGTCGCCAATGAAACAACCGGTGAACATCATCCGATAATCGTATCAATGAAGTCGCCATCGAACGCTTTTTATCTCTCAAAAGGAGAAAGGCAAACGCATCGCGAAAACCTAAAAGGATAAGGCACGGTCTTGCGACCGAGAGATAGGTAAGGAATCTATTACGAAGGGAAGGTATTAGCACCCACGCCCGTAGTACTCTACGGTATCCACTTCTACTTTCTATCTAAAAGGGTGTGTTTACATCTATTTACCGCTATATCTATGCAAAAGAAAAGAAAAAAGAAACCACGGGAAAAGAAGGAAATATTTACAAAGTTCGCTCCGAGCCCGTGACAAGATGCCTACGTATTCCGCTGCAATGGGAAAGTCGAGCGCCGTAGTTCGGCTCACATGTTTTGATGGGTTATGTGTTTTTAATTATGAAAATAATTTAAAACAAAAGAAAACCCGTAGGTAAAAGGTTTGCATTGGTTGGTTGTTTTACCTTGAAAAGGAGTTTGAACCATTAGTAAGTGTTTTGAATTTGAAAGGAAAAGCAAGTTTTAGTTTTAATTACATGCAAGGATGCAAAAGAAACTAGAAAAGCAAAGGTTAGTCCTATGGTTGAAGATGAGGAATCTCTACCTATGTTAACATGCAAAGGATGTGGATCCTAATGTCTAGGCTAAAGAACCAAACCTAACCAAGGGAACCCGAAACAAACAAGCAAATATGCACGATCACAAGTAGAATTGCCCTAAACGGGTCTTTAAATAAACCGAGGGTTTGAACATGCTCCAGCTACGGAAGCCCCTTCATGCATCTCTATTCCTACTTCTCATGGCAAAAGAAAGCTGTAAAGCCCTACTTCTCATGATATCTAGGAAAGCTGTAAGAGAATGCGATAAATGGTGTAGAAATAAATACCCGACGGATATTAAATCCGAAGAGCAACGCAAGCTATAGAAATACTCCGGAAAACTTCAAGTACTGCTGGCACGCAATAAGAAGATCCGGTGAGAAGTGCTCAAAGCATCAATACAAGCGGAATACGTGTCGATACGTATCCGAAGCGACAATGCCTGCAAGAACGGGATAATACAAGCAAAACAGGATAGGAATAGCGCACACGTGGGTGTACAAACTCAACCAAAGCCTGCAAGAAAAATCAGATGGATACGCATGGAATGCAAATCGAGCGATAAAACCAATGTCCATAACAAAGTGATGAATGAACATGCGAGGAATGCGAATCGAACGATAAAATCAACGTCCATATCAAAATAATGAATGAACATGCAAGGAATGCAAATCGAGTCGATAAAACCAATGCTCATATCAAAGTAATAAATGAACATGCAAGGAATGCAAATCGGGTCGATAAAACCAATGCTCATATCAAAGTGATGCATGAACATGCGAGGAATGCAAATCGGATCGATAATTCCAATATTCAAATACATGTGAAAATGCATGAACATGTGAGGAATGCAAATCGGATCGATAATTCCAATATTCAAATACATGTGAAAAATGCATGAACATGTGAGGAATGCAAATCGAAATCGATAAAACCAATGTTCAAATACATGTGAAAATGCATGAACATGTGAGGAATGCAAATCGAAATCGATAAAACCAATGTTCAAATACATGTGAAAATGCATGAACATGTGAGGAATGCAAATCGAAATGATAATTCCAATATTCATGTAAATGTATAAATGCATGAACATGTGAGGAGTGCAAATCGAAATCGATAAAACCAATGTTCAAATACATGTTAAAATGCATGAACATGTGAGGAGTGCAAATCGAAATCGATAAAACCAATATTCAAATACATGTGAAAATGTATGAACATGTGAGGAATGCGAATCGAAATCGATAAAACCAATATTCAAATACATGTAAAAATGCATGAACATGTGAGGAATGCAAATCGGATCGATAATTCCAATATTCAAGTACATGTGAAAATGCATGAACATGCGAGGAATGCAAATCGAAATGATAATTCCAATATTCAAGTACATGTATTATTTAGAAATGAATTAGAATTAATAAAAGATGTTAATAAAAAATATTTAAAAAGTCAAAAATATTCTAATATCCTAAAATGTCAGAATATATTTTTTATGTATTTTTTATTTGTCGAAATAATCGGAATCGAAATCGAAATTGAAATTGCATGAAAATTATATAACATGGAAACAGGGGGGTGTGAAGCAGAATTTTATTTTGAACTAAACTGTGTTAATATCGCTGCTGGGCTAAAAAACAGGGAGGTATGTCAGCAATTCTGGGCCCAGTCCGAAATTATTATACTAAGTCCAAATGCAGTTTTTTTTTGTTAAGTCCAATTTATTCCAATTTTTTGTTCAGATTTAATTAATTAGTATATTAACATGTCACATTTATTTTTTATAGTCTGTCACATTTTATTTCATGTGGTATGCAACATATGTTAATTAGTCAGCTTCTAACTTAAAGTATTATCAGATGTTATTTATTTTTTGAATTAAAGTAAAAATGGAGGACACGTGGCGGGCTATGGACGGTGGATATGGGAAATTGCATGAGCCAAAGAAACAATGCCACGCTGAGGGCACGGGACGCTCACCGGAAAGAAGAATTTTCCGGTCGTCTTCCCCACTTCGCCGGCCACCGGGAAAAAGGAGCGCGGTCAGAAAAGGACGGAGCAGGCATGGTTCGAATCGGTTTTCCGTGCCGGTTCCAAATCTGATCCTGGATTTTCCTAAAACTCACTCGAATCTCACGAAAACAGAGCATAAAAACTGGATCTGAAAGTTGAAATTCTACAAATTCTGCATTCACAGATATCTTGCACCTATGTTCACAGTTTACACATCCTCACGTGTTGCTCAAGATTTTAGAGTAGGCGAAAGACTAACATACCAAGGCTAGTGGTTGGAAAACTTACTTGACGGCGAGTACGAAAATGTCTTCGGAAAACTTCGGAAAACTTCAATGCTTCATGCTTTGACTCTTGATCAGAACGGAGGCCTTCGATAATCTCGATGCGTTAAGCAGTAAACTCGGCATTCTTGCTTTGGATTTCTGGAAGAAGAATCGGATCGTAATTGATCAGCTTTGCTCTAATAAGCAACAGAATCCGGCGTCCTTTCTCTGGTTATGAAGAATAAGAAAATACCGACGAAAACATTGAGAGCTTCCACTTGGACAAGAGGGGAATCACGGATCCAGAGCGCGAATCGTTGCTACGGTTGTTATCGTAACGAGAAGAAAGAGAAGAAAAGTGAGTGAAGGTGATGCTGTTGCGGTGAGTCTGAAGTTACGGTGAGAGAGAGCGATGCAGTGGGATGTTCGGCGAGGTTGGCGGTGAAAAGAAGCTTGTCACGGATCCTGTTATGACAGCGAGAGGTTTATGCAAGAAATGTATGAAGGTGAGTAGTACTGTGATTGCCGTCAGCGTGAGAATGATGCGTGAGGGATTGAAGTGAGTGTACTGTGATCGAAAGCAATGCCATGAGAGTGATGAAAGAAAGGTTGTTATGGACTCTGCTTTTATTTTTTGGTATGGATGAGAGAAAGAATGGCGGTGTGCATGGTGATGAGAAGAAGATGAGTTTTTGTATGGTTATGGAAAAGTTTGTTATACATTCTGTTAGAGTAAAAAAGAAAAGTGAGTGTTTTTCTTATTAGAAAGAAGAGTAGAAGGAGAATAATGGTGCGTGGTGTTCGGGGAGGAAGAAAACGATGAATGGTAATTATGGGAGAGGAGACTACGCGGTTACGGCAGTGGAAAAAAAATGGCGAGAGAGCAGTGAGGTGAGTGAGAAGAGGGGTTGAGAAAATTCAGTGAGAAAACCGTTACAGGTGAATGAGAGAGTATTGCAGAGTAAGAGAACAGAAAATGGAAGTGAGGTCTGTTATCATTCTGTTACTGATATGGTGAGAAAAGAGGAGGTTGACAGTGAGAATGAGAGAGGAAGAGTGAGTCAGTTTTCATTCTTGGTTAGAGGTTGTTATTGATTCTATTATCTCTTGCACCAAATCTACTATCACTCCATCAATTCCCATTAGGTGCTGCATGTAAACCGCTTCCGCCACATTATTTAATTTTCCATATGTTAAGAGAAAGATTAGCCTCCTTGATCTTGCTTACAGCTCCTGGATTTCTAAATATCCCTTTAATCTCAGAGACAATTCCTTCCAATCCATAGTGTTTGTGTAGTAATCATTTTTATTCTTGGTGCATCCAATACCCTTGATTCCTTCTTAGGCAGCCTTCGACGGATACGTTGATTGCCATTGTTTTGAAGCGCTTCAGGGTCTTGTTCTCGCATCTGATCAATATGTTGAATAGAGTTTTTACTTGATTTTGGACTTCCTCTAAAAAACTTAACATTCGAAACGGCTTTCCTTGCGAATCAAGATTCAGTTTATCCTCCAGTTTCTGTCTGTACGTTTCATTGAAAGCAGGATTCTGAGTTTTTTTTGGTGGTGTTACCACTTGAACAATGATTAAGTAATCCCATGTTGAATCTTCTCGCATTCTGAATATTCGCGTTTTTATCACCGTCTGTAGGCCAACCAACTTCTCCACTTATAAACTTCATATCGTCATAACCAGCTTTCTTCCAAAGCATACAAAAGCGTATCAAGATTCGCGTCGAACACCTTACTGTAAACTGAATTACCATCCATTAAAGGCCTATTGTTTCCATCGAAAAACGCAAAATCAAACGGGAAATGATTGTTTCCGTAGAGACTCAGAAAAAGATAGATGTTGACAGTGAAAGGCGCATTGTTTGAGTATAAAAAGTTAATTATCTCGATGGTTAAATCACGAACTTCTGGCCGGAAATCGCATGGATGGAACCATATTCGTGTTGGGCGAATAATAAACATCTGCATTGAATGGAACTGTGGCCTTGATGATTGCTCTATGGCCTGCATTGTTGAGAAATGTTTGAATGTTCTTGAGAGCTGGTAGTGTGTACATTAGATATGTTCCATTGTATTCCTTAAGGAAAAGTTCATTACCAACAGCAATGTATTTGATGTTCAAGCCACCAAGGTACAAATAACTGGTGACATTTTCATAGACCCAAGAATCAGCAACTTTTGGATTCTTGCTTAATTCTTCCAACGTTATTAGAAATGGCTAACATAATCTCAATGTTAGTTCCTACTAAAGCTTCCGTAACCCATTCATCAGCATCAAAGATTTTGAGTTTATCAAAGCCATTTTCTTGAAGCATCTTGACAACTTTGTTTGGAGGAAGTTGGTGAGTTGCCATGGTTAATTTACGTGAAAGAAAATGAGTGGTGAGAAAAAAGAGTGAGCATTCTGTTGGTGTTGTCTTTTCACATTTTCCTGATGCATGCTTAAGTACTGATGCTTGCTGGAACCAAAACAAATGCTTGCCGTAACGACATTTCTTCACTAACTCATGCTCGTTGATAACTCAAGAACTCGAATTATAAGCTTTTTCGAACTACGATTCCAAAATCAAAATTGTAGAGCATATTATAGTGAACAACTTTCATGTTGAAAACTTTTCGAATCGAAACCCGTAGCATGTCCGAAAATAGCCTCGAAGTCATACCGACACAAGCTGGTTTAAGTGTTTGAGGATTTTCTCTAAGTGTCATGTTTTAAATTAACCCATGTACACCACTTTAAAGATCCGTAATTCTCTCGATACTTGATCAAACGATAAAAATCCGGTACCGTTGGAAAGAGTGCGTGTAATATAACAACTTTGTAGTTCGACGAAAATTCGAACGAAGTCTAATTCACGGAGAAAAAAGTGTTTGAAAACTGCAACGCGAGTGTTCGATATAATGCCTGGCTGGGCAAGTTTGGTGCATGTCTTGCGGCAATTTACCAACTTCAAGTCACCACTTACGGCGCTCCGTATCTCCCAGCTCCGACGTCCGAAACGAAAAAGTTTCTAAACGGAACTTGTAGAGGACACGGCGAACTTCGTCTTTCGTATTCGGAATTTTTCCGTGCGGCGATCGGATTGACGAGAAAACAGTCCCGAACGTGTGCACATAAACTGTTCGATGAAATGCGTCCGGAGCTTGGCAAAAATATGCATGCTGTCTTGTATTTTAACAACTTCATGCTGACACTTACGGCGTTCCGTTTCTTCCAGCTCGGACGTCCGAAACGAAAAGTTTCTAAACGGAACTTGTAGATGGAATTACGAACTCAAACTTTCGTGTTCGGAATTTCTTCGTGCGGCGACCGAATCATTGACGAAAACAGCCCTGAACATGTGCACAAAAATACTCGAATTTAGCAAACATAATGAGTTCTTATTTTCTGAGCTTTATAACTTCCGATTCGAGTCCCGAATGAATTCGACTTCTTCAGCAAAGTTTCAAATTGCCGTAAAATGAACAATTTTCCAGTTGAGCATTTTCCGATTCGGAGCCACGAACTACGATAAAATCGACCCTGAAGCTGTCAGCAAAAGCATAGAAATACGCACTTCAAATTTTTCCTAAGTGTCGAAAATTGAAGAATGATAAATCGTAACTTCCGAGCTCTGTAATTTTTGATACGTTTTCCGGATGGATTCGATTTCTTCTGCAAAGTTTTAGATTGCCATTAAATGAACAACTTTGATGTTGAACTTGATTCGAATCGACGCCTCGAAACACGTGTAAATTACCTCCGAAGTCGAGCGTTTGAACACTTTAAAAACACTTAAAATTTTACTAAGTGTAAAACTTCAAAAGTTATGAACTTCAAATTTCGGCGCTGTATAACTCGAAATCCGGGCATTTCTGGAAAAATCTTCACAGTGACAAAGTCGAAGTACGAAATGCGGCCTTTCCAACGACTATCAATTCACAAACTTCTGACCACAGACGGGCAAAATACAGATGCGACAATATTGCTCCGTGAACACAAAGTACCTTAAACTTAGAAAAATTCTCTAAGTTTAAAATTACTTAAAATGTAAGAAACTTCATTTTTACCCGATTCTTCCGATTTTTCTCAACAAATGATCGCATTTTCTCGAATGTCGACTTTTGACAATAATTTTGACCAAAAATTCCGCCCGGTCAAACTTTGACTCTGTGTTGACTTTCTGATACACGCACTCAAATATCATTTTATCTGTTTGTTCTTGATTTTCTGATAAATCGCGTAGATCGATAAGCCAAATGCCAATGCTTCACAACTCACGGAAGGCCATAGGATCAGTTCGGGTTCAAATATCCGACCACAACACACTGTAGCTTGAAATTGTAATCAGCATCCACCTGATAGACGATCAGAATACCAAAACTTGCGAGATAATAATCAGAAGCTTCTGGACACGCTTGCGTATTGAAATGACGCCTGAATTGACAGAACCTCAAATATTTAATTTTTGAGAAACAAACCTCTTCTTCAGAATTATACAGATTCATACGATTGGAAAATCTTGAACCCATGATCAATGCATGAATGATATGTATGCGGTGCACCTATTAATTAAGTGTTAGCCAATTATTTATAAAAAAAATGAAGAGGGTAAATTTTGGGGTACAACTCATAGCCATAGAGGTAGGTTATAAATCATAAGAATCATAGGCCATGTGCTATGCGAGATACTTTGAATACCGTGTGAGTTCATTCTATCAGTAGACAATGCCAAGCGAAGGTTTCTTGCTTCTTTTCCAAATTCAGGATAATCATTATCAATTTTCATCCACTGTGGAGAATCTGTCGGATGTCGAAATTTTCCATCAATAATTCTTTCATCTGAATGCCAAGTCAAGTCTCTTGAATCGGTTTCACTACGATACATTCGTCTAAATCTCAAAATTATAGGAAAATACCATAAGACTTTTGTCGGAGACAACTTTTTCTTATATCGAGGGGCACCGCGTTTAGGACATTCATTTAACAATGCATACTCGTTTCGAAACAAAACGCAATCTTTTGGACATGCATGTATCTTATCATAGCTCATGCCAATAGAGTACAATATCTTTTTGGCCTCATACGTTCGATTGGGAAGAATATTATCCTCTGGTAGCATATCTTTCATAAGGGATAATAACTCTGTAAAACTTTTATCTGACCATCCATTTCCCGCCTTTAAGTTGTACAACTTTAATACCGCAGACAATCTTGTGAATTTTGTACAACCATTATACAACGGTTTCTCTGCATCGTTTACCAACCTCTCGAATATTTTGGGACAATCATTAAGATCTTCTTCAAGTGTTTCTGCAATCTCTTCGACTTGATCATAATCGTATGTATCTGTGCAATTGTCGTTTGAAGCATAAGTCCTCTTATCCCCCGATTCAACATTCCCATTACTTTTCTCACCATGCATATTCCAACATGTATAACTTATCTCGTAGTATTTCGATAATCGATTGGAATACATCCATGTCTTATCCATATCAACTAATTAGTGCACAAAACAGTATACTGTGTTTCTGTCAAAATGCAAAGTATACACAGAATGGATCCGTATCAAGAAAACGCAACATACGAAAGGCAATTTAAGACAAATTCATCACAATACCAGTAATCTGAGGAAGAAATTTACCTCGGATTTATCGAACTCAAAGAAACACGGAGAATGAGCGTCGTACGTCGAACTAGGCCGGGAAGCGCTGCTAATTCAAAGAAAAGAAAACTTCTATTATAAAAAATAGGATGCATGTACATGAACATTTAACTAAACGACATGAATGAATGTAAGTTAAACTAACATGATAAACCAAATTCAATGCAAGCTATAAATCAAACGTAACAAAATCCGGGCAGCCATGAACAAACTTAGTAACGCGCATTAAAGTTCTATTAGAAAAATAGGATGAATGTACATGAACATTTAACTAAACGGCATGAATGGATGACCTTTTTCTTAAGCAAAAGTCAACATAGTATTATTGTTCATAACATATTCAAAATTTAATAAACACAACGGTTAACATGGTTTTTCAATCAGAAATGAAACAAAAGGTGAGAAATATTATTACAACATGAAAATGAAGTTCTAAATAGGCTTCGAACCTTCAAACAAAATTTCGGGCAGCAACTATGCACATGAACTAGAGCTTGATAATATTGTTTCAATCATGCTTAATATCAACGGTAAACACAAAACAATGTCATAATCGATTTGAACTTTCAAAGTCGAATGCAAGTGAAACTAACATGATAAATCAAATTCAATGCAAGCTATAAATCAAACGTAACAAAATCCGAGCAGCCATGAACAAACTTAGTAACGCGCATTAAAGTTCTTCTCAAACAAGCTCAAAATCAAACGGAAGTTACCCAAACTATGCTACAAACGATTTACTCATTATTCTCAACTTAAACATGTAGCAGCACAAACAAAATCAGAATTAATCACCACAAATTCATTGAAACTTCTCTGGATAACATACTAACAATATCCCAAAATCTTCATCCACTCAAAACCAACAAACAGAAATTATTAACACAAGCACTCTTCATCTACTCAAAACCAACAAACAGAAATCATTAAATTCACCTTTTATTCCATCAGAAATATGCAAGAACTAGAAATTCAACTCCCGATGTATGAGTGTATACAACATTTTATAATTGTTAAACATCTTACATTGTATCAGTAGTACTTTTCATAGTTGCTAGAATCATCTACTTACACAGACACTAAACATGAGACTGACACAAACACTTAAACAATGGGAATAATTTGAGTACATACAAATGATTGAACTAACCACATATGTTGATACACCATCAATCTAAAGTATCAGTACTAAATAGTTTATAAGTAGTTTCAGTAGAACTTTGTGCAATGCTTGCAAACTAGAATGGTAATGTTAATAACTAAACAGCTAGCCATGGCAGACATGCATACAGAGAGATTGTTGGAAACGGAATAGAGAAATAGAACGTAGAAGAATCGAAAACACAACCATGGCAGATGAATTGAAAAATCTGAAACTTACCAAGGAAGACGATGATGGAAGACGAAGAAGACTGAAGACTGAAGACGGTGAACGGCGGCGAGTGCGGACGAACAACAACACAGACGAAGCTTAAGAAGGCCAGGAAGGGAGGTTACACGTAGGAGCAATAGCAGAGGAAGAAGATGAACAGAACGCAGGAAGGAGAATGAGGGAATGAAATCGTATTTAGGGTTATTAATTTTAATTATAAAATAATCTATGAAAGCGCTTTTAAAATCCATTCTAAAGCCCAGATATAAGAGCAATTTTTCCTTCAAAAGCGCTTTCGTATCATAGGCCTATAGCAGCGCTCTTAAAAGCGCTTTCTTAAAGCCACCTATAAGAGCGCTTTTGAAAAGCGCTTTCTAAGGTTAACCTTTAGCAGCGCTTTTCAAAAGCGCTTTCTTAGGTTAGATCTTTCTAAGGCCTTTAGTAGCGCTTTTTGAAAAGCGCTTTTTTAGGGTACCCTATGAAAGCGTTTTATTTAAGCGAAATTTTTTATGGCCTATGAAAGCGCTTTCTCTTAAAAGCGCTTTCGTAGAGGCGCTGCCAAAAATTATTTTTGGCGTAATGAGAAAAGATTTATGTTGAATACAGCAGAGCAGATGTGAGGGGTGCCTAGCAAATTACTCCACATTTAAAATATTATAACAATTTATTCTACTTGGAAGACGCTAATAACATATTTTTAAATTTAAAACATCATGTATTCGCCGAACATTTTATAGAATTTATCGAAATAAGATAAAGATGAAATAATTATTTTTGATTAATTAACAAAAAAAAAATGAAATTTCACTTTTTCAAGATGAATAAATAGAATTAATCCACATTTAACACATTATAACAATACATGTAGGAGCCATCTGAAATATGAAAAATAAGAGAGAATATGAGATGAGAAGTTGAAAAAAATGTGAAAAATGAAGGAGGGATGGGTGTTTATTTATAAAAAAAAAATACATGTAGGAGCCATCTGAAATGGCTCCTACATGTAAACCACAACGAGGAGGCGCCATCCTAGATGGCTTATTCATGAGGAGGAGCCACATGGGATGACGCCTATGTGTTAATTTTAAGTGTAGGAGCCATCTCAGATGGCTCCTATGTGTTATTTAGTCCTGAAAGTTGGTTATTTGCGTAAAAAAAAATTGTATAACCCCTTGGTTTCCCAAACAAACTGAAGTAATAATATTGATATATTACCTCTGTTCATCAAAAAACCGAGTAGTAATAATAGACGCACCATCTAGTAATGAAAATAATAAAATGCCGAGGATGGGATCGAACCCACGTGAAATTAACATAACCCCTC
Source organism: Vicia sativa (assembly GCA_021764765.1). Taxonomy (NCBI): domain Eukaryota; kingdom Viridiplantae; phylum Streptophyta; class Magnoliopsida; order Fabales; family Fabaceae; genus Vicia; species Vicia sativa. The sequence continues at coordinate 184,848,929 of CM038793.1, read as the reverse complement.
GGCGTTTTAATACCCGAGGTGATAAGGGATAATCTTTAATGACAACCTTATTTAACTCGATTTCGTAACTAACATCAAACGCATTTCGCTTCCGACGTTAGATGTGTTTTTTGTAGTAGTTAACCATCCTCAATCGACCATATCTCAGCCCCTTGCCTAATCTTATTAATAGTTTGCCATCACACATACCCTTCAACACTATCATACCTCAACCACCCTTCTTCCTCTCCATAACGCTGAGCTAACACCTTACACCGAAGACTTGTCATTTCCTCCAACATCCTCCAACACTATTTCTCCAATAAAGCATCATTAAATTCCCTCAACCTTCTCCCACGTAACCCTCCATTCTAATTATTACATTTCTTAAGCTATATTCAAATCTTAAACGACATTTATTTTAAAACATAAAGAGTATAAAGACTCGCACATTAACATGCACAATTAATATGGCCGACAATCATTGTCAACACGACATTTACATCCAAAAATAGACCTATACTGACATATTTTGTTCTAACTACCTATCAAATTTATCGTGGTCAACAAAATAGACAATTTATTGTAAGGAAAATAAAACAAATTGAAATATGTAATATGTTAAATTTATGAATATATATATTTTCATGTTAAATATCAATATGTCACTACAACATTTATTGAATCTAGCAACACTTTTTAATGCAACATGTAAAAATTAAAATCAATCAACCATTTTTATAACCATTTTTCTCTCTCTTCTTCTATTTTCATCTTCAACCTGTGCACCAAAATCTTGGTTATAAATTAAAATCAATCAACCAAGCAAAACTACGAACCACGATGACTATGATTTCTTCATCATCTGGTGTGAAACACATAGGCACAAGGTTGCGAAACAAGCGAGTCCACTAACCTTTAACATATTTTTTTATATTGTGTAAACCCTTTGCTTTGTAAATAGATAAAATAAAGCAATTAGGTAAGAAATAAAAGATTAAGAAAATATTCCTTAGACAAACAAATTAAACCCTAGCATAGAAAAGATTTCGGTTGCATACAGCAAAGCAGATGTGAGTGGTGTCTAACAAATTAATCCACATTTAAAACATTATAACAATTTATTCTACTTGGGAGACACTAATAACATATTTTTAACATTTAAAACATCATGTATTCGCCAAACATTTTACATTATAACAGTTAATTCTACATGGAAGAAAACAATAATATATTTTACAATTTAACACAACATGTATTTACGAAATATGCTGACATCAATTAACAAATAAAATGATTTGATTTTATTGTATAGAAAGTGACAATACTCACTCATACAAAAGGTTTCATATTCAAACACATTAATGAATAAGAAATAAAATATCAATCACTACATATCTGCTGAGCTATGAGTTGCGAACTAGGAAATCCAAACTGCATATTCTACAAATATATTCAAACATTATAAGAACAAATAAATAGTGACCTAATTACATATTGTTTGTGGAACAAGTCTTAGCGGCTGAGACTTCTCTAATGATAGTCCAAACTTATCCTCCATGTTGATATCTTGTATTTTCATCCCATCTTCTAATTTCCAGTTAAAACAATTGATAAATGAACCCAACATCAAATGTAACATCTTGGTGGCTAACGGTAAACCAGGACAAACTCTCCTTCCAGCGCCAAATGGTAGAAGCTCGAAATTGTGACCTTTAGCATCAATTTCAGAATTTAAGAATCTGTCTGGTGAAAACAAATTTGCATTTTCCCAAACACTTGAATTTCTACCAATAGCCCACACATTGACCCAAATTTGTGCATCTTTTGGGATTGTGTAGCCATCAATTTCCACATTTGCATTGGCTTTTCGAGGGAGTAAAAATGGAACAGAAGGGTGCAATCTAAATGTCTCTTTTATTATTGCTTGTAAATAAGGAAGCTTAGCAATATCTGTTTCTTCAACTGGTTTTCCTTTGCCAATGATTTGTTCCAACTCTTGTTTTGCTTTTGACATAATATTTTCATTTTTGACCAATTCTGCCATTGCCCATTCAAGCGTAGATGAAATTGTATCCGTTCCAGCAATAAACAAAGTCTGATAAAATCACAACATTCAATTAGTATATATACTTTCGAATATGTGTTATATATGTAAAAGAGACAGTTAGTAACGTACCAGAGATAAATGTGGGATTTTGGCAATGTTCATTTCTTGGCTCTTGTCTTGAGCAATGTTGAGCAAGTTACTTAGCATGTCTTTGTTTGTGTCAAAACCTTGTACTTCCCTCAGCTTCAATCTTTCATCAACTAAACGTTGAAAGATATCAAGGACCTTCTGAGCATGAACAGCGTTACGTCGTTTAATACCTTGTAGATCAAAGTCAAACATATTTAAAGCAGGAAAAAGATCAGCAATGTTTGGTTTTGCACACTCTTTCAATATATTCAAAATTAGCTCCTTGAAATCTTCAACTGAATCACCAGGTTGGACCAAATCTACAGAGAAAATAGTGTTTGACAACAAATTAATTGATGTCTTGAAAACCATATCTCCAATATTAACAGCTTCATTAGCAAGACTAGTTTGATTAATATCGTTGAGACAATCTTTCAGTTTCTGAACCCTGACTCCCTTACTCTCATCAAGTGTTTTGCTAGAGAATAATTGATTATTGCATATTTTTCGTAACTCTCTCCAAAGAGGTGCAATTGGTAAGAACGCCATGTTGTATTTGTGGTGGTCATGAACTTTTACAGCATCGGGAATGGTTCTGTTAGATAACATGTTATCATGTGTTTGGAGTATTTGTTTGGCCATGTTGGGTGAAGATACAACAATGGTTGTTACTTGGCCTAACTTAAGACTCATGAGTGGACCATGAATTTCAGCTAACTTGGCTAAGGATTTGTGTGGCTTTTTTCCTAATTGATGGAGGTTTCCAATAAAAGGAAGTGGTGTAGGTCCTGGTGGAAGTTTGATCGTGTTTTTTGTGCATTTTGAACGTAGAAAATAGAGAGTGAATGCTAATAGAAGTGAGAGGAACATACAACTTAGGAAAAACTCCATCTATGAAACAAAGAGATGTATGGTGTTGTAGCTATTCAGATCTATTATTAGCCTTATATATGCATATGAATGGTATCTGGCAATGCTATAGGAGTCAAATATGGAGGAATTTTTTCTCTTCTAACCTGGTTGGGTCGCCTTTGATAGGAGCCGGCTTTTAAATTATTCAAATGTCAACTGTCTTCGCCATACATAATTAACAATACAATATTGACAATGGTAGAAGACATTCATGTGTTGTGATATGTGTTACTTTTTACATTTGTATTAAATTTATTAGATTATTAATTAATTATGTATTATATTTTTATATTAATATTTGTGAGAAGTTATATGCTTGATTGAATTTAAAATTTTAGATGGTACGTTTACGGTTAGAGATGATAATGCGTAGGATATTATAATACTCGTTCTCAAATTTTTAATTTGAAAAACATCTTTGTGCTGAACTCAAATTCGTGTGAGTATCAACGTTCATACCTGTTTATGTATCTTATGAATATATCAGTACTCGTACCAAGGTGAAATATCATATAATTTAAGTTTTTTTACAATATTAAAAAAATTGTAGATGTTATTGTTGAGTTAAGAAATAAATAAACAATTTTATAATTGATAAATGTACATTTTCAAATATTTACATAAATGACAATATATAAATATGTAGTGCACTGCGGGTATGGGATGAAGTGAATAGTAAGGTATCGCGTATTGTATATAATTTATTATTTTTAACTAAATCATGCATATTATTTGTTTTGTTATGTAGAACTTCGATGAACACAAGTGTGCATATTACATGAAACTTCAGTTGGAAGAACTCAAAGAGGAATTGTGTCAATATTTTATTGAGCAAAGAATCCTATAAGGTATGAATACATTATTGTGTAAAAATGGTTATGAATACATTGTTGTGTGAATACAATACTGACTGTGTTACTATGTTCATATCTTGTAGGACCAGGACCTTGAATATATAATTGATCGTGTTTTGTTCATACATTAGGACTAATTTAGTTATTGTTATAGTTGATTTTGGTAATATTAAAAATATTTGAATTGAATTACAATGGTGTATATATATTTTGGATAACAATGGTATATAATGGTATTTGTATATAATCTCTTTGTTGAAATAACGGGATTAGGATTGTAAATTATCGGTTTATGAATTATAGGTATATGAATTACAGATGTATGAATTACAGGTTTATGAAATAATGCTGCAAAAAATGTCGGTTTAAAAATTATATAAATTTTTGGTTTTCCAGTAAAAACCCTAAGAAAGCGCTTTTCAGCAAAAGCGCTGCCTTAGGCCACCTATAATAGTGCTTTTTGAGTAAAAGCGTTGCCTGGGGTATACAAAAGAAAGCGCTTTTAAAAGCTCTTTCATAGGTAGGCCTAAGGCAGCGCTTTTTATCTAAAAGCGATTTCATAGGTGGCCTAAGGCAGCGCTTTTACTGAAAAAACGCTTTCTTAGGGTGCCTACAGAAAGCATAAATGGCATTCTAAAGTAGGCCTAAGAAAGCGTTTTTCTAGAAAAAAGCGTTGCTAAAAGTCTACTTAAGAAAGCGCTTTTTAGGAAAAAACGTTGCCTTAGATATACCTACGAAAGCGCTTTTGCCTAAACAAAAAGCGTTACTAAAACCTATAGCAGCGCCACCTATGAAAGCGCTTTTAAAGCCGGAAAAAGGCGCTTTTCCATTGCAAAATATTTTTCTTTCGAATTCATATTTGGATCAAACCATAAGTGATTCCCCCGAACAACAATGTCCCATGATTCCTTTGAGGGATTGATTTCCTTAACAAAATCGTTTCTATCAGCATCCATTGCAACAACCTAATACAAAATCGAGAAATCAAAAGATGAAAATATGTAGAGATGAACGAATCAAAAGGACTGTGATTGAAAATCAATGCTTTTGCTCCTATTTATATGCGTTTAATCGAAAGAAATTGATAATGATACCTAGAAAATTGTAGCAACGATTCCATATGACAATATGTTTTGGGAAAAGAAACTAACGATGGCATGATTTGGTACAGGAAAAGAGAGATTAGGTTTGGAAGAGAGAAGATTGATTGAGATTTGGAAGAGAGAAGGTCGATTGAAGCGGCGCTGAATAATGGTTTCTGATACCATTTGGAATTCCAAGGATCACGCTTCTTATGTAAATGATGAGAAACAGGAAAAGAGATATTAATTCAATTTATATTTGGTTATTTATAAATGGATGAGAAACAACATTTATTTGGCCTTTTATGATAAGCAATATTAACCCTACAACTATGATAGCATATATGTAAATTAAAAATATTTGTGATAGCATTTATTCGGCATACATTGACCATACAACTGTGATACCATATATGTAAATTTTAAATAAAATCATATAGAAAACATATCTTTATTCTAAGATTTTGTGATTATTCAATATTTTTTTATAAATTTATTACAAAAAAAAATCTAATTAATTTATATCAAGAAAATAATCATAATTTGAAATTATTTAAATTAAACAGATAAAGTAAATTTTAAATAAAATTATATCGAAAAATGTCATTACAAATTTATATATATACTAGTGTGTACACCCGTGCGAGACGCATGATAAAATTGAAGCAAAATAACTTTTTATGAATGAATATAAATTTTATTAGTAGCTAAAATAAAGATTTAAAAATTTTAAAAGCACACGATCCATTGCCTCAATCAAATCATAACATGTCTTCTTTGCCAACAAACAACAATCACGGTCAAAAAGCACGAAAGTAGCAGAGTCAGTTTCATCAATCACTCTAAGTTTGACACGATACCTATATAATTAAGAAAGTAATCAAATTAGATAATACGATGAAAAAATTATACACCTGCTCATGAATAATATAATGTTTTTAGGACAATCACCTAGGCACAATGGTCCAAACATGCTTATTACATATAGGGTAGAAAAACCTTTTAGAATTTGCAACAACTCTCTTGTTGTAGACACATGCAGCATACCACCAATCATTGCCTCCAATAACATGCTTGATTGTACCTAAAACCACACAAACCATGTCTTATACACACATATAAGTAACAATTATGGTGACTCGTGACCGACAGAAGGCTGTGAACTTCAGACTTGTTTTTTAACCGAAGTAGGTATCGACTGGCTCCTTTGTTAACTCAAAACTTGTAACGAAAATAGAATCAACATAAACGATAATGCAAAGATATTGCTGAACAGTAAATAAAATACAAGTATAGTTTTCAAAAGAAATGACTGAAATGTAAAGGTTTTGCATTGGAATAAAAGTGGTGATTCACGTACATCAAGCACTCTTCTACTCTTTGCTTCCTAACGCTTGGAATGAACAGAGTTTTTGCAAGTGATTTGAGTAAACAAGTGAACACATAGAAATTAAATTGAAATTACTTATTTATAGTATTTACAAAGTAACTTCCCTAAAGAAATCGACGGGTGATATTTGAACTCTAAGGTAATCGCTTCACGAGATGTTGTCACATGTTTGATGCTTAAACAAGTCGGGTGCTGCTGGTAACTAATCAGATATTTTGAATTTTGAACCTCCCCACCTCTGATAAACTCAACAGCTTCTTGCTTACTTCGACATGTACTCTTTTTGGCAAGAAACAATAGCAGAATTCTTCTAAGTTCTTAATCCTTTGTAGTCGACACGACCAAATTCGACCACTTCCTTCGCTTTGTGCGCCTTGGTCGATTCGACCATTTTCCTCACAATTTTAACATTCTTTCCTTTTGGTCGATTCCATTATACCTTGATATTTTCTTCAATCACTGATTTCTCTAATTTGCCAAAACCAACTTTCAAACACTTAGAGTTTCCATAACAATAGAATTGGAGTCAACATCCTCATTGGAAAACAGCCCTTGAGGTACATTCAGCACATCTGGGACAGAAGGTGCTGGAGAAAAGTGTATCAAGATCAACCATTAGAGTCAGCACTTTCTCCCTTAGTTCTCTGGGATGAAAATTAAGAGGCTTATATAGAACCAAAGCTCTAGAGTTTGGATCAGCAATTTCTGAATCAGAGGATTCATCATCAAAAATATCCATGTATTCAACAAGTGGTTTCCACATAGCATTTCTAAGTTGTAGAAGTGGCTTCTCATTCCAGATGTTGTAGGCTGCCTTCTTCAAACCATTCACACACTCAGAAAATTTCTCATAAACATGAGAATAGCACATCTCTTTGAGTTTAAGGGATTCAGCATTGAATCTCCTTCTGAAATTTGTCCATAAATCAGTTGATACAGAGGGACTCAGGTTGTTGGCATAATCATGCTTCAGTAGTTCTAGCCAATTTAGCATCTCTATTTCAAATTTCTGCAAAAGTACACTAACATTTGCATGCACATGTTTGGAAATTCTGTTGAGATTAACTGTGGTTCTTAGAAATTCTGGTGACTCAGGAATTTGTGGATATGGAAGTTCTAGAGTAGGAACAGGTGTAGGTTCAGTAGTTTCTGGGGAGTTAGGAATTGGAAGTTCTGTTGTGATGGTGGTTTGTTCTGTTGAGGGAATGGGTGGAAGTTCTATTGGAATGGTGGTTTGTGCAGTGGTGTGAATGGATTGAAGTTCTGGGGAGGTATGTTGATGAAATTCTGTAGGAGTAGGGGTTGTCGTTGGTTCAGCAAAGGAAGGAGTAATATGTGTGGATGATTTGGGAACTACAAAAAAAATTGTTTTGGGTAGGGGACTTGGAAATTTAGTTTGCATAGGAATATTAATTCCAGGTAATACCCAGGATGGAACATCTGAGTTCCATTCACTATTGTCTAGAGGTGGATAAATAGTTGGGGATGGTGGTGCATTTGGATTAAGTGAGTGGGGAGAAGATACAGGAATTTCCTATTGTAAGCTTTGGGGAGTTATAATTGGTGTGGTTTGTGTCGTAGTGGAGGATGGTGGAAGTTCTGTATTTTTTTTCTTCTTCTGAGACTTTTATGGTCTAGAAGAAGTTCCTATTCCATCAGCTTTCCTCATCCTGATTTTCCTAACAGGGCTTGGAGAATCTATGCCTTGCAGCCAGGCTGGATCAATTTTAATTCCTTTCCTCTTGCAAGTTCTGATATAATTCTGAATAGTCAGCTGATGAGCTTTTGAGTCAAACGCTGGGAAATCAGCAACTAGAACTCTCCTCTTCATGACATAACCTCAAGCTAATGGAGTAGGTTCATCCAGAAGTCTCTCAATGATCTTTCTCTTCAAAAGATTCTTGCCATTCCAGATTTTTAGACATGTAGGATCTATCTCTTTCAGCAATTTAGCATCTTCTAAGTGCGCTATCAGACCATTCTCTGTCAGAATGTTTGAAATCAGTCTGGCCAGAGGTATCTAGTTTCTCTTAGCCTTAGGATTTCAAGTCCTTTCTGCTTCTCTTGTTTCCTTCACATGTAGCCAGAGATGTCGGAACAGAATATAGGGTAAATCCTCTTTAACATTAGTTCCTATACAGAATAGCAGATATTGTTTATCTACATTGATGCAATCTGGTGAACTTGTCTTCTTTCTATGATGTATGCAACCATGAAAAATCTTGGCCCAAATCTTGTAGATGTCCTTCAAATCCTTGATTTTTGTAGAAGCTTCTCTAGAAGTAAATATTTCAGCATTAACAGGTTCCAAATCAATCCTTCCTTCTAGAACTCCAATTTCACCTTCTCCTTATAGACCCAACAATCTTTTGATAACATTCTCAGTGATAGAAATCTCCTTACCCATTACAAAAGAGAGAATGGCTTTAGGGGTGACTACAACGTGAATCCAGAATTCTTTGACAAGGTTTGGGTAAACAGGACCAACAGGACGATCAAAGAAATTCATCCAACCTTGAAATTCAATAGCAGGAAACAGGTTGAATCCATTGTCTTTTAGATTCACCAAATCAATTATCAGTTCACACACAACTTCCAATTTCTCAACAGGAATTAGGGTTGTTCTTTCAAGAACAACATAACGCTCAGATGGTTGAGGAATAGATGGAACGTTGGTTTCTGAAGGATTAGAAGAATGAGTTTCTGGGTTGGTAGTTGTTGGGTTGTTGGAACTTGAAGCCATTGATGAATTTCTGGGTTGAAGATTTCTGGGTTTAGGGTTTTTGAAAAGAGAGAAGAAGAGGCAGAAACGCATAAAACATTTTGAAGAGTGAAAAAGAGAGAAGAATTTTTTAGAAGAGTATTTATAGAGAAGACACATGCAAGTGAAACGTTTAAAAATCAGTTTAAAGAAAATTAAAAATAATTAAGAGACAAATTAATCATCATGCGCATTAATGTAGCGTACAATTAGAGGGATTTCTTGAGATTTGGTGAGATTGCTACAGTTACCTAGAAACATTATGTCAATAGCTAGCACGCGTGTAAGTAACCTATCAGAATTTATGAACACTTGTTCAGCTTCTAGGTTAATAGTGTAACAGTTGTTTGATATGTTGAACTTCTGAACCATACTTGTAATGAAATATAGAAACTATTTCAGAACTTCTATGTATGGCTTCTAATTGAACTTCTCTTATAACTTCTGAAGAGATGTTAATTAGAATGTTCAAAAATAGGACTTCTGACTATATTGAAAGTAAACAAAAATTTCATTCAGGGCATACTTCCATACTTATATTTTTCAAAATGTCTTTAAATCTATCTTTAGAAAGAGGTTTAGTGAAGATATCAGCCCATTGATGGTCTGTATCTACAAAGTTTAAACACAAAATTCCTTTCTGAATATAGTACCTTATGAAATGGTGTTTTATTTCAATATACTTTGCCTTGGAATGTAAAATTGGATTTTAAGAGAGGCAAATTGCATAAGTATTATCACAGAAGATAGGGATCTTACACTCATATAAATGATAGTCTTCTAGTTGACTCTTCATCCAAAGCATCTGAGTGCTACAGCCAGCAACATCTAGATATTTAGCTTCAGTGGTTGAAAGTGCAATGGTGGCTTGCTTCTTGTTGTACCATGAGATAAGATTTTCACCAAGGAATTGACAACTTCTAGATGTGCTTTTTCGTTCTACTCTATCTCCAGCATAATTAGCATCACAGTAACCTACTAACTGAAACTCTTTGGATTTTCTGTAACACAGTCCAACATTAGTAGTACCCTTCAAATACCTTAGAATTCTCTTAACATCAGTTAAGTGAGATTTTCTGGGATCTGATTAGAATCTTGCATATAAACACACACTAAACAGAATATATGGCCTAGATGCAGTTAGATAAAGAAGAGAACCAATCATACCATTGTAGATTTTCTTATCTATCTTCTTACTTACCTCATCTTTTCCCAAATTGCATGTAGGATGCATTGGGGTCTTTGCTTCCTTACTTTCTGATAGTTGGAATTTCTTCAGAAGTTCTTTGACATACTTAGTTTGATGTATGTAAGTACCGTCTGAACATTGATTGATTTGAATTCCCATAAAAAATTTCAATTTTCCCATCATGCTCATCTCAAATTCTACCTGTATAGACTCAGCAAATTCTCTTCCAAGAGAGACATTAGAAGTTCCAAAGAGAATATCATCTACATAAATTTGAAAGATAAGAATATCATTTTTAAATGTCTTTCTGAATAAAGTTGTGTCCACTTTTCCTCTGGTGAAATTCTTTTCTAAGAGAAAATTGCTCAAACGCTCATACCAAGCTCTGGGAGCTTGTTTCAACCCATATAAAGATTTTTTGAGTTTAAAAACATGTTCTGGAAATTTTGAATCCTCAAAACCAAGAGGTTGACGGACATAAAATTCTTCATCTATATAGCCATTTAAAAGTGCACTTTTGACATCCATTTGATATAAATTAATATTATTTTGAACAGCAAAAGAGATTAATAATCTAATAGATTCTAACCTTGCGACTGGAGCAAAGGTTTCATTATAATCAATACCTTCTTGTTGACTACACCCTTGTGCTACCAATCGTGTCTTGTTTCTGACAACTTCTCCTTGCTCGTTTAATTTGTTTCAGAATACCCATTTAGTTCCAATAATATTAAATCCTTTAGGATTTGGAACAAAATCTCACACATCATTTCTTGCAAATTGATTCAGTTCTTCTTGCATGGCAATAATCAAGTCATTGTCTTGAAGAGCTTCATCAATAGAAGTTGGCTCAATCAGAGAAACCAGACCAAACAGTGATTCCTCATTATTCCTTAGAGCAGACCTAGTTCTGATAGTATCATCCTTCTTTCTAATGATGACATCTTCTGGATGTGCAGATGTGATTCATGGAAATCTTCTTTGTGAAGGTTCTTCAGAGGTTCTTAAGTTGTCCAGAACTTCTTCAACAACTGGAACTTTTGAGTTGGCCTTCTGTTATGTTCCTTCAAAGTTTGGTAGATGAACTTTTGTACCTGCAACATTTTCAATCTGCTTTGGCTTTTTTTTGGCCAAGCTTATCATCAAATCTTACTTTGATCGATTCTTCAATGATAAGAGTTTCTGTATTGTACACTCTATACCCTTTTGAGCGTTCAGAGTAACCAAACATAATACATTTCTGTGCTTTAGAATCAAACTTGTTCAGATGTTCTTTAGTGTTTAAAATATAACAAGTGCATCCAAATGGATGAAAATAAGAAATGTTGGACTTTCTGTCCTTCCAAAATTCTTAGGGAGTCTTTTCAAGAATAGGTCTTATAGAAACTCTATTCTGAATATAACACGTTGTGCTCATAGCTTCTGCCCAGAAGTGTTTAGCCATATTGGTTTCATTGATCATAGTTCCGGCCATTTCTTGTAAAGTTCTATTCTTTCGTTCTACAACTCCATTTTGCCGGGGAGTTCTAGGACAAGAGAAATCATGAGAAATTCCATTTTCTTTAAAATATTTTTCAAAAAATTGATTTTCAAATTCACCACCAGGATCACTTCTAACCTTTATGATTCTAAACTCTTTTTCATTCTGAACTTGGTTACAGAAGTCAAAGAACACAGAATGTGACTCATCTTTGTGTTTTAAGAACTTTACCCATATCCATTTTCTATAGTCATCTACAATGACTAATCCATACTTCTTGCCTCTAATGGATGCAGTTTTCACTGTTCTAAATAGATCAATATACAGAAGTCCTAATGGATTAAAGGATGAAACAACATTTTTAGGTTTAAAAGAAGGTTTTGAAAATTTTCCCTTCTGACAGGCTTCATACAGAACTTCTGATATGAACTTCAAATTAGGAAGTCTTCTGACCAGATTGAGTTTGTTAATTTTATAAATATTTCTCATACTAACATGTCCCAATCTTCTGTGCCAGACCCATTGTTCATCATTTACTGACAGAAGACATTTTACATTTTGTGATTTTAAATCAGAAAGATTAATTTTGTATATGTTGTTATTTCTTGTGCCAGAAAAGAGGATTGACCTATCCTTTTGACTTACAGCTCTACATGAATTTTGATTAAAGATAATTTCATAACCATTGTCACGTAATTGACTTATGGACAATAGATTATGCGCTAATCCTTCTACTAATAGAACATTAGAGATAGAGAGAAGGTTATTGTTTCCAATAGTTCCAGAACCAATGATTCTTCCCTTTTGGTTACCTCCAAATTTTACTTCACCTCCAGGTTTAAGTTCCAGGCTTTGGAACATAGACCTTCTTCCCGTCATATGTCGTGAGCATCCAAAGTCCAGGTACCATGATTGGTGTTTCAACCTCACCGTTAAGGACATCTGCAACATAGATTATTTTTTCTTTAGGTACCTATATCTTTTTGGGTCCTTTCTGGTTAGAGTTTTTAAGGTTCTGTTTGAACCTTGGTTTAGCATAAAATCTTTCAGAATAAGAAGTGTATTTTATATCATGTGTGTGACCATAACTGAACTGTTTGTACAATGTTTTGTATGTAATAGTCATTTTATCAACAAATTTGGGTTGATATGCTTCTTTCCCTCTGGGAGTTTCATATCCAATTCCCTTTCTGTTGTTTCTACTAACTCCATAGATCATTGAAGCCTTCTTTATTCTATCTACGTTTTTAGTCAGAAACTTCTGAAATCCATAGTCGTATTCTTTAAGAATATCTTTTGAACTTGAAGCAGTATCTGAACTAGGGATTTTTTAAACTTTTTGAAAATCATCTTTAAGTTTAATGTTATTTTCTTTAAGTTCAGCATTTTTTCTTCGAGTTGTTCAATCTCAGATACAAGACTCTTTTTGAGTTTCTTGTAATTGATCTTGAGCTGACTATTATTTTCCAAAAGTTTTGATAGATTATCTACCAGTTCAGCACGAGAGAATTCAAAAAATACCTCATCAGGTTCTGATTCAGATCCCGAGTCATCTTCTTTTGTGGCCATAAAATCTAGCTTGGCATGCTCATCTTCTGAGTCAGATTCAACTTCAGAAGATTCTTAGTCGTCCCATGTGGCCATCATTCCTTTCTTCTTTTCAAACCTTTTCTTTGGTTTTTCTCTCTGCAACTTGCGACATTCACTTCTGAAATGTCCATATTCTTTGCATTTATAGCATGTGATGTTTCTTTTAATGAACTTCTTGTGTCCAGAAGATTTTCCTCTATTGTAACACGGTGGGAGAACTGACTTGTTTGTTTTTCTTTTTAATGTAAATGTTGCGGATAGCAAGAGTTTCCACCGACTTTTCTTTTATCCAATAAACGGAAGGTGAAAAGAATAGGAAAATACCTTCGTTAGATTCTGAGTACGGGAGGTAGTTACGAAAAGGGAAGATATTTGCACTCTTTCCATCCGTAGTTATCTACGGCTCTTAGTTGCTTAGCTCACTTTTGAAAATTTGCTTTCTTTGTTTGTGTAGTTTAAAAATGTATTTGAAAAGGCATTTCGCTTTTACTTCGTAATGATTCTCATTAGAATGTATACGAAGTGTTTGGAAATGTTGGTTTAAAAGATGTTTAACTTTGTAATGATTCATGCTGGAATGTATACAACGTGTCTGAAAAGTTTTTGAAAAGTGTGAGGTGTGAAAAAGTGTTTTGATTGGATCAAGCAATAGAGTCTTATTACCTACTCAGAATGGTCGTTTCCATGTTATTTTTCCTTCTCCTTTCGAATAAGGCTATCCATACCATTAGTTGGCAGGTAAGTTTATTCGTTTTGATGTGAAGGGACAATCGAAGAGTCATCGTATGGTCATAGAAGGCAACATGTAAGGATACCTTTAGCAATTTGTAGGGACGATCATCACTTTTCGTAGGCAACAATCGAGGGACGATATCATGTATTCGTAGGCAACATCGAGGGTCATCGAGGGACTATGATCTTTGTATCGAATGGGCTATGATGATATTATTCGTAAGCGTCTTTGCTAATGGTATCCCTACGTTCGAGGGACATGACCATGTTATTCGTAATGGAAACAAGATAGGATACTCTAAGGGGTGTGCAAGTGTGAAGAGTGTGTTATATTCAGATATTTATCTTGAGATTAGAGGTGATCCAGGGTTGATTTTAGTCTTTAGCATGTAAACCCTAATTAACTAGCTGTTAATATGTGCAGAAAGTAAAATGTGGAAATGCAAATCCTACGCTATTACATGGATTTGGGGCAGATACATAATAGGAGTGCGGAAAGTAAAGGCAAAAATGTAAATCTACGCTATTACAAAAAAATTGTGCGATCTATACATCTTTTCTAGAATTGTAAATGTAGAATAGCAAATAAAATAATCAGGATAATAGGAAATATGTTAGTGAAAATGTTTCGGAAATTAGTAAAAAAGGTTTTAAGTTAGTAACCCTAATTACTAGAAAAGAAATTATTTTTTTGTGATTTTTGAAAAGGTTTTAATTAATTTTGAAAAGAAAATTAAGGAAAATAGAAAAAAATAAGGAAATAAGAAAAGTTAGAAAAACGAGAAAAAGGGTCAGCAAGGATCGAGCCCCAGAAATTGCGCTTCATACTTCTATCAGAAGTTACTTCTGTCAGAAGTTGCACTTGCATGCTTCTAACAGAAGATACTTCTATCAGAAGTTACTTCTATCAGAAGTTGTACTTGTATGCTTCTGTCAGAGGTTGTGTTCCATAAGTTCTTTCCCAGAACTTCTAAGTTCATCTTTTGCTCAATACGGTGTAGCGTTTCATTCTAACACCTGAGTCAGAACATCTGCTAAAAAATAATAAATAGGTCAGGGTATCAAGTTTATCAGAGGATCATATCATCAGAGGATCATATTATCAGAGGATCCAATCAAAAGGCAACATTTTGCCACGCGAGAGTCAGAGTCTCCCTCTGAAAACCCTTGACAATCGTGGATGGGGGTTTCCACCTTCTTCTCTGATGAAGGGTTTTTTAAAACTTGCAATAATCTATCAAAAAATGAAAACAAATAGTCTAGATTGAATAATTAGGATGCTACGAGTTCAATGGTGGTTTTATATTGGCCTAAAACTGCCTTTAAATAGAAATACAAAGCTTAACAGTTCTATGCCCTAACTATGGCAAATCACGATTTGGCCATGAAAAACTTGTAACGATGGCCCGGACCTGCTCTAATGAACCTCAAGAAACGATTAGCATGGTTAGTTTAGATCAAAACATCATAAAAATAGAAATACGAATTTAAGAAAAAACATGTAATAGAGCTTCATGATGCATGCAATTCAGGATGTTCTGGTCATGGATTTTGATCCATACTTACCCTATGTTACCTTAGGAGCACGATGGAGTGCTTGGAATTTCTTGAGGACAGCTGGAACTAGGGTTTCGATTATGCAACTTTCTCTTGAGAGTTTGAACAAGAACCCTAGTTTTTATGGCTTCCAAACTCGTCCTCTTTTGTGTTTGAATGTGCTATGTATATATAGGGCCAGAGATTAGGTCAAGACTTGAATGAAAAATATATCAACTTGAATGCAAAATATTTGATTGAAATATTTTAGCAAATTCTTCCAGTTTTGGCTCAATCTTGTATTAATACATGGTGCACGAAATTTTCAGATAGCATGGGTTATCTTGGACCTCAATACAAGTAGAAATCAATCTCAACTCATCTTAACTCTTACCTTTGCATTTTATTTAATTAAAATTGAATTTAAATCATTAAATTCAAAAATAAATAAAATAAATACAATATGGGTGTGAACTTGAGTTTTCAGGACATGGATAATGTCAAGATTAAGTTTGGATCATGAAAACTTAGGCCGATTTGGAAAATATTTGCATTTGCTAAGTATTTCTCTTCATGCACCTCCTTAAAAATGTCAAACTTGCACAACTTGTATCTTACTCAATTTTCAACATTTTTAAGTGTTCTTGGACTTCTTAGAAATCTCAAGATGTCCTATAAACACTCATTTTGGTTTCATCTTCATTGAAGTTTCCATGTTCATGTACACTTCTTTGCAAAAAGATGACTTTTGTTGACTTTTAGAAGGACCTCAAATGGTTTGATCCATAACTCTCAAATGAAGCATTTTTGGCCAAAGCTTGTGAGACATGAAGTTGTAGATAATTTAATTCCCTCCAAAATGAGCTTTGATGGAAAAATTTATGTTAAAATATGTGAAAGTTATGCCTGGTCAAAGTTCTGTTGACTTTTCGTTCAAAAACTCTAACTTGGAAACTTTGACTTTTGATCAAATCCTGAGTTTTTTTATGATTCATGGTCAAACCTTGATCATATGATGAATATGACTTCAAAATATTGATGTTGACAAAAAATTATGAAGTTTGACTGTATGTTGACCACAATTGACTTTTTGTCCAATACAATTGATTTTCGACCATCTGAGCACTTGATTGAGCAAACTTGAGCTATGAGGCTTGAAACTTGACGTGGTGATTCCTTGAGACATGTGATGAGGTATGATTACCACTTGAGGTATTAGAACTTGATTTTGTATTGAGAGAAGAAAAACCCTAGTTGTGGGTTGATTGCTTAGGAGAGGGTTCATCTAGTCAACCCTTGAGAAATTCTTGAGTATGGAGATGTGGATTATCTTGAGAAATAGGAAGGAAAATTTTGGGGTATAACATCTATCTTCAGATCTTCTGTGGTTTCTGAACTTCTTTTGCTTGTGTTTCCACATTTGATTTATCCTTCTGGAAAGCATAGATAGCTCATCTTCTTTTGACTCTGAATCTTCAGAGCTTCCATTTTCAGCTTGAAAAGCATTAACATCAATTTTTTTAGTATATTTCAAAGCAACTAACTTACCTTTATTTTGAGGCTCAAATTCATCAAGCTCTATTTCATGACTTCTCAGCGCGTTGATGAGTTCTTCTAAGGAAATAACGTTCAAATCTTTTGAAACTTTGAAGGTTGTCACCATTGCCACCCATCTTCTGGGTAAGCTTCTGATGATTTTCTTTACATGATCAGCCTTCGTGTATCCTGTATCTAGCACTCTCAGACTAGCAGTTAAGGTTTGAAACCTTGAGAACATTGCCTCAATGGATTCATTTTCCTCTATCTTGAATGCCTCATACTTTTGGATAAGCGCCAGAGCTTTAGTTTCCTTGACTTGAGCATTTCCTTCATGTGACATTTTGAGTGACTCAAAGATATCATATGTTGTGTCTTTTTTTGTAATATTTTCATATTCTATTTTTGAAATAGCATTCAACAGAATATTTCTTGATTTATGATGATTCTTAAAATCTGTTTTCTGTGTTTTATCCATTTCTTTTCTTTCTATCTTGTTTCCTTCATTGTCTAATGGGTGTTTGTAGGCATCCAAAACCATATCCCAAAGATCAGGATCATAGCCTAGAATAAAGCTTTCTAATTTATCCTTCCAGTATTCAAAATCGTCTCCATTAAATATAGGAGGTTTAGTAGTGTTGTTGTTGTTGTGATCTGTTGCCATTTGTGTTTTCCTTCTGGATCTTTATCTGACACTGTTAAGTGTTTGCACCCAGAACCAAAAGCTCTGATACCAATTAAAGGCTTAGAAAACACTTAGAAGGGGGGGTTTAATAAGTTTTTCCCTTTAAAATTTTTTCTTTTACTTGACAACAAGACTAAACACACAAGGATTTTTATCCTGGTTCGTTTGAAACTCAAACTACTCCAGTCCACCTATCAAGGTGATTTCTCCTATCTCAACAAGGACTTAATCCACTATAATCAAAAGATTACAACTGCACAACCAACTTTTGTGACTAACGATAATGCACAAGCTAACTTCAAGTGACTAACACCTCTAAGACTTAACTAGTCCTAGCCCTCTTGAGAAATCTGACCCAACTGGTCTCTCAAGGAACAATTACACAAGAACTTCTAGACCAAGTGTTTACAACTGCTTCTTAAAAAGCTTTATCACAAAAGTGATTTTTCCACAAGATGATTAAGCTCAAAACTTAGAAATAGACTTCACAGAATAATGATTTCAATTTTGGCAGCATAAGTTCTCTATGAATGAAATGTTATATTTCTTCTTTGAATGTTGAACTTTATATAGAAGTTCTAGATTTTGTCCATTGCAACGTTTGCGTGTCTTGGGTACTGGAAAGTGTAATTAAGATTTGTTTAGCTTCGCGTGTTTTGTTTACTCAATGAACCTTGAAAGTTGAACCACTCAATTATTTCAGTCGTCTTAGCTTAGTAGGGTAACGTTTCTGTAGCAAACTTTGTCTTAGAAGATGACGTGGATCGATACCCGAAGCACAACAGGGAAGTTGTCCACATTTTGCCAACCACTACCCCCTTAGAGTAATCAGCACGAAGGATTATTCTGACTTTCTCTTATTATCAACAGCAACTACAGAGTCTAGCGTACGACTCAGTTGCCTTGGATGGCATCTTAAGCCCATCTCCGACTACTTGTCAACATTTTTCCACTGTCAGAATGCTGCATATTTGGTTAAAAAACCAATACAAACCAATAACTTCATTCAAAGTTGAGCATGAAGTCTAACATACGACTCCCTCCGGATGGCATCTTAAGCCCATCTCCATGCTCCTTCCGCTTCCAGAAACGTCTACGGAGCCTAACGTACGGCTCACTCCCCAGCATCGATCTTTCCAGATGGCATCTTAAGCCCATCTCCGCCAATTCTCCTATTCAAACAACAATCTCGAGTCTAGCGTACGACTCATTCCCCAGCAAAGTCTCCAACTTCTCCAAATGTCATCTGTAAGCCCATTCCCACATCATCATCCATCAACAGCGAGTGCAAATTTTCAGGTGTACTCGGGTGTTCAATCATCTTCTACCTCCAGGTCACGAAAGGCGAACATGCCAATCTAACTCTTCCAGTACAAGAAGATTGAACAGGGGCAGCTATCATACCCCAAAATTTGCCCTCCTATTCCTCAAGACATTTCATACATCTATACTCAAGGATTCCTCAAGGGTGGATCAGACAAACCCTCTCCTAGACAATCAACCCAAACTAGGGTTTGGCAATTCTCAGATCCAGATGGACTTCCAACACTTCCAATGATCATCATGCCTCCTCATATGCTTCAAAGATCCTCCATGTCAAGTTTCAAGCCTCACAAGTCAAATTTCCTCAGACAATTGCTCAGATGGTTGAAAATCAGTTGTATTGGACAAAAACTCAACTGTGGTCAACATACAGTCAAACTTCCTGATTTTTGGTCAACATCCTCATTTTGAAGTCACATTCATCATTTGATCATGGGTTGATCATGATTCATCAAGAAAACTCAAGATTTGTCCAAAAGTCAAACTTTCCAAATTAGGGTTTTTCAGTGAAAAGTCAACTGAACTTTGACTGAGCATAACTTCTTCATACTTTCTCAGAAATTTTTCCACCACCTCTCATTTTGAAGGAAATTCAATTCTCTACAGCTTCATGTCTCACAAGAATGTTCAAAAAAGGCTTCATTTGGAAGGTATGGATCAAAACATTACAGGTCCTTTTCAAAGTCAACAAAAAGTCAACTTTTTGTTTTGAAGATTTATTGAGCATGGAAACTCCAATTGAGATGAAACCAAAGAGGTTGGTTAGAGGACACCTAGAGCTTTCTAAAAAGTCCAAGAACACTCAAAAATATGGAAAATTGAGCAAAATACACATTGCACAAGTTGGGCATTTTTGAAAAGGTGCACAAAGAGAGATACTTGTAAAAATCAAAAATTTTGCAAATGGGCCTAGTTTTTCTTCATTCAAACTTGTTCCTTAGACAATTTGGAACATCCAAGCCCAATGCCACGAATTTTAACTTTATTTTTCTATTTAATTTGGATTTTATTCATTTAAATACAAATTAAATTAAAAAATAAGGTATAAAATCAAAATTAAATGCAAATTGATTTTTTCTCTCATCCTTGAGGTCCAAGCAACTCACCAAAAGCTGTCAATTTCGAAATTGGTCTTGATTTGGCAAGGAATTGATGAAAATTGATCAAAAAAGATAAGATTTGATTTTGTACAAAATCAAATAATCTTTGCATTGATTGATGATTATTTGTTCCTCAAATCAGCTCAATTTTCATCCATTATAAATATACAATGCATATCACACAAGAAAGAACAGAAAAATTGCCTCAAGAACCCTAACCTAAACTCAAAAAAAACCGTGCACTACAAGTCACTAGCAGCCCTGGTTCTAGCTTGTTTCAATCAATTTTGAGCATTCCATCGTGTTCCTTGGGTTGTTTAGAGTCGATCCAGACCTTTACAAGTTTCAAAAACATCAAGAATTAAGCAAATACGATTTCGGTTTGTCACACTTTTTCAAAAATTGAATTCTGTTTATCATGCATTTTTAACATGTTTTGTTGTTTTTTTTGTGTTTAGAACGAAGCTTGGAAACTTTCTGGATAATTTAATTGCATTTCCATGGCCTGAAACACGAATCACCATGATTACGGTTTTCTGAACCAGTTTGGGGTTTTCCTAAATCGGTTAAATTGGACGAAAAGACCACCACCATCATGTTTAGAATGTCATTTACAATCTGTCATACCCCAAAATTTGCCCTCCATCTTCTCAAGACATTCCATACATCCATACTCAAGGATTCCTCAAGGGTTGATCAGACAAACCCTCTCCTAGACAATCAACTCAAACTAGGGTTTGGTGATTCTCAGATCAAAATGCATTTCCAACATCTCCAATGTTCATCATGCCTCCTCATATGCTTCAAATGTTCTCCATGTCAAGCTTCAAGCTTCACAAGTCAAGTTTCCTCATACAATTGCTCAGATGGTTGAAAATCAGTTGTATTGGACAAAAAGTCAACTGTGGTCAACATACAGTCAAACTTCAAGATTTTTGTCAACATCCTCATTTTGAAGTTACATTCATCATTTGATCAAGGGTTGATCATGATTCATCAAGAAAACTCAAGATTTGCTCAAAAGTCAAACTTTCCAAATTAGGGTATCTTAGATAAAAGTCAACTGAACTTTGACTGAGCACAACTTCTTCATACTTTCTCAGAAATTTTTCCACCACCTCTTGTTTTGAAGGAAATTCAATTCTCTACAACTTCATGTCTCACAAGAATGTTCAAAAAATGCTTCATTTGGAAGGTATAGATCAAAACATTACAGGTCCTTTTCAAAGTCAACAAAAAGTCAACATTTTGTTTTGAAGATATATTGAGCATGGAAACTCCAATTGAGATGAGACCAAAAAGGTTGGTTAGAGGACTCTTAGAGCTTTCCAAAAAGTCCAAGAACATTCAAAAATGTGGAAAATTGAGCAAGATACACTATTCAGAATTTGGGCAATTTTGGACAATTGCATAAAAGGACATTTTGGTCAAAATGCAAAGTTTTCCAAATGGGCCTATAATCTTTTGATCCAAACTTGTTCATGACACTATTTGTGACCCATAAATGCTTGGCCATGGCAATTTTCTATTTTATTAATTTATTTTTGAATTTTAAACCATTTAATTCAAAATTAAATTATATAAAATATGAAAATAAGATATTTTTTCAAGATGATTGGATTTTGATCAAACTTGAGGTCCAAGGAAGCCCAAAATTCATACCAAATTCGTGCATGATCATACATTTAAGAGAAAATCAAATTTCTTTCAAAAATTTGATTTTATTTGAAAATCATTGAATGCATTCCAAATCAAATCTTTTTGCCTTGTTTTTCCTCTCTCAAATCCCTCTATAAATAGCCAGCAAGTTCACAAGACAAGGGGACAAAACCCTAGCTCAAAGCATAACCCTTATTTTGCCAAATTTTTTCAAGAATTGTCAATATTCGAATTTTATTTTCCAGCCACATTCAGCCCTCAAAAACCACTCCATTGTCTTCAGGAGGTAAGTTTGAGTAAGTACACACCCTTGCCAATGGTTAAAACAAGCTGAATCGATGCATATACATTCATACATATTCAAAACTTTCTTGATTTTGCATTTTTAACATTCGTGTGTTTTAATTGATTCTAACTATTCTGATGTGTTCATTCATGAGGTTCCATGGATGAGATCTGGGCAATCGTTGTTAAGTTTGAACGTCCAAAACATGAGATGCCATACCTAGGGTTTCCAAACTGTGAAGCTTCGAACTGACTCATATAAGCATTTTCAATAGAAACTGATGGCACCATTGGACTCGCATCCATCGAATTAGGTGGGAAGGGTGGTCCTTTGCTTTTTATTCGCGCTATTTTGTAGGTTCAGGGATCGTAGCAGCCGGAGAAGACGACCCGAGCTAGGGCTCCGGCGTCGTTCGTTGACTGGGATGAAGACCGGCGAGGCTGGCGTGGCACGATGGCTTGCTCTGATTCGCTCGTTCACGCTGACTGGGGTCCACGCACGCTGACTCGTTTTCAAACCTCTCCCTGACGCGTCATCATTCAAATGCAATTGTTTTCAACTTTTCCAACACCAAAAGCCAAGTGTTCCAGTGGTAAAGGCGCTCACTGTGCAAGGATACCCTCCAGGGTCATGAGTTCTAATCTCCCCAGGACCGGTTCTATTTTTCTTTTACAAACTTCAAACTTTTTTTTCATATTTTCATATTTTCATATTATTTAATATTTTTGCATTCATTTTAATTTATTTCTACAATTTTTATCATGCATTAAAAATTGTCAAAAATATTTTTCCTTTTGCATTTATTTTCATAAAATGTTTATTTAATTTATAAAATTAAAAACTATTATTTTGCATGCATATTTATTTTTATTCCTAATTAATCATTTAAATCACTTTTAATTAGTTTTTAATTATTAAATCTTTTCCAAAAAATCCCAAAAAATTATTTTAGCATATTTATGTTATTTCCAGCATGAAATATTTTTCTCATTCAAAAATTTGCATTTTTACTAACATTTTTCTCTTATTCGATTTCTCTCGTATTTTCCGATTTCTCATCTTTTCACAGGTTATCCCGTTTCGGACGATTTCTCTTTATCGTTTTCTTTTTTTTTCAATAATGTAACTGCTTATGGGATGTAATAGTTTTAATTAGGGCTTTTATTTTCCGCAAGTTTAAATTATGTATCTGCCCCGAAGCCATGTAATAGCGTAGGATTTATCTTTCCGCATTTTACATTTCTGCATTTTAATTTCCGCACCGTATAAACTGCTAGTAATTAGGCGTGTATGGCAAGATAAAATTGACCATAGCCCACTCTAACTTCAAAGATAACATATCTGAATTTGACACACTCTTTCACACATGCACCCCTTAGGGTCATTCTCTCTCGTTGCCTTTACGAATACAAATGGTCATGTCCCTCGAACGTAGAGGTATCCTAGCACCGTTGCCTTCAAAACAAATCATCATAGTCCCTTCGATACAAAGATCATAAGACCCACGATGTCGCCTCCGAATACATGATCTTGACCCTCGATTGTCGCCTACGAAAAATGATGATAGTCCCTTCGAATGTGCTAGGATACTTCCTACAAGTTGCTTTCTATGACCATCCGATGTCCCTTCGAATGTCCCACTTACATCCAACAAATAGAGTTACCTACCAACTAATGGTATGGATAGCGCTATTCTAAAGGAAAGTAAAACAATACGAAAACGACCAATTCTGAGTAGGTAATAAGACTTTTAGTTGCTTGCTCAAATCAAACACTTTTGCACCTCACACTTTTGTCAAAGTTCAAACTCTTTTCAAAAACGAAACATTTCCGAACACTTTGTATACATTCCTACATGAATCATTACAAAGTCAAAGCGAAATGCCTTTTCAAAACATTTTTTCAAACACACGAAAGCACAATTTTAAAGTGATCTAAGAGCAACTAAGAGCCGTAGATAACTACGGATGGAAAGGGTGCTAATACCTTCCCTTTTCATAACCTTCTCCCTTACTCGAATCTAACGAAGGTCTTTTTCTACTTTTACCTTCCCTTAATTGGATAAAAGAAAAGTCGGTGGCGACTCTTGCTATCCGCATATTTGCGATACAAAACCTACAAAGTCAGTTCACCGTGTTACGTGGCGACTCCGGGAGACACCCTAAAAGAGAGAATTACCTTAGGGATTTCTAGATCATTTTTACTAATTTTTGTTTGACTTGCTTGCTTTATCTTTAAGGGTTGCTTGGGTATTATATTTGTGGGGGATCCTACACCCGGATCTGGGTTTCCTTTTAGGTAAGTAGCAATAAATCGTCGCGACCGTTAGACGTATATCAAAACGGTCAACATGATGGCTACGTTAGTGTGACACTTTGGATGTCCTGATACTCTTCATTTCCAAGTTGAGGATAGTATTTGTCTTCTGCGTGGTGTCATCAAGCACTAACTAAACTTTTAGAACCTTAATTGACCCATCTTGGCCATTAGAAGGTAGTGAGATGGCCGACTTTGGTGTAGACCGAGGTTGGTTGATACTCGATGCTACGCTCATTGAGATCAGACTTTTGGGATATTTTCGGTCGACCACTTGGTAGTCGTATTGAAATAAACGCCTACGAGAAAGATCAATGATGTGAGATTCCTAGAACCCGGTTACTATTATAGGACAGGATGAACCAACTCAAACTTTTGGTAGGGTAATCACCTATACCTCTTGCAAGCCTTAAACCTAGGCTCATTGTGTGAATTGTTTGTGTGTACCAAACATGACATCATGACATCATTTGCATTGCATATCATTTCTAACTATTTCAAGGACCTAGGGATTTATCTTTGCTCTGTTTTGTAGGGTATTATGGCTTCTAGAAAGACTATCCGAATCAACTTCATGGGTATACCTTCTCAGCTCATAGAATTGGTTTCAGAAATTCTCGACCATGCTCAGTTCATCAAAAGACATGGTTGTCTACTTGATTTGGTTATCTCCGGTTTTGAAGAATATATGATGCATGTCCTATTCCAGTTCTTCGATCCGAAACACCATTGCTTTACATTCCCAGATTATCAGTTAGTCCCTACCTTGGAAGAGTTCTCTAAGCTACTTGGGATACCTATTCTTGATCAAATGCCATTCACCGGTTTGGAAAAGGCCCCTAAGTACGAAGACATTGCATCAGCCTTACATCTAAAGCGCTCAGACGTTGAAGCCAATTGGGAAACAAGAAGCGGAGTTAAGGGTTTACTTTCCAAGTTCCTAATTAAGAAAGCCCGAGAATTCCTCAAAGTTATGAGTTTCCATGCATTTGAAGATATTGTGGCCTTGCTGATTTATGGTTTGGTTCTATTTCCTAATTCGGATCAATTCATAGATGTCAACGCCATCAAGTTGTTTCTTACCCGTAATCTCGTGCCTACTTTACTTGGGGATGTCCTACATTCTCTCCACACTCGTACTACTAAGAGACAAGGAACTCTCATGTGTTGCATACCGTTACTTTCCAGGTGGTTTATTTCGCACCTTCCTCCATCAGTTTTGAAGAACGAACAAAGATTGAAGTGGTCTCAAAGACTAATGTCACTCTCTCATTCAGATATCCGTTGGTGTCTTTTCTCTCAAAAGGACTTCACTTTCATTGAGCGTTGTGGAGAATTCCCTAATGTACCACTACTTGGTATAAGGGGAGGTATTACTTACAACCCTTCCCTAGCTCTACGTCAGTTTGGTTTTGCCCGAAGAGATGGTCCGCATGATATGCTTCTCCAAGATATTGTGTTCGACTACAACCACGATCTCCAGAATTACCGACGAAGGTTCATACACGCTTGGGGCATGGTAAAGAAGACTGATACCAAGACTTTGGGGCACCAAAACTCCATTCCTTGGGAACCTTACCAAAAATGGGTGCGAGCTCGAGCTCAAAACCTCATGATGCCATTCACGCTTTTTTACCAAGAATTATGGAACTGTTGCTATAGGTGACGTACCCTATACTGTTCTTCATCCTGACATGCCTACTGATTTTGAAGACTTGAAGAGATCCTGGATTCAGCTCAAACAAGAAAGGGATACCTTTGAAGCTCAGTGTTATGCAAGTGAGAAGAAAGTACTAGAGCTGACAAAGCTACTTCACGAGGAGCGAAGCATCAACGCCTATCTCGGCACCAAGAGGAAGCGCCCATGGGAGACTTAGAGCTTTAGGATTTATATGTTTTCTTTTATTTGTTTGAACTATCTTTTGTACTTAAAAAGAAAAAGAATAAAAAGAGTACTAATAAATGTTTGTTCATTTCTTGTCTAACAAATTTAAATCTCTAAGGTCCTTGAAAACATTGCATTGCATCCGCATAAACATTGCATATCATAGCATAACATTGCATCACAGGTACATTGAAGATTGGTTTTCTCATTTGCTCGCTATTTATTTTAGCAGAAATGGCTCTTGAACAGTCTGTCAAAGATCTTCAAGCTCAGAATGCTCGGTTTGATGTTTACCAGCTTGGTCCAAGGCCAAGAAGATTTGAAGAAGCTCATCAACAGGAAGAAGAAGGTTGTTGGTCTTCTCATCATGGGCAGACGCTACAAAGGTGGTCCTAGAGTGGTTAGTCGAATTGAGCTCTCTGAAGGAAGTGTCAAGAAGGAGGATGAGCAAAGTAACAAGGGTGATGGCGAAGGAAGCCAGCATGAGCCTGAAAAAGACTATGATGATGGCCAATACTCTGATGGAGATGACAAGTACAAACAACTTGAAGACCGTCTGAATGTTGTGGAAAACCTGAAGATGTCCGGGCTGAATTTTGATGATCTGAGTCTTGTCCCCGGTGTTGTGATTCCTCCCAAGTTCATAGTTCCAACTTTTGCTAAGTATGACGGCATGTCTTGCCCTAAGCTGCATTTGAAGTCCTATGTTCAAAAAATCAACCCCCACACTGATGACAGAAAGTTGTGGATGCACTATTTTCAAGAGAGTCTGTCCGGAACTCAATTGGAGTGGTATTATCAGCTAGAGAATGACCGTATCCGTACTTGGAGTGATTTGGTAGATGCTTTCTACAGACAGTATGAGTACAATGTTGAATTGACACCCACTCGCATGCAACTACAAAGCATGTCTATGGGTCGTGATCTGAAGTTCAAGGAGTATGCTCAGAAATGGAGAGATCTAGCAGGAAGAGTTCAACCACCCTTGTCCAATAGGGAGTTGGTTGATATGTTTATGGGAAGACTGACAGGCACGTTCTTCAATCATCTGATTAGAAACTCCTCAGCCGGATTCACCGAGCTGATATTGACAGGCGAGCGTATTGAAGCTGGTATCAAGAGTGGAAAGATTCATGTAGAATCATCATCAAACGCTGCGAAAAGATCTTTTGGCGGTAAGAAAGAAGCTAATGCTGTGTATGGTCAGAAAAGCCGAGCCAAGACCGACCGTGCTCAATCTGTGGGGGCAGTTGTGATCTCCAATCCTACATCAAGACAACCTCGGTGAGACAACGCGTGAGCGGCGCCACGAGCATTGAAGATCAACATGCCATTGTCGCAAGCCTTGCAACACATGTTGAAAGCAGGGCTGATTACCTTGAGGGATCCTCCTCAGAATGTCAACACTTCCTCTCCGAGATACAATCCTAATGCTGAGTGTGCTTACCATTCTAATAGCCCAGGACATAGTACTGATGATTGTTGGGCTCTGAAGAACAAGATTCAAGATATGATTGAAGCTAAGCAGATTGAGTTTGACCCTCATGTTGAGACTCCGAATGTGATCAACGCGCCTATGCCTAACCATGACAAGAGTTCCAATGTTGTTGGTGAGGATACTTATGTGTTCAATATAGATGACTTGACCATTCCTCTGATGACTGTTAAGAAGAATTTGTTGCAAGCCGGTGTCAATCCAGGATGCCCAGAGAATTGTCGTTGGTGTCCATCGCACCGATGGTTGTGCTTGGTTGAGAGACGTGTTCGGCATGATGGAAAACCGTGAGATACTATTTCAAACCGCCTGTAAGTGTGAAGAAATGTCTAAGTTGAAGATTGACAATGCGAATGAAACTGCACCGTCTGTGTGGGATACCTTGGGGTAGCCAAGTGGAAAGTACGATTACATGGTGAAGTACACTGTTCCTGAGAGCTACAAGATCGCTATTGAAGACGTTAAAGCAACCGGATGGGGTGACGATTTCCCAGAAGACTATGCTGATATTAACACCATAAGGATTTCCTCTGCTGATTCTGTGCCCAGAGTGGCACCCCTCATCATTACTTCTCCAAGACCAGTTCCATATTCCTCTGACAAGGCTATCCCTTGGAATTATGGAGCTGATGTTTACTATCATGGTGTCAAACAAGACCCTCTGACCATTGAAGATCTTACAGTTGAAGCTACCATTCTTGACATTGACAACATCACCGGATCAAGTAAGGTGACCAAAACCGGAAGAGTATTCTCTCCAGATATCTCTCCTCCAAAAGACACCGCGACTCCAGCTCACATTCCAGCTATTCAATCCATTCCCCAAGAACCAGACTCATCCCTTTCAAAGTACCAAAGGAAGTTACTGAGGACACCTCCAAACAAGAAATGGAGGAAATTCTGAAGATTATCAAGAAGAGTGACTACAATGTTGTGGAACAATTGGGACAGACTTCGTCCAAGATATCCATGCTTGCTCTACTCTTATGCTCCGAGGCTCATGCTAATGCCTTGGTGAAGTTTCTGAAGAATGCTCACGTGCAAGACACCACCTTTGAAGTTTGTATTGCTAGCCTGGCTGCCAACAACGGCCTAGGCTTCTCTGATGTTGATTTGACTTCTGCCGGAAAGAAACACAACAAAGCCTTGCACATCTCTGTTGAATGCAAGGGCACTACCTTGTCTCATGTTTTGGTGGATACCGGTTCTGCTCTGAATATCCTTCCGAAGACTGCTTTTGATCGACTCGATATCGAAGGGTTGGTTCTGAGACCCAGTGATATAATTGTGCGAGCTTTTGATGGTTCTAAACGAACAATGCTTGGAGAGCTCACTCTGCCTGTTAAAGTCGGTTCCCAGACTTTTGACTCCACTTTCTTTGTCATGGACATCCGTCCAGCTTATTCTTGCCTACTTGGACGCCTTGGATACATGGGCAGGTTACCTCTACCTTACATCGTGTCAAGTACCCGGTGAAAGGGCAAGTTGTTACAGTATGTGGTGAAGAAGAGTATATGGTCAGTCATCTACAATCATTCTGATATCTCGAGATGGAGGGTGAATTCTACGAGACTCCCTGTCAAGCTTTTGAAACAATCCCAGTCATGCTGTGACTCTCTCTCACTCCTCAAGTGACGCAAGTCCCGCCTAGGATGGCCTCGCTGAAAGATGCTCAAGCTGCAGTTGAAGAAGGTAGTACTATTTGGGGTCAGCTCCCTGATCTTCCTTTCAAATCTGACAAGACCGGTTTAGGCTTCACCATCAAAGGTCAGAAGATGATACGCCGCGACCGTGTCGGCCAACTTCCTTTCCGCATCAGCCAGAGTGGAATCCATGCTATAGAAGACGACGACCACGACTTCGACATCAGCAGGTGGATCTTCCCAACTCCAGATAACGGACTCAGCAATTGGAAGACTGAAGACGTCATACCAATCTCCTTTAGTCAGGAGTAATTGCTCTTGTTTTGTTTTGCTTTTCGTATTTTCCATGTTTGAACAATAAACTTTGAAAGCCTAGTGCCTTGCCCGGGGCATCATGGCTAGTTTGTGAGGGTTATTATCTGTCATTTGCATATTTTCATTCAATAAAATCGTTGGACTTTTGCATTCTATTTTTTCTTTCTCTTACTTTATCCCCCCTTCAAAAAGCTATGTGTTTCTTACACACACCCACGTGATACACTGCAGAATCACTCTGAATCTCGTTGATAACAACTATGTTATTGCTAAATATGACTTCGATAATCCGATCTACCAAGCCGAAGACAAAAGTGAGAAAGATTGTGAAGTGCCAGGAGAACTTGTCCGACTGCTACAGCAAGAAGAACGAGTTATACAGCCACACGAAGAGTTAGTTGAGGTTGTGAATCTGGGTACTGATGAAGACAGAAAAGAGATCAAGATAGGAGCGGGTCTTGAGAACAGTGTTAAAGAAAGGTTGGTTCAGATGCTACGAGACTATATTGAGGTTTTTGCTTGGTCATACGAAGACATGTCGGGTTTAGACATTGATATTGTGGTACACCGATTGCCGACAAAAGAAGGTTTTCTCCCAGTGAAACAGAAGGTTCGTCGCATGCGTCCTGAGATGTCAGAGAAAATCAAAGCCGAAGTTATGAAACAGTTCAACGCCGACTTCTTAGCAGTTACTTGCTATCCACAATGGGTTGCTAATGTGGTTCATGTGCCTAAGAAGGATGGTAAGGTATGGATGTGTGTGGATTACAGAGATCTGAACAAAGCGAGTCCGAAAGACGATTTCCCACTTCCTCATATTGATGTTCTGGTTGACAACACCGCTCAACATAAAGTTTTCTCCTTCATGGATGGTTTCTCCGTTACAATCGATCAAAATGGCTCAAGACATGGAAAAGACTACTTTGTTACGGTGGGGCACTTTCGCTACAAGGTTATGTCGTTCGGATGAAGAACGGGCGCCACTTATCGGTGCTATGGTAACATTATTTCATGACATGATTCATCACGAGATAGAGGTCTACGTCGACGACATGATAGCTCGATCACAGACTGAAGAAGAACATCTTGATCATTTGCAGAAACTGTTTAATAGATTGAAGAAGTACAGGTTGAGACTTAATCCTAACAAGTGTACCTTTGGAGTTAGATCCGGAAAACTCCTAGGGTTTGTTGTCAGTGGTAAAGGTATTGAAGTTGACCCAGCCAAGGTTAAAGTTATTCAAGAGATGCTAGCGCCCCGCACCGAGAAAGAAGTCAGGGGTTTCTTGGGCCGATTGAACTACATTGCCAGATTCATTGCACACCTAACTGCTACTTGTGAGCCAATCTTCAAGTTACTTAAGAAAGATCAAGTGGTAGAATGGAATGACGATTGCCAGATCGCTTTTGACAAAATCAAGGAGTACCTTCAGAATCCTCC
The DNA here is from genome assembly GCA_021764765.1 of Vicia sativa. NCBI lineage: Eukaryota > Viridiplantae > Streptophyta > Magnoliopsida > Fabales > Fabaceae > Vicia > Vicia sativa. Next base: position 184,817,561 of record CM038793.1, on the reverse strand, counting down.
TATCCTGATGCCGGCAAGGAAGACCTCTTATCATGTACTTGATGGTGTTAGAGAATTCAATGGGATGTGTGTGGGGCAACATGACGAGTCAGTCGAAAAGAGCATGCAATATACTACCTTAGCAAAAGTTTACCGATCGTGAAACAAGATACTCACACCGAGAAAACTTGCAACGCTTTAGTGCTCACGACTAAGACAGATATGTTGACTCACACTACCTTGTTGAATTCCAAGATGGATCCGATAAAATACATATTTGAGAAACCAGCTCTCTCCGGAAGAATAGCAAGATGGCAAATGATCTTGACCGAGTACGACATCCAATATACTTCTTAGAGAGCGATCAAAGGAAGTATAGTAGCCGATCATTTGGCTCATCGCCGATGACTATCGCCTATGCGTTCAATTTCAGATGAAGATGTTTTACTAGTCACTGATTGTGAAGAACCAGGCCCAGACGAAGGACCTGAACAAGGATCCCGATGGACCATGGTCTTTGATGGAGCCTCAAACGCACTTGGCAATGGCATTGGCGCCATCATTACATCCCCTACAGACGGACATACGCCTTTCACCGCCAGATTATGTTTCAGTTGCACGAACAACATGGCGAATCGAGCGTGCATCATGGGTATCAAAGCTGCTATTGACTTAAGAATCAAGTTCTTGCAAGTGTATGGAGACTCAGCTTTGGTGATCAGTCAGATTAAGGGCGAGTGGGATATAAAGCATCCGAATCTCATTCCGTATCGAGAGCATGTTCTGAGTTTGACCCCCTACTTCGAAGAAATCACTTTCAATCACATTCCACGAGAAGAGAATCAGTTGGCAGACGCATTAGCTACTATGTCATCTATGTTCAAGGTTAGATGGGACAACGAGGCTCCCTAGATCATCATTGAGAAGTTTGACGAACCAGCGTATTGCTATGAGCTTGATACGGAAGAGAAACCTTGGTACTATGACGTGAAAAGGTATCTTGAGACTCAGGAATATGCCGCAGGGGCATCTGTCAATGATAAGAAGTTCATGAGAAGATTTGCATCTAAATTCTTCCTCAACGGCATCCTATACAAGCGCAACCACGACTTGTGCTTACTCCGCTGTGTGGACCAGAAAACAGCAGTACGTATCATGGAAGAGTTACACGAAGGCGCATTTGGTACCCACTCTAGTGGACATACAATGGCTAAGAATATTTTGAGAACAGGTTACTATTGGTCCACCATGGAAGCTGATTGTCACCGCTACGCTCGATCTTGTCACAAATGCCAGATTTATGCAGACAAAGTGCACGTACCTCCAGTGCCTCTGAATGTTCTAACAGCTCCTTGGCCTTTTGCAATGTGGGGCATTGACATGATCGGAGAAATCAAGCCCACCGCTTCCAACGGACATCGTTTCATCCTTGTGGCAATTGACTACTTTACCAAACGGGTAGAAGCTCGTCATCTACCAAGAATGTTGTGGCTCGATTTATCAAACATAATCTTATCATCGATATGGCACTCGAAAGGATTATCACGTATAACGGCTCCAACCTCAACAATAAGATGATCGCCGAACTCGCACGCAGCTCAAGATCAAGCATCACAATTCTTCTCCTTATCGGTCTAAGATGAATGGCGCGATGGAAGCCGCCAACAAAAACATTAAGAAGATTATACAGAAAATGACAGTGACTTACAAAGATTGGCATGAGATGTTACCATTTGCTCTTCATGGTTATCGCACGACGAACATCAACAGGGGCAACCCCCTTCTCTCTTGTATACGGTATGGAAGCAGTCCTACCCATCGAGTTCGATACCCTCAACCGTAGTCCTAGGCAGTTAGAGCGGGTCCGCACCCGCCTTGACCGATTAATTTGATTGATGAGAACGACTCGCATCCATATGCCACGGATGATTTATCGAGCGAATGATCGAGCATTTAACAAGAAGGTCAAGCATCGAGTCTACCAAGTCGGTGATCTAGTAGTCAAGCGCATCATTCTTCCACAAGGTGATCCAGGGCAAATGGACTCCCACCTACGAGGGACCGTTTGTAGTCAAACAGATTTTCCGTGGAGCTATGATACTTAGCACCATGGATGGCGAAGACTTCCCACACCGTGAATGCGAGACATAGTCAAAAATACTACGATGAACGAGACCCGCTAGGTCAACCGACCTAGGCAAAAATAAGGGCATCTGGCGAACCAAAGGGTTCGGGAAAAGTTAAGGATATATACAAAACATGTACACCGACAAGTCGAAAACACGAAAAGGCGGCTTGGGCAAAAAGGGTATCTGGTAGACGAAAACCGAAAGGGCGGTCTAGGCAAAATAAGGGATTTAAGCGCATAACTATGTCTCGTCCGATCACCTTCTTCCGACTACTATCAAGATTCAAGATTCAAATGGCGACAATCATCCACTCACTTTCTCGAGCAAGGAGATGAGATAGTTGAAATATATGAGTACTAGCATAGTTGGAACTTAACGAGATTGTTTCCGCATAGCTTTTTACCTTTCTTGTGTACAAACTATTTGGCCATACGCCACATTTCAAATAAATACAAGTTTCTTTCTCTTTACAATTTTTGTTGTTGTTGTTGTTTGCATAAAGTCCAATGTTTGCTTTGAATGATTATATGCATCTGACAATAAAAATCTATTCACAAATATACGAAAAGTGAACGTGCAAAAGTAATTACTACAGACTCTAGGAATCGAGATGACGAAGGAAGTCACCAAGACACTCCCCTGCAGAGCATTGATCCCCACAGAGATGTTGCTCACCACAAACCTTCCCCAGTGGAGTACGCGTCGGTACCCAAGCAATGATTCCACTCAACGTAACCGGATTACGCCTGTCTTCAAACAATAACATTTCATCCCCAGCTAAGATGTTTATCCCCAGCGGATATCTCTCAACCGTTCCCCTTTTCTCCGGCAGCAGTATTTAGACTTGAAACTTGGTCAGATAGTGCACCGGAGGAAACCTACACCTCTTATTCCTCAGTCAGAGATTCCAAATCTCCAGACTCTTCTAAAACCCGGTCTCCCGGCAACTACCATTACTCTCCAGCAAGAATCCTCAGTAGACTCACCTCCAAGATTCTCCCCAACAGGGTCTACACACAAGATCCTCGACAGCGTACCTCTACCGTCCTCAACAATATCTAGGCCTGAAACTTGGTCAGATAGTGCACCGGAGGAATCAAAGTTATCTTTCTTCTCAGGATCCCCATCCTCAAACAGAAGTCAGAAATCTCCAAGCAGAACTTCCGCATCTTTAAGATGGATATGTTTTGAAATACCACAACAACTATCATTCATACATTACTCATAAAAGTCATAATTTGTGCATATGTCATTCATACGCATTGTCATGCATCATACTTTGCATAAGACTAACAAATATTTTATCAAAGTTTCTCTTGTTTTCTCCAAAACAAGTGAAAATCACTCGACGCAAACAGTCCGTGATTAAGACCGAATCTCGACGGAAAACTATCTCGAAGACCGCCCTAGTTGTCCTCCGACAACCGGTCCAGATTAAGACCCGAATCTCGACGGAAAACTATCGAACGATCGCCTCGTTGTCCTCCGACAACGGATCCGTGATTAATACGAAGCCGACGGAAACCCTATCCGAACGATCACAAGTTATCCTCCGATAACAGGCAATGGATCAACACCCGATGCACAACAGGGAAGATATCCACATTTTGCCAACTACTACCTCCCTTAGGGTAATCAGCACGAAGATTTATTCTGATTCCTTCTTATTATCAATAGCAACTACAGAGTCTGGCGTACGACTCGATTGCCTTGGATGGCATCTTAAGCCCATCTCCGACTACTTGTCAACATTTCTCCACTTTCAGAATGTTGCATATTTGGTTAAAAACCAATACAAACCAATAACTTCATTCAAAGATGAGCGCGAAATCTAACGTACGATCTCCCTCCGGATGGAATCTTAAGCCCATCCCCTCCCACTTCCAGAAACATCTACAGAGCCTAGCGTACGGCTCACTCCCCAGCATCGATCTTTCCAGATGGCATCTTAAGCCCATCCCCGTCAATTCTCCTATCAACAATCTCCAGTCCAGCGTGCGACTCATTCCCCAGCGAAGTCTCTACCTTCTCCAAATGGCATATGTAAGCCCATTCCCGCATCACCAGCGAGTGCAAATTTTCAGGTGTACTCGAGTGTTCAATCATCTTCTACCTCCAGGTCACGAAAGGCACGCATGCCAATCTAACCCTTCCAGTACAAGAAGATTGAACAGGGGCAGCTGTCATACCCCAAAATTTACCCTCCATCTTCTCAAGACATTCCATACATCCATACTCAAGGATTCCTCAATGGTTGATCAGACAAACCCTCTCCTAGACAATCAACCCAAACTAGGGTTTGGTGATTCTCAGATCAAAATGGATTTCTAACATCTCCAATGTTCATCATGCCTCCTCATATGCTTCAAATGTTCTCCATGTCAAGCTTCGAGCTTCACAAGTCAAGTTTCCTCAGACAATTGCTCAGATGGTTGAAAATCAATTGTATTGGACAAAAAGTCAACTGTGGTCAACATACAGTCAAACATCAAGATTTTTGGTCAACATCCTCATTTTGAAGTTACATTCATCATTTGATCAAGGGTTGATCATGATTCATCAAGAAAACTCAAGATTTGCTCAAAAGTCAAACTTTCCAAATTAGGGTTTCTTAGAGAAAAGTCAACTGAACTTTGACTGAGCACAACTTCTTCATACTTTCTCAGAAATTTTTCCACCACCTCTTGTTTTGAAGGAAATTCAATTCTCTACAACTTCATGTCTCACAAGAATGTTCAAAAAATGCTTCATTTGGAAGGTATGGATCAAAATATTACAGGTCCTTTTCAAAGTCAACAAAAAGTCAACATTTTGTTTTGAAGATATATTGAGCATGGAAACTCCAATTGAGATTAGACCAAAAAGGTTGGTTAGAGGACTCTTAGAGATTTCCAAAAAGTCCCAGAACATTCAAAAATGTCGAAAATTGAGCAAGATACACTATTCAGAAGTTGGGCAATTTTGGACAATTGCACAAAAGGACATTTTGGTCAAAATGCAAAATTTTCCAAATGGGCCTATAATCTTTTGATCCAAACTTGTTCATGACATTATTTGTGACCCATAAATGCTTGGCCATGGCAATTTTCTATTTTATTAATTTATTTTTGAATTTTAAACCATTTAATTCAAAATTAAATTATATAAAATATGAAAATAAGATATTTTTTCAAGATGATTGGATTTTGATCAAACTTGAGGTCCAAGGAAGCCCAAAATTCATACCAAATTCGTGCATGATCATACATTTAAGAGAAAATCAAATTTCTTTCAAAAATTTGATTTTATTTGAAAATCATTGAATGCATTCCAAATCAAATCTTTTTGCCTTGTTTTTCCTCTCTCAAATCCCTCTATAAATAGCCAGCAAGTTCACAAGACAAGGGGACGAAACCCTAGCTCAAAGCATAACCCTTATTTTGCCAAAAATTTTCAAGAATTGTCAATTTTCGAATTTTATTTTCCAGCCACATTCAGCCCTCAAAAACCACTCCATTGTCTTCAGGAGGTAAGTTTGAGTAAGTACACACCCTTGCCAATGGTTAAAACAAGCTGAATCGATGCATATACATTCATAAATATTCAAAACCTTCTTGATTTTGCATTTTTAACATCCGTGTGTTTTAATTGATTCTAACTATTCTGATGTGTTCATGAGGTTCCATGGATGAGATCTGGGCAATCGTTGTTAAGTTTGAACGTCCAAAACCTGAGATGCCATACCTAGGGTTTCCAAACATTGAAGCTTCGAACTGACTCATATAAGCATTTTCAATAGAAACTGATGGCACCATTGGACTCGCAGCCATCGAATTAGGTGGGAAGGTTGGTCCTTTGCTTTTTATTCGCGCTATTTTGTAGGTTCAGGGATCGTAGCCGCCGGAGAAGACAACCGGAGCTAGGGCTCCGGCGTCGTTGACTGGGATGAAGACCGGCGAGGCTGGTGTGGCACGATGGCTTGCTCTGATTCGCTCGTTCACGCAGACTGGGGTCCACGCACGATGGCTTGTTTTCAACTTTTCCAACACCAAAAGCCAAGTGTCCCAGTGGTAAATGTAACACCCCATTTCTACCCAACGTTTATTATAAAATCAGAGTGCGGAAATTTTAAACTAAAAACATGGGATGTCACATTTCAACATTAACAACACAAATAGATAAGATACATAACACTTTTTAATTCGGAGGATCTCATAACAACCTTTTATAACTTTCAAACAAAATACTTTTTATTACTACGCAATGGAATCCATAGTTATACAACTTCATATATTTTACTAATAATAACTAGAAACATTTGGTTCGACTTTCAACATACTTAACAACTTTTTAATTCACAACGTCACTTAGGATTCAACAAATAATACTAATAACAACTAGAGTCAACCATATAAACAACATAGACCAAACGTCCCTCCCCGAGTGTTACGTATCAGAGCAAAGACACCGACTTGAACCGACATCAACTAGTTCTTCCATTCCTGGATACCTGCACGTTACCAATATAAAGGTAACGGCCAACAAAATAGAAAGGGTGAGATATCGAATAATATAAGCGAAAGTACGATAATTCATATGCTTAGGTAAAGAAACATACAATAATTACTACTTTAATCGATAACACATAATATCTACCAAACAACATTCTAGTCAACAACATTTAATATCCACCAAACAACATAGAATCAATAACATATAATATCCACCAAAAAACATAGAATCAACAACGTATAATATCCACCAACAACATAGAATCAACAACAACTTAAATGCGACTCAATGCGACTCGACAAATGCAAATGCATGTGGATCCATTTGGAGCAAAACTCCCAACGTAAAAATATGCCAGGTTATCGAGGCATTCAACAAGGCATAAGCCTTCAACTTACAACGTGGTGCCAATCCAGGCCAACTTACAACGTGGTGCCAATCCAGGCCAACTTAATAATGCACATGCTATGTATGATACACCAACCACAGCATCAACAACAACTTAAAACAACAACAACTTAATCATGCATTATCAACTTAATCAACACGATCAACTTCGACCTCAACAACTATCAACAACAATGCAACTTATAATTAACATAATTAACTTCAACTTCAACAATAATTAACAACTTCAACAACAATTAGTAATATCAACCACAATATAATTTATAATTAACACGATCAAATTCAACCTCAATAACAATTAACAACTTTAACAACAATTAGCAATATTAACAACAATACAATTATAATTTAATTCAATCAACTTCATCTTCAGCTTTTGCCGCATAATTCTACGGTTCTTAAATCATCAAATTCGTACATAAACAACAACGATTCGGCTGTACCAACAATCAAGCAACTAATGCGAAATTCAACAAAATGACACTATTTTAATTAACTACCTGTATATTCGAACTATCCCATAAAGTTTCGTTCAATTCCGATAAACTATTTTCTCCGCTTAATTTCACGGACAGTATAGTTTTCTGCACTATTTTTCAGTTTTCTGCAACTTTAATAACTAGTCCTATTATCCTACTAATTATTCCTGATAGTTTATTAATAAATCAGCATTATTATGAATCGTTTCATTAATTTTTCTATACTGCTAGTTACGCTCTGTACTGCTAAATTCTACTCTACTGGTATAATTTTTTCCCACTGCTGTTACAATATTTTTCTGCTACTACTTAATTGTTTTCCTGCATTATCATCTATCAGCTTACTTATTTGTTTTACACTACCTGCTAATGATTTGCTTACTGCTATAACCATTTTCTGTCATGAATATCCTCCTCTGCCATTATTATTATTACTTAATACTAGCTACATAATTTCTAGCCAATAGTCCCACGAAGCAACAACTGGAAAAACCCTCCCTGGCCCTGAGGCGGACGCCTCCTCTCCCTCCCTTAAGAACTGGAGACGGTCGTCTCCCTTCCCCTCTCTCTCAATGAGGCGGACGCCTCCCTACTCTCTCATCCAAGAAGGACGGTCGCCTCCTCCAAGTAAATCCACACCAAATAGCCACACACACGTGCCAGGTAGTTAAATCGATATAGTTTTTCAACACAATCACATGCAACAATTAATTTAACAACATATTCCTGCAACAATATTTTATCGACGAAATCGAATTTACAGTATCATTAAGCAGTCCTAAACCCCACATACGAACCATCCTACAATCGATTATAAAAACCCGAATCCCACCCTTACCTGTGGATTGACGGGAACTCGGAAATTCGATTGAAATTGGCGAACTCTCGGACAGCAACGATCCTCACTAGCACCTTGTTTCCAACTATCTTCCTTTCTCTCTTCTGTTTTTCTCCACGGCTAGGGTTTTCTTTTTGGTTTGCAAGCAACAACATAAAAATCCTTATTTTCCTAGGTTACTCAATATATTTAGTAGCTTCTAATAAAAATTGGTTTATTAAATAATTCTCCCCAAAAATACGATTTTTCTCATATAATTAATATACCATATTTAATTTATTAATCCCAAATAATAGAATAATTCTAGTATTATTTTTATTCTAACTATTAGCCTTATATTTCTCCTTTTATATCTCTTATTTATTTAAACCTAATTCCTTCTCTTATAATTAAATCCAACCAATAATATTATTATAATAATAATAAAATAGTAATAATAATAATAATATTTCTATTATTTCTACTTGCCTTAATTTTCACACCTCTTTACTATACTTCTAACACCAAATAAATAACTCTATTAATTCCACACTTATTTCTAATATTATTTTCAATAATATTCTATCACAAAATTAATTCATCACTAATTATTCTAGTTAATTAATCTCTACTCATAATAGTAATTCTCCGACTAAACTGATTATTTCACTTAAATAAACTAGTCCAATAAATAAATACTATTATTCTTAATATTAATCCTCCAATTACACCAACCAAATAATCCGGCTTAAACTTAATAATCCAAATATGTCTCTTAAATAATGCCAATAAATTCAATTACTCCGATTAATTCTCAAACTTCGTCTAATTCCAATAATTAAATCTTTTAATAATTTAATTAACTAATTAATTAAATTCGGGGCGTTACAGTAAAGGCGCTCACTGTGCAAGGATACCCTCCAGGGTCATGAGTTCGAATCTTCCCAGGACCGGTTCTATTTTTCTTTTACAAACTTCAAACTTTTTTTTCATATTTTCATATTTTCATATTATTTAATATTTTTGCATTCATTTTAATTTATTTCTACAATTTTTATCATGCATTAAAAATTGTCAAAAATATTTTTCCTTTTGCATTTATTTGCATAAAATGTTTATTTAATTTATAAAATTAAAAACTATTATTTTGCATGCATATTTATTTTTATTCCTAATTAATCATTTAAATCACTTTTAATTAGTTTTTAATTATTAAATCTTTTCCAAAAAATCCCAAAAAATTATTTTAGCATATTTATGTTATTTCCAGCATGAAATATTTTTCTCATTCAAAAATTTGCATTTTTACTAACATTTTCTCTTATTCGATTTCTCTCGTATTTTCCGATTTCTCATCTTTTCACAGGTTATCCCGTTTCGGACGATTTCTCTTTATCGTTTTCTTTTTTTTTCAATAATGTAACTGCTTATGGGATGTAATAGTTTTAATTAGGGCTTTTATTTTCCGCAAGTTTAAATTATGTATCTGCCCCGAAGCCATGTAATAGCGTAGGATTTATCTTTCCGCATTTTACATTTCCGCATTTTAATTTCCGCACCGTATAAACTGCTAGTAATTAGGCGTGTATGGCAAGATAAAATTGAACATAGCCCACTCTAACTTCAAAGATAACATATCTGAATTTGACACACTCTTTCACACATGCACCCCTTAGGGTCATTCTCTCGCTGCCTTTACGAATATAAATGGTCATGTCCTCGAACGTAGGTATCCTAGCACCGCTGCCTTCAAAACAAATCATCATAGTCCTTCGATACAAAGATCATAAGACCCACGATGTCGCCTCCGAATACATGATCTTGACCCTCGATTGTCGCCTACGAAAAATGATGATAGTCCCTTCGAATGTGCTAGGATACTTCCTACAAGTTGCTTTCTATGACCATCCGATGTCCCTTCGAATGTCCCACTTACATCCAACAAATAGAGTTACCTACCAACTAATGGTATGGATAGCGCTATTCTAAAGGAAAGTAAAACAATACGAAAACGACCAATTCTGAGTAGGTAATAAGACTTTTAGTTGCTTGCTCAAATCAAACACTTTTGCACCTCACACTTTTGTCAAAGTTCAAACTCTTTTCAAAAACGAAACATTTCCGAACACTTTGTATACATTCCTACATGAATCATTACAAAGTCAAAGAGAAATGCCTTTTTCAAAACATTTTTGTCAAACACACAGAAAGCACAATTTTAAAGTGATCTAAGAGCAACTAAGAGCCCGTAGATAACTACGGATGGAAAGGGGTGCTAATACCTTAACTTTTCATAACCTTCTCCCTTACTTAGAATCTAACGAAGGTCTTTTTCTGTACTTTTTACCTTCCCTTAATTGGATAAAAGAAAAGTCGGTGGCGACTCTTGCTATCCGCACATTTGCGATACAAAAACCTACAAAGTCAGTTCACCGTGTTACACAATCGATTCATGTACTCACAATTCATTTATATTATGTGTATGAGATTTTAGAAATTGCATGGGCCTTAGCATCGAGTAAGACCGACGCAAAATCCCCAGAATTCAAAACGAAGAAGATGAAGATTTGGCGCGTGATCTGGGCAATCAGAGAGCGACACCACTTAAAAGCCATCCGTTCTGTTTTCTTAACACGTGTACAAGCTAGCTCGGTTGGCAAAGGAAGCGCGTTGTCACCCCTGGGACCTGAGTTCGAATCCCAGCCGTGGCAATATGATTTTTTACAAGTTTGCATATTTTCCATATTTTCATATTTTCTATTTAATATTTTCATGCATTTTATTTTATCTTTAATAATTTTTATCATGCATTTAAAAATCTTTAATAATTTTTATCGTGCATTTAAAAAACACCAAAAATATTTATTTTTTGCATACTCATCAGAAAAATGTTTATTTAATTTATAAAATTAAAATTATTATTTTTGCATGCATATTTAATTTAATTGCTAATTAATTGTTTAAATGACTTTTAATTGTTTTTAAATTATTAAATTAACTCCAAAAATTCCCAAAAAATTATTTTATCATATTAATGTCACGTTAGCATAAAAAAATTTCTCATTCAAAAATACTTATTTTTACTAACGTTTTCCTCTTATGCAATTTTCTTCCGTTTTCCGATTTTTCATTTGTTCACAAGTTATACCGTTTCGGACAATTTTTATCGCTTTTCTTTTTCAATTATGTAATTGCTTATGGGATGTAATAGTTTAATTAGGACTTTTATTTTCCGCACTTTTAATTATGTATCTGCCCTAAAGCCATGTAATAGCGTAGGATTTATCTTTCCGCACTTTATATTTCCGCAATTTACTTTCCGCACCCTATAAACTGCTAGTAATTAGGCGTGTATGGCAAGATTAAAATTGGACATAGACCACTCATAATTTCCAAGATAAAATATCTGAATTGACACACTCTTTTCACACATGCACCCCTTAGGGTAATTCTCTCTCGTTGCCTTTACGAATTCAAATGGTCAAGTCCCTCGAACGTGGAGGTATTCTAGCACCGTTGCCTTCAAAACAAATCATCATAGTCCCTTCGATACAAAGATCATAGACCCACGATGTCGCCTACGAATACATGATCTTGACCCTCGATTGTCGCCTACGAAAAATGATGATAGTCCCTTCGAATGTGCTAGGATACTTCCTACAAGTTGCCTTCTATGACCATCCGATGTCCCTTCGAATGTCCCGCTTACATCCAAAGAATGGGGTTACCTACCAACTAATGGTATGGATAACACTATTCTAAAGGAACGTAAAACAACACGAAAGCGACCAATTCTGAGTAGGTAATAAGACTTTTAGTTGCTTGCTCTATCAAAATACTTTCCACACCACACACTTTTGTCAAAGTTCAAACTCTTTTCAAAACAAACATTTCCAAACACTTTGTATACATTCCTACATGAATCATTACAAAGTCAAAGCGAAATTCCTTTTCAAAACATTTTTCAAAACACACAGAAAGCACAATTTTAAAGTGATCTAAGAGCAACTAAGAGCTCGTAGATAACTACGGATGGAAAGGGGTGCTAATACCTTCCCTTTTCATAACCTTTTCCTTACCCAGAATCTGTTCCCCAGAAACTGCGCGTTAAAAGGTGACGCGCTAGAGGATGCGAACGTGAATTCGGATTCTCCGCTCAAACGATTTACTCTTTTGATTTGTTTATAAAGATGTCGCGAGCATCAAGCTTTATTATTTTCAACACAAGAAAGATGATTTAATGATTATGAAAAAGGGGAAAGCTGAAATACCCTCAATTGATATTGGTATGCGTAATGACTAGCGCAAACTAGACGAAACGCATTGGGGAGATTCTGAGTAAGGGGGATTGTTATATAAAGGGAATAGATGGAGCACCCTAAATATATATAGTTATCTATAGCCTTATATATGAATATGTTTGATATGTTTGTGTGTTTTAATTGTTATTTCTATGATTGGGAAAGTTTCTCCTTTGGGATTTTAAGAATGATAGATTATATGGGATTCTAGGTTTTGTTATTATTGTGCTCGCAAAGATCTGTGGATCTTCTGCATACATATCCCTTAGTGGGAATCAGAGCATTTGTAGCTCGGATCTACAGGGATCTATGGTTTGTTTGGTCTGAGGGAGAAAGAAATTTGCTCGGCAAGGATGAGACCTCAGGCTCACGTATTCTCAAAAGGATGTTGAGAAAGTCGGAGCAATCGTAGTTCCCACTTATGCTAGTGAAAAGCAACGGATGTTAGTAAGAGATGACAAATGTCATCTTAATGAAAAATGTATCTAATCTATTTCATCACATACATTTTTGAAAAGTTTGTTCTGATAAAAATCTTTCATCGTAAGTTATAGGTGTTTTGCTTGAGTGTACAAGCGTTACCACTTACATGTTTAAGAAAGATGTTTGAAAAAGATGATTGAATCTTTTAACTGTAAGTATTGGGTGTTTTGCTTGAGTGTACAAGCGTTACCACTTACAATTAAGAGATGTTTTTGTTTGAAAAGAGTTTGAAAAGAGTTTGAAAAGTTTTTTGACTGTATGTGATGTGATAGATGAGATACTTCTTCCATAGAGATGATAGATGTCTAAATCTCGAGGAGAAATTGATTGGATTAAGGGATGCTTTTAAGAAGCCCATGGGTCCTTGTATTGTTAGCCCAAGAGGAGGCATTCCGAGGGTCATCGAGGGTCCTTGTATGAAGCTCAAGAGGAAGCTATAGGGTATGGCTGGCTTTGTGTTTAAACGGGATTTCACCGAGAAACCATCCTTTTGGAATTAAGAGCAATTTCACCGGGAAATTTTACTCTCTGGGGATTTTGAAAGTGATTTCACCGGGAAACCATCCTTTCAGGGTTCTATCTTAGCGTGGGTGATTCTTTGTATTGGGAGCCCAATAGGAGGCTGTTAAGAGATTTCCTGTCTCTTTCATTGTATGATGCCCAAGAGAAGGCTAAACTCAATGAGGAGTTCTTTTGAACGAAGCCCAAGAGGAGGCTGACTCAACAGGGGAGTGTTGTCTTATATGAAGCCTAAGCGGAGGCTAAACTCAGATGAATAAGTTTTTCTTATATGAAGCCTAAGAGGAGGCTGAACTCTGTGTGGAGAGTTATCTTGTATGAAGCCCAAGCGGAGGCTAAACTCATGTTAGTGATGAATTATCTTGTATGAAGCCCAAGCGGAGGCTACAACTGTGGGGAACCTATTGGTTAGACTAATTGTTATGTTATAATTAGACAGTTGTATAAACAAGTGTGTGTGTGTGTGTGTGTGCGATATGTATTTACAGGAGTTTATGAAGGAAATATAAACAATGCAATGATGTTTATTTACAGAAGTTTATGAAATATAAACAAGTGTCTGTGAAACGAACGTTTAAAACGAGCGTAACTTGATTATTTACAAGTTTGATCTGTGTACAAGGAAGTGAATATGTACACGAACGAGTATTTATGTCCAGACAAAGATGGATGTACATAGGAAGGTTGGGACTTACACCATAAGGGAGGCCCATTGGTTTAAAAGCAGTTTCACCGGGAATAATGCTCCTTTCAATACCAATGGTATTCAGTGTAAAATGTACAGACGAAACAGAAACGAACGATCGAAGTTTATTTGTAAAAAGTATCTGTATTATGTACAGATGAAAGTTTGTATGAAAAGAATTTGATATGTACAAGGAAAAGGTATGTACATAAAGAATGTTGGTTTGTGTATACACAAGTGAAGTGAAAAACAAACGTTCGAAGTTTGTCTGTACTTGAGTATAAAAAGTATCTGTGTTATATATAGATGAAAGTTTGTATGTGTTTGAAGAAAGTTTGATATGTACAAAGAAATATTATGTATACAAAAAAATGTTATGGGACTTATACCGTGAGGGAGGCCCATTGGTTTAAAAGAAGTTTCATCAGTAATAATTCTTCTCCTTTCAATACCAATGGTATCGGTGTATAAACAAACGAATGAAAACAAACGAATGAAAACAAACGAAAGTAATTTGTTTATGTTTGAATATTGACAATGATGATTTGAGTATGTACAAGTAAAATTAAATATGTACATCAAAGGATTGGGACTTACACCGTAAGGGAGGCCCATGATCGATTGAGAAATTCGAGAGAAAACGAATTCGGTTTTATCGTTTAAATCGGATCGATCATGGTAAAAAGATGCAAGTTTGATGAAATATTTTGAAAAATGATTTTGAAAGTGTTTTGAAATGTAAGGTTCATTTATGAGAAGTTTTGAAAAAAATCGGAAGTCGAAAACTTGAAAAATTCACCTTAAAAGGAGGTTTGAAAAAGTGCTCAGAACGTCGTTTTCGGCTTGATTAAAATATAATCAGATGAAAGTTTTTTCTGAAAATTTTTGCATTATCATAAAATAAACACATTTATTGACAAGTGTTAAAAAAATCACCTCAAAATGAGGAGTTTTGATTGGTTAAAAAAAATGTGGAAGTTTTGTAAAAAAACATGAAAAAATGGAAAAGTTTGAAAAAGAATGGTCTTGGGAAGGATTGAACTCATCACCATTGGGTGACTTACGTGGCAGAAAACCTTAAGGGCGAGCAAGCTACCACTGGGACAAACGCGTTTTAGTGTTAGTGGACTAGAAACACGTGTTAATAAAAGATTGGAAAGTTTAAAAATTCAAACTCAAGAACACGCGCGCAGTGTTCTTCGTTCTCTTTGATCTTCAGATTCAACAATCCAAGCTAAAATCTTCATTTCTCAATGAAATTTAATGAAATAAAAACGAAAGTTGCTCGATTTTGAACAACGAACATGATGGCAGATGTTAATTGCATTTATTTTTGACCTAGCATGCTTAAATTTCTGGGGATCGTGATGAAGCCTAAAACTGAATTTTTCAAATTAAATGATGTGTAGTTAATGATTCTTGGATTTTCTAGAGGGCTTATGATCGTGATGAGTGCAGAAAGAGATCGGCCAAGAGTTTTTTCGTTTAAGTTCAAAGAATTAGGATATCCAAGTTCATGTTCATACCTGTTCAAGTGGAGATCGAAGAAGGTGTAAACGTGTTTCCAGAACTTGTTTCTTGATTGCTACAGCACAATCGGCATGTATGGAAGCTAAATGGATGATCTGCTTGCCTTGAATCACCTTGGATTACTCCAGCCAAGTCCACCTGCACAGACTAAAAAATGAAACTCGATTTCTTGGTTAGAGTTGTTACAGATGTTGGTTATGGATCTGGATCGTGTCTATGATGTTCATAGATGATATTTGAATGCTTGGAACACAAGTTAATCCATCCTAACCAAGAATTCGATACTTAAGGCAGTTTTGCAAACATAATGGTTATGGCATGTTATTTTTGATTTCCAGCTTTGTTCATGTTGATTTTAAGTTTTGAACAAGTTTGATGTTGATATTAGAGCATGTTTGACACCAAAACTTTCCCTAGTTTTTACTAATTCTCAAAATTGCAAGTTTTCTCTCTTTTGAACTATGTTTTGAGAAATTAGAGAAAGTGGAAGAAAAGTATGTCTTGGCATTACTTTGGTGTGGTTTTGAACTTGAAATGTTGATCAATTTATAGGCAAATAGTTCTGAAATGTTAGGCAAGAGTACAAGGCTTTTGGAAATTCAAAGATGCCTTAAAGGGCAAGAAAGACTTTTCTAAAGAAAAAGGAAGTTTCCTTTTTTAACCATGTGCTATTTTTACAACTTGATCCATATCTCTCAATTATTACCTCTAGCTGATATTTATCAGCTCAAGAATCAAGTGGGCAAGGTTGTATTGCTTCTAGATGAAGAAATCTCAAAAATGACCTATAATTTGAAGTTTTGGATTTTGAAAATCAAGTTCATGGAGCCTTATGTTTCAATTTCAAAAGTATAGCTAGACTCCATGGATTTGTGAGTTCTTGGACATTTTGGAAAGCTTGTTTCACAAGCTACAACTTTCATGTTTTGAGTTTTTCTAATTCAAATTGGAACTAGGTGAAAAATGGCATGAAGTTTGAAAAATAAGAAATTTCAACACTTAGAAAATTTTCTAAGTATGAAAACTTTGACTTTTGTTGACTTTTTCAAATTCTTTGATTTTCTATGATCATGATGGATCATTTGAAGTATTTTGATGATTGAAAAGTTTTGTTTTGAAAAGTTGACCAAAAGTCAAAGTTTGACTTTTCAGCGTATGAAATTTCATCGATGTTTCAAATCGATCGATGAAGTCTGTGAACTCGTGATGTTTTGAATCCGTAAATTAGGTCAAGATGTTGTATCTAAGATATAATGACCAATATCTATCCAAAAAGTCATTTCTTGCTCAAAAGTCGAGAATACTCATGCCCGATCAAACCCTAATTGGTCAATCCTTGATCGATCCGTGAGAAAAATGGATATCCAAGATTGAATCGATGATTTGATCAAGATAGATCAAATGAGGTGAGAAAAACTCAAACCCTAATTGGTTGCCTCTTAAATCAGATGAAAACCTGATGAAACCCTAATTTTGACCTGTAAAGGCTATACCCGATTAATGATGTCTGAACTGTTAGTTGTGCAATGATGCAAATGTAAGGTGGTATATTAGGTCAAAATTTTGGGTATGACAGAATCTAACGAAGGTCTTTTCCTGTTCTTTTCACCTTCCCTTAATTGGATAAAAGAAAAGTCGGTGGCGACTCTTGCTATCCGCACATTTGCGATACAAAAATCTCAAAGTCAGTTCACCGTATTACACTCTGGTTACCATGACAAAATCAAGCGAACTCACTGCTCCTTGATGCTTCACTCGGCTGAATCTTGCAACGTGAAGATTAGTACCAAAAATACCCGCACCAATCCGAATCTTAGAGGACAAAACTCTAACGGTTTTATTCAAGATAGAGCCCACAAAACACAACCCAAAACTGAAGCAATTCTTCAATTTGGACGTTATCAACAATTCTTGGATCTGGAATTCAACCACATTGATTATTGGAGAAGTTGAATTCGAAGAAAGAATGTTGAAGATGAAGTGCTCTCTATGTGTACCTTTCACTCTATGCTTGTTCAAAAACTAAAAATGACAAACAAAGACTATTTAGAAGTGTTAATGTGAAATGAAATAAAATAAGGCAAAGAAAAAGAAAAATAAAAGAAACAGCACAGGAGGGATGCGTTGACCGCTCCAGGAGGGAGCGTCGGCGCGTAACTTAGAGCCGACGCATTGGGCTGACCATGTTGAATGCGTCGACGAAACAAGGGTAATGCATCGACGCAGCCTTTTTTATTTTAGCTTCCAGACTTCATTGGCTAATGCGTCGACTTAGTGAGTCGGCATGTAACATCCAGTGGGTTACCCTCAACGTGCGTCGTCCGGAAGGTAGTGTGCATCGATGCATTGGATCCTTTTTTTGATTTCTTTGTTTTTCTTCTGACACCCAGCCTTGTAGCGCGCGCATACACATTCTGGGGCTTTTTCCATCATTAAAACTGGATCATGCATTTACAAAGGGTACTGCCCACAAAGTATTCTAAGCTTTATCACCTGTAGATCAAGGTTCTAAAAGGAATTCCCAGAGTTTTCATTCCTCCATCCAATACTACCAACTTCCTGATGTACTCGGTAATTTGCAGTACCTTCATGGAGTCAAAAGGATACTACCCACAAGGTATTCTAAGCTTTGTCACCTGTAGATCAAGGTTCTAAAAGGAATCCCTAGAGTTCTCATTCCTCCATCCGATACTACCAACTTCCCGATGTACTCGGTAATTAGAAGTACCTTCAGGTGAAACTCGTCTGAGTGCAGTATCGCGTAGAGACTACTTCTGGATAACTCTATAATAGTCCCTGCACTACTGTAATACGGTGAACTGACTTTGTAGGTTTTTGTATCGCAAATGTGCGGATAGCAAGAGTCGCCACCGACTTTTCTTTTATCCAATTAAGGGAAGGTGAAAAGAACAGGAAAAGACCTTCGTTAGATTCTGAGTAAGGGAGAAGGTTATGAAAAGGGAAGGTATTAGCACCCATTTTCATCCGTAGTTATCTACGGGCTCTTAGTTGTTCTTAGATCACTTTTAAAATTGTGCTTTCTGTGTGTTTGACAAAAATGTTTTGGAAAAGGCATTTCACTTTGACTTTGTAATGATTCATGTAGGAATGTATACAAAGTGTTCGGAAATGTTTTATTTTGAAAAGTGTTTGAACTTTGACAAAAGTGTGAGGTGCAAAAAGCATTTTGACAGAGCAAGCAACTAAAAGTCTTATTACCTACTCAGAATAGTCGTTTTCATGTTATTTTACGTTCCTATAGAATAGTGTTATCCATACCATTAGTTGGTAGGTAACCTTATTCGTTGGATGTAAACGGGACATTAGAAGGGACATTGTATGGTCATAGAAAGCAACTTATAGGAAGTATCCTAGCACATTCGAAGGGACTATCATCATTTTTCGTAGGCGACAATCGAGGGTCAAGATCATGTATTCGGAGGCGACATCGTGGGTCTTATGATCTTTGTATCGAAGGGACTATGATGACTTGTTTTGAAGGCAACGGTGCTAGGATACCTCTACGTTCGAGGGACTTGACCATTTGTATTCGTAAGGCAACGAGAGAGAATTACCCTAAGGGGTGCATGTGTGAAGAAGTGTGTTGATTCAGATATATGTTATCTTGAAATTATGGGTGAGCTATGTCCAATTTTATCTTGCCATACACGCCTAATTACTAGCAGTTTATAGGGTGCAGAAATTAAATTGCGGAAAGTAAAATGCGGAAAGATAAATCCTACGCTATTACATGGCTTTGGGGCAGATACATAATTTAAAGTGCGGAAAATAAAAGTCCTAATTAAACTATTACATCCCATACGCAATTACATAATATGAAAAGAAAACGATAAAAATAAATGTCTGAAGCGAGATAACCTGCGAACAGATGAAAAATCGGGAAATACGAGGATATTGAATAAGAGAAAAATGTAAGTAAAAATAATAATTTTTGAATGAGAAAAATGTTTCATGCTAGAAATAACATTAATATGCTAAAATAATTTTTTGGGATTTTTTGGAGTTAATTTAATAATTAAAAATCAATTAAAAGTGATTTAAATGATAAAATTGAAATTAAATTAAATATGCATGCAAAAATAATATTTTAAATTTTATAAATTAAATAAACATTTTCTGAAAATAATGCAAAAAGGAAAAATATTTTTGGTGTTTTTTAATGCATGATAAAAATTATTTAAAGTTAAATTAAATGAATGGAAATATTAAAAGAAAATAGAAAAATGGAAAAATAGAGAAAATGTTAAGTTTGTAAAAAGAAAAGGAAAACCAATCTTGGCAGAGGTTGAACTCATGACCCTTGAGAGCATCTTCTACAGCCAATGCCTTAACCACTGGGCCATGTGACATCTGGTGTTTGAAACATTGAAATCAATTGAATATAAGTGGTAACATGTCGTGGATATGTTTGAAACACAGTCAGCGCGCGTGGACCCCATTGACTTATGAATGGACAAATCAGAGAGACCCATCACGCCACGCAATCCCCTCGCCAAGCAACCCATGTCAACGACGCCGGAGCCCTAGCTCCGGTCGTCTTCTCCGGCAGCTATGATTTTCAAACCTGCAAAATACAAAGATTAAAAGCAAAAGAAAGACCTTGTCCACCTATTTCGACCCTTCTGAATTCAATGGTGGTGTTGGTTTTGGCTGAATCGGCCTGTAACCTGCGTTTCGAAACTCATAGCCCTAAAAACCCTAACAATGGCATCTCATGTTTCTAACGTTCAAGAACTCCAACGATGGCCCAGATCACGTATAAGGAGCCTCAAGAACACATTGAAAGCATTAGAATCAATTAAAACACGCAGATAAATAAAATGCAAAATCAAGAAAAAATTGAATATGTATGAATGTATATGGCTCGATTCAGGTTGTTTTGATCATTGTTAATGATGTATACTTACTCAATCTTACCCCCTGAACACAATGGAATGGTTTTGAGAGCTTGAAAGTGGCTGGAAATCAAAATTCGAATTTTAACAACTTTGAGAAATTTTGGCAAAATAAGGGTTGCGCTTTTAGCTAGGGTTTCATGTCCTTTTCTTGTCAACTTGCTGGCTATTTACAGAGTGTATTAGGAGAGGAAAAAGAAGGAAAAAAGATTGGGTCATGAATGTGCCATAAATATTTTTCAAATAAAATCAAATTTTGGAGAAAATTCGATTTTCTCTTTAATGTGAGAGCTAGCACGAATTTGGCATGTTCCATGGGCTATCTTGGACCTCAAGTTTGATATAAATTCACTCCTTTTGAAAAAATATCTTATTTTCATATTTTATATAATTTAATTTTGAATTAAATGGTTTTAAATTCAAAAATAAATCAATAAAATAGAAAACTGTCATGGCCAAGCATCAATGAGTCACAAATAATATCATGATCAAGTTTGGATCATAAAATTATAGGCCCATTTGGAAAAAAATTGCATTTTGACCAATATCTCCTTTTGTGCCATTGTTCAAAAATGCCCAACTTGTGAATGGTGTATCTTGCTCAATTTTTCACATTTTTGAGTGTTCTTGGACTTTTTGGAAAGCTCTAAGAGTCCTCTAACCAACCTCTTTGTTTTCATCTCAATTGGAGTTTCCATGCTCAATATATCTTCAAAACAAAATATTGACTTTTTGTTGACTTTGAAAAGGACCTATAATGTTTTGATCCATACCTTCCAAATGAAGCATTTTTTGAACATTCTTGTGAGACATGAAGTTGTAGAGAATTTAATTTCCTTCAAAACAAGAGGTGGTGGAAAAATTTCTGAGAAAGAATGAAGAAGTTATGCTCAGTCAAAGTTTGGTTGACTTTTCACTAAGAAACCCTAATTTAGAAAGTTTGACTTTTGAGCAAATCTTGAGTTTTCTTGAGGAATCATGATCAACCCTTGATCAAATGATGAATGTAACTTCAAAATGAGGAGGTTGACCAAAAATCATGAAGTTTGACTGTATGTTGACCACAGTTGACTTTTTGTCCAATACAACTGATTTTCAACCATCTGAGCAATTGTTTGAGGAAATTTGACCTGTGAGGCTTGAAACTTGACATGGAGAGTCTTTGAAGAATATGAGGAGGCATGAAGACCATTGGAGATGTTGGAAGTCCACCTTGATCTGAGAATTGCCAAACCCTAAATTGGGTTGATTGTCTAGGAGAGGGTTTGTCTGATCAACCCTTGAGGAATCCTTGAGTGTGGATGTATGAAATACCTTGAGAAGTATGAGGGAAAATTTTGGGGTATGACAACTGCCCCTGTTCAATCTTCTTGTACTGGAAGGGCTAGATTGGCAAGCGTGCCTTTTGTGACTTGGAGGTAGAAGATGATTGAACACTCGAGTACACCTGAAAATTTGCACTCGCTGTTGGTTGGTGATGCTGGAATGGGCTTATAGATGCCATTTGGGGAAATTGGAGATTTCGCTGGGAAATGAGTCGTACGCTAGACTTAAAATTGTCGTCTGGATAGGGGGACCGTCGGAGATGGGCTTAAGATGCCATCTGGAAAGAACGATGATGGGGAGTGAGCCATACAATAGGCTCGGTAGATGTTCCTGAAAGTGAAAGGAGCAGGAAGATGGACTTAAGATGCCATCCGGAGGGAGTCGTACGTTAGACTTCGTGCTCATCTTTGAATGAATTTATTGGTTTGTATTGGTTTTTAACCAAATATGCAGCATTCTGAAAGTGGAGAAATGCTGATAAGTAGTCGGAGATGGGCTTAAGATGCCATCCAAGGCAACCGAGTCGTACGCTAGACTCTGTAGTTGCTGTTGATAATAAGAAGGAATCAGAATAGATCTTTGTGCTGATTACTCTGAGGGATAGTAGTTGGCAAAATGCGGATATCTTCCCTGTCGTGCTTCGGGTATTGATCCAATGCCTGTTATCGGAGGATAACTTGTGATCGTTCTGATAGTTTTCCCGTCTAGCTTCGGGTATTAATCCTAGATCTGTTGTCGGAGGACAACGTGGGCGGTCGTTCAGATAGTTTTCCCGTCTGGCTTCGGGCATTAATCCTGGACCAGTTGTCGGAGGACAACTAGGGTGGTCGTTCAGATAGTTCTCCCGTCTGGATTCGGGTATTAATCATGGACCTGTTTGTTTCAGAAGTGATTTTCACCTGTTTTGAAGAAAACAAGAGAAACTTTGATAGAATATTGTTAGTCATATGCAAAGTATGATGCATGACGATGTGTATGAATGACATATGCATATATTATAACTTTATGAGAAATGTATGAATGATAGATGTTGTGGTATTTCAAAACATATCCATCTTGAAGAAGATGCAGATGTTCTGCTTGAGGATTTCTGACTTCTGTTTGGGGAGGGGACGGATGGAGACCCTGAGAAGGAAGAAAACTTTGATTCCTCTGATGCACTATCTGACCGAGTCTTGGGCCTAGATATTGTTAAGGATGGTAGAGATCGAGAAACACGTTGTTGAGGATCTCGTACATAGACCCTGCTGGGGAGAGTCTGGGAGGTACTCTGTTAGGGATTTTGCGTGTAGATCTTGCGGGAGAGTACCTGATGGTTGCTGGGAGACCGGGTTAGAAGGATCTGGAGCCCATTGGAATCTCTGGTTGGGGAATAGAAAGATGTAAGCTTCCTCCGATGCACTATCTGACCAAGTTTCAAGTCTGGGCACTGCTACTGGAGAAAAGGGGAATTGTTTATAGATATCTTGTTGGAGATAAATACCTCGGTTGGGGATGAAATGTTATTGCTTGGAAACTGATGTAACACGATTTTAGTTGAGTGGAATCACTGCTCGGGGATTCACCTCTACTCCGCTGGGGAAGGTTTATGGTGAGCGACACCTCTGTGGGGATCATGTTCTGTGGGGAAATGCATTGGTGACTTTCGTCGTCATCTCAATTCCTAGAGCCCGTAGTAATTACTTTCGTATGTTCGCTTTTTGCATGTTTGTGACTAGATTTTTATTGTCAAATGCATATAATCATTCAAAGCAATCGTTGGACTTTATACAAACGACAATAGTGAAAATTTCAAAGAGAAAGAAACTTGTACTTATTTGAAATGTGTATGGCCAAGTAGTTTGTACACAAGAAAGGTAAAAAGCTATGCGGAAACAATCTCGTTAAGTTCCAACTATGCTAGTACTCATATATTTCAACTATCTCATCTCCTTGTTGTCAGTAGAAAGTGAGTGGATTGATTTTCGCCATTTGAATCTTGAATGCTGATAGTAGTCTGGAAGTAGGTGATCTGGACGAGACATAGTCGTACGCTTAAATCCCTAACTTTTGCCTAGACCGCCCTTTCGGGTTTTCAGTCTACCGGGATACCCTTTTTTGCCCAAGCCGCCTTTTCAGGTTTTCGACTTGCCGGGTGTACATGTTTTGTATATATCCTTAACTTTTGCCCGAACCCTTTTGGTTCGCCAGGATGCCCTTATTTTTTCCTAGGTCAGTCGACCTAGCGGGTCTCTTTTATGCGTAGTATTTTTTGACTATGTCTGCGTTCACAGGGTGTGGGAAGTCCTCACCATCCATGGTGCTAAGTATCATAGCTCCGCCGAAAAATCCTGTCTTGACTACAAATGGTCCCTCGTAGGTAGGATTCCATTTGCCCCTGGGATCAACTTGTGGAAGAATGATGCGCTTGACTACTAAATCACCGACTTGGTAGACTCGGTGCTTTGACTTTCTAGTTAAATGCTCTGATCATTCGTTTCTGATAGATCTGTCCATGGCAGATTGACGCGAGTCATTTTACGTCAATCAAGTTAATCTGGTCAAGGCGAGTCTGGATCTAATCGTCTTCGCCTAACTCTGCGTCTTGGAGGACTCTGGTTGAGGGTATCTGAACCTCGATTGGTAGGACTGCTTCCATACCGTAAACAAGAGAGAAGGGGGTTGCCCCTGTGGATGTCCGTACTGTAGTGCGATAACCATGAAGAGCAAATGGTAACATCTCATGCCAATCCTTGTAAGTCACTGTCATCCTCTGTATAATCTTCTTAATATTCTTGTTGGCGGCTTCCACAGCGCCATTCATCTTAGGCCGATAAGGAGAAGAGTTGTGATGCTTGATCTTGAACTGCGTGCAGAGTTCGGTGATCATCATATTGTTGAGATTAGAGCCATTATCTGTGATAATCCTTTCGGGAGAGCCATACCGACAGATAAGATTATGCTTGATGAATCAGGCCACAACATTCTTGGTAACAGATGCAAACGAGGATGCCTCTACCCACTTGGTGAAATAGTCGGTTGCCACAAGGATGAAACGATGTACATTGGAAGTTGTGGGCTTGATTTCTCCAATCATGTCAATGCCCCACATTGCAAAAGGCCAAGGAGCTGTTAGAACATTCAGAGGTACTGGAGGTACGTGCACTTTGTCTACATAAATCTGACATTTGTGACAAGATCGAGCATAGCGGTGACAATCAGCTTCCATGGTGGACCAATAATAACCTGTTCTCGGAATTTTCTTAGCCATTGTGTGTCCACTGGAGTGGGTACCAAATTCGCCTTCGTGTAACTCTTCCATGATATGTTCCGCTGTTCTCTGATCTACACAACGGAGTAAGCACAAGTCGTGGTTAAGAATTTTTGATGATAGGATATTCCAGAGATACCACGTACCAAGGTTTCTCTCAAGCTCATAACAATATGCTGGTTCGTCAAACTTCTCAATGATGATCTGGGGAGCCTCGTTGCCCCATCTGACCTTGAACATAGATGACATAGTAGCTAACGTGTCTGCCAACTGATTCTCTTCTCGTGGAATGTGATTGAAAGTGATCTCTTCGAAGTAGGGGATCAAACTCAGAACATGCTCTCGATATGGAATGAGATTCGGATGCTTCGTATCCCACTCGTCCTTAATTTGACTGATCACTAAAGCTGAGTCTCCATACACTTGTAAGAACTTGATTCTTAAGTCAATAGCAGCTTTGATACCCATGATGCACGCTTCGTATTCGGCCATGTTGTTAGTGCAACCGAAACATAATCTGGCGGTGAAAGGAGTATGTCCACCTGTAGGAGATGTAATGATGGCGCCAATTCCATTGCCAAGTACGTTTGAGGCTCCATCAGAGACCATGGTCCATCGGGATCCTTGCTCAGGTCCTTCGTCTGGGCCTGGTTCTTCACAATCAGTGACTAGTAGAACATCTTCGTTTGGAAATTGAACCGATAGATCGATAGTCATCTACAGCTTGATGAGCCAAATGATCGGCTACCACACTTCCTTTGATTGCTTTCTGAGAAGTGTACTGGATGTCGTATTCGGTCAAGATCATTTGCCATCTTGCTATTCTTCCGGAGAGAGCTGGTTTCTCAAATATGTATTTTATCGGATCCATCTTGGAAATCAACAAGGTAGTGTAAATCAACATATACTGTCTTAGTCGGCGAGCTGCCCAAGTTAAAGCGTTAAAGTTTTCTCGAGTGAGTATCTTGTTTCACACGGTAAACTTTTGCTAAGGTAGTATATTGCATACTCTTTTCGACTGCACTCGCCATGTTGCCCCAACACACACCCCATTGAGTTCTCTAACACCGCAAGTACATGATAAGAGGTCTTCTTCGAGCGGCATCAGGATAGAGGATTCAGAGGTACTCCTTGATTTTGTCAAAAGCGATCCGCAATCGCTGCTCCATTCTACCACTTGATCTTTCTTTAGTAACTTGAAGATTGGCTCACAAGTAGCGTTAGATGTGCAATGAATCGCAATGTAATTCAATCGCCCAGAAACCTCGACTTCCTTCTTGGTGAGTCGGCATTTCTTGAATAGCTTTAACCTTGACGGGGTCAACCTCAATACCTTTTCCACTGACAACAAACCCTAGGAGTTTTCCGGATCTGACTCCAAAGGTGCACTTGTTGGGATTAAGTCTTAGTCTGTACTTCTTCAATCTGTCAAATAGTTTCCGTAGATGATTCTTCTTCAGTCTGTGATCTAGCTATCATGTCGTCGACGTAGACCTCTATCTCGTGATGAATCATGTCATGAAATAATGTCACCATAGCACGCTGATAAGTGGCACCTGCGTTCTTCAGTCCGAACGGCATAACCTTGTAGCAGAAAGTGCCCCACTGTGTAACGAAAGTTGTTTTCTCCATGTCTTCAGGAGCCATTTTGATCTGATTGTAACCGGAGAAACCATCCATGAAGGAGAAGACCTTATGCTGAGCGGTGTTGTCAACCAGGACATCAATATAAGGTAGTGGAAAGTTGTCTTTCGGACTCGCTTTATTCAGATCTCTGTAATCCACACACATTTGTACCTTACCATCCTTCTTAGGTACGGGCACCACGTTGGCAACCCACTGCGGATAAGAAGTAACAGCTAAGAAGCCTGCATTGAACTGCTTCATAACTTCGGCTTTTATTTTCTCTGACATCTCAGGACGCATGCGACGAACCTTCTGTTTCACTGGGAGAAAACCCTGTTTTGTCGGCAATCGGTGTACCACAATATCAATGTCTAAACCTGGCATGTCTTCGTATGACCAAGCAAAAACCTCAATGTAGTCTCATAGCAACTGAACCAAACTTTCTTTAACACTGTTCTCAAGACCCGCTCCTATCTTGATCTCTTTTCTGTTTTGTCAAGACTCAAATTCACAACCTCAATCGCTCTTCGTGGTGGCAGATAACTCGCTCTTCTTGTCTGTAGCAATGGACAAGTTCTCCGAACTTCACAATCTTCCTCACCTTCATCTTCGGCCCGGTAGATCGGATTATCAAAGTCATATTTAGCAATAGCATAGCTATTATCAACGAGATTCGGAGTGATTCTGCAGTGTATCACGTGGATGTGTGTAAGAAACACATAGCTTTTTGAAGGGTGATAAAGTAAAAGGAAAACAACAATTGAATGCAAAAGTCCAACGATTTTATTGAATGAAAATATGCAAATGATGATAATAACCTCACAACGAGCCACGATGCCCGGCAAGGCACTAGGCTTTAGAGTTCATTGTTCAAAACATAGAAAATACGAAAAGCAAAACAAAACAAGAGCAATTACTCCTGCTCAAGGAGATTGGTATGACGCCTTCGCCTTCCAATTGCCGAGTCCATTGTCCGAGTTGGAAGATCCACTTGCTGATGTCAAGTCGTTGTCGCCGCTCTTCTATAGCATGGATTCCACTCGATGCGAAGGAAGTTGGCCGCACGTCATGCGCGATCATCTTCGACCTTTGATGGTGAAGCCTAAACCGATTTGAAAG
This sequence comes from Vicia sativa, assembly GCA_021764765.1. Taxonomy (NCBI): domain Eukaryota; kingdom Viridiplantae; phylum Streptophyta; class Magnoliopsida; order Fabales; family Fabaceae; genus Vicia; species Vicia sativa. The sequence continues at coordinate 184,789,503 of CM038793.1, read as the reverse complement.
GAAGATCGTGGAGCTTCCCAAATAGTACTACCTCCTTCTTCAACTTGAGCATCTTTCGAGGCCATCCTAGGCGGAACTGTGTAACTTCAAGAGTGACGGAGAGTCAACAGCATGACTGGGATTGTTTCAAAGCTTGACAGGAGTCTCAAAGAATTCACCTCCACCGAGGTATCGGAACGATAGATGATGACCATATACTCTTCTTCACCACATAGTAAAACTTTCCCTTCACCGGGTACTTCAGCGATGCAAGGTAGGTAGTTATGTATCCAAGGGCATTCAAGTAGGCAAGAATAAGCTGACGGATGTCCATGACAAAGAAAGTAGAATCAAAAGTCGGGAACCGACTTTAACAGTGTAATGAGTTTCTCGCTTAGAACCATCAAAAGCTCTCACAATAATGTCACCGGGCTTGTGGACCAACCCTTCAACATCAAGTCGATCAAAAGCGCTTGGAAGGATGTTCAGAGTGTAATATCCACCAAAACATGAGACAAGGTAATTTACATTCAGAGATGTGCAAGGCTTTGTTGTGTTTCTTTCCTAGAGTCAAATCAAGATCGAGAAGCCTAGGTCGTTGTTGGCAGCCAGCTAGCAATACAAAGTTCTTGGTCAGAGTAGTGTCTTGCGGTACATGAGCATTCTTCATAAACTTCACCAAGGCATTAGCATGAGCCTCGAGCACAAGAGCAGCATGGATATCTTTGACGGAGTCTGTTCCACAACATTGTAGTCACTCTTCTTGATAATCTTTTAATTTCCTCCATTTCTTGTTTGAGGTGTCTTCAGAACTTCCTTTGGTACTTGGCCGAAAGGATGAGTCACCGGTCTTTTCCTCTAGCTTGGGAATGGATTGAATAGTCGAAATGAGTCGCAGTGTCTTTTGAGGAGAGATTGAGAGAATACTCTTCCGGTTCGTCACCTTACTTGATCCGTGATGTTGTCAATGTCGAATGGTAGTTTCAATCGTAAGATCTTCAATGGTCGAGGGTCTTGTTTGACGCCATGATAGTAAACATCGATCCATAACCAAGGAATAGCCTTGTCGAGGAATATGGAACTGGTCTTGAGAAGTGATAATGAGAGGTGCCACTTAGTCACGTGTTCAAAGAGGAAATCTTATTATGTTAACATCAAGATAGTCCTTCGGGAAATCGTCACCCCATCCGTTGCCTTAACATCTTCAATAGGAATTTTGTAGCTTGAACAGTACTTCACCATGTAATCAAACTTTCCACTTGGCTGTCCCAAGGTATCCCATGCAGATATAGCTTCATTCACATCTTCGATCTTCATTTAGACATGTCTTCACACGTACTCTCCATGTGTGGTTTCGTGAATAATATCTCACGGTTATCCATCATGCATCGAACACGCCTTCTCAACCAAGCACAACCATCGTGTGATGGGCACCAACGACAATTCTCGGCATCCCGGATTGACACCGCTTGCAACAAATTCTTCTTAACAACATCAGAGGAATGGTCAAGTCATCTATATTGAATACATAAGTATCCTCCCCAACAACATTGGAACTCTTGTCATGGTTAGGCATAGGCGCATTGATCACATTCAGAGTCTCAACAGGAGGGTCAAACTCGATCTGCTTAGCTTCAATCATGTCTTGAATCTTGTTCTTCAAAGCCCAACAGTTGTCAGTGTCGTGCCCTGGGCTATTGGAGTGGTAAGCACACTTATCATTAGGATTGTATCTCGAGAGGAAGTGTTGACACCGAGGAGGATCCTTCAAAGTAATCACCGCTTTCAACATGTGTTGCAAAGCTTGCGACAACGGCATGTTGATCTTCGCAACCGCCTCGGGCGCTGCTCGCTGCACGCTGTCTCACCGAGGTTGGCCGATGTAGGATCGAGATCACAACCCCCCACGATTGAGCACGGTCGGTCTTGGCTTTTTCCATACACAAGATTAGCTTTTCTTACCACCAAAAGATCTCTTCGCATCATATGAAGATGTATCTACCGAATCTTTCCGCTTTGATACCGCTTCAATACGCTTATCAAGATTTATGAATCCAAGAGTTTCTAATCGATGATTGAAGAACGGTCCGCGTTGTTCCATAAACATATCAACCAACTCCCTATTGAACAAGGGTGGTTGGACTCGCTAGATCTCTCCATTTCGAGCATACCCTTGAACTTCTCATCACGACCCATAGACATGCTCAGTAGTTGCATGCGAGTGGGTGTCAATTCAAGATTGTACTCATACGCTCAGAAAGCATCCGCTAAATCACTCCAAGTACGGATACGGTCATTCTCTAGCTGATAATACCACTCCAATTGAGTTCCGGACAAACTCTCTTGAAAATAGTGCATCCACAACTTTCTGTCATCAGTGTGGGGGTTGATCTTTTGAACATAGGACTTCAAATGCAGCTTAGGACAAGACATGCCATCATACTTGGCAAAAGTTGGAACTTTGAACTTGGGAGGAATCACAACACCAGGAACAAGACTCAGATCGTCAAAATTCAGCCCGGATATCTTGAGGTTTTCCACAGCGTTCAAACGGTCTTCAAGTTGCTTGTACTTGTCATCTTCATCAGAGTACTGGCTATAGTCGGAGCGATCCTCTCTCTCCTTCTCAGGTTCACGCTGGTCATCTTCATTACCCTTGACACTCCCCTCATTCTTGACACTTCCTTCAGAGAGCTCTATCCGGCTAACCCTTTTAGGACCACCTTTGTAGAGTCTGCCCATGTTGAGGAGACCAACAACCTTCTTCTTTCTGTTGATGAGCTTCTTCAGATCCTCTTGGCCTTGCACCAAATTGGTGAACATCAAACCGAGCATTCGAGCTCGAGATCTTTGATGACTGCTCAAGAGCCATTTCGCTAAAATAAATAGCGAGAGAATGAGAAAACCAATCTTCAATGTACCTGTGATGCAATGTTATGCTATGATATGCAATGTTTATGCGAATGCAATGCAATGTTTTCAAGGACCTTAGAGATTTAAATTTGTTAAACAAGCACGAACAAACATTTATTAGTACTCTTTTTATTCTTTTTCATTTTAAGTACAAGAGATAGTTCAAAACAATAAAGAAAAACATATAAATCCTAGAGCTCTAAGTCTCCCATGGGCGCTTCCTCTTGGTGCCGAGGTAGGCGTTGATGCTTCGCTCCTCGTGAAGTAGCTTCGTCAACTCTAGTTCCTTCTTTTCACTCGCATAACACTGAGCCTCAAAGGTATCCCTTTCTTCTTTAAGCTGAATCCAAGATCTCTTCAAGTCTTCAAAATCAGTAGGCATGTCAGGATGGAGAACGGTATAGGGTACGTCACCTATAGCAACAGGTTCCATAATTACTGGTAGAACAGGCGTGAACGGCATCATGAGGTGTTGAGCTCGAGCTCGCACCCATTTGAGGTAAGGTTCCCAAGGAATGGAGTTCTGGTGCCCCAAAGTCTTGGTATCATTCTTCTTTACCATGCCCAAGCATGTATGAACCTTCGTCGGTAATTCTGGAGATTCTGATTTTAGTCGAACACAATGTCTTGGAGAAGCATATCATGCGGACCATCCCTTCGAGCAAAACCAAACTGACGTAGAGCTAGAGAAGGGTTGTAAGTAATACCTCCCCTTATACCAAGGAGTGGTACATTAGGGAATTCTCCACAACGCTCAATGAATGTGAAGTCCTTTTGAGAGAAAAGACACCAACGAATATCTGAATGAGAGAGTGACATTAGTCTTTGAGACCATCTCAACCTTTGCTCGTTTTTCAATACTGATGGAGGAAGGTGCGAAATAAACCACCTGGAAAGTAACGGTATGCAACACGTGAGAGTTCCTTGTCTCTTAGTAGTACGAGTGTGGAGAGAATGTGGGATATCTCCAAGTAAAGTAGGCACTGGATTACGAGTAAGGAATATCTTGATGGCGTTGACATCAATGAATTGATCCGAGTTAGGGAATAGAACCAAACCATAGATTAGCAAGGCCACAATGTCTTCAACTGCATGGAAACTCATAGCTTTGAGGAATTCTCGGGTTTTCTTTATCAGGAACTTAGCAAGTAAACCCTTAACTCCGCTTCTTGTTTCCCAATTGGCTTCAATGTCTGAGCGCTTCACATGTAATGCTGATGCGATGTCTTCGTACCTAGGAACCTTTTCTAGACCGGTGAATGGCATTTTATCAAGAATAGGTATCCCAAGTAGCTTAGAGAACTCTTCCAAGGTAGGAACCAACTGATAATCTGGGAATGTAAAGCAATGGTGTTTCGAATCGAAGAACTGGAATAGACATGCATCATATCTTCTTCAAAACCTGAGATAACCAAGTCAAGCAAATAACCATGTCTTTTGATGAACTGAGCATGATCAGGAATCTCTGAAACCAACTCTTTGAGCTGAGAAGGTATACCCATGAAGTTGATTCGGATAGTCTTTCTAGAAGCCATAATTCCCTACAAAATAGAGCAAAGATAAATCTCTAGGTCCTTGAAATATTTAGAAATGATATGCAATGCGATGATGTCATGTTTAGCACACACAAACAATTCACACAATGAGCCTAGGTTTTAAGGCTTGCATGAGGTATAGGTGATTACCCCACCAAAAGTTTGAGTTGGTTCATCTTGTCCTATAATAGTAACCGGGTTCTAGGAATCTCATATCATTGATCTTTCTCGTAGGCGTTTATTTCAATACGACTACCAAGTGGTCGACCGAAAATATCCCAAAAGTCGGATCTTAATGAGCGTAGCATCGAGTATCAACCAACCTTAGTCTGCACCAAAGTCGTCCATCTCACTACCTTCTAATGGCTAAGATGGGTCAATTAAGGTTTTAAAAGTTTAGTTAGTGCTTGATGACACCACGCAGAAGCCAAATACTATCCTCAACTTGGGAATGAAGAGTATCAGGACATCCAAAGTGTCACACTAATGTAGCCATCATGTTGACCATTTCGATATACATCTAACAGTCGCGACGATTTATTGCTACTTACCTAAAAGGAAACCCGGATCCGGGTGTAGGATCCCCCACAAATATAATATCCAAGCAACCCTTAAAGATAAAGCAAGCAAGTCAAACAAAAAGCAGTAAATGTGATCTAGAAATCCCTAAGGTATTCTCTCTTTATGGTGTTCCCCAGCAGAGTCGCCAGTTCTGTAATACGGTGAACTGACTTTGTAGGTTTTTGTATCGCAAATGTGCGGATAGCAAGAGTCGCCACCGACTTTTCTTTTATCCAATTAAGGGAAGGTGAAAAGAACAGGAAAAGACCTTCGTTAGATTCTGAGTAAGGGAGAAGGTTATGAAAAGGGAAGGTATTAGCACCCCTTTTCAACTGTAGTTATCTACGGGCTCTTAGTTGCTCTTAGATCACTTTTAAAATTGTGCTTTCTGTGTGTTTGACAAAAATGTTTTGGAAAAGGCATTTCGCTTTGACTTTGTAATGATTCATGTAGGAATGTATACAAAGTGTTCGGAAATGTTTTGTTTTGAAAAGTGTTTGAACTTTGACAGAAGTGTGAGGTGCAAAAAGTATTTTGACAGAGCAAGCAACTAAAAGTCTTATTACCTACTCAGAATGGTCGTTTTCATGTTATTTTACGTTCCTTTAGAATAGTGCCATCCATACCATTAGTTGGTAGGTAACCTTATTCGTTGGATGTAAACGGGACATTCGAAGGGACATCGTATGGTCATAGAAAGCAACTTGTAGGAAGTATCCTAGCACATTCGAAGGGACTATCATCATTTTTCGTAGGCGACAATCGAGGGTCAAGATCATGTATTTGGAGGCGACATCGTGGGTCTTATGATCTTTGTATCGAAGGGACTATGATGACTTGTTTTGAAGGCAACGGTGCTAGGATACCTCTACGTTCGAGGGACTTGACCATTTGTATTCGTAAGGCAACGACAGAGAATTACCCTAAGGGGTGCATGTGTGAAGAAGTGTGTTGATTCAGATATATGTTATCTTGAAATTATGGGTGAGATATGTCCAATTTTATCTTGCCATACACGCCTAATTACTAGCAGTTTATAGGGTGCAGAAATTAAATTGCGAAAAGTAAAATGCGGAAAGATAAATCCTACGCTATTACATGGCTTTGGGGCAGATACATAATTTAAAGTGCGGAAAATAAAAGTCCTAATTAAACTATTACATCCCATAGGCAATTACATAATATGAAAAGAAAACGATAAAAAGATTGTCCGAAGCGAGATAACCTGCGAACATAAGAAAAATCGGGAAATACGAGGATATTGAATAAGAGGAAAATGTTAGTAAAAGTAATAATTTTTGAATGACAAAAAGGTTTCATGCTAGAAATAACATTAATATGCTAAAATAATTTTTTGGGATTTTTTGGAGTTAATTTAATAATTAACAATCAATTAAAAGTGATTTAAATGATAAAATTGAAATTAAATTAAATATGCATGCAAAAATAATATTTTAAATTTTATAAATTAAATAAACATTTTCTGAAAATAATGCAAAAAGGAAAAATATTTTTGGTTTTTTAATGCATGATAAAAATTATTTAAAGTTAAATTAAATGAATGGAAAATTTAAAAGAAAATAGAAAAATGGAAAAATAGAGAAAATGTTAAGTTTGTAAAAAGAAAAGGAAAACCGGTCCTGGCAGGGGTTGAACTCATGACCCTTGAGAGCATCTTCTACAGCCAATGCCTTAACCACTGGGCCATGTGACATCTGGTGTTTGAAACATTGAAATCAATTGAATATAAGTGGTAACGTGTCGTGGATATGTTTGAAACACAGTCAGCGCGCGTGGACCCCATTGACTTATGAATGGACAAATCAGAGAGACCCATCACGCCACGCAATCCCCTCGCCAAGCAACCCATGTCAACGACGCCGGAGCCCTAGCTCCGGTCGTCTTCTCCGGCAGCTATGATTTTCAAACCTGCAAAATACGAAGATTAAAAGCAAAAGAAAGACCTTGTCCACCTATTTCGACCCTTCTGAATTCAATGGTGGTGTTGGTTTTGGCTGAATCGGCCTGTAACCTGCGTTTCGAAACTCACATCCCTAAAAACCCTAACAATGGCATCTCATGTTTCTAACGTTCAAGAACTCAAACGATGGCCAAGATCACGTATAAGGAGCCTCAAGAACACATTGAAAGCATTAGAATCAATTAAAACACGCAGATAAATAAAATGCAAAATCAAGAAAAAATTGAATATGTATGAATGTATATGGCTCGATTCAGGTTGTTTTGATCATTGTTAATGATGTATACTTACTCAATCTTACCCCCTGAACACAATGGAATGGTTTTGAGAGCTTGAAAGTGGCTGGAAATCAAAATTCGAATTTTGACAACTTTGAGAAATTTTGGAAAAATAAGGGTTGTGCTTTTAGCTAGGGTTTCGTGTCCTTTGCTTGTCAACTTGCTGGCTATTTATAGAGTGTATTAGGAGAGGAAAAAGAAGGAAAAAAGATTGGATCATGAATGTGCCATAAATATTTTTCAAATAAAATCAAACTTTGGAGAAAATTCGATTTTCTCTTTAATGTGAGAGCTAGCACGAATTTGGCATGTTCCATGGGCTATCTTGGACCTCAAGTTTGATATAAATTCACTCCTTTTGAAAAATATCTTATTTTCATATTTTATATCATTTAATTTTGAATTAAATGATTTAAAATTCAAAAATAAATCAATAAAATAGAAAATTGTCATGGCCAAGCATCAATAAGTCACAAATAATATCATGATCAAGTTTGGATCATAAAATCATAGGCCCATTTGGAAAAAATTGCATTTTGACCAATATCTCCTTTTGTGCAATTGTTCAAAAATGCCCAACTTGCGAATGGTGTATCTTGCTCAATTTTCCACATTTTTGAGTGTTCTAGGACTTTTTGGAAATCTATAAGAGTCCTCTAACCAACCTCTTTGGTTTCATATCAATTGGAGTTTCCATGCTCAATATATCTTCAAAACAAAATGTTGACTTTTTGTTGACTTTGAAAAGGACCTGTAATGTTTTGATCCATACCTTCCAAATGAAGCATTTTTTGAACATTCTTGTGAGACATGAAGTTGTAGAGAATTTAATTTCCTTCAAAACAAGAGGTGGTGGAAAAATTTCTGAGAAAGAATGAAGAAGTTATGCTCAGTCAAAGTTTGGTTGACTTTTCACTAAGAAACCCTAATTTAGAAAGTTTGACTTTTGAGCAAATCTTGAGTTTTCTTGAGGAATCATGATCAAACCTTGATCAAATGATGAATGTAACTTCAAAATGAGGAGGTTGACCAAAAATCATGAAGTTTGACTGTATGTTGACCACAGTTGACTTTTTGTCCAATACAACTGATTTTCAACCATCTGAGCAATTGTTTGAGGAAATTTGACCTGTGAGGCTTGAAACTTGACATGGAGAGTCTTTGAAGAATATGAGGAGGCATGAAGACCATTGGAGATGTTGGAAGTCCACCTTGATCTGAGAATTGCCAAACCCTAAATTGGGTTGATTGTCTAGGAGAGGGTTTGTCTGATCAACCCTTGAGGAATCCTTGAGTGTGGATGTATGAAATACCATGAGAAGTAGGAGGGCAAATTTTGGTGTATGACAACTACCCCTAAAAAGGCCAGGATGGATTAAGGGTTCTATGACTGCTCAGCTTCACAGACTCTCAGGTCGAAACTAGTTATGTCTTCCCGATCGCTCGGTAAATAAAATACCACAATCAAGGAGGTCTCCACTGAGTGAGGAATCTCATGTCTCCTTCTTCGGGATTACTCCCTAAAAGTTAACATGACTGTACTTCCCATCTTATCATAAGTTTTCCTGAGTCCGGGTATAGGACTCAAAAAAGAAGATCACCAAGCACCCATGAAAACCAAAAAAAAATCCAGACAAACAAGTACAGAATATATACAAAAATATAGCACGTATATACAAATAAACAAAAAATAGGGTCAACCCACTTAGAGATGGTCCAGCAATAGGTCAAACATTCCCAGCATAGTTGCCACTTTTCTATAGCGGCAAAAACTGCGAGTATAAGCCATTGACTTGACTTAACTCAAAAAATAACCAAAGAGTCGCCACTGCGCTTTTATTTTATGCAAAGGACTAGGAAAAAGAGCGAATAAAACCCTAACGAAAAAGATCAGAGATCTGGGACCGGGGATTAGTTATACAAAGGGAAGGTGTTATGCATCCAAAGCATCTACTGTACTCCGCGGGAACCTTTTTTGAAAATTTTTATACGTGTGCTAAAAAGAGTATATGCATTAAATGGATGGTGGGGCAAAAAAGAAGTATTTTTTGTAATTTTTGGTTTGATAGAACCTCCAATGAGTTCAAGGCCTACATACCAACAATATGTGATGTTGAAATCAAAACCAACGCAGTTCGGATAAAAAAGACTAAAATTGTGTGTTTGTTGATTTTAAGAAAATGTTTGTTTAGAAGAAAGCCACAAAGGGGCTCAAAAAGTTTGAATGAGGTTATGTGTTTTTTAGTCTTAAAAAAAGAAAAGTCAAAGTATTATTAAATGAATTGAAAGTTTATTAAGAAAAAGAAGTTTTAAAAATACATAGACCTGAGTCCAAGTTTTTTATGAAAGCGGTTCGAGTATTGAAAACAAGAATCCTTTGAAAAAGAGATGGAAGATTTTGAAAATTAAAGAATATGGGGGAGATAAAGAGGCTAACCTAAGTGCATAAAGTAAAATTTGAGGGTATAGAAAGATCTAACCGGGTGAGAAAACTAGTACTTGACATCAAGAGTCAATACCGCATCCCATCCTTTGGCTTACCACATAAGCAACAAATAACCAGACAAAAAAATCAAGCTTCCGATAAATCAATGCCTTGGATGGATTCATGTCTCAAGAAAAGAAACGGGAAGAGTAACAATTGTATTTGGAGGAAGTTCACTCTTAATCGAGTATAACGAAATAACCTGTATACAAATATAATAACCAAGCAAGACAAAATAACACCAATGGCACAGAAATCTCCAAGCTGAGGTAAGGGTCCTAATCCTAAGTCCAAAGGTCAATCTCCAAGCATAAGGATAGTAACCAAGTCCAATTAAAAGTTTTTTATGTTTAAGTTGAATTATTAGGTATCTTGAAAAAGAAAAATAAAGCTCAAGTGAGAAAAATCAAAATAACAAGAAAATAAAGTGCTCAAGTGAGCAAAGAAAAATGACATGAAATGTAAATGCTAAAAGTAAAGTGCATAAAATTAAAGAGCATAAAATTAAAAGAGGAAAGTAAAGAGCACAAAATAAAAAGGCAATTAATAAAGGTTAGCAATATGATCATCTTGAAACTTGTCAAGTATATCATCGAATTGTTAGTAATTAGTCGTCAGCAAGGTGACCATCTTGAAACTTGTGCATGAAGACTTGCCAGAAGCTTGATTAAAATCAACACGCCACACGACAAGTTTCAATTACTTTTTGTCAAGTATATCATCGGGTTTTAGAATTATCACATCACTTGATCAAAGATGATTGAGAATTTCAAATGGACAAGGTTAGTGGAAACTTTACAGAAGCTTGATTAAAAAACCATAGCGACTACAAGACAAGCGTCACAGGTGTTGAACCAAAATCAAAGCTCAAGTCATCTTTTCGGGCTTATGTTTGAACATTGAAGCTCATGCCACTAACTGATCACTTTTTCGAATCGGGATAAAAGAAGAAAAATAACATAGAGATGAAGAAACAAGTTACAAATTTACAATGCATCAGATGAATTTATTCGTTCTAACTTCATCAAAATCAACAAACTTTCTTGGTGGATTTGATCAAGAGACCTATCAACACCCAAATTCCATTGATGTTGACGAAATCTATAACTCCAAATAAGTTCAAAATCAGAAACGTGAAAAAATAAAAGATTAAAAGTAATTTAAATAATAAATAAAATATATTTTGAAATTAGGTTATTTATTTGGATTTTATTGACGAAATACATAAATAGTTTTCATACATCAAAATAAAATTCCGAGAAAATTAACTAAAGTCAACAGAGGTTAACAAGTGTTGACAGAAATTTTTAGAATTTTTTAAAGTCATAAACTAATTTTTTTAAAAAGGAAAAATGGCGAAATAAACCAAAAAGGGAAAAAAAATTGCAAAATCAGAAATAAAAATAAAATGATGTCACCAATATTTGTCAAATGACCATTGGATCCTTCCATGATTTTTCAAAAAAATTTAAATGACAAAAAGTATTTTTAAAACATTTAAAAACATCAAATAAAAGAGAAATATCATAAAAAATACCAAATCTGAAAATAAAATCATGAAAAAAAGAAAAATCAGAAAGTAAATATTTGAAAACATTTTTGTGAATTTTTTCATAATTTTTTAGTCATAAATGAATTTTCTATAATTTTTTGAAGTTTAAAACATTTAAAATATAAAATCAGAAAATAAAATAAAAAGCTAAAAAATATGGACCATTACATCACAGTCAAAATGCGTTAGTAACCACATCCAATGGACATGGCGTGTTGTGCTTGATATGGACCTCCTTGATTTTCACACCGGATTACAAATTAAAAAAATAAAACAAGAAATAATGTCACGCGTTGGATCAATGCTGACTCACAAAAGTAATCTGATCCAAGGGCTCCGGAGAAGCGTGTATGGTAAGATGTTATCACCAGATCAAGTTTGAAAATATTACATGGCTGCTTGTCATTGGCTGAAGACTGATACGTAGGTCGTCTTCAACCTCCAGCCCTCTCAAACTCGTGTTCCTCAAACTGCAAAATCAATATACATGAGGGGTATCCTTGGATTCGTCTCTTCAAGACGATCTCAACCACATGCTCGCGGAAAATTTATTTACACTGAGTGAAGAGAAAATTGAAGAAAACTAGAATAATAACGAGCTTTTGTTTTCAGAAATTCAGAGTCAATTCTCAATGAAAATGCAAACGGTGAAGATCACAAGGATCAGGGAGATGAGGAGAATGCAATAGTACTTGATTTGAAGTGATTTGGTTACGAATCCTACCTGAAAGTATTCACTTTTAGAGCTGTGAAACTTGACTTGGTTAGCACGGTTCAGGAAGATTCAAGGCACGATTCTTGTTCTGTTAACTTTAGTGAAGTTCAAGGAAGAATAATGAATGGTTAATTTCAAACTGGAAGGGCTTTGAGAGTGAAAACGAAGTTACATAAAATCTGATTAGGGAGAGAGTTTGGCAGAGGTTTTATGGCTATCAAAGCTTGAGGAAATGAGTGAGGTATGATCCTCTATTTATAGGAGGGGGAATTATGGGGAAATCCTGCAAACTAAGTGAGTTGCAATCATGCCAAACGTGTGACTCGAAAGGCATTAAAACGACCTCATTTCAAGTGTAATTTCCATCAAAACACATTTGGGCAATTACTTAAACATGTTTAGCATCTAAAATTTGAGTAATTAGCCTTGTAATCCAAGTTTACTTGTGGTAAAAAAATTTATTCGAAGCAAAAATTGGATGCCATAGAGCCTTCTTCAAACATGTATAGCTCATAACTTAGGGACCTTTATGATGTAATTTTGGACTCTTTGGAAAACCGAGGTTGCATACTTTGCAATGTTCTTGGAAAGGTATCCTTTAGCATCTGGAGCTAGAAGTTATGTTCCTTTGAAATTGTGAGAAACCATCTTACTTTCTACACTTAGAAAAAATTCTAAGTTTTTTCACACAAAATGACTTATAATCTTTTCAATCCAAACATGGCCTTCCACTCAAAATTTGCTTTTGGATTTCAAAGATGACATGAATTAGACCTCTCAAAGAGAATTTTGCAAAAAGAGTCATCCAAAAACTCCAAAAATTGAGAAAGTTATGGCCATGTGAAGTTGAGGAAAATTTGTGAAATGACCTATAATCTTTTGACTTCTTCAAGGAACTTCCAAACACTTTCAATCCTTGAAACTTAAATGGAGATAAAGTTCATATCTTCAAGATTGTAGTTAAAAAATAATGACCTCAAGGTGATAAATAATGATCAAGATATGATCTTTTGAAGTTGATTGATCAAGAATTGAGAAATCCATCAATGACTTGTAATCTTTTAACCTCTTAGGCCAACTTCTAAGCATTTTCTTTTCCTACAAATTGAACTAAGTTGTATTAGACATCCTTAGTTTCATTCTGAAAGAAGAATGAGCTCAACGAGACAAGTGATGACCAAGTTATGATCCTTTAAAGTTATACAAGATAGATGAAGTATCAATCTAGAGAGTTGACAATCATAGACCTTCAAAATAAATCTTTTCATCAACTAAACTCCTTGGATCAAAGCATATTCATATTATAGGTCCTTTTAAGAATCAAATGACTTTGAAATCATCCACAAACTTCATACAAACACCAAGATATGGTCCTCAGAAGTCCAAAACCCTAATTTCAAGATAGATGAACATAACATGGAGAATTCTTGAAATTTGATGATCTAATTCCAGCATGAAGCATACACTCAATATGAGAAACCATGGTAGATGACAAGATAAGTCTTCAATGAAAGACAATACTTTCAAAATCTAGAGAATTAAGGAGACAAGGCATGGAAATAAACACATGAACCTATTGACTCCTTGAATTAGAGACTTGTGCACAATTCACCTACAACATTTAGAGACCAAAGTGTTCACATATCATTGTTAGCCAAGTATAAATTATCACACACATTCAAAGGTTCTTGGTGTTCTCCCAAGAGCAAACCCAAAGATAGGAGAGAGAGAGAGAGAGAGAGAGAGAGACCATTTGTGATCTTTGTGCAATGCAATGGTATGAAGTATTAGAGAATCTTAGGGGGGGAAATTGGGATACAACAAAGAGGTATCTCTAGGCTCAAGAATACCCTGAGGGGGCATCCGTCAATGATAAGAAGTTTCTAAGGAGATTCACCGCCAAGTTCTTTCTAAGTAACGATATTCTTTACAAGCACAACCATGATTTGGCCTTACTTTGGTGTGTAGACAAGAAGACAACTGAAAGAATCATGGAAGAACTGCACGAAGGCGCTTTTGGTACTCACTTCAGTGGACATACAATGGCCAAAAATATTCTGAAAGCAGGTTACTATTGGTATACTATGGAAGCCGACTATTATCGTTATTCCCGATCGTGTCACAAGTGTCAAATATATGTTGACAAAGTACATGTCCCTCTGGTTCCTTGAATGTCCTGACTGCTCCGTGGCCCTTTGCAATGTGGGGCATTGATATGATTGGAGAAATTAAGTCGACTGCATCTAATGGGCATCGTTTCATGCTGGTGGCTATTGATTACTTTACGAAGTGGGTATAGGGAGCCTCGTTTGCATCTGTTACCAAGAATATTGTGGCTCGATTCATCCAGCATAATCTTATTTGTCACTACGGCATCCCCGAAAGGATTATTACCGACAATGGAACCAATCTCAACAATAAGATGATCATTGAGCTTTGCACGCAGTTCAAGATTAAGCACCATAACCCCTCTCCATATCGGCCAAAGATGAATGGCACCGTGGAAGCCGCTAACAAGAACCTTAAGACGATTATACAGAAGATGACGGTGACGTATAAACATTGGCACAAGATATTACCATTTTCTCTCCACTTTTATCTCACCTCAGTACAAACGTCGACAGGGACATCCCCGTTATCTCTCGTATATGGTATGAAAGTTATCTTACCTATTGAGGTTCAGACATCTTAACTTCGAGTAATGAAGGATGTAGAGTTGGACGAATATGAGTGGGTCCATACTCGACTTGACTAGATAAATTTGATTGATGAGAAGAGACTCGCGGTCATCTTCCACAGAAAGATATATCAGAAACGTGTGATTAAAGCCTTCAATAAGAAAGTCAAGCACTGAATGTACCAAGTTGGCGATTTGGTAGTCAAGCGTATCATCTTACCGGAAGGTGATCCTACAGGAAAATACACTCCCACCTTTAAGGGACCATTTGTAGTCAAAACAATATTTTCTAGCGGAGCCATGATACTTACCACTATGGATGGAGAGGATTTTCCGCACCCTGTGAACGCGAACATAGTTAAAAAATACTATGCATAAACGATACCCTCTAGGTCGATTGGCCTAGGCAAAAATAAGGTCATCCCGGCAAACCAAAAGGGTTCGGGCGAAAATTAGGGATATATAAAAAAATGTACACCTCGCAAGTCGAAAGCCTGAAAAGGCGGCTTGGGAAAAAAAAAAGGGTATCCCGGTAGACTGAAAATCCGAAAGGGAGATCTAGGAAAAAGTTAGGGATTAAAGCTTATGACTATGTCCCGTCAAATCGTCCACTTACAAACAACATTTCTATCAACTTCAAGTTCAAATGGCGTAGATCAATCCAATCACCTTCTTTTGGCAACAAGGAGATGAGATACTCGAAAATATATGAGCAATAGCAGAGTTGAAACTCGACGGGATCGTTTCCACGTGCCTTTTTACCACTTTATAGCTTTTAATATTTTGACAATTTCCTCTTACTAGGATGTTTGTTTCTTTGTACACAAATTGTCTGTTCATAGGCTAATTGCTTTCAATCAATATAATTTCTCTTCTAAATTTATTTATTTTTACTTTATCTTCTTTATTTACATAAGTCCAATTATTTCTTTGAATGATCATATGCATTTAACAATAAACATACGCTTACGAATGCATGTAAAATAAAACGCATGGAATTGATTGACATGAGATTGAGCAAAAAATAAATAAAGATTCGATGCAAATTGTCAATCAAATATTTTCTCATCAAAGGCAATATATTTTCCTCAAATGCTTGACCTAATTCGCTCTTTATAAATACAAGATTGAGACCAACCACAAAGTACACGATTTTGCTGCTCAAGAAACCCTACACGAAATTCTCAACAAATCAAGTTTTTATGGCAAGTTCAAAACCAATTTTCTAGTCACTTTCAATCGAAACCAAGCACTTATTCATTGTCCTGAGGTGTTCAGGAATCGATCCACGTTCTTACACAAGTTCAAAGTATCCCAGAATCACCTCACTTGATTGCACCAGTTTGGTATAATTCATCAATTTTAAACTCTTGACTCAAATGATATAAATTGATTTTATGCATTCATACATGTTCATAATGTTTTATAGAAACGATTTGATGTGTTGGTTTTAAGGTTTGATGCAGGAATAAGAGGATGGCATTGTTAGGGCATAAAGAACTGTAAGCTTCAAATTCATTGATACAGACCGATTCAGACCAAACTGATGCCACCAATAGACTCGCAGCCCTCGATTTACGGGGTAGGCTTAAGCTTTTGTCTCGATTCTTACTATTTTGCAGGTTTGGAATTTGGAGTGGTCAGAGAACACGACCGGAGATTGACTCCGGCATCTCTGACCTTGGTTGACCGACGAGGAGTATGTGGCTGTGTGCGATTGGTTCATTTAAACACCCTGGGGCCCAGTGCGCCTTTTGATTTGAGAATTGATTTTTCTGAATTTAATTTCATATATATATATATATATATATATATATATATATATATATATATATATATATATATATATATATATAATTGTGTCTAAATTCATGGATGTATCACCACCCCAGTGGTTAGCCATGCGCGCTAGTCCTCTTACTCTCTCAAGGCACGGGTTCGATCCCTGCCTTTTGCACCTCTTTTTTTTAATGTTTCTGATTTTTACAGGTTATCACATACATACTATTGTAGGCGAGATTATATCACCACATGCATGTGGTTCAGTGGTTAACTTTTGAACCTGTGACCCCAAGGTCACGAGTTCAACACCTTCTAGGGCCAAATCTAATTTTTACTACTTATTTTCTTAACTTTTTTAATTTCTTTTGATTTTCAACTTATTTTTAATTCTTTTCAAAATTATTTTAACTATTATAAAAAACCCTAAAAAATATTTTCTTTTTAGATTTAGGTCAATAAAATGTTAAATTAATTTTTGACACAAAAAATATTTTTATTTAGGTTAGTTAAAAATTATTTTCTTAATTAATGATTAATTAACTTTTAATTTGTTTTACCATTTAAAATCAATCACAAAAACACCAAAAATATTTTTCTTGTAGTAATTAGGGTTTATAATGCTCTCCTAATGTTTGAAATAATTTTCTCTTTATTTATTTATTTTGTTTTGCATTTAAATATTAGAAATCGATGTATAGGTCGCAAGGTTATTTTTGTAATAGTCGTAGATTTACTTTCCTCGCATTTTTCTCTCTATTATGTAACTGCCCATCGATTGTAATAATTTAGGTTTATTTTCCACTCTTATTTTTCGCACCTCCTTATTATGTAACTGCCACTAAATCCATGTAATAGCGTAGGAACTTTTACTTTTCGCACCTTTACTTTTCTGTAAATATTAACTGCTTAGATGTATGGTTAATAGGATTGTATGGCAAAGAATAAAGATAACTTAGAATGACCTTAACCTCAAGATAAATATCTGAATTGAATCACTTCTCGCACTTGCACCCTTAGGGTATCCTCTCTTGTTGCCTTCGAATAAACATGGTCATGTCCCTCGAACGTAGGGATACCATTAGCAAAGTGGCCTACGAATAACATAATCATAGTCCCCTTCGATATAAAGATCATAGTCCCTCAATGTCCATGGATGTTGCTTACGAATATATGATTTTGTCCCTCGATTGTTGCTTACAAATAAATGATGATCGTCCCTTCGAAATGCTAAGGTATCATAATAATGTTGCCTTCAATTACCACCCGATGACCCTACGCATGTCCCTTCACATCCAACGGATGGTGCTACCTACCGACTAATGGTATGGATAGCATTATCCTAAAGGAGAAGGAATAACAAGAACGGCCTTTTGAGTGGGTAATAACTTTTAATTGCTTGCTCAAAATAAATACTTTTCACACCTCACATTTTCAAACAAATATGTTCAAAACACTTTTGTATACATTCTTGAGGACTGATACAAGAATCATTACAAAGTCAAAGTCAAAATACTTTCAAATAAATCACACACACACAAAAGCAAGTTTTAAAAAGTGAGCTAAGAAATTAAGAGCCCGTAGATAACTACGGATGAAAAGGGTGATAACACCTTCCCTTTTCATAACTTACCCCCCCCCCCCAACTCAGAATCGATAAAAGGTCTTTCCTGTTATTTTCACCTTTCCTTTATTGGATAAAAGAAAATTCGATGGCGACTCTTGCTAACCGCAACATCTGCGATAAAACGCAAAACAACGAAGTCAGTTCTCCCACCGTGTTACACATACTAAAATGGATGATATCGTATCAGATGTTGAAACATCATCTCAGTGTCTTCAGCCACGAAAGTGTGTATTGGTGCTTGGAAGTAAGCTCAAGATGTGAAGAAGTAATTAGTCAGTGCTATCTAGTGTGAGTAGATAATTCTAACTGAAATACTGGTAAGTACTTTGACGGGAGACTAAGTACATATTAGTATGGAGCTTGAATGCCAGTTACACATACTCTGTCGGGAGCTGAGTAGATGTCTGATGTATTCATGCAAAGTTAAGAGCTTAATGTTAAGACTGAGTCCATATTAATTTGCACAAGTTTAGGATGTGTGGGAACATCATCTTGTGATTATATGAATAGCTAATTCCTTGTTAAGAGATGCATACATATATTGACAAATATCTTGATGGGAGCTGGATATTTGTGTGATAGTTGTTTGGAAATCTAAATTCAGAATTAAGAGTGGTGAAGTATTTGATGTAAAGAAAAGAATGTCCTACATGAAGATGTAACATCACAACTATTGAAGACACCAGATATTGAAAGAAGGCATATAAGATCCAGACTTATTTTTTGAAGACGTATCTTTGGTCATGCACATGGTTGATAATATGGTTTATTCTATAACAAGTAACAGAGTGTGGCAATCTGAACCTTGTGTAGCAAGCAAGCTAAGGATTCCTAATTTGAAAACTGTGGCAAATTCCAAATAAAGAATGCTTCTAGTATTGTCTCCTTATTATGTGTAACTCATGGAGTTTGTAGTGAAGGGCTCAATAAGGTTTTCCATGAAGAATGGATTTTGGAAAACTTCACTTTTGAAAGTTGAGATCTCTGATGCTGACATCTATTTTTTATATCTCTAATGATGATGATGTTGTGCTAATATGTTTGTCAAGCTGCAACTGAGGGAGAGTAATTATTTTGTAGCTAGCGTGAAAGGATATTTATATTGTTTTGAATGAGAGTGTCCTGGAGATAAGACCTTATGTTTAAGGAGCAACTGAGAAATAATTGTGATCACAAAACCAAGGCAGATAAATCCTGTAGTCATGTTATGGTTTCCCCATATGATGTTGGAACATAGATTTCCTTGTGAATCTGAGTATTAAAATCTCATAGGTCTATGTTGAGGAAGAAGTATAATCTGAATGAAATATTACTACACACTAAGAAGAAGTTAGTGAATTCAGATTCTATCTCACTTAAAAAGGGAGTTGGTAATATGTGGACATTTAGGTATAAAAGTTAAAAGTGTCTCGTGGTAAAGAGTCCCTGATTGGGAAATTTAGTCACATGAAGTAAACAGACAATGTCTGATAAAATGTCAGGACATTATACAAAACATGTCTCTACATGGACATGATAAGTGAAGTGATCGATGCATGCATTGGAATTGTTTATCTCAAAAGAAACAATTAAAAGTTATTAAAGGCATTCAAAGATAGCATGGACGGTGCACAGGAAGTCATGTGACAGATTCTCAGCCTAACATAGCGCACCTTGACCAACAATCAATCTGCCATTAATTCCTAAGAACATGATGGACTATTTATAAGAGATCTCCGCTACCCTCAAAATCATAAGTAAGCATTCAATATATTCATAAGCGTTATCATGAGTTTTGTTAGAGTTTGGGCAAACTGTACCTGGATCTGGTTTGGTGAGGGAAGTCATTGTCAAATTTTAGCTAAAAAGGGGGAGAGAAATAATGTCCCACATAAAGTAAAGCAAGAGAGAGTGAAACTATTTCACAGAATAAGTCACAAAACAAAACATACCAAATTATTCAACAAACTTCTGCTTGAAAGTAGCAAGTCGATATTCAACTTATCTCGTTAGCCCCCGAGGAGTGATGGATCAATTATCTATGTTAGTCCCCGAGCAGTAGCAAGACAACTACCAACTTATTATGTCAGTCTCTGAGCAATAATAAATTACTCAAAATCACATTGTTCCCCAGTAGACGGTTATTTCCTCAATACTATTCACAAGATTTAATCCCCCCAGCCAAATTTCATTCAGGATTCTACCATCCACAATTGAATGTTACCCAAGGCTTATTATTCCTTAGTAGAGCCGGTATCCATACCCCGAAACTTGGTTCGATAGTGCATCGAAGGAATCTATATCTCTTTTATCCCCAGTCACGGTCTTCAATGGTCGCTTTTCTATCCCCAAGAAAAAGGCGAGGATCCCCAGCAGGACATTCTCAAACTAAAGCGAGGAATCTCCAACAGGAAGTAACAAATCATCCTCCTCAAGATGGATATGTTTTGAAAAGTCATAGCATCATTTACATTCAATATTTGCATTCATACATCATTTACAAAACTCATAGCATATACATACGAGATGCATACATCATTCTCGTTTATTTTCAAGAGCATCATTATGCATTACATGCATCATGATATACATAAAGCTAACCATGCCTTTTCAGGTAAAATTTCTTCGTCGGCAAGTTGCTGCATATCTGGTTAAAAATCAATATATGACTGCAAATACCTTCATGCGAGGAAGATCTTGGAACGTATTTCCCTTTTGGGAAAGTTATCCTAAACAACATCTTTCCGAATGAAGTCTAGCGTATAACTCATCTTGATACAAATCACAGTATCGATTTCTCCGGATGGCATCGCTAAGCCCATCTCTACTCGCACATAAGTTTCTTCTCTCTAAGTGGAATCTTTAAACTCATTCAAGTATATCATCAGCCGACAGCTTCACTCTGCGCACCAACGAGTGCAAATTTTAGGGTACTCGAGTGTTCAATCATCTTCCATCTTCAGGTCACGAATGACGTGCACACCAATCTAACCCCTCAGGTACAAGAAGATTGAATAGGGGCAGCTATTGTACCCCAAAATTTTCCCTCTCATTTTGAGACCAAGATACATCTCCATGCTCAAGTACTACTCAAAGGTTGATCACACAAACCCTCTCCTAAGCAATCAACCCATAACCAAGGTTTTGTTTCTCTCAAAGAAAAATTGATTTCTAATGGTTCAAGTGAATTTCATGCCTCCTCATATGCTTCAAATTATTCTCATGTCATGTTTCAAGCCTCATAGCCCACGTTTACCCAATATATTGCTCAGATGGTTGAAAATCAGTTTGTATTGGATAAAAAGTCAAATATGGTCAACATATAGTCAAACTCCATCATTTTTTGTCAACATCAATATTTTGAAGTCACATTCATCATTTGATCAAGGGTTGATCATGATTCATCAAGAAAACTCAAAAATTGATCAAAAGTTCCTAAATTAGGGTCTCTTAAGGGAAAGTCAACGGAACTTTGACCAAGCATAACTTTCACATATTTCATTAGAAATTTATCAACCAAAGCTAATTTTAAAGGGAATTCAATTCTCTACAACTTTTCCTAAAACAAGATTTTCCCAAAAATGCTTCATTTGAGAGATATGGGCCAAGACATTATAGGTCCTTTCAAAAGTCAACAAAAAGTCATCTTTTCTCAAAGAAGTATACATGAACATGGAAGCTTCAATGAAGATGAAACCAAAGATATTTCTTAGAGTACATCTTAAGCTTTCTAAAAAGTCCAAGATCATCCTCAAATGATGAGAATTGAGCAAGATATAGTATGTGCAAGTTTGGCAATTTTGAGAAAGTACATGAAGAAAATATTGAGCAATCTTGAAATTTTTCCAAATGGGCCTATATTTTTATATTTGAAACATGTTCTTAGCATTGTTCATGACCTCTAAGCCCATCCACACACCATCTTATTATTTATTTTTGAACTAATTCATTAAAATACGAATTTAATTAAAACAAAATGTGAGGAAGGATTGCAAGGCGTGTGGACTTGATATTTAAGCTCCTTGAGGTCCAAGCAAGTCCAAGAAAGTGGAAAAAACGTATGGAAATGATTGGCATAAGATTGACTTGATTGGAAGTTATCTTTAAAAGATTAGAAATCGAATATTTTTGCAATGAATGCGATATTTTTCTCTCAAAATACTTGACCTAATGCACTTATTATAAATAGAAGATCATGACCAAGTGAGAGACACACGGATTGCTGCCTCAAAGAACCCTAGAAAAATTCTTCAAAATATCAAAGTTTAGGACAGATTCAAAACTGATTCTCTAGCCACTCTCAAGCCGTTTCAAGCATTCTATCATCCTGAGGTTCCCAGGAGTCGATCCAAGCATTCACACGATCCCAAAGCAAGCCAAAACTATCGTCCCAAGTTGCACCGGTTTGGTAAACTTTTGAAACTTCAAATCTTTAATTCATGCAATATAAATGGTTGTGATTCATATATACATGTTCATGCTGATGTTTGTGATTCTTTAGAACCATCATGCATGAGTTTTAACGCAGGAATCAAGGTTTGCCATTGTTAGGGGGTATGGTCCTCCTTTTGTTTTTATTTTCATTATTTTACAGGTCTGGCTTTGGAGACAACCAGAGTACAACTCCGACGTCTCTGACTTCGTTGACATCGTTCTCTGCATGGTTGCGTCTGATTGGCCCATTCAAAATTTTGGGGTCCACATGCGTGTGTTTTTTATTTTTTAATTGATTTCAGAAAATAATTATCACATATACATATTGATTCAGTTTAATACACTGGTGTGTCACCACTCCAGTGGTTCAACATGCGCGCGTAGTCCCTTGATCGCTGGTTCGAACCAAAAATTATATTTTCTAGAATTTACAGGTTAACACACATATTTTTAGAAGCGCGAATAAATCAACACAAGATATTTGTATATAAAAAAAAAAAAAGAGAGAGAGATACAAATTTTTGAAAATAATAATCCTAAAAATATATTTTTCAATGATATTTTCACAAACAAACAACCTTTTTATCATCATAGACCGCCTTTCGAGTTTTGCACAACAAAACATAACTTCTTGCCCCCTCTATTCTATAATTATTCTATAATTAATTAAGAAAACAAAACACTTTAATCAACACTTTATTAAACTCATCAGTGTCTATCTATCTATAAATCTTCACTTCACCATCACTGTTTTTCCTCTCAACCCTCTTTCATCTTCTTCTGCATCGTTTTCATTTCAGTGTTTTCGTACAACCATCATCATCGAGTTTGGATTGAATATGACAGCTGGGAACGCGAGTTATGTGTTACCGCCATTCTTGAGCAAAACCTATGACATGGTTGATGACTCTTTAACTGACGCGATCGTTTCGTGGGGGAAAAACAATAACACTTTTGTTGTTTTGAATGCTACGGATTTCGCTAAATATATCTTGCCTAAGTATTTTAAGCATAACAACTTCTCCAGCTTTGTTAGGCAGTTGAATACATATGTAAGTTCTAGCTTTTTTATTTTATTTTGTTTCTGATTTTAATTTTTAGGGTTTTGTAGTTTCTTTGCTTTTGATCTCTTTGTTTAGAGTAACCGATTTAGTTATGATTGATTTTGATTTCTAGTTTGTTTTTTTTGTATATGTGATCTATTTGTATATTGTACACTTTGTTTTTTTTGCCTCGGTCATGAACTTGGTTGTCTGTTTTTATTCATAATCAGGGTTTTAGAAAGGTTGACCCTGACCACTGGGAATTTGCGCATGAAGGATTTTTGAGGGGTCAAAAACATTTGTTGAAAACTATTAATAGGCGGAAATCTACTCAGGCAACTGGTAATAGTCAACAGCCGTCTAAGGTGCAGAATGCGCCTGTTGGGGCATGTGTTGAAGTGGGCAAGTTTGGGATTGACGAAGAGGTTGAAAGACTGAAAAGGGATAAAAATGTTCTTATGACGGAACTTGTTAGGTTAAGACAGCAACAACAAACGACTGATAACCAATTGCAAACTGTTGGGCAACGTGTGCAAGTGATGGAGCAGCGTCAGCAACAGATGATGTCGTTCCTAGCAAAGGCTATGCATAGTCCTGGCTTCATGGCTCAATTTTCCCAGCAGCAGACTGAAAGTAATAGACACGTCGCCGGAGGTAAAAAGAGGCGGCTCCAGAGGCAGGAAGAGGAAAACTTAGACGCCAAGAATCTGCATAATCCTCTTGATGGACGTGTTGTCAAGTATCAGCCTTCAGTTAATGAGACTGCAAAAGCATTATATAACCAGATGTTCCAAATGAACAACTCTACAAGGATGGAATCGTCCATTAAGAACCCTGATGCGTTCCTTATTGACGATATTCCTTCAGCCATTCCGTTAGACAGTAGTAGTTCGTCCACTCAAGTTTCTGGTGTAACGCTTTCTGAGGTTCCACCTATTTCTGGGCAGTCATGTATGGCAGTAGAATCTCAATTTCCTGTAGGTTGTATGACTAATAGTATGTCTGAGGTACAATCCTCACCTTCTGTGTTAACTGACTGTGTCAAAGCAGCTGAATTTCCTGAATTATCAGCACATGACTTCCAAGACACTGTTTTGAATTTTGGTAAAGTTCAAGGACTGGCTACAGAGAGCAGCTTCATGAATTCTAATCAAAATTTTGTGGGGTCTGTTGCTGAGAATAATGAGGAACTGGATGTGATATCAGCAGTTTTTGATGGGACGCGGTCTTTGGAAACTGATGCTTTTTCTCCTGATCCAAATGCTTTTTCTCCTGATCCGAATGGGATTTCTAAGCTTCAAGGAATCAGCGATGAGTTCTGGGATCTGTTTTTTATGCCAGGCTCAATTACTGGAGACACAGATGACGTTAAAGGTAGCAATCTAGGATATGGTTTGGCCAAGGACCAGGAATTGTCATTAGAAAAGGAGCTTCAACAAGAAAATATGGATAAGAAACAACATATGGACAATCTTACGCAACAGATGGAACTTCTTGCGTCAGACTCATCATTGTGTATATAATATGTTTTTTTGCAACTGAAGGTATATTTCCATGCTTCCCTTTCTAGTTCTAATTGTTACTTGACTTGAAACTAGTGTAAAATTGTCTGTCATTAGTATGCTATTTTGCTGTCTTGTCTTCTTCAAT
This sequence comes from Vicia sativa, assembly GCA_021764765.1. Lineage (NCBI taxonomy): Eukaryota > Viridiplantae > Streptophyta > Magnoliopsida > Fabales > Fabaceae > Vicia > Vicia sativa. The sequence continues at coordinate 184,764,315 of CM038793.1, read as the reverse complement.
ATCGTGACTGTTGTACAGATAGGGAAGAATATAGCTTTTACCTGAATCATGAATGTGTATATATTAACATCTGATCTTGTTCATATTCATAATACTGGATGTATATATTAATACAAATGTATATTTTTTTTATTCCCTTGGTGTATGAAAAAATGGATTATATGCTGCTATCTTCACATGCTTTGTGTTCATATTGGTGAGGTTTGGTATCCCTTTAAAAGGGTCAGTTGGGAAGAGGATTGGAGGTTGGGTATAGAGTATTTGTATCTTATTTTCCAATATTATTTTTTCATGATCTCTGCAGAGGTTGATCTCCTTTGCTGCTGGACCAATAAAGCCATGCTTACTACTTCTACAAAAACACCGATAGATATCACTAAACAAATTGTCCCCCACCCGGTTGGGCGGTTCAGATGTGATTTTTAGAGGCCTTTCTGACTGCTCACAAACCCAATCCCATCCAGTTTCATGTTGTACTCTAATGAAGTTTTATTTTGATTTTGTATTTCCTTATATTTTGGATTTTGACTAGTCTGTGTGCTCTTTCTGACCATCGTTGTGATCATAACGATGAACATTGTAAGCTTTTTCCATGTCGTCTCTCCTCCAGTCCATCTCCTATTCTCATGTGTGTTGTAATGTTTTAGCGGAGTGTTCCATATATTTGCATTTTTGACTTGTTTCCTTCAGCATTATTTTGTCGTTCTTTTACTAAAATATGATTTGCACCCAAGTATGTAATCAAAACACTAACTTTAGAGTTTATGGGTTCTGCGTTCTTTTTGGTGGACGTTCTTCTATCTTCATTGATTTTGGTAGAATTTTTTGCCAAGATAAACCGAGAATGTGCGTCCTCTCAGATTTTACCGAGAATGTGCGTCCTCTCAGATTTTACCGAGAATGTGCGTCCTTATAGATTTTCCAGTATTTTAGTTTGAAATTGAGCAATGTTAATCGAAAATGCATTTTTGGACGTATGACTATTACACCAAATTCACAAGTGAACCCCACTCTAATTTTGTAAAAAAAAAAATAGTAATAAAGTATAGTTCAGTAAGATATGTTTTTCACAATATCCTAACTTGAAAGGTATTAATATTTGATAAAAGTGCACTTTCAAAAATTGAACAAACACGCCTTCATTCTCCTCAACTGGTGATTTTTATTATAAAACCTGGATTTCATTTATATTTTTTCAACCACAATTCAAAAATCCGGTCTGGTATCTAACTTGCTGTCAGATTTGCCAGTCATTTTCAACAACTTAATTGTTCATATTCTACCACCAACTGTAAAGGACAAAGGACAGACAGCAATTTAGGTAGCAAGAAACGTTTGTTTCCTTTAACGGGTTTTCTGTTTGCTTCCTCTCAAATCTAAGACAAGTAGGCACGTCTTGTAGTAGGATGGTAACAGTTTTAGAAATAAGAGACCTACTCGGTAGTCATGAAGTATTTTGTCAAAAACAAATTTTTGGAAAATATACTTTCAAATTAATTCTAAAAATATATTTTTGAATTATTTTTTAATAAAATAAGAGTTTGACTCGAAGGAATATATGGTATATATGAAATGTGTCAAATATATTTAGAATTTAAAAGACATTTTTGAACTTTCATAGGATGAATTCTAAAAATATATTTTTGAATTATTTTTTAATAAAATAAGAGTTTGACTCGTACGGATATATGGTATATATGAAATGTGTCAGAATATATTTAGAATTTAAAAGACATTTTTGAACTTTCATAGGATGAATTCTAAAAATATGTTTTTGAATTATTTTTTAATAAAATAAGAGTTTGACTCGTAGGGATATATGGTATATATGAAATGTGTCAATATATTTAGAATTTAAAAGACATTTTTGATCTTTCATAGGATGAATCTTAAGATGGGAGGAGCAATTCCCTATGTAAACTACTCCAAACACTAAAGCCAGGAATCTCTCCATGGCAAGTTTGTGTTTGTTGCACAAATTAATGAGCATCCAAAAATTAGTGATTATGAAAGAATTCATAAATGGCTCCAAACTTGCTAAAGGAAAATCACAAATCCCCAACACATGCACAACATTTTCAGTACTATGATGGCAGATTAGAGGAAAAATCAGATGAATTAGTAATGAATTATTACAAAGAAAAAACTATTAAAATTAACAAATACTAGCACTACTTTTTTTTTTTGGGCTAAACACTTGAAAGAGTCAGTCCCACTTATTACTCTACTTGGTAATGCAAAGCATTTTCCAAAACTAAAGTAGAAATTGTAGAATGCAACAATGACATTGTATACAAATAGAGTACAGATGTGAAACTATACTGTAATATATGTTGTACTTCCTATCATATTGGTTTATCATATGGGCAAAACATTTTGATCGAGAACTCAAACTATGATTTAAGAAAACAAAATTGGTCCAAGTCAATGCAGTTATTGATGCCTCTCCAAAAACTTCTCTATTACGACAGAAAATGCAGCAAATCCAGCACAACCAACACATGCAGCTTTTGGACCACCTACAACCACACGAACATTGGAAATATTAACAAATGTCATTGCAGCTATTTGTAAAATGAATAACATTGAGGGTTTCAATTCCTGATTAGCCAGTTCATTATCTAGCCTGATTATTGTTTTTCTTTTCTCTTTTTACATCAATTTGCTTTTCATCTTAACAGTCTACAATGCACAAATTTATTCAGCGACGATGGAATAGATGAATGAAAGAACGGAAGATTTAAAACTGAAATTATAGTGCCTACTGCCTATATCAAGCAAGAACTATAATCACTTTCAGAACTCCCATGAAATGAGAACTTGCTGTTACAATTGTTTATTCTGATTTTTTATTTATAATGACAACACTAAGTTATATTGAAAATGGATAAACAAGAATTCTACAAATAAACTTCTGTTTTTGGTGAAATATATCAAGATAAATGTCTGGGAGCCACCACATTAACAGCAAACTTCTAAAAGTACGCTTGACAAACTCAACTCAGTGCTCTTCATCCATCCCCACTCTCTTTGTACCACACTCAAGAGAATTAGAGAAGCAATCCCTTCTCTAAGGCACTGCCTTTTTTTTGGTTTTGTTGGCTCTTAATAATAGGATACTACATCAAGGCTTTTTAGTAGGAGATCCTATTGAGAGGCGGTACTGGTATATGTAGCTTCAAGCTTGGCTATTTAAAGTAGTGAGTAGCTCTCTTCCAAATGCATGTGAGCCCAATTCAGGAGTACCAATGCTTGTGCGCATGCACTACATCCATCACCATTACTCACTAGTCCCAGACAAGCTCAACCCCATCTGCTTCAGTATTCATTACAAAAGCAATGATGTCGAAGTGCCACCTTCGTTACCATACATTTCATGCCAAGTAAAGATGTCTCCTAAAAGAGACAAAATCCAGCTTTTCACCCACCTTAGTCACTCCTATAAATACTCTTCATTCTGAATTCCTAACCATCCAAACACCACATGAAGAAACCCCCCACATCATGAGAACACATTAATTTTCACGACTTGGCCGATACCAAATTCCCAATAACAGGCTGAATCGCAATTTGTTAGGATTAAATGTAATTGACAATCTTACTTGTAAGATTGGTGGGATTGGCAAACATCTTGGTGGTATTGATGATTTAAAATGGCAAGATTGTCCTGATTAGAAACTAAATTTTGACTACTTAATTTTGATGTTTATGTCTTGCCACTTAGACTAGGGTGAAAGACAGACTATAAACTCAGCCTTGCTTTTAGTTTATCATTTTGCCAAACAGAATTACAGAACTTAGAGTGTTCGCGCACAACAACCAAAAGTATACTCTAGCATTCAGCTAAAATTTAGTTTCAGTGGCTACCCATTACAAAATCCTTATCACCCAAGAATAAGAAATCATTAGGCTAGTCACTTCTGGTCGTTTGGAATTAGTTTTTTTATGGGAAATATTTTTTGCTCTCACACTATGCCCGGCCATGTCCCCGTCATTTCTTAAATACAGGCTTTGAGAGACAAACATATAATGTGACAGGAAAAGAATGAAAAAGATGGTTACCTTTTGCTGATATAGCACCTCCAGTAGTACATCCAGCAATAGCAGTATTTGTGATGTCATGTTTCGCTCGTGCCTGAAAACAAAAAGGACCGAGATGATAGGAAGAAGAATTAAAGTAACATAAATATATTTTCATTCGCAAATCCATTAGACCTTCTCAACAACGCACTCAGCAGCTGAGAATACAAAACCCATAACAGCAAATGCTTTGGCTGAACTCCAACTCCTTCGCCCCATTTGCTTTGCTTGAAATATAATTTGTTGTCTGCCAGTCATTTCCTCTTGCAACATAGGGTTGTCCAGAGCTCCAAGAAATAAGCCCATGCAGATGCCAAGACCACCACCTATAATTCATCACATAAATCCCAACAAACAATTTTTGACTGTACATACATAACATTTAACTTTAAATAGAGTTCAACAATCATACCCATGACTCCGCTAACAACACTGCGCACAGCACAATTGTTCCAGATATCTTGGCCTCGAATTTCCTCAACACTGGGCAAACCTATTGGCTGAATCTGAGGCTTCTCATCAGGAACAGTTTTTTCAGTGGCATCAGCCATTGTTGAAGTACACGGCTAGTTGAATTGAAATCAGCACACAGATGAGATGAAGAGTGAGCACCGGTGAGAAAGAAGGATGCAGACAAGGTAGGGTTCGTGATTCAATTCGAAGTTGCAAAACCCAAAACCCTTGGCTTGTGATTCAACTATTTACCTTACAGAAAATTTGAGATATTATATTTTTATTACTAATGAAAATACAAAAATAACCCTCAATTTGAATTTAAAGGGATGGGTAGAGATGTCTTTTACAGAATCCAAAAGTTACGAAGCACTTCCGGCGTAATCTAACAAATTACTCTGAAGAGCAGCAGCTGAATAAGCGCAACCGTCTCCGACGAGAGATCTAGGATCCACCGCCAAACAAACAGAAAAGCACAAGATGAAGGTTGGGTGCGAGATTTTCTGAGAAAATTGAAGGATTGCTGAAAAGATCACAAGAGAGAGATGTCACGCTTGTTGCTTTTCTTCCTCTTTCTTCTTTACACACTTTTTCTTTTTAATAATTATATGAGAATCAATTATATCTACTAATCCTAATTAATTATGTGGCATATTTTTTACTCTATTACAATTTTTTTAGAATATTCGATATTAATTTTTAGAATAATTAATAATAATATAATAATAATAAATATTAATATAAATATTAAATAGATATTGATATCATCTTAAAACAATTCAATTTTTAAACATCAATTACGTTCCGCTATTTTTATTATTATTATTATTATTATTATTATTATTATTATTATTATTGTTGCGTGTTTGGATTCTATCATTTTTCGAAGACGCTGCTCAACTTTCACGCACTCATTGAAATTGTGTGTATATAAACAATTCGATTTATCTCTTGTTCATAAATGTGCCACGTCAATTATTATTTTTAATCTCTAATTGTTAATTTTAGAAAAAGTACACTAAATTCCCCCTTTGTATTTGTAACTTTTTTAGTTTGATTTGAAAGTTTTTCACATTTTTTTTGTTTGGTTATGTTCCAATTATGATGTTTCATTATTCGAGTCATCATAGTTAAAGTTTGACTTGAATCATAGGAAATTGATCTCTCTTTTTTTATGTTTATCTTTTTTCACTCTACTTGTTCATTAGATTCAAATCAACAAATGTTCTTAACTCCAATCTTACAACCATTTTTCATTTATTTTTGTGCTCAATCTCCAACACATATAATTTTTTTGTCATCTCATTCTTTAATAACAGTCCAATCAAGTGAACACGTAACAACAACAACCTCCATTTTTTAAAACTCAAATTTCTTGCAAACGGATTTTGTTCACCTTCAATCTCATGTTTTAAATTCAGATCTTGATTAAGAAGATGTGTAATTATTGAGGGAGATGTGTTTTATAGGTAATAAGGATTCTAAGATGAGCATGTTAACAAAGGAGTTTAAACTTTTTTGCACGGAACCCAGAGAATTCGTGGAATCCATGCAGACTTATTCCCTCCACTTAATCAACAAATTAAGCAACTTAGGAAATTTTGTTTCTAAAAAAGATTGTGCTAACAAAATATTAACGGCAATGTGCAGGTAATGGCAACCAAATGTTACTATCATAAAAGAATCTAACAATCTCAAGTTTTTGAACATCACAAAGTTGTTTGGAAAATTTGTTAAAAATGAGAATAAACTGAAACAACTAGCGGATAGCGAAGTAAAGTCGAAAAAGAAAGAGAAAGGTAAAGAACACAAAATGGATCTTTATTTGAAAGTTTCTCCATCTAAAGCAAAAATCAAAGGAACAAAGTGGTAATTCTAACGAAGAAGGTCCTAAAGAAAAGGAGATGGAGTTATTCATTAAACGCTACAATCAATACTTCAAAATAAAGCTTAAACATTCTCACAAAGGTTTGATAAGTTTCAAAAAATCTCACCCACCTAAAAGAGAACATAAGAAAAAGGATGAAGACATCACATGTTATAAGTGCGGAAAATTGAGACATCAAAGAACTATTTGTCCAACTCTCGCTAATGAGCATAAAAAGAAGGATAAGGAATTCTACAAGACAAAGGAAAAAAACACTAAAGGTCGTAGAGGCTATATCGCCAAGGAAAAAGAGGATGAGAGCTCCACCTCAAATTCATGCTCAAACTCATATGATGAATGTGCTAACTTATGTTTAATGGCACGAAAGAAATGTGGAGACTCACATGTATATACTTCTTGAAAACACAAAGTATCTTGTGGTGTCTTTTATGTGCTTTAAGTATCGTTTGTGTTTTGATGTTTTTGTCAATTCAATTATTGTTTGATATAAGTTGGAATATGTATTTGTAATTTGGATACTATTTATTTGTTTTGCTTGTACGTTGTTATCACTTCAATTTAATTGTAATCGCTTGGACTATTAGAAATTTGTACCACTAAGAACCCTATACATTTCATGAAACAAACTTCTTTAATCCTTGTCAGTATTCCTTTTTTATCCTATAAGATTGATCTTCAACTTAAAATACAAACCTTATTACCCAAATCGAACGTTTCTATGTAATAACTCAAATTAACTAAATTTTGAGAAATTTAAAATTTAGATATGAAACTACTTGTGAAATGAGGGAATAGCTTTGAACCACTCGATGAGGGAATTGAACAAGAAAGATGGAATAGCTTTGAACCATTCGATGAGGGAGAAGGAAGAAGAAGGCAGAGGAAGAAAAAAAGGAAAAAGAATATGGAAGCTTTTTCAATTGAAAAACAAAAACACGTAAAATAAAATGAGTTTTAATTGATAAATTTTTAATAAATTGATGAAGGACTGGTTTACAATAAATGAAAGTTTTAAAAATAAGACTTATTGTAAACTGTCTACAAGGTAATATTGATGTGACATTTTAGGGTTTACTAGTCTTTTCTGAATGGTCAATTAAAGTGACTTTTCAAAGAAGTCAATTGTCAGACTTCGCCATATAATAAATATATGTAATAACTTAATAGTAACTAAAGTTGGTAATAGTGTGTATCAAGTATGCCAATACAATTCAAAATAAGGTTAATGAACAATCATAAATAAATATATGTAACTAAAGTTGGTTAATGTTGTGTCTCAAGTTGGTAAATACAATTTAAAATATGGTTAATGAACAATCATAAAAAATATGTGTAGCTTAATTTGGCTAATGGCGTGTGTCAAATTTCAGTTCAAAATATAATTAATGAATAATCATGAATAAATATATGAAATCAATTAACCGTAAAAAAAAAAAAAAAGGTTGATTAATGATGGATATAAAATTGGTTAATGATATGTATACGTTGGTTAATAAACATAGTATAACTTTACTATTTTTTATTCATCTTTTATTATAAACAACATAAAATATGAGGGGGAGAAAGATTGATATGATTAAATATGAAATTGTAATGGGTTAAAATATTTATTGAACTATATTTTCATCTTCATTGCATGATGGTAGTAAATAATTTTTTTCTTTCTTTTGGTATAATAATGATGATTTTCTATATTTGATTAGGTTACGGGCTATGATTAGAAATGAAAGAGAAAAATAGAGTGGGCGCATGGATGATATCAAGAAGGTGAAGTAACACTGGAATAACAAGAGAGAGATAAATAGAAAAGAAAATATAAAAAATTGAGATCACATTACATAGAGAAAGAGAAGAAAGTGAATTGAATAATTTTTTTTTTTTGTTATCGATGATAAATAATCCATATGTAATGATTTATAAATAAATTTAATTTTTTTTTACTATATTTGATAATTAATGTATATAGTTCATATATGAACTATATATATTAATCGTGAAATATATTAAAAAAATCAATTTTGTTATCGATGATAAATAGTCCCTCCTTAATAATTTATAAATAAATTTAATTTTTGTAAATATATTTAATAATTAATGTATATAATTCATATATAAACTACGTATGCTAATTGTGAAATGTATAAAAAAAAAAAATCAATTTTATTCATAAATTATCAGGGAGAGAGTATAAGTTGTAGTGTGACAAGTGATGTCAAAATATTTTGATAGCAAAATCCACTTCAAAAGAATTTAACATTGATACGTGCCAGAGATTTTATATCATCAATTTTCTTATGATTATGATCAATTATAATTTATAACATTATCTTCACAAAATTAAAATTAAATTGGGTTAATTAAATATAACTATATATAAGAAACAAATAGGTACATTGCCATAAAGACATGGCCAAATTTGAGAAAAAGTTTGTCTTATATATCTTTCAGATTCGCCGTAACGTACTAGGAATTGAATTTGAAAAGTAAAAGAATCAAATATAGCTGTAAAAGGACAAGCTAGAGACTGAGACTCCAATGATCATCCAACACTTTATACGCGTCTTTTCCAACACCATACTTCAATAAACAAACCTTGTTGATATTCTTGGAGTGAAAGTGAAGCATTTAACAAAACATGAGTGATAATTTGAAGGAAAAAGTGAACGCTATAGGAGAGCGTCTGAAGATCAATGGAGCTGAAATGGGTAGAAAAGTAAGCGCTGGAATGAGCAGCATGAGTTTCAAGATGAAAGAGTTTTTTCAAGAACCAAACCAAGCTGATAAGCTTGTTTCTGATGCTACTTCTGAGTCACTTGATGAGCCTAACTGGGATATGATTCTGCATGTTTGTGATTTGATCAATGCTGAAAAGGTTCAGACTTGTGAAGCTGTAAGGGCCATCAAGAAAAGGGTGATGGTGAAAAGTCCTAGAGGGCAGTATTTGGCTTTGGTTTTGCTTGAAGCGTTGGTGAAGAATTGTGATAAGGGGTTCTTTGAGGTTGCGACGGAGAGAGTTCTTGATGAAATGGTTAAGATTGTTGTTGATGATGATTCTGATCAGAGTTTTGTTGGCTGTAAGGATAAGGCTTTGAGGATGATTCAGTGTTGGGGTGAATCTAGTACTGAGCTTCGGTACTTGCCCGTTTATGAAGAAACTTACAAGGTAATTGCTAATTTCAGAGCTTTATATTGATTAAAGGTTTAATATTAAGATGCTGTTTTGTTAATGAATAATGTTGCAGAGTTTGAAAGCAAGGGGTGTTCGATTTCCTGTTTGTGACAAAGAAAGGTTGGATCGTGTTTATGTTCCTTCTGATTCTGCCTCTGCACCTGAGGCTGGTCGCAGTCTTGAACATCTTATACATCATGAAAATTATTTCCCAAGTTACACTTCTCAACAAACAAAAGAAGCTTTAGATGTTGCAAGAAATTGCAGTGACCTTCTATCTTCTGTGTTATCTTCTTCACCTCAACAAAATGTTCTCAAGGTATTTTGTTTTACTTTTTTCTTGATATGCATGTTGGGGAGTTCGGGGAGCTTCGGAAGTGTCAATAAGCTAAAAGTTAATGTCTCGACATCACACATCTACCAAAAACCTCGTATTCAGTGGGACATTGACATTTTCGGTGCTATGCATTAGTAACTAGTTTGATTCTACATGTATGCTATCATATTGAGTTTAACCTCAATATGCTTTGGTTTAAACTTAAACCTTCTACGTAGAATTTCAGTTATTTTTCCTGCTGGCTAATAACAACTTACTACTCCAACACCTAAAAATCATATCAAAGTCGTGTCCTGCTTCTGACAGGGGTCAGTGTCCAACACGATACTGACACATCTTATTACATTAGATTATTTCATTTTCTTATATCATTATCAATTTTGCCGTGTCAAGTGTCATGTTCATGTTTGTATTGGTGCTTCATAAGTATGACAGAGTTAATGTCTATACTTCCTTTCATATGCAGCAAGATTTAACCATCACATTAGTACAACAGTGCCGTGAGTCCCAATCCACTGTCCACAGAATCATTGAGACTGTTGGGAACAATGAAGCACTACTTTTGGAAGCCTTGCAAGTAAATGATGAGATTCATAAGGTTCTGTCCAAATACGAAGAGTTGAAGAAGAAGAAGAAGCAGCAGCAGCTTAAAGTTTCTCCACTTAAACCAGAACCAGATACGATGGTGCCTGTTGCTATTGAGCCAGATGAATCGCCGCATTTTAGGGAAGATGCCTTGATTAGAAAGCCAGCTAGTTCGAGAACTGGAGTCCAAGGATTGAGCCATGATGATATGATGGATGATCTTGATGAAATGATTTTTGGCAAAAAGGGTGGTGATGCTTCTCAATGGGGACAAGATCCTAAGACCCAACAATCATCAAAATATGAATCCATCTCCTTATAAATTGCTACTTTAGTTTGGTACATGAATACAGAACAGTGTCTTTTGTTATATGGCTCCCTACATTCAGATTCCATGTTTCATTTTTAATCATTCTTCGTTTAAATTTGACACTATTTATGTTTGAATACATGGTAGTACTATATACTTTCTTGAAAAGTACGTAATTAGCTTTAGTCTAGACTTTGTAGAGTACATAGAATTAATGGCATAAGTATGAGAATGATAACAATGTGATGCATGAGAACCACTTATATACATCACTAACTACCTCATTTTACGGTTACAGTTAGAAATTGATTAGTGTTAGTTGATTATGATCTAAGAAGTGTTAGTTGTTATGAATTATCATCTAAGAAACACTGTAAAGTAGTAGGGTGTAGATAGCTTATGGTGTAAGTCACTCCATTTTAGTGGCGAAATTAGACTACAGAGTTTGGAGTGGTCACCGAATTAAAATATAATTTATAAATAAAATATCCATATCATAATGTATATAAAATATCTAAACCGTAATAAACACTAAGTTGAATATAAAATGATTAAAGAGTACTATATTAAAATACATTAAAATAATGCTCTACAGATTTTGAGTAGATTAAAATCATCAATAGTCTCAGAATTAAAATTTGCAGCAATTTCTCTTTTAATGTTAATTGTCATGCTATCTCTTAAAAAATCAGCTTTCGTTTTGTTTCTCAATCTTGTCTTGATAATTTTCATTGCCAAAAATATATTTATGTAGTAGTTGTAGATACAAAGAGAGTCATAATAAAGCGGAGCAGTCCAACAATCAAATAACAAATCTCTTTATTTTTCAATTGCAACTAAAGATAAACATATTTCTTAAATGAGGAGGATCAAATTACACCCGAAGAGTTACACCATGAGTTACATTCGCTCAAAAACTTCACATCAATTAAATGTTTTTTAAAATTGACCATTGGATTGAAACATATTATCATATAGATCATACCTATAAAGTTTGAGATTAATCTATAGTGATTTACTATGTCGTTGAATTACATCAAAATTAACGTTATATAAAAGTCCATTTTGACGTTAATTTTTTGATATCTTGATGGCATTGTAAATCATTATAGATTAATCTCAAACTTTATAGGTACGATTTATATGATAGTATGTTTCAATCCAACGCTCGATTTTAAAAAATATTTATCCGATGTGAAGTTATTGAGCGGTGTAACTCATGGTGTAACTCTTCGGGTGTAATTTGATCCCTCATCCTTGAATAATTGACAAATGATTCAAACTCCATGCTTGGCGAGCGTTAATAATAAAATGCCGAAGTTGAAATTTTAAATTAGTCTTATCTTGCTCATTGAAGTCCATAAGATGATATTTTTCAACTAGAGTGCAAATGATATCAAGGTTAAAGCCCTGTAATTACCCTTGAGAGGAAAAACACAACTTAAAGTTAAAAAATCAATCACTTGCTCATTAAATGTGTTATTCAACTCTTGCAATTGTTTGTCAATGGTAATGAAAATATTTCAGCTCTAAATAATGCTCATGGTTATCTTAACGACCAAATCTTGTTGTTGAATGGACATCATTAAGATCAGGAATCTCAGTATAATGTTTTTCACAAAAAGACTTCACAGAAGCAAATAATTCATCCGAAACAATTTCACTTAATTCTTGATTAAGAGTTTTTGTTGTACAAACTAAATGCATAACATTAACTATATCTTGAGATTGTTGCTGTAAAGCTTGACAAAGCATATTTGTGACCCCCATAATTTCTTTCATCAAATGTAATATAAGTATGAAATTAAATAACTTCAAATAATTGTAAGGACTATCAACATCTCCACGTGAAGCATAACTTAATCCTTCCTTTTTCAAATGTTCATGAACAATAACAAGTTGATTCATACATATTTATCAAGTTAGAAATAAAAGATAAGTGTGATCCCCAACGAGTATCTTCAGCTCGCTTCAAAGTACCAATTTGATTTTTTTCCTTTACCAATTACAATCTCACTCATCTCTAATAAATGTTCAATTTCATCTAATTGGAAAGCTTGTAACTCGTCATGACACTTTGTATATGAATAAACAACTTTGACAATTAAAGTCAACTTTTCAAAGAATTGATGAACTGATTTAACTTCTCTTAATACAGTAACCAAGGGAAGTTGCAATCGATGAGCAAAACAATGAACATAATATGTATAAGGACAATCCTTCATAAAGAGTGCTTGTAAACATGGGCGGTTCTACCATACGGCTAGGGAGGGAATATGCCCGGGCTCCCCGACCCAAAAATTTTTTGTAGTAATATAGTCATATTATTTAAAAAGGAAATTAAATTAAAAAGAAAAAAGAAAAAGTGTAAAACAAAACGAAAGAACGGAAGACAGAAAGAGGAACGCAAACGTCGTTTCTCCGACTCTGTGTCGTGACATCTCTTCTAACATCCCTCCCTCCGTCGTTGTTCCTCTGTCGCTTCCTTTTCTCTGTCGCTGCCATCTTCTCTTCCATAATCCAATTTGCAGGTAAGTTACATGATTATTGAATAGTAGGTAATCATTATTTCTCTTTTGTTTAGGTTATTTGATGAATCATGTAATCAAAATTAGATTTTTTTTTGTAATGATTGGAAATTTAGGGTTGAAATAGTAAATACAATATGGTAGACAAAATAACATAGCAAAATAGCATAACAAAACTAAATAGCAGAACATAGTAATACACCAAAAATAGCATAACATAGTTCAATCAGTGTGTTTTATTGAAGTGTTTTGTTTGAGAGACAAGTGTTAATGTGTTGGCATTATATGGTGTTAATGTCTACTTGATGTATTCATTATAATGAACAATTCAAGTGAGTTAAACATTTAACATAATTAATTTTCCTTCAACTTATGGGCTATGACATACATAAGAAAATTCCAAATTCGCAACGGTTGAAAATATTGAGTATAAATCTCTTTTCATGGAATATATATATATATATATATATATATATATATATATATATATATATATATATATATATATATATATTCTAAAGATAAAGGCACATCCCAACATTAAGCTTCATAACAATTTTGTATAAAGCATGTGGCATTGTTCTTTTAAATTTTTATTCTTTTAAATTTTAAAACTACAATTTTGTAACTACTTTGTCTTTTATTCAGAGATGAGGAGGTTTTTGGTTGATAGAAAAAATATTGAAAATGTGAATATTGTGCAACCGGAAGCTGAATTAGAACCACCGCCTAATAATGTGGTTGATGAGTTTAACACAAATTAGATTGTGCGTGATCCAGGTTGTAGGAAACAAATTAATGAGTATGCTTCGGATATTCAAGACCAAGTGAAGAGGGCATATATTGAAGGGTTCAATGCAACCAGATTTGCCAACCTTTCCTCGTACTCAATTTGGAAGTGTTAGTAGAGCATTTAGTAAATCATGGTATATAATTATACATGGTTAGAATACAGTGAGATAAAGGATGTAGCTTATTATTTTTATTGCTTTCTCTTTAAGTAGCTCAGGAGGGACGAACACTTTGGTTTTGAAGTCTTCACTAAAAGCGGATATAGAGGTTGGAAGCATGCGTCTCAAAGATTCAAAGGTCACGTTGGTAGTCATAATAGTTTGCATAACTCATGTGTCAAGCACTACGATGATTATAATAATCAAAGACAAAGTGTGATAAGTAAGTTTGTTAATGCAACCAAGGAATCAGAAGAATTGTATAACATTCGTTTGACTTGTTCTTTAGATTGTTCGAGATATCTCATAGCATAAGGCATGGCTTTTCATGGCCATAATGAATCCTCTACTTCTCTAAACAAGGGCAATTTTGGAGAGATGGTAGATTGGGCAAAATCTCAGAATGAACAAGTGAGAGATGCTTTTGACCGTGGTGGAAAAAATTGCACAATGACTTGCGGTGACATTCAAAAGGAGCTTGTAACGTGTTGTGCACATGAAGTTACCAAGGTGATTATGGAAGAGCTTGGTGATAGAAAATTCTCCGTTCTTATTGACGAGTCACGTGATATATCCGTCAAAGAGCAAACAACGGTGATGTTAAGGTTAGTAGTTGTATTTTCCAATTTTCAATTTTCATTACCTATTATTCTCTATATGCCGCCAAGTAAACTTGTTGAATTTGTTTTAGGTTTTTGAATGGCAAAGGAAATTTTGTGGAATGATTTATTGCTCTACATCATGTCACATATACTACATTTGACTCATTAAAGGATGCTCTTTATGGTATTCTTAATAAGTACACGTTATCTATTTCAAGGATACAAGGGCAATGATATGATGGAGCCTCAAATATGAGAGGTGAATTTAATGGTTTACAAAGAAACATTATAGATGAAAACCCTTATGATTTCTATGTCCATTGTTATGCTCACCGTTTGTAATTGGTTGTTGTGTCGGTTACTAGTAGTTGTTCATCTATTCATGATTTCTTTGAGTATATCGCCTTGATTGTGAGTATAACAAGTGCATCTTGTAAGAGGATGGATGCTTTGACAGAGGCGCAACACCAAGATATTTTAAATAAAGTTTATAGTGGTGAAATATCTAGAGGAAGGGGCTTGCACCAATCATCTAGTCTCACTAGACCCGGGGATACTAGATGGGGCTCACATCATACTACATTAATTCGTTTGGATTAAATGTGGTCCTCTGTATTAAAGTTGCTTAGTATGGTTCACGAATATGGACGTGAACCATCTCAAGATATGGACGTGAACCATCTCAAGCAGCGATTTTGATAGAAAAATGGAGAGCTTTAAATTTGATTTTATTTTGAGGTTAATGTTAAAGTTGTTTGGTATCACAAACAAGCTTTCAAATGTCTTGCAAAGAAAAGATCTTAATACTGTGAATATGATGGAATTAGTTGATGTTGCCAAAGCTCGGTTGGCCACAATGAGAGAGAGTGGTTGGAATAATTATTTTACCGATGTCCAAGAATTTTGTGTTGTTAAAGGTATTCTGGTGCCAAATATGGATGACGAAATACCAGCTCGGGGTCGTCCAAGAGTAGAATTGAGGACTCACTAATCTTCATCATTACCGTGCAGATATTTTTTATGTTGCTATTGACAAAATATGTGTGGAGATGGATCACCGCTTTAGTGAAAGAAGTAATATTATACTTGATTGCTTCTCATGTCTTGACCCCAAGAACTCTTTCTCCAAGTTTGATGTTGATAAGCTTGCTCGTCTCGCTGATATTTATCATGCTGACTTTTCTAATGATGACCAAGGAACAATTAGGGATCAACTTGACACTTATGTTCTTCAAGCGAGAATAAATGCTTCATTTTCCACTTGTGAATATGTTCAAAGTTTGGCTATGAAGATGGTTCAAACTAAGAAACATTTGGTATTTCCATTGGCTTATAAACTTATTGAGTTAACTTTGATATTGTCAATCTCGACAACATCCATTGAAAGAGTTTTTTCAGCAATGAAGATTATCAAGTCTAAATTGCATAATAAGATCAATGATGTGTGGTTCAATGATTTGATGGTATGTTACACCAAGCGAGATAAATTCAAGTCACTTGATGATTTTGATATTATTCGAACATTCACTACAAAAAAGTCTCGAAAAGGACTTTTGCCTCGTAATTTTATCTAACCCGCTATTGTAAGGTTATGTTTATCTATTTATTTTAAATTATATTTTTGTTGAAAAAATGACGAGTCTATTTTATTTTGATCGACGATTATTTATATATTATATACAATATAAATTTGCAGTCTTTAAATTTTCACCCAAGCTATTTTAAATAGGGGTATATTAGTATTTTTCACATTATGACAAAAAAATTAAAAAGTTTGGGGTGGTCGTGCCCCCAGTCACACTTTGTTCTGCCACTACCCCATTTATATATAACTCATCTTGTATCCTCCTTGCTTTCTAACGAGAATCCATTTCACCATGTTCATTACAATTCTCTCATATTGTAATTGAAATCTACACAGATAATGAGAATAATACGATCTTATTTTCTCTCTTTCTCTCCTCCGTCTCTACTAGGGATGACAAAAAAACTCATACCCGAATATCCGCGGATAAAATCCATCACGGGCAGGAGTTGGATAGCTTAACGGGTATCCACGGGTATTATAAACGGATATTTAGTTATCCGTTTACTTACGGACACAGATACAGATTTGATGTATCCATACCCGCGGATATCCATATCCGTTAATAGTGATTAAAATTACCTAAATATCCTTTTAAAATTAGTATAGTTGAATATATTTTTAATATCCTTGAAACTTCAATGATATCACTCACATGTATATCATTTAATTCAATTTGTTACATTCATGTTATTTACTAAGTGGTAGCTTAATTATCAATTATGGAGTCTATGACATTTGTACTAAATCTTATGTGAAATTTATGCATTTTGTTAACATTTTCTCACATACTTTTCTATTAATAAAAAGATACATTTTCTATTCAATATATAAAAAAATAATAAATTTCAATTAAAAAAATATCCATAGATATCCACCCGGCAGATATCCACACGAATATGAATATCATTTTTATTAAACGGACTGATAGCAGAAGACTAGTATCCATATCCATAAATATCCGTTGTCATCCCTAGTCTCTACTTTTCTATTACATTACTTTCTCATTAATTTCATAACAATCAATATTTAAAAAAATATATATTAAAACCGATCTGAAAAGCATTCCCAACCTTAATAACCATCTATGTCCATGACTGTAGTATGTATCTTCTCTCATTCACAGTCCCATTAACATGAAGCCATCGACAAACACCAACTAACTGATCAGAAAAAATGGCAGGAAAACAGATCTCAAGATCCAAGTCCCGAATCATCCTCATATCCCTCTCCCTCCTCGGTTTCTCTCTCCTCATCTTCCTCTCCTCTCTCTCTCCTCTCCGCACCTCCTCCCCTTCCTCCTCCGCCCATTTCCACCTCCCCACTTCCCAAACCTCCTTCGTCGCCTCCCTCGAACTATTCCTCGCCAAATCCCACTCCTCACTCGATGACACAACCCCCGAACCAATCTCCGATCAACACGTCAACAATCTCGACGCCGCAATCTTCCATTCCGAATCATATAGACTCTACTCCGATCCGTTTTACCCCGTTTCTCTTCCTCTTAGGGTTTACGTCTACAACATGCCCTCCAAATTCACCTACGATTTACTCCTCCTCTTTCAAAATACTTACAGAGATACCTCCAATCTCACCTCCAATGGTAGCCCCGTTCACCGTCTCATCGAACAGGTATCCATTCAATTCAGTTCGATTCGATTAGTTTGTTTCTCTTTTCTTATCATTCTCTGATGATGTTTTTGTGAATGTAGCATTCTATTGATTATTGGCTTTGGGCTGATCTCATTGCTCCTCAATCCCAAAGGCTCTTGAAAAGCGTTGTTAGGGTTCATCAGCAAGAAGATGCAGACTTGTTTTACATACCTTTCTTCACCACGATAAGCTACTTCCTCTTGGAAAAACAACAATGCAAGGCCCTTTATAGGGTGTGAGTGCTCTTCCAACACTCACATTTATTGTTTCACTTGTATAATTTATAGCTCTATGTAGTGAGGTTAAATTAGAGAGTTCTATTTGTTAAATTTTGTAATATAAAGTCGTAATAGTTGTTGTGGTTGTAGGAAGCTTTGAAGTGGATTACAGATCAACCTGCTTGGAAGCGCTCTGGTGGAAGGGATCACATAATGCCTGTGCATCATCCATGGTCTTTTAAAACTGTTAGGAGATCGGTGAAGAAAGCAATATGGTTGTTGCCGGATATGGATTCCACGGGGAACTGGTTAATTTCCTAATTTGCAGTGGAGTCTGTCAATAAGATGCTATTGTTGAATTGAGAAGGGTGTTTGGTGATTGATTTCTAATTCTTTTTTCAGGTACAAGCCAGGGCAGGTTTATCTCGAGAAAGACCTGATTCTTCCCTATGTTGCCAATGTTGATTTCTGTGATGCTGGATGTTTGTCTGAAATAAATCCCAAGAGAAGTACACTTCTTTTCTTTCGCGGCCGCCTCAAAAGAAATGCGGTAAGCATATTGTGAGATTCCTAATTGATTGATTGATTGATCTGAATGACAAAGCTTTCCTATCTACATATTGGTGCTACTTGAAGTCCAAACATATGCATTTTATTTAACGATTTTGTAATATTTGGGTATTTCCTTCGACTTAGATAGCTATATAAAGCCTTGTGCTTTGTTGGGTGGGGTCATGTGATTGAGTAATGTCTGTTGTTCGGATTGACTGTTTTTATAGTATCTTGTTGGGAAACCTCTTATCATGTGTATCTGTACTTGTCTATGTGATATTATCTTCATTTATGGAAATCTCTTATCATGTTTTGCTCTACTTGACTTTGTGCCATTCTCTTAATTTCATCGTCACCGGCATGTCTATATATCATGTGGTTTAGTTGTTTTCTTTGTATTTTTTGCATTTTAGGGAGGAAAGATACGCTCTATACTTGTAGCTCAATTAAGTGGAGCTGATGGTGTAATTATAGAGGAAGGGACTTCTGGAGATGGGGGAAAAGAAGCAGCTCAGAAGGGCATGCGCAGGTAATGATAATATAAGTTCAACTCTTGAATATGTGTACCCTGGTTACTTATTTAGTAGTAATTATTTGCTTGCCTTCCTCATTGTCAGGTCTTTATTTTGCCTAAATCCTGCTGGGGACACTCCGTCCTCTGCTAGATTATTTGATGCCATTGTTAGTGGCTGCATTCCAGTTATAGTAAGTGATGAGCTGGAGCTTCCTTTCGAAGGCATACTTGATTACAGAAAGGTGTGTATGCATTTATATCAAGTAAAATAGTAAATGATCAAATAGACAAATATATTATTAGGTGTGGGCGGGCAGTTTGGGAAATTTGCTGAAGGATCATCTGCTATAGCAGAATATGTTTGTAAGAGTATATAATGGCCTAATAATTCAGAGAGAGGGAAGGTGAAAGAATCTAGATTTCAATAGTATCTTGGACTCGTGGCTATTTTATGACCTCTTCATTTGGTGTATAGAGAATTAAGTGACAAACAGGACATGATCTGGCCATTGATTAATAATATTATTATCCTCATGGCTCATTGTCTGAACATGAAACAGATTCTTTAAAAGAAAATTTTGTTTGGTTTGGAGACTAAAATGCACTAAAGTGCTCAAGGACGGTTGAAAACTAAAAATTCAGCAGGGCTATCCAGTTTCTCTTATTTTCTGTATTGATAAAGACAATAGCCGTGGCCAAAACACCAAAGAGAAACTAACAGATAATCCTATCCCCAATACTTAAGTGTCGGGAGAGACACCATTAACGGTGCAAGCATCCTTTCTCCATCAAATGAACCAAAGAAAAGCATAGACTGCACACTTTTTCATAATTTTGGCCTCCTTATTATTACCAGAACTTAAAAACACCAATTAAAATTTCTCTGAGGGTAGGACACACTCAGTTATCCAAAACTGCATTATCCAGTATGCTATATATGGTTAACCAATTCAGAGCTTTATGATTTTGCTATTGTTCATTTTCCGTACATGCAGATAGCTTTGTTTGTTGCATCCAGTGACGCTCTTAAGCCAGATTGGCTCTTGAAATATTTAAAAGACATTCAACCTGCTCATATCAAAGAATTGCAACAAAATCTTGCCAAGGTTAGTAATCAGGGTCATGCTTAATTTTATTTCGCTTTCCCTTCCCTATTTAGTGCTGTCACATAATTATTTTCTCATTAATTATGCAACATCTTACAACTGTTTGTTTACCAATGTCAAGCTGACATATTTTGTGCACTGCAAATATTGGTAGCAATCATTGCCTTAGATATTCTCTATTTGCTAAAATTGATATTTTGTGCATTGTTTTGCTTACCTGTTTTGTGTTTTTTTTTTTTTGCTTTTCAGTACTCAAGGCATTTCCTGTTTTCCAGTCCAGCTCAACCGTTGGGTCCTGAAGACTTGGTTTGGAAAATGGTTTGTTACTGCTTGTTTAGTTATTCAAGTTTATGTTGAGTGTTTTCTTCCATTGTAGTGTTGGGAAATGAAATGGAATTATCTTGTAGTATAGTGCACTTTTGATATGTCATTCAGTCCATGTTTGTGTTAGGCTTATTTTTAGAGGCTGTATGATGAAGTGTGATAGTTTGTGGATTGGTGGTATGTACTATGTAGTGTGATAGGATCAATGAATAAGATATTGGATAACTTGTAATCTGAATTGATGAACTAGGCAAGTTATAACAGAAAGAAAATAAAACAATGTCTAACATGTAACAGCCGACGCCAAGTGGTTTCAGTGATCTAACTATCTCACTAAAGCAGAATTCTTACCTACCTTCTCTCGTTTCCTTTATTTAGACAAGGGTGATCCTGGAGAAGTGTCTTACTGTATGGAGAAGTCAGGAATATAAGGGCCATTTAGTAGTTATAAAAATAAATCAATAATTTATTCCTTCCCATTCCTCTCAAATTGGGAGGGAACAAAATAATAATAAGTGATGGAATGGGATGGTATAGATGCCTATGGGTTCCATTCCATAATTTTGTTCTGAATCCTTTCAAATGGAACATAATTACATTCCATTCTATTCCTTTATATTCCATTACATTCCATCAACCGAAACATACCTTAATAGAAAGGTGAGCTTAGAATACAGCAGGGTATAATATTGAATATTGATGACAAGCCTAGCTGCAGCATTTCACTTTCACGAGCTTCATTACTTCAGTATTTGGCTTAATGCTGTTTATTTGGAGAATTTAAGCTTTGGTTAGAAACTATAACTACAGCTTAACAATATCTAGATGTTATCAGGTATGCTTTAGAATTTGAGTTAAAACAGGTAGTAGGCCAATGAAATGGGTTATTATAAGCTGTTCAAGGGTGAACTGTCTTACTGCTAGTAACTTGGGCTTTAAGCATATGGTGCTGTTCACTTTGACATGATAGACGGGTTCCTTGTTAGCTTAAGAATAAGGTATTAACTAGTTACTCGGGCTCAAGTATATGATAATATTTACTTGCAAGTCTAGCCGTGTTTTCATAGGTTTATTAGCTAGCAATTAGATGGGTTTACTTTGATTACGGGGGTTTTAGTCAAGGATTGGATGGTATTTTCTTTGTAATCTCTATAGGTCACATTGATTTATTCTTTTCTGAAGGACATGCTTATATGTAAATCGAATGTGTGTTGGAAGTCACCTGAAATATTGATTAAGAATTATAGTTATCATCGACATTCTAATTTTATCATGACTTTTGATACCCGAGTCTTAAAATTAATAATTAGTATGTTAAGATGTTTTGTTGAATGTGATATTTCCTAGCTCTTTTTCTTTTGGGCTGGAATGTGTTAACTCTGGAGTCTGTTTAGAAGGAATGGTGGCAAGTGCCTTTTTGTTTAACTGTTTTTCCCCCCCTATATGTCTCCTTTAGATGGCCGGCAAGGTAGTGAACATCAAGCTTCATTCCCGAAGATCTCAACGTGTAGTGGAAGGATCGCGAAATGTGTGCACATGTGAATGCAGGCCTGGCAACATTACTAATACTGGATCAACAATCTCTTGAAACTTGAATCACATTATACTATTACTTGGTGTAGTTGTCTAATTTTTTATGTAATTGTCTTATGCAAATTATTTATTCATTGGTAGGCTATTTTGTTGTACTATTACTTGGTACTAACATGATAAATAATTTATATGTTATCTTCTGTATAGTATATCAGCTTTAAATGAATGAAAATGGAAAAGGAAGATCAAAATTGCTTATCATCAGCCCGAGTTCTGTGGTGGAAACCATTTTGATGTGACAAATTATAATGAAGAAAACCAGATTTTATTTGGTGGGAATTAGGAACGATAGAAGAAAAGATACGATATCATAATCGATCATTACTAATATGAATTATCGATTTTTACATGTGTTTGAGGTTAATAGGTTTTGGAGATTTTGTAGCCAAGTCTGTTCAGATTGGTTATGCGAATGTTTCTGCTTGAATGTTTCTCTTGGCTTGAGGTTTATCTTGTCTGACCAAGTAGGCTCACATCTATAGCGTGATTTTTGTCTCTCTTTTCAATTTGGTCTACAAACAATCGAATTGATGGATGAATTGTAGATTGGAAATGATGTATTTCAATTTAAATTATTACTGAGAACTAAAAATGTCCTAGTCATAAGGTGGGTTAGTGGGGTATAGGTGTATTGAACCAAATCTTCGTGCAATAACTATTTTAATAAAATTCAGTTAATTTTTAAAATGATTTCAATTTAATTTAAAACTAGTTTATAATTATAATTTTAGAATTAATTTTTTAGAGTTAAAAGGTAGTGTATTGTCTGTGTAAAATAGTTCTATACTGTTATTTAATAAAAATTCATCATTTAGTTATGTCATATAATTTATTTAAAAATAAAAATTTATCATTTAGTTATGTCATATAATTTATTTAATAATAACAATATAATTTTACACATGATTGTGACTTTTTGTAAAAAAATTGACATTTTTTTATGATTTTTTGTTTAATTTTTAGAGAAAAATATTTTTATGTTTAGAAAATGTTTTTTTCTTGATTTTTAAAAAATTCTTTGAACAAAATTATTAATTTTTTATTATTTATATGAGAAGCTAATTTATATTAAATATGTTTATAAAAGAAAATTTTGAATTGATTTTAAATTATATTTGAATTGTTTAAATTAAATAATTTAATTTATTAAATTACTTATGCAAGTGACTCAACTTTTTTTTTAAAAAGAGAATATGCATTTACAATATAAATTTTTTTTACACTGTCAATCACAAATGTGTATTAAAATAATTTATATTTATTATTTAAAAATATTAATATGTTATATTAATATAGTTGAATACTATAATTATATTAAATAATAGTATAAAATTAATTTACACACTACCTTTAATCGATGTAATAGAATTCAATCTAAGAAAAAACTTACGATTTACAATCATACGAACGTAAATTTTTATTGTTACAAATAACGGAAAAAGAAAATAAAGAAGAGTGATATGTACACATTGAGGCAACATTGTATACCACTATTTCCATTTTGCACTTGCTTTTCAATCTCCAAAATATACAAATACATGAAAAATACATAGAAATTGCAAAGGACACCGTAGATGTCTATTTATTTTGGTGTACATCTATTATTATTTCTGATAGATAAAATATTTAGTTTATTTAAAATTTAATTTTTTTTTAAATTGATATTATTATTAATAGTTGTGACTACGAAAGAAAAAATATTATATTTTTATTTTTTAATTAATAAAAATATACAATTAATTATTTGTAAAACTAAATATTATATTTGTGTGCAGTTAAGTCTTTTCTTTAATCTAAATCAACAATATTTTTGAGCGTGGGGTAAGAGTAACTGGAAATGAGAAAATTAAAAATAGTATATCCAGAGGCAACATATTTACACCTTTGATAAGAAGCTATGATCATTTTTAGCTTTATTTCGAGTGGATCACACTTTCGCCACCTAAAAGTGCTAATCATTTTTTCATGCGGACAAGAGAGAGAAAAATCGAGATTTTCCTACGAAAATCTAATTTAAATTAGAGCAGACGATTTATTATAAATTTAATACAAAAAGAGCAAATACATAATTACACTTGAAGAATTTTATAATATATATCTTTTGACAGAATAAAAAATTATTTAAAACAAACAAATTACCCAAACACTCCAAATATTAGGACATGATATGGTATGCGTAAATATTTTACAGCCTTGATAAAAGGCGTTTTCTTTGTGTAAATAGCGTATGTATAGCAATATGTATAATAAGTATGAGAAATGCTAAGTGTACATAAAAGTTACAATTACATTGTATTTAAATACGGTTACATATAACTTTGTTTTTTTAAATAATTTTTTTCCTTTCGTTGATTTTTGTGTGACACAAAATGATTTGAAAATGTTATCGTATAATATGGTGTAAGCTAATTTTGGTGTAAACATAACACTGCATTAATAAATATATCAAACTATACACACTTGAGTAGAGTAGAATTTTCTACAAAATATGATACATGTAGTGTTTTTGGATCTTGGTTCAGGAACTTTAAGGCGGCAAAGTTACATAATATTGTCTCTATCTCTTTTTTCTGTTTTTCCCTCTCATTTTATCTTATCACCTTTTTTATTAAATAAATAATTTAAATTATACTAAAGTAACATTATAGATAACAATGGTCAGAGTTTCAGTAGGATATTATAATATTTATCATGAAAATTATCGTATTAAAACTCATATATATATATATATATATATATATATATATATATATATATATATATATATATATATATATATATATATATATATATATATATATAGAGAGAGAGAGAGAGAGAGATCAATTACAGAAGAGTTACACTATGTTACAGCGTTACTTCGGATTAATATTTTTTAAAATCGATCATTGGATTGAAACATACTATCATATAGATCATTCTTATAAAGTTTGAGATTAATCTATAATGATTTACTATGTCAATGAATTACATCAAAATTAACGTTATATGAAAGTTCATTTTGACGTTAATTTTTGGATATCTCGATCGTATAGTAAATCATTATAGATTAATCTGAAAATTTATATGTATGATCTATATGATGGTATGTTTCAATCCAACGGTTGATTTTAAAAAATATTAATCCGTGCGCTTTAGTGTCTCATGGTGTATAATCCTCCTATATATATATATATATATATATATATATATATATATATATATATATATATATATATATATATATATATATATATATATATATATACGTACTTTTATTTTATGGGTATTTAAGTACTTACAGTTGTACCTATGGATACATGTACATGTACTTGTTGAGAATGTAATTTTTTGTGTCGAAGCTGGTTACTCGAGAGATGTAAAGTCACGTCGAATTAACCTAGTGTGTGTCATAGTTGTGTAGTTGTCAAAGTGTCAAAAGAGTTAGCTTCGACATGAATTTCGACTTAGGTGTAATTTTGTAGTGCTAGCAGAATTAGGTATTTTGTGCTTTGTATTTTGGATTTTTGCTTAGGGAACAAGCAAATTCAAGATCTATAAATAGGGAGTAATCCTTATTATTGTAAAACACACAATTAATTGCAGTTACACTGACTAAATTCCAGATTGAAAGTAGAGTGAAGCTCTGCATAAAATATTTTCTTCCCCTATTTTTGTTCAAACCATAATTCCCTTTCTTCTCCAATTCATCTTTTCTTTCTTCTTCCATTAAAGATTATGGAGTAGAATCATCTTGCAATCAAGGTTGGTTGATTCACTCTAATGAATAGCGAAGAACAAGAGGGAATTCGATCTGTGTGATTGAATCTTGTTCATCAAGATTGATTCGGAATTCTCCACATGTTTGGTGTAATTACAACATCTGGTATCCAGAGCACTTGATAAACGATTCATGGGAAGCAAAACGCGATGGTAGGGAATCATTCAAACAACCATTCATCGAGTCTACGGATTTTGAAGAGTCAGAATTATGAGAAGTGATACGAGCAGATGAAAGTTGTTTTATGTTATCAAGATCTTTGGAATCTTGTGAAGGAAGAAGTAACACCGCTTGCAGAAGACGCAACTGATGAAGAAAAGACTGCACACAAAGAATTGAAGAAAAAAGATTATAAAGATCTCTTCATAATTCATCAATGTGTTGATCCAAACAGTTTTGAGAAGCTGAGTGATTCGAAGCATGGGAAATTATGGAAAATCGTTTTGAGGCGCATAAAAGGTGAAAGATGTGAGGTTACAAGCTGTTGGCTGAAGATTTTGATACATATGTTCGAAATGAAGCAAAATGGATGTTTCGTTGGAATAAAACAAATGTTACAGTTCGGAATGGTAGAAATGGTTCTTCGAATAGAAATATCAAAGCTCAGAACTTCGAATAGCAGTTGTGAAGATATAGTTAAAAGAAGCTTCGAAGTGTAACAAGATTGTGTCTGTGAAGGCTGTGAAATGAGTTCGAAGCGGAGACTACCAAGGCTTTTGAAATTCAAACGCGAGCGGGATATTGGAAATCAAATATATATGCGCTGGAACGATTCGAAGACGCGTGGAGGCTAGAGAAAAGCAGTGCTCTGCATGTTCTGAACGTGGCAGAATCTTATAAGCAAGACCATTATGGTCGAAGTAGTATAAATAGAAGTCTTAGTGTTAGGATTTCATGTGTCATATCTATTGTACAAAATTCAGTAAACATTCAAAATACCACATGGATAGGGAAACGAATGCTCGAACAATGTACGTATGATAACACCAAACATTTATAATTCAGTAAAAACTCTTTATCTTTTCCAGTTTATCTTCCATTTTCATGTCAATGTCATTCAAATACTTTTACATTCAAAGTCATTTACTTATTCATTGCATTTAAAACGTTGTTTTTCTATTTCGAATTTGTTATACATTTCATGCTTTTACATTCATCTTTTATACATTTCATGTCTTTACACTGAAACATTTATATTCATGCTTTTACATTAAAGTCTTTACATTAAAGTCATTTATTCTTTTCTGCATTTCAATGTTTCTTTTACATTCGAATCTTTAACCATTCAATCCAGTTTTACATTGATTTGTTTAATTACGTCATTAGATTTCTTTAGTATGGCAATCGAAGTAAGTTGGATGTTTCTAAAACACTTTAAATAAAATCCTAACTATGAATACCAATTTTACTAATAGATTTACCCAAACGACCAATACCCCATAGGATCAATCTAGTCGATCCTGCAAGTTACTAGAGAGATTAAATAACAGTCATTAAGATTATTTGATAGTTTGGAAGACTAGCGGTTGTTTACCAGAAATCACTGTAAACACAAGCTCACAAAAAACATATGAATTGTTTCATAGAAGAAAGTGAAAGCATAATTAATTTCTCCACTAGGATTACAAAATCGATAAATTAAATCAAGGTATGTGGAGAATCATTGACAACAAAATCATTTGTTGCAAATATATTAAGGTTGTTGGCTCTTAAGTTCGACCACGTGGTGGTAAACATAAAAGATTCAAAAGATTTTTCAACATTGATTAAAAAAGAACTTTAATGGACGCTTGGATCTCATAAAAAAAGAATGACGGAAAAAATATTTTTGTCTCCTGTTTGTCTATCTATCTATCTATGTGCAGAAATATTAATCTAAAAAATTAATAAAAATTATTTTTATTTGGTACAATTCAAAACTATTTAACCTAATACTATGCTATAACATTTGTCAAAAAGGAATTATAATAAACACACAAAAATGTTGTCACAATTTCTGATAAAAATAAAGATGTTGAAATAATCATATTAAGTGACAAGTTAACTCTATTTTTTCCTTTGAAAGCATGTTACGTCAAGCCTTGACCAAATAAATAATTTAATATAAATTTACAGTATGATAATAAATTGACAACTCGGTCAAAAAAAAATTCTTCTTGAACATTCTCTGTCAAGAAAAAACATTGACAGTAAAGAAATAAAAAAAAAAAAAAAAAACGCGTTTGTGTTTTATTTACAGTATATTTCAAATAAGAAACGCGTTCTTTTCTGGTAAGAAGAAACGGTAATGTGACGATGCCGAAGCCAAAAGAAAAACAAAAAGAAAGAAAAGGAAACGGTAATATGA
The DNA here is from genome assembly GCA_021764765.1 of Vicia sativa. Classification (NCBI taxonomy): domain Eukaryota; kingdom Viridiplantae; phylum Streptophyta; class Magnoliopsida; order Fabales; family Fabaceae; genus Vicia; species Vicia sativa. The sequence continues at coordinate 184,735,761 of CM038793.1, read as the reverse complement.
TAGCGATCGTTGTTGTGTTTTTCCATAAAGTGCGTATATTCTTTTGATCGTTCGTAAAGTGTGTGTATATACCACTTCTACAGTTATTCAAAATATTTAATTATTTTTTAATTCATGTTTAAGATAAGAATTTCATTATATGTGGATGACTGTTTCTTTCTGATCTCTTAGAGCCAAAATTTTAGATTATATTTTAATCTTTAAATCGACCAATTATTATTTGCATTGATCAATAATAATTTGATAAGACACTAAAAACAACCATTCTGTTACTTTCATTTCATCTATACCTTTCACGAAAACATGCATTGAAAATATAGACGAGGCTGGGCAATGCCAACAAGGCGGGTTTAGACACTTCTGCACCCGCGTTTAGAATTGTCAAAAATGAGCTATTAAATGGATTGGCTTATTTAAGTCTCGGGTTTTTTTTAAGATCAGATCTAAAAAATTCATATTTAAATAGGTTCAACTTTTACTATTCGACTCAGCTTATGCTTAGACTATAAATCATCCGGTTATAAATGGGTCTATTTTTTAAAAATTAAAATTGCACTATATTTTTATAAGTAACCATATAATCGTATTTATTAAATTTCATATCTAAAATTAAGATCTCTAAATTATTCATATAAGTTAACAATTAAAATGTAAAACAACACATTAACTTAATTCAAATTATCCAAAATACATTATAAATTATTTAATGTAATACACAAAAATAAATAATTTATTCCAAGAAATTTAAGTTATAAATATTCATAACAATTAAAATATTATAACAATTATAACAACAAATTGTTATAAAATTTTATGACAATTATAATTTGGAAAAGATAAATTCTAATTATATTTTTTAAAAAATATTTTTTTCGAATCAGTGGGCTACCCATGGTCCGTACGGGCTAACCCATATTTTTTAGGACTTTTAGGGCCGGGTTAAAAAAAGTCCAGAAGTAAATGAGTTCAAAAAATAAAGTCCAACCACTAACTGTTTTTGAGTCCGATAGACCGGCCCATGAGCTTCGGCCCATTTTAACAGCTTTACTCACATTAGCGGCACATATTAATTAATCTCTAAACTACATTCATGCATTTTTAAATAACATTGAATAATTTTAACAAGAAATTGTAAGAGAAAAGATTATGTTAAGAAACCAACTAAGAAACGTTTTTCATCTCTTTGGAGTACATCTTAGAGAATGGTGTTGTATTTCATGCTATTGTTGTTTACATTTTAACACTTTGCATTTAAGATGGATTGTTGTGGCATTTAGGTTTTGATTGGCCACTGAGTTTAACACAAATCACTAATATTTCATGTGAATGGATGAGTTGACAATGTCTTGACCGTTGATACTTTATAACTAGACGACAAAGATTATTTTATAAATAGACGACAAAGATTCGTTACATAATTTTTTCTACAACCATTGGAATTTGAAAGGGGGTTGATCAATATTTTTCCTCTCGATTGTCAGCTCAACCGAGTTAATAGATCATAAAATTTTTTAGAAAATTAGATGCTAAAAGTAGTTGCTCGAATTCGAAGGTGTGTCCACTCATACTTTTCCTATCAATTGTCATTTCTAGAACTGTCAAAATGGGCTATTAAATTAGCGCTCACATTTTTAAGAGTAGTCTGTATGGGCCGTAGGTAGTCCATTAAATCTGCATTGCTATAAATATTTTTAAAAATATATTAATATTTATATTGTATTACTCCAAAGTATCACATCGATTTTTTTCACTCCATTAAATTTTATTTCTATTTGATTCAATCTTTATCTTTTAAATATTATACATTAATATAACTAATATTATTTTCTTGTATTATATTAGTTTCTCTTATGTTAAATACTCGAGTATTATTTTATATAATTAGTATTTAAAAATATATTATGTTTAAAATAATATAATTTTTTATTTATAATAAATATTATTTATTTTAATTTTAATTTTTTCATTAAAAAACTTTGTTTAGGTTTGAGCGAAAAGGGCCAGACTCGAATAATAATTTTCAAGTCTATATTGTAACTGAGTTTTTTAATCGACTTTGAAAAATTGGAGGCCTGTCAAAACGGATTCATTTAGAGTTGGATAGTCTATTTTAATAACTTTAGCCAGTTCATCCGAGATAACAGGTCATGAATTTTTCAAATGAAAAAATTAAAATATAATTGTTGGGATTAAAAAATATTTTTGATAAATATTTTTTTCTTAGTTGTCAGTTCAATTAAAAAAAGTGATATTTTTTTAATATAATAAAATATAACGTTTTTATATATGATTTATATTCAGTTATTTATTAGTTGAAGTGAATATTTTATCATAAAATATATTTATAGTAGCGAAAATATAAGAGAAAAATGATTGTAAGGATCTAGAGTAAAATTTCATTATTTGAGAAACGATTTAATTTATATAAATTATGAAACTAATCAATATCATGAGACCTACATGTTAGCATTGGATTTCCGTTGGAATTGCAGCTTTGGAATGAATCATGCAAGTGTGCAAGGGAAAGACACTTTGAACGATGTTTCCACTTTCCATAACAAAAACAATTTTAAAAAATGAAAAGCACGTTAAATGAATTAAAATAAATCAAACGTGAATATGAAAAGAGAGAGACGGCATCTACGTGATTGATCATGATTCATGACAGCCGGTTATGGTTTAACGTGTCAACAACATGCATCCCATTTTCTAATACTAAATAATTCTATAAATCAACTAATCTCTATTTTAGTTTTAAGATTGTATATTATACAAAACTGATTATATAGATTAAGACTCTATTTAGTAAAAATAATAGTAATTGTGATTATATAGATTAAGACTCTATTTAGTAAAAATAATAGTAATTGAGCGGTGAGTTAGTTGTTAGTTTATAATTTATAATTACTTAGTAAAATTAATGGTTTAATTAATTGATAAATTAAAATGATATAAAAGATATTTAATACATAATTATTTTATTTTAAATTAAAATAATTTATAAATAACAGTGAGTTTTAATTAAAATAATAAAAATAAACGTGAAAGAAAATAATAATAACTATAAGCTAAAATATTATTTAAAATACCGTCTGAAAAGTAATCTATAAATTAAAAATATATGTTATAAGTTCATGATGAAAAAACGGTTACCAAACAAATATTGTATTGCCATATAAGTTTATAAATTATAAGTTGAAAGCTATAAGCTCAAAAAAAGTATCTTGCTAAACAAAATCTTTATATATAAAATTGATTATATAAATGTTGGATACAATTCAACTATAAGAGTTAGTTACTTGATTTATTATTAGTCGGTTAGTTGACACACAAAAATAATTAATTTGTTGTATATATATGTGATCAACTGATAGTTTTATCAACTCTAATCAATAGTACATTCAAATAATCTTTCTCTTATTTAATTATCCATTCCTATCAATTTAAGTGCAATTGTGGTTGCACTAACAGATTGATATCTAAAATTCTTTGATTTTGCGTATATGTGATCATGTTTTTAGGGATTATGATTCACATATGCTGCAACGATGAATGATAGCAACGAAATTAACTTTTTTCTAATTCTTGATGATAAAATTTAGGAGTGATGGCATAAACAAATGAAGTCATTGTTAGAATTTCAAGAAACTCTTGAAGTCGCCCTCAATGGTGTTCTAGAGCTTGCAACACATGTAACTGAAACCAAGAAACGAGTCATAAAGATGCGATGAAAAAAGATTCTAAGGATTCGTTTTGCATCTAATTCTTAGTTAAAGGAGCAAATTTTGATTGAATCTCTCATGATGAATCCGCAAAAGAAGCATGTGATATTTTTTCCAAATATTATGAAGGAGGTGAAAAGATTAAGGGTGTCAAGCTACAAGCTTTAAGAAGACAATATGAATTGCTACAAATGAATGAAGATGAGAAAGTCATATGCTAACGTGTCCAAGGTTCAAAATCTTATCCATTTGATGAAAGGTTGTGGTGAAACAATGTTTGACGGGATAATTGTTGAGAATGTAATGATACCATTAATCTCTCATTTTGATCATGTTATCATGGCCATACAAGAAGCAAGAAACATCACCGCATTGAAGTTGAAAGATCTGCTTGGCTCCTTAGAAGCTCGTGAGTTGAGGATTGTGGAGAGAAAGGGTGTTCAAGAATCATTACACGACTTACAAGCTCAAACTTGGAAGAACTATGGTGGCTCTATCAAGGTTAGAGGTAAATTCGACAAAGGTTATAGCAAGAATGAGTCTTGACTCCAATCTTAAAAATTGAAGAATGATGAGAAGTTGTCTGAATCCTCCAAGAGAGAATGAGGAACCTGTTATCATAAAGAAAAACCATTAAAGAAAGATGCGTAGTGTTACAATTGTGACAAATGGGGATATATGGCTAAGAACTACTGGTGCAACAAAGGGAAAAGGGCTAAAATGGATAAAGATGGTGATGGAGCAAATCTTACACATAAGGAGTCAAATGATTATGGAACAATGGTGCTTATTGCTGCAATTTCAGATGATCACACTAATTCTAAGACTTGTTTCTTGGATACATGTTGTTCCAATCATATGACTGGTCATAAGGCTTGTTTGACAAACTTTGATGAAACAAGGAAAAGCAAGATTAGATTGGCTGATGGTAACTCTTTAGAAGTAGAAAGAGCATTCAACATTGTAACGCCCGGAATTTGATTTAATTATTTGATTAAATTAATTAAGGATTTAATTATTGGAAATTGTCGAAGTTAGGATTTATCGGTATTATTCTAAGAGGCGTAGTTGGATTAATATGTTGATAGGAACTGTTAAGTTTTAAGTCAGATTATTTAGTCAGTTAGTCGGAGAATTAATATTAGAAATAATATTAGTTTATTGGACTATTTATTTAATTAAATTGGATTTAGTTGGTGTGTGATAAATAGCAAAGATGGGGTGTGAGTGATAGGCCCAAATATAATACTATTATTATTTTATTAGGGTTAAACTGTATATTTATGAGTTAGGGCTTTGTGAAGACAAAAGAAAATATAAGTTGTTGTACGTGAGAAGTGTGGCAAGAGAAGAATAAAGGTTTTGGAAGAGAAGACAAAGTCTTGGAAAGTTGGTCTTAGAAGTTGCAGAAAGAGGCGAAAGATGGAAGCCGCGGCGAAGCTCAGAATTCGACCGAAAAGTTATAGAGAGACCGTCAATCCAAGGTAAGGGTGGGGTTTAATATCTATAATCGGGTATATGATAGACTGTATGTGGGGTTAGGTTGTATAAATTTTGTCATGGATTGATTGTTGTTTTCTGTGTTGTGTTAATTTTCTGAAATAAATTGCTGCTGTGTTAATTGTGTTGTTGTTGAATTATGCAAACTGGCATAAGTGTTTTGATGATTTAATTTGGGATTTTTATGTTGAATCGAGTGATAATCGTTCATGGAAAACTGAAATTAAAAGTTATATGTAGTTGGGATAACCTGTGACTTGATTGGTTGATTTTTGGTGATAATCGGTGAAGAGTTTAAGTTGTCGTTTTTGTGATAATTGTGTTGCTGCAAATCATTGTGGTGATGGTTGTTGTGAATCGGTGAAATGTTTGATAGTGGTGTTGAATCGAAACTGGAAAAACAAATAGGGAACGAAGAAGAAGAAAGAAAACAAAGATGAGGACGAGGGTCACCCATATAAGGGGCGGGCGCCCCTAAGTGATGAAGGGAGGTGGCCACATAATTGAGAGGTAGGACCCCCTAAGTGATGAAGGAAGGTAGAGGGAGCCACATAATGGAGGGGTGGACGCCCTTGAAGAGAAAAGAGGGCCAGGTGGGCGCCTCATGTTATGGCATATGATTTTGTTGTTTTCCTGGCACTTGTATTAATAATAACATAGTTGATTATAATAATATTAATATAATAACTCTGTTAGTAATTAGTTTAATACAATTATTTGACTTATGATTTAAGTAGCAATATGTTCAGGTAGTTGTATTAGTGACGCATTAGCATAAACGTTTTGGTATCAGTATAGAAACAGAAAGTATCTATTTTATCAGAACTGGAATGATTTATCAGAAAAGTGAATTTAGCAGAGGTGAGGTATTTTGATGAAAGTCTATTTTTTTATTAGCAGGATTTAATGATAATGGCAGAGATTATTTAATTAGTAACAATATATTTAGCAACAATGCAGTATGCGGAAACAATACCGAAAAGTAGAATTAGTCGATTTAAGCAAAAAAAATTGTTAATCGGAATTAGTTGAAATTTGCAGGAATAATTCGTATACGCGTGTAGTTAGTTTTGGTTGATTTGGTTTGTTGAGTCTTTGTCGAAGAAGTTGATTTGTAGGTGAAGTGAAACGCGATTAAATTGCCTTTATTTATTGGCAAGATAAAATTGTAGGGTTTACGACCATTGTTGATTGTTGTTGAGTTGTTGTGAAATATTGTCGTTAATAAGTTGTTGTTGACATGTTGATATCAAGTTGTAGGCCTATGACCAATGTTGAAGTGACGACGAGTACCTCTATTTATTGGTACAATGATGATATAGGCTTATGCCTTGCGATGTTAATTGTTGTTGTTGTTGTATGTGATGTTGCATTTATTGAGTCACGTACATTTGCATACTTTGTGACGGTCTGGATTGGCAAACTGCGACGAAGTCTTATGCCTTGGCCTTGATGAAAACCTGTGATGAAGGCTTATGCCTTGTTGATGCCTCATAATATGGCAGATTTTTACATTGGGAGTTCTGCTCCAATCGTACCACATGCATGTGCATTATATTGAGTTGCATAGTTGTGTCGCATTTGAAGTTGTATATTATAAGATGTTATGTTGATGTGTTGGTTGATTAAAGTTGTTGTTGTTATTAAGTTGTGATGAATTGAAGTGCATAATTGTTCTTGTGAAGTGGTGATATTTGTATGATTCGATCTAATATATTGTTTATCATACACTTGTTTATATTGGTTGATATCTCACCCCTTCTGTTGTGATGTTGCCTCTACGTGGGTAACATGCGGGTAATGAAGAATGAAGATTTAGTTACTGTTAGTTCGAGTCGAGTTGTCGCTCTGATACGTAACACTCGGGGGGGGGGGGGTGAAAACTAGTTGTTTTGTTGATTTGATTTTGTTGTTGAATAACTATGTTGATACATGAAAAGTATTTGTTGATTTTAATTTTTTTAAGTTGGAAAAGATGCTAAGCCATCCAAGTTCATTAATGTAGTTCCGCTGCTTAATGTTAATAAAGTTGATTCATGTGGTTTTGGTTCATCCGAGTTTATGTGTTATGTATTTGTGATAGTGTGTTGTTGTTTAAGTTGAATTGTAATACTCCAATCGTTTGTCGAAAAGAATTTTATAACTCTAATTTTCTTAATAATTACCGGAGTAGAATTGGGGTGTTACAAGTTGGTATCAGAGCAGGTCGGTCCGTCCGACCAGTGTTGTCTAATGTTGTTTATTCCTCAGTATGCAATAAGTGTGTGAAATACTGTCGGTACTTGTTGTGTTTCTAATCAATTATATATAGGAGTTAAGTTGAAGATAAGTGGGGGAGAAGCCCTGCTTCTCGGACGTGTTTCAGTTGTAAGATGTTGGTTCAACATGTTGCGGATGGCTGCAGTGAACGTGTTGTTAACATTTGGTTGTTCCCGAACCCGAAGGCGACATGAATTCAAGATTCCATTTGTTAATCAAGTTGAAGCATCTCAAGGAAGGAAGATCATGCGTTGTGAGTGGTTACTTCTCGAAATATGAGGAATAATGTAGTAGTAAATTATATAAGTAGGGTGTAAATCCCTAATGCTTTTGAAGGCGATCCTTAAGAAATAAGGATGATCTTAGAAGATGAATATGAATTCGAGAATGATAAGTGTTGGTACTGATGCAAAGGAATTTTGTTCTGGTGTATCGTAAGGTGTGTATTAGTATGTTGTTGGCGAACAAGTTGAGAAATAAGATGTTCGACGTTAAAAAGGAATGTTGGAGGTTATCAACGATTTTCTGGACGATATCAAAGAAGCTAAAGATGTCAATTGTGAAATTGGTAGATTCGACAATATGGATCGATCAGTCTGAGGAGTAGGATTCAAGTTAGATGTTCAACATGTGTTGAGATTCCGTGAATCAAATTTTTATTCTTGTTGATGCTGAAATAAAGAAGTAATTCTTGAGTTGGAGGATGCTTAACCTTTGTGCGAAGCTAAGTGCTTGTAATGTGGACTGTGTAACTTGTTGAGTGTTGGTGTCTCATCGACAATATCGAATGAGGGGGAAATTATAGGAATTATCAGATTATGATTCTGAAAGAGACTTGAGTATAAGTTTTGAAGAAAAACTATTATATGTTGGTAACAATGGTTTATACTCCAATGTGATTATCAGCTATCTATTGACAAATTGAGGAACTGATCACCCTTAATCTCTTGTTGATAGTAGACAAAATCGTGTTGGATGGTATAAATATATCGTGCTATCTTAATGGTGAGTAAAGCGATGGATGTTGAATCGACGAGATTGTCAAGACAATGATGTGATGTTGTGTAGTCAAGTATAAGTGAGTGGTAGCTGTTACTACTTTATAAGCCGATGTTCCAAGGTATTGTTGAAGCAGTGACGATTATGTTGCAAGAGTATTGGAAGATTAACGTATGCGTATTGAATTTAACCATGTTGAGTTGTTGTTATATCGGAAAGGTAGTAGTCGACGTGTTGCCAAAAGCGACTTGAAGACCAAAAAGTTAAATGTGGAGTTGGCGTTTAAAGTGGTTGTGTCGAGTAGATTTTCAAGGACGAAAATATCCTAAGTGGGGGAGAGTTGTAACACCCGAAATTTGATTTAATATTTTGTCTTTGATATTATGTGTAAACTATATAACCAGTTTAATATTCTGGGTAAACATTGTATTTTGTAAACTAATTATTTATTAATTTTCTGTATAAATAATGTAACCAGTTTAAATTTTAAAAAATACAAATAACTTACTCCTCGATTTTAATGATAAATCGAGATATATGATGCACTATTATTGTAAATAATAAAAATGCAGCTGCTGGTTGGGGTTCGAACCCATGCGCAATTGTGTTTTAAAAACTGAGGTTCTACGTTCATAATTTTTATGACGACCTTATTAACGTCACTTTTGAAATCGAGGTAAAACAATTTTCGCCTCCGACGTTACAAGGACTTTTTGTAGTAGTGTCAGAACCAGTTTATTAAGATTGTGGTGTTTTCAATCTAAACATTTTAATTTGATTAGCATTATTGTTATTTGTTTCAGCGATTAATAAAAACCTATACTATATAAGTGAATAATGCGTTAGTAAAACTGAATATTATAGAAACAAATATCAAAATGATTATAATAGTACAACATTTGTTCTCGAAGTCAATTAAAAAAATACAATAAAAAATATAGTCTATTGAGTATGCCTAATCCCAACACCTGACTCCTCCTCTACCTACAGTAACCCAAGGTATTATGTACCTCAGTATGAATGAAACGTGCTAGGGCAACCACTTCATCGCCACCTCTCTTAAACATCCCGAATTCGATGTCCTATATTGTCATCCATATAATATTCTGACAGCGCGCCAACACATCAATGACATGATCATATATGACCTGCTCATTTTCTAGGATATCCTCTTGAGCAAGCCTGGGTGGATGTCCATGAGCGTCTATTGTCATGTAAGGGTGTGACACATTATAGAACCAAGTCATGTAACCCTCAATATAACTCTAGTGAGTCGTGGCTTCATAACTCTAATACTTCATCGGTACCAAAAACTCTCAAAATATGTCAGAATGTCATCTAGGTGTTTGTGGATAATACTGATAGGAGCTACCTTGAGGGGGGACTTTGAATGATATACACGTATCAAAATCGGTGCATGCACCACTCGGACAGATACCTGCACATGATATTAGTCCCACATGCTAACCATATAGAGATAAAGAAATATGGTTGAATGAATTTTTTTCCCAATGAGTAGCGTATGACATCCAGACAATGTCATCATGCTGAGTCAGGCCAGTATACACATAGAATGACAAAATAACATCATTCCCTTTGTTAGTCATAAACCGACAAGCGAATGGGCAATCCTCAGTATACAACGGGTCACGTTAAACCCGTGAATACAATGATAGTGGGCAAGGATCCATCCCTGAAAACTAGGGGTGTTTGGGGTGCGGTTTGGGCGATTTTAAAGTAAAAAATCACCCGAACCGCAAGAGAAAAAAACGTGTGATTCAGTTTGGTTCGACTGACTTTTAAAAATAAAACCAAACCAAACCAAACTAATATGGTTTTGATTGGTTTGATTTTTTTACAAAAAAATTATTGAGCCATACATACACATATAGAGGAAAATATATTTTTGTGTTTAATCTTTCATACATACACATATAGAGGAAAATATATTTTTGTGAAAATAGTATTTATAAATGAATAATATTTTATTTTTTAAGATTTATAAATTAAAATAAATATCATACAAATAATATGATAAAATATACACATAATACATGTTGATTTTTCTAGAGTGCATCTCCAGAAACAAACAAGAGAAAAATATTGAGCCATACATACACATATAGAGGAAAATATATTTTTGTGAAAATAGTATTTATAAATGAATAGTATTTTATTTTTTAAGATTTATAAATTAAAATAAATATCATACAAATAATATGATAAAATATATACATAATACATGTTGATTTTTCTAGAGTGCATCTCTAGAAACAAACAAGAGACATTTTAAAAATCTTAGAAACAAGCGGTGAAAATGAAGATTTGGTGCCTCCAAATATACGTCTCCAAAAATAAAAGATATTTTTGATATTTTAAAAATTTTGCATAAAATTTGAGAGAATATACAATAGTCCAATGAAAATTTGTCATTATATTTTTATTTTTGATTTGACCTATTCGAGCTGCCGATCCAATTTGATTTAAAAAACAATACATGTTAATTTCAAATTACTTATACATCAAATAATATTAATTTTTACTTTTTAAAAGAAAATAAAGTTCAATTAATAAAAAATAACAAAGTTAGTTGATTTAACTTTTATAACATTTCATCACAAAATTCAAATCAAAATAATAAAAAAACTTGCCTTGATTTGACTTAATCCAATACAATTAATATATTTTGCCTTTGCACAAAATAACCGAGTAAATTAAATTTATTTGGATTGAATTATTGAATTATTGAATTTATGACACGTATTATGCAGCTAGTTTGTACCGTGTGTAAAACATTTCGTACCTACTACACTAGCACTGCAACGGTAGAATCGGTTTGCTGTCAAAATTATTTCTTTCCTAATAATTTTCACCAAAAGAAGATTAGATATTTTAAAAAATCTAAAGAATTTAAGTTAATAAAGATATTTATTTATACTATATAAAATAGTAAAGTATGATGAAAGAGTCTTAAATCATGGGTGGCCGGTAGTGCTTGTTTTTGTTTGTGACGACTTAGATAAAACTCGTTTCTCTTGTCTGTCTTTCACCGTGTCTTGCAAAGGTGACAGTTGGATGTTTCACAAGACCACTTCTTATAAAACACTCCCTATTTGTTGAATCTTTCACAATTTTCATTTTTCAATACACTTTCTTTCAGTTTTTCTTCTCTTTCTCATTCTTATATTAAACACTCATCATACATACATAGATCTCAAACTCACTCTCATTCACCTTTCAAATATCAACCTAGTGGTGCTGCTGGTAGGCTTCTTTACTCTATTTTCTCCTTAAACCCTTGTCAAAATCATGCATTAGGTATTATAGTTTTTTTGTGTGATAGTGATGGTTGATTGATTGATTAATTCCCGATAATCACGGCGAAAAGTTAGATGAAAATGGGTATGAGTGGTGGACAGCTTTTAGATTTTTTTTAGGTATTTTTGATTTTGAAGCAATGCAGTGAAGTCAAAAGGGTTTTTTCTTTTTTCAACTTAAGTTCAAATTTTGTGCTGTTCTTTCTTCTTCTTGGTGGTCACCAAGAGTCATCTATGAAGGATTGAACTTTTTTTTAGATCTCTTACTGTTCATTAGTTGAGTGTTTACATGTGTTGTTGTTGTTAAGATTCAGGTGAATCATTCTGATGCCTTTACTTAGATCTAGTGTTTTGTTCTGTGAATCTATGTCAGAAAGATGTAGAGGAATCACTAGCTAGTTTTATTTCATATATGCTTGTAATTGATTGAGACTTGAATGATGTGATGTGTCTTTATATGTTTAGGAATAATTCCTTTTAATGTTTTTCTCTCTCTCATCATAGTACTTTTTTGAGGTATTGATTTGCATCTTTAAGATTCATTTTTGAACTTTTGTTTTTGTTCATCAAGTTAATTCTGATGCTTATGAGGTTCTGAATTCTGATTGGCTAAATTTCTGAATTTCAGGATATTAATATTGGATCAATCTTTGTCCTCAAATATGATGAATTCGAAATCGTTAAAAATAAGCAGATCGTCTCTGTCATCAACTTCTGATGCATCTGAAGCAAACAAGCCTCCTTTACCTCCGACTGTAACATTTGGCCGAAGAACTTCATCCGGTCGATACATCAATTACTCCAGAGATGATCTTGACAGTGAGCTAGGAAGTCACGATTTCATGAATTATACTGTGCATTTACCACCGACTCCTGATAACCAACCTATGGATACGACAATCTCGCAGAAAGTTGAGGAGCAGTATGTGTCGAGTTCTCTCTTCACGGGAGGATTCAACAGTATTACTCGAGCTCATCTAATGGATAAAGTGACTGAATCTGAAGTGAACCATCCGCAGATGGCTGGTGCGAAAGGGTCTTCGTGTGGTGTTCCTGGTTGTGATTCTAAGGTGATGAGTGATGAACGCGGTGTGGATATTCTTCCTTGTGAGTGTGATTATAAGATATGTAGAGATTGCTATATAGATGCAGTGAAAACAGGAGATGGAATGTGCCCGGGATGCAAAGAACCGTATAAGAACACAGAACTCGATGAAGTTGCTGTAGATGATGGAAGGCCACTTCCACTCCCTCCACCAGTTGGGGCATCTAAAATGGAGAGGAGACTGTCCTTAATGAAGTCGACAAAATCTGCGCTAATGAGAAGTCAAACTGGAGATTTTGATCACAATCGGTGGCTCTTTGAAACAAAGGGTACCTATGGCTATGGCAATGCTATCTGGCCAAAGGAAGGAGATTTTGGAAATGGAAAGGATGATGTTTCTGAGCCAACCGAGTTGATGAGCAGACCATGGAGGCCACTCACTCGGAAATTGAAGATACCCGCTGCTGTTCTCAGCCCATATCGGTAAAAATCCTTCATTTTTTTTTCTTTCTTTTTAATATTGATAGATGCATTTTATGTTTCAATTTTTTTCTAGTGATTATAACTATTTGCATTTTACTCTAGCGATTTATTTTATTCTGAACCACTATTCGGCTTCCATATAATTGTGACCTATTTGAATGCATTTTGGTTTTACAGTCTCATCATTTTTATTCGTATGGCGGCTCTTGTACTCTTCCTGCATTGGAGGGTCACACACAAAAATACTGATGCAATCTGGTTATGGGGAATGTCTATAGTTTGTGAAATATGGTTTGCTTTCTCTTGGCTTCTTGATCAATTGCCTAAGCTATGCCCAGTAAATCGTTCTACAGATCTTAATGTTCTGAGGGAAAAATTCGAATTACCAACTCCTGAGAATCCTACAGGAAAGTCTGATCTGCCAGGCATAGATGTCTTTGTCTCAACTGCTGATCCTGAGAAAGAGCCGCCTCTTGTCACGGCAAACACCATCTTGTCTATTTTAGCTGCCGATTATCCTGTTGAGAAGCTTTCTTGCTATGTATCTGATGATGGAGGCGCACTTTTAACTTTCGAGGCAATGGCTGAAGCTGCTAGCTTTGCTAATGTGTGGGTTCCATTCTGCCGCAAGCATGATATAGAGCCTAGGAACCCGGAATCATACTTCAACTTAAAGAGAGATCCTTACAAAAACAAAGTGAAACCTGATTTTGTGAAAGATCGTAGAAGGCTGAAGCGTGAGTATGATGAGTTCAAGGTCAGAATCAATGGTTTGCCCGAGTCTATCCGTCGCAGGTCAGATGCTTTTCATGCAAGAGAGGAAATCAAGGCCATGAAAGTTGTGAGACAAAACAGGGGAGATGAACCTGTTGAGCCTGTGAAGATTCCAAAAGCAACATGGATGGCTGATGGATCTCATTGGCCTGGGACTTGGTTGAGCACTTCATCCGAGCACTCAAAGGGTGACCATGCTGGCATAATTCAGGTATAATTAGCAAGCTTTTGAAATTGCTGCTGCAATATTTGATATTATAAATAACTTCCGTCAAATGCAGCTGCGGCCGCAGTCATAGAGACATAGAAAACTTTGGAAATGAGAATGAATAATTGACGTTTGATAAATGATATTTGCAGGTGATGTTGAAACCTCCAAGTGATGAACCACTTATTGGAAATGCTGATGATGCAAAGCTTATTGACTTGACTGATGTTGATATCCGTCTTCCCCTTCTTGTTTATGTTTCTAGAGAGAAACGCCCGGGCTATGATCACAACAAAAAAGCTGGAGCCATGAATGCATTGGTCAGAGCCTCGGCCGTCATGTCCAATGGTCCTTTTATACTCAATCTTGACTGTGATCACTATATCTACAACTCCAAGGCAATGAGGGAAGGTATGTGCTTTATGATGGATCGTGGTGGTGACCGCCTCTGCTATGTTCAGTTCCCTCAGAGGTTTGAGGGAATTGATCCCTCTGATAGATATGCTAATCACAACACTGTCTTCTTTGATGTTAATATGAGAGCCCTTGACGGACTTCAAGGGCCAGTCTATGTCGGGACTGGTTGTCTGTTTAGAAGGGTTGCTCTTTATGGTTTTGACCCTCCACGCGCCAAAGAAGACCATGCAACTTTCTGTAGTTGTTGCTTTGGGCGTAATAAGAAGAAGCATGCCAACACCTCAGAAGAGAACCGAGCACTAAAGATGGGTGACTCTGATGATGAAGAGATGAATCTTTCATCCTTCCCTAAGAAATTTGGGAACTCAAGTTTCCTTATTGACTCAATTCCAGTGGCAGAGTTCCAAGGTAGGCCACTTGCTGATCACCCTGCTGTGAAAAATGGACGCCGTCCTGGGGCTCTCACCATACCGCGAGAGCTTCTCGATGCATCAACTGTGGCAGAAGCCATCAGCGTTATCTCATGTTGGTACGAGGACAAGACTGAATGGGGACAGCGTGTTGGATGGATCTACGGGTCGGTTACTGAGGATGTGGTCACTGGTTATAGGATGCATAATAGAGGATGGAAATCAGTTTACTGTGTGACCAAACGTGATGCCTTCCGCGGGACTGCTCCCATCAATCTCACTGATAGGCTGCATCAGGTTCTTAGATGGGCTACTGGTTCAGTTGAGATATTCTTCTCCAGAAACAATGCAATTATGGCCAGCACAAGAATGAAATTTCTTCAAAGGATTGCATATCTTAATGTCGGAATCTATCCATTCACTTCTTTTTTCCTTATCGTTTATTGCTTCCTTCCCGCACTCTCCCTCTTCTCAGGACAGTTCATTGTTCAAAATCTCAGCGTCACTTTCCTTGCCTACCTCTTGGCTATTACCTTGACTCTCTGCATTCTTGCCGTGCTTGAGATTAAATGGTCAGGAATCGAGCTGGAAGAATGGTGGAGAAACGAGCAGTTTTGGTTGATCGGAGGAACCAGTGCCCATCTAGCAGCCGTTCTTCAAGGTTTACTCAAAGTCGTAGCAGGCATTGAAATCTCATTCACATTGACTTCAAAATCCGGAGGTGATGACGTGGATGACGAGTTCGCTGATCTTTATATCGTCAAATGGTCATCCCTTATGATACCGCCAATCACAATCATGATGGTGAACATAATAGCAATAGCTGTTGGAGTTAGCAGAACCATATACAGCACCATACCGCAGTGGAGCCGTTTACTCGGCGGCGTTTTCTTCAGCTTTTGGGTATTGGCTCATCTCTACCCTTTCGCGAAAGGTTTGATGGGAAGAAGAGGGAAGACACCTACCATTGTTTTTGTATGGTCAGGTCTAATAGCAATCATAATATCACTCCTTTGGGTGGCTATCAATCCACCAGCCGGTTCCACCGAAATAGGAGGGTCCTTCCAGTTCCCATAATCATAGCTCATATTTTTTTGTCACATTATTACAATTTTCCTTGGGAGTTTAAAATTCTTTTTACTCTTGATTCAGCAACTCAGTGATGACAGTGAATGGACTTGAATTACTATGTTTAGTTTGCTTGTGAATTTTATTCCAGAAAGTTGTTTTCAGGACACAGAAATGTTTGATGGTAAGATATTGTCCTAGGAATATTATTAACTTGCTGACTCGTGTTCGGTATTCTGTTTAGGAATTTTTCTGAAAATATTTTATCATATGATTCTATTTATTCTAATATGTCTCTTAATAGAATGTATATTAGTCTCAATATTTTTCTTATGAAACGTAAATGTAATAGCTTTTTAAAATAAGCGACAAGCTTTCCTTAAAAAACTGCTGGCAAATCTTCCTTTAAATTCTATGAAATTTCAAGAGAGTGTTCGAACACTGAAATGAATTTTATTATCGTCAGTTTGCTATGTTGGGAAAAGTATTTACAATGCAAAAAGTATGGAAAAGTATTTACCATGCAAAAGTATGAAAGGGTTGTTGTTGGTGTATTATTGGAAATGACAACACTACAAATGTTTGGGATAAATGCATACCGAATCAATTGAGGTTTAATCTTCTAATAGACAAACCCTGGAAACAAATATAAATGGAGTGGAACAATAATCTCAACATTTTCACTAATATACGTATTTCTAATCTTATAAGTCGGTTTTATAGGGTAGAGTTAAATCCAATCATATTTTTTAACATGGTATCAAGAGTAACGTTTAAAATTCAGTGACACTTACTAGCAGGTTTCTGCTATCGGATCATCCATAATTTATTTTTTCGTTCCAGATGTTCAATCTTAAACGTGAGGGATGTATTAAGAGTTTAACATCAGACAATGTATAATATGAACATGTTCTTATAAATGAGGGTAATCTTCATCCTATAAATCAATTTTGTAGAATTAAGTTAGACTCAACCACATTTCTCAACAAACATTTCTTATTATGACGGAAGTCGTGATTGGCTTTAGGTAATGGTCATTAGTAACAACCTATTTCCATATCTAGACTTGGAAAAGGAAGAAATATGCAAGAACTTAAGCTAAAAATGGGGGAAAATAGATGAGCCATTATTGCATCAACTAGTTAGCTTGTGGATGGGGGTAACAACCTTCTACTTGTTGAGACTAAGGCTATGGAGCTAGCCATGAGCTTTGTTAAGGATTGATGCATACAAGATATGATCTTTTAGTCAGACTACCGAAGATTGGTTAAGTTTATTGAAGGGAAAAAGTTGTTGGTGTCTCTTGGAAAAGAAGATTGGGGCAATTAAACATAAATTTAGAAATTGTGAGGTGTGTTTTATCCCAAAGAAAATAATAGAGTGGCTCACCTTTTGGCCAGTTTTGCTCATTTGATTTGACACAATAAGAAAAAAATTATAAAAAAAAATTAAATAATTATATAAAATTAGAGATGATAAACGGGCATGTCCGTCCCGCAAAACCGTATACGATATAAATACAAGATGTTATTATTTAAAATGGTGTTAAAATGTCATTTTTAAAAAAATAAAATAATAGAGTTGAGAGGGAGGAATTAACTTAAACCCAAAAGTTCAACAATAAAGGACTGATAAACTCAATTTAACATGCCACTCTAAAAATTAAACCTAATAGTCTTCAATGATGGGTGCTATTATTATTGTGCCGTTATAAAAATTTTGAATTTTATTTTCGTATTTATTGAAAATTTCATGAAAATACAGTTTTTTTTTAGAATCTGATGGTTTATTTCGACAATTTTTTTTATACTGCCGAAAATTTCTAATAAATTACAGTATTTTTTGAAATTTCTAATAAACTACAACCCTTTTTAAAATTTCCGATAATGTTAAAAAAAAATTGAAAAAAAATCATATGGGAGTTTAAAACTGAACTACCGAAAATTCAATAGATTACTGAACTATTTTGAAAATCTATCAAAATTTTCGTTCTTTTAACACCCAAATTTATTCATGGATAATTTAAAAAATACTTAAAAATTGAGGGTGTCAAATTCATAAAACTTCACTAAACTCACATTTCGGCAATAAAACCCAATAACTTTATGAATAAACCCAATAACATAAACAACAACATAAATAGTTCCCAATAAATTCAATATCGAACCTATATAACCACTTTGAACAAAGAAATAAATAGTTTTTCTTGTACCTCAATCACATCTTCTCCAAATTCTTCTCAATCTTTTTTGACAAACGACTGCTTATGGTTGACACATACATGTGCTGATATAGAATTAATCCATTGTAGTGTATATCCTTTTGATTACATTAGACTGCTTTTTAAACAATAGTAACATGTATTACAGGAAAGGCCAATTACCTGTCCTATGTGCTTAGAAGGATCTCTTGCTATAAATGTTTTTTGAACTTCTAGTCTCTGTTATTCATAAGTTAATTAAAAGATTTGTAAACTAGACATTTTTGGTAACTTAATATTAAGACAAAAATGTTCTTCATTTCCTTAAAGTTTACTAATCAAGCACTGCCCGAGTTCCTTTCGAAGGACCTTTCCAGTTGGAGACCTAGGTATCTTGTCGGTGAAGAAAACTTTTCGAACCTTCTTGTATGGAGAAACCTGCCATAAAAAAAGAGGTTAATTGCGAAAAGCATTCTATGACATTGATTCAAGTAGTAATATCAATTCAAATATCATGAAACTTATGTCTGTCCTATTAAAAAGAGAACCTGCTCGGCGACGTAATCAATCACATGCTTCTGTGAAAGTACACTTCCAACTTTCTTGACCACAAATGCTACTGGAATCTCCCCAGCTTCTTCATCTTTGGCACTAATATGGAAAAATGATGTAAGAATTAAGGTTATATTAAAAAAAATTCAAAGAGGCACTTTAGAAGACTATGGATGACGGCATTTTCAATAGTTTGCAGAAAGGAAGAAATGAATGAGGTGTTACTTCATATACTTACGCAGTAACAGCAACATCAACTATTTCAGGATGCGAAAGTAACACCGCTTCTAAGTCCGCAGGAGCGATCTGTAAACAAATCATGTGTCATACGTAAGAACAATTCATTAAAATAGAAGAAAATTAAGTTGTATTACACAAACATGTAGTAAATGAAGATCATGCAAGAAAACCGAAAATTAGATACCTGATACCCTTTGTATTTGATAATGTCTTTCAAGCGGTCAGACAAATATAAATATCCATCCCGATCAAAATAAACAATATCTCCAGTTCGTAGCCAACCATCTCTATCAATTGTTGACATTGTAGCTTCCTTGTTATTCAAGTATCCTGAGAAATAAAGGAAAACGTTTGATTAACGATTGTGTTTCCCTTTTAATATTGTATCTATATCTATTCAGAAAAATACGGAGTTTTTACCTCTCATAATTGAAGGCCCTCTCAACCAAAGCTCGCCGCTGCTGCCTGGGGGCAAAAAGGCACCATTATTCCAGTCTACAACTTTTGCCTCCATGTTTGGAGCTAACAACCCTATTGAACAATAGTCGTGAGATTTTTCAGTATTGAAGCCACGTGTTCCTACTGCGGTCGTCTCTGTCATTCCATATCCCTAACAAAGAAACAATCTTACAGCTACAGATCCTTACAAAATCTAGGAAAGTAACATCATTATCATAAACAAATAAAGTTCCACATTGATGGTCAAGAATCTGTTGTGGATGTGAACATCAATGGAACAAAAAGAGTATCTATCAGTAGGGCCATCAAAGATGGCGTGCAAGGCGGCTCTGTCTATCAGTCGCTATTAAATTTTCAAAGCTCGCATGTTCTCTCATAAGTAAATGTAATCAATATTTAACTACTAACAACAATAACAAAGAAAACTAACTCAGGCAATCATATAAATGATGGAGCATTACTTGCATTCTGTAATTTATACAATTCTATTCCAAGGTTCTTTACCTGTATTAAATCAATGTTAGGGAAAGCACGGACAAAACCATTACTAACTTCTGTGCTCAAAGTCGCAGCACCGCACGAGACCTGTCTCAAACTCTGCAACTTACTTTCATTAACACCCTTTGCCTTCATTGTCAACGCGGACAACATCGGTGGAACAACAGGATAGTGTGTAACATTATATTTGTCAATCACTCTAATAACCTCATCAATATCAAATTTCCTCATTACAACAATTGTAGAACCCAATGACAATAATCCAACAGCGAAGAGCGATAAACCATATATATGAAACATTGGCAAAACACCTAGATACACATTCTTGGAACAAGAGTCTTCATATTGAGAAGCTTCAAATCTCACAAACTGCTCAACCATAGAAATAAGATTTCTATGAGTTAAAACAACTCCTTTGCTCATACCTGTGGTCCCAGAAGAATACAATACACCAGCAGTATCTTCTTGCTTAATAATTGGCCTTTGAGTCAAATCAAAGTTACCATAAACAAGGCTAAAAAAACAAGAGAAACAATCATTCTTCACATCCTTGTCATTTTCTGGCACAGCAATAACAGGAAAAGCTAATAGCTCTAGTTTCTTGATATTTTCAGGGACAGTAAAAGCAAAACTCACACCACACTGATTAACCTGCCTCTGAATTTCAGAAACACTACTAAGAGGATTCAATGGTGTAAAAACAGCACCTAAATAAAGAACAGCCAATAGTATAACAGGATAGTAAATCGAATTTGGAAGTAAAAGCAAAACAACATCACCTTGTTTAACACCCAGTTTGTTCAAACCAGAAGCCATGGTTTTAACTAAAGGTAATAACTTTGAGTAAGAAATGGAAGACCCAGATGAGGAATCAACAAGGGCCAAAACCCCATCATGAGAATGAGAAAAAATGAAGGAAACAATGTCAATAAAAGGGTCATTTGGAAGGTTTATAGGAGAGTGAACACTATTGTAAATACCAGTTTTTGATGAATACCAATGAGGGTAAGTCATGTCAACAAGACAGTTGAAATTTGCAGGCATTAGTTTAGAGAAAAGAGAATGGTGATGTGTTGCAAAATGGTGAATGAAACAGGAAAATGGTGTATCTATATTTGGTTTTAGGATTGAGATTGTGTGATTGGAATGAAGAATGGTTGGCTTGAGAGTGAAGGTTTTGTGTTTGTGAAAATGTGCATATGAAAATTAGGAACGTAACAGCTACGTCTAGGGACAATAATAATTCATCATGTTCGAATCCTCATTAAATAAGGTTCACTGAAAATATAACTTTGAAATTGTTTCTTAAAATTAGAAAAAGTCAAATATACCATAAATATTTATACTTAGGAGAATTTAATGTGATGGAAAAGAAAACAAAAGTAGAGTAGGGAAATTGTTTAGGTTAGAGATCCTATGAGTAGGGTTGAAATTTTCTGCACGCATTTGCCTCTCAAGTTGAGTCAGAAGCTTTTAAGCTAACAGAAGGATAGAAAAGTCACACAAAACAAGATATACTAGTGTGTAATTTATTTAAGTAAATAAAACTTAATTATAATTTATAAATAAAGTTATAGTAACATATAATTTTTTCTTCAAATAATAAAGTATTTTTTGTTAATATATTTATTTGTATTACTTAAAAGATTAAATATATAATATTTTTGTTAGAAAAAATTTAATCTATTAATTATAAAAAAAAATTAAATAGATAATACCAAAAAAAATAAATATCTAAGATTAGGTATTAGTTTAATTTTCTATAAAAATAAATATTAAATAGATAATACCAAAAAATATTTAATAGATATTAAATAAATATTATAAAAAAATATTAAATAGATAATACCAAAAAATATTAAATATTAAATAAATACCAAAAGATAAATATTAAATATTAAATAGATATTAAATAAATATCTAAGATTAGGTATTAGTTTAATTATAAAAAAAAAAATTAAATAGATAATACCAAAAAAAATAGATATCTAAGATTAGGTATTAGTTTAATTTTCTATAAAAATAAATATTAAATATTAAATAGATAATACCAAAAAATTAGATATCTAAGATTAGGTATTAGTTTAATTATAAAAAAAATATTAAATAGATAATACCAAAAAAAATAGATATCTAAGATTAGGTATTGGTTTTGTGGAAGACAGTTTTCATGTTAGGTATTTGGGAGTTCCCCTCAGTAGCAAGAAAATCAGGGTGCAATATTACCTCCCTTTGATTGATAAGATCACAGATAGAGTGAGACATTGGTCATCTAAACTACTTAATTATGCAGGCAGGTTTTAATTGGTCAGAAGTATTATTTGTTCCATTACCCAATTCTGGATGCTAAATTTCCCCATGCCCAAGGCAGTTCTCAAGAGAATTGATTCAGTCTGCAGGACATTCGTTTGGACGGGTAAAACAGAAGCGAGTAGGAAAAGTCCGGTGGCTTGGAGTAAAGTTTGTAGTCCAATGAAACAGGGTGGTCTAGGGCTGATAAACCTGACAGTCTGGAACAAGGTTTCTTTGCTTAAATGCTTATGGAATATCTGCAACAAGAGTGATAATTTGTGGATCCAATGGATTCATAAAATTTATCTGAAAGGCAGTGATGTGATGTAAATTGAAGCAGGTCAGAATTGGACTTGGATACTGAAGAAAGTAATCAAACAAAGGCAACTGATTAATGGTATCCAGCAGCAGTGGGATCAAATGTTGAGAGTTGGAAGGTTCTCTATGAAAATGGTATATAAATATTTTTTTAAGAAGACAGTGCAGTGCATTGGTCCAGTTTGATGCAGCATAACCAGGCTAGACCTAAAGCGAAGATAACTCTTTGGCTATTTTGTCATGGCCGACTTCCAACAAAAGATAGATTAACAAGGTTTGGTATGATACAAGATGCGATATGCAGTCTATGTGGGAAAGAAAAGGAAAGCTGTGATCATATCTTTTTTAACTGTGAAAACACCAGAAGCATTTGGCAAAGAATACTAGATTGGCTGGATGTTCACCGAAGCCCCAAAGCTTGGAATTCTGAACTGCCTTTGATTCTTGACAGAACTAAAAGGAAAGGATGGAGGAGTGATATTCTGAAGCTTGCCATTACGGAAGCAGTGCACGAGATCTGGCGGTATAGAAACTCCATAATATTTGATAGCAATATGAATAACAACAATATAGAGGAAAGAATTATTGACAATATAGTGTATAGAGGGTGGAAAAATAAGAAACTTAGGTTGCAAATTGCAAGGCTAATGTTATAGTTACTCTTGTCTGCTTAGTTGGCTGAATCCTTTTGGATTGCCTTGTTTGTAAAGTTTTTTGAATTAATACACTCTTTTGGTTAAAAAAAAAAAGAAGTTAATACCAAAAACATAATTTAGTCATTTCGTTTATTAAATGATTAACATGATGGATTCAAAATGTTCTATTAACTATATTGAAAAATAAATATGTATCAAATCATCAACATATAAATTCAATATATTTAATAGTTATAAATATTTAAAAAATATTTATTGATAGAAATAAAAATGATATTGTGATGATAGTGACATGTCAAAATAATATTTTAATAATAAAATTCACATAAACACTATTCTCATCGACAGATCATAAATTCATATCTTAAACTTTTAGATAAAAATGTTATTATATGTAATAACAAATAGGGTTAAATAAGATTTTGGTTCCTATAAATATCTCAAATTTTGTTTTTAGTCTCTCTAAAATTCTCCTTTAAAGAATGGTTCTCCTAAAGATATAAATTTGAACTTTTGGTCCCTCATACAATTTAGCGACGATTTTTACAATTTATCGAAGGTTTTTACGACGGTTTTAGCGACGATTTTTTATTTAGCGACGGTTTTTACGACAATTTTAGCGACGATTTTTTATTTAGCGACGAAATTAGAGACAATTTTAGCTACGAATTTGCCACGAGAGACCAAAAGTTAATATTTTTGCTCTGTCACGCTTACACAATATATTGTTATTGGACTTTTGTAGAATATGAAGGGTCAGCAGCCATATTCTTCCCTCACGCAATAAATTTTTGTGTCTTCCGGTTCACAATGCAACCTTTTGTATTATATTGGCAGCCATATTATTGTAATAAAAAATTTCGTCTTCCAGTGCAAAAATCCTTAGCTCTTCCGCCAGATTTCTATGAGAAGCTTCTATCGCTACAGATTTCAACCACAGTACCTCAAGTATAAATAGGTCAAATCCTGGAGAATTCCTAAGTATAAATAGGTCAAATTCGTCTCCAATTTAAAACAGGTTTTGATTTCATCTGGATTTCGTCTCCAATATCAGTGTTATATTCACGAATTCTTCTCCAAATTTCTGTGTTAGGTTTCAACAATGGCTTCCGCAGGACAAAACTTTGTTAAGGAAATCGTTGATGGCCTCTCTTGGATCATCACTGCTGACCTCTCTTGGATCATCACGTCCCTCAACCTAAACTCCAATACATTGCATGCCATCTCTTTCTTCTCAATTAATTGACTAGAGTTTATAATATTCGCCTCTCTTTTTCAAGGAAAAGTCTATTGGGTTTGATCTGCTCCTGTGTGGTCGTTTTACCCATAATCTCATTTTTCACTCTTTGGTTTTCATGATTCTGTTTCATTCATTTCAATCAACAATGTCATATGTATTTTTGTTTTTCATGAATTATGGATATTAAGCAGGTAGAATTGTTGAAAATAGCTTCTGGAAATAAGCGGGAAATAGTTGCTGAAAATAAGCTGGAAATAAGTTGTTGAAGCAAATTTGGAACGCAACCAAATGCTTTTAGGCTGCAAATTGCAAGCATCCCTAATGGAACACATGATAACAGGTAAAACTTAGCAGTATTAAGACATTAGGATTTGGGAAACTGGGTTCATTAGGAGTTGAGAATTACTCCCAGTTAAATTAAAATATGCATTTAAACTTGATTTTGTATCTTCATTCAAAATGATCTATTATATGTTCCTTCCGATTTGGTCCAACGTGTCCATTTCAACTCAAGTTTATTTCTTCTTCTTGCATATAAAAATCTTATGCCTTAAGAATTTGTTTTGATGTATTGCCTAAGATATTTTTGTAATTATCGTCTATAATGTAAATCTTCTGAGTGGCCTACAAGCAATTAAAACACGATAATTTGTGAATGTCATTTTCAATTGATTTTGTGTCTTTTTTCACTAACCTTACATGTTCTATTAATGAATATTCATAAAATAATGGGGAAATTGAACAAATCAATTGCGTAAGAACTCTTACCTACACAACCTATAAATTTTCCTATTGAATCTTGGTGGGAAATTTGTATGGTGAACTTTATTTTGGAATAATTTAATGTTAGGCCTTAATCACCCTTACTAAATCGTGGTGGGTTTACTTACAATAATAGTGTTCCTAGTGTTAATTTGTCATTGTGAATTAATTATAGTATTCCATTAATGAATGTTTTATGTTAATCTTTACTTTGTCCTTTTCCTTTATTGAAACTTTATAAAGTGGAAGTTTTCATTTATCCAGTTTGATCCATAAGTTACAAAGTATCTCTATAGACGTAGACTGATCTATTTTAATGTTCCAGTGTATCTGAGGATCGATTCAAAAGTGTGTTTTGTGTTAATGTTTAATTTTGTATTTTGACTTTCTATGTTTTACTTTCCTAAAATCATTTTCCTAGGAATGACACTTAAAAGAAATTAAGTTGTCCCTAATTAGGGATGTCAATGGGGCGGGGCGGGGCCGGGGGGACACTTCCCCATCTTTTTCCCCGCCATCAAATTCATTCCCCGTCCCCGTCCCCGATCTCCGTCACGGAATTTCTATCCCATCCGTTCCCATGGATCCCGTTCCCGGGATCCCCATAGATCCTACATTTATTCATTAATATTTTATTTTTTAAAATGTTTATATTTTCTATAAAATAAAAAGCACAAAGAATTCACATATTTATTATGTTATTAAAAATACTAGTATTTGACATTTATTATTTTTATTAAAAATACTAATGGAACACAAAATAATAATATTTTTTATAAATTTCTATAAAATGCTATAAAATTCAACAAAATGAACTATAATACTTTTAAAGTAACAATATGCCTAAACAACTAAAAAATCCAACAACATAATTATGCTTAAAAACTATACTTCATCAAAACTAATAAGGGATAATTATAAAATTTAGCATCATGAGTATGCTTGAAAAGCTAAAAAATACTTCATAATAAGTCAACTAAAAGCAAAAGTCAACATATCTCTATTTGCTCAATTGATAACACACGTAAAGTAGAAATATCAAAATACTTAAAACAAAGTTACATATAAATAAACTAAAATATTAAGCAAAATATCCAAACAAGTAATGATCAATCATGTCTCTCTATTTTTTCCTATAAATAATTACATGAACAAATTTATGAAAATCAAACCTTATTGATGAAATTGTAAGAGCTGTGAATAATGGAAGCACACCAAATAGAAGATGGAATTGGAAGAGGAAGATGAATGGAGATTTGACTGGAGAAGAAAAAAAGGAGTCTAACGTGTGAGACTCTAAATGTCTGGCAGAAGAAAATGAAACGCTTCAACTTTTTTAGGGTCTAATATTTACATTTCTCTCTCTTAATAAATACATGAATATTTATTTATTTATTTTTATAAATAAACATAAAGGAAATGACTAAAAACCTAATCTAAAATATATATATATATATATATATATATATATATATATATATATATATATATATATATATATATATAAATTAACTATATTAAAATAATAGGCGGGCGGGTCCCATGGGGTGTATTCCCGTCCCGTCCCAAATGCTCTGGAAATTTTCTCCCATCCCGCGGGAAAATTCCATCTTTGGGGCCCCAGGCGTTCCATGAGGATCCCCATTAACAGGTCCAAACTGACATCCCTATCCCTAATGCATTTTAAGTTGGAGACATGCCTTGGCAGATATGTACTACAATAAGTCAAAGTTGTTGGTCAATTCATTTTTTTCTATTTAAACTTTTGAGGAACTTATACTTTTACCAACCCAACTGACCTTACTGGTTCCCCTAAACTTTTGAGGAGCTTATACACTTTTGTTTATGGTTTCACAACTCAACTATGGGCATAGAGACACTACACCTAAAAAAAATGTACATTGAACCAACACTTCCTATTCAAATAATCTAAATGAATAAAACGACTAACCGCTATAAACGCCGTAGTGACAAAGGTACACATTAATGAAACAACCATGCCCATAAAACTTCCTTTCCGGATGTTAACGAATTAAAACAAAGGAATTGACACCGAGAAATGAAGGAAGATAAAATGTCAATTGGTGAACAAATCAATATAATTTTTTAAAAGCTTAAATGGTATTCCTGTTTCTCTCAAAGATTGGTTCTTAACATGTTTTCATTATTATATGTTATGTTCATGTTATATTGTTATGATAATTATTCTATTTTGTTGTGTATGACTTCTTTACACCGTAGTGTCTGGTTTTCTATTCAATGAAACAACCAGAGGTAAAAGTGATGGAAGCGATAATTTCAATAGTGACAACAACACCCCCTTCTTGCTGACAGTTAGACTGATTAATGCACATAGAAGTGAATCTCAACGACAATTACGGCAGTGACAACAACCACACCGAATTATTTTGTGTATGTACCTAAAGGAGATCTATTTGCAAGTTTTTCAATTTGGCTTTAAATTTGAGTTTAATTCTGGAAGTTACTAGGGGCTGGTAGTTTCCCTGGCCTAACATTATTTATTACTTTAAAAGTGTATTTTTTGTTTTCACGACTTGAATAACACATGTAAATGTTTACTTGATTAGTTAGCAGGAAGTGAGGCAAACAATAGTGCAATCATTCGAAAAGGGTGTATGGATAAGCTAATCAAGGAGAAACATTGGTGATATTCGGAGTAGTTTGAATAAACTTCATCTTATTTTTCTTGATATGGCTATTTTGGTTGAGACTCAAAGAGAAAAAATGGATAACATTGAAGATAATGTGTTCAATGTTGGTCATTACATTTATGGCGGAACTAATAACCTTTATTATGCAACCCAATTGAAGAAGAGGAACAGGAAATGGATCTATTAGGTAATAGTTATTTTGTTGATTTTAGTGCTCGTGTGTACCATTGCAATGGTGTCTTCTTGAATGTTTGAGGAAGTTCTTTTTATAAATCATTCTTTACAGAGAATGTGTGTTAATATTACAAATCATACTTTATAGAGAATGTGTGTTAATATTGGAGATTTATATAACGTGATCTTACCTTTAATGAACAATGGTCATAGATAAATTGAAGTATTGACTTGGTAAATAAGTGTATAAATGTTTTTGTTTTGTTGTTTACATTTTGCATATATATTTGATTATTTTAAATCCAAATGATATGTTACTCTCATTGTTTGATATATTTAGAAAAAGTGTGTGAATAATAAACATGTTCTTCCCTTGGACATCTTATTTTTTTCAATCTCTTTACCATTCCTTTTTATTTCACAACCATAAAATCAAATCAATTAGTGTATTATATTTTTCTTGATATTAAAAATCTATTTATTATTATTTATTATAAATCAATAAAAAATAAATTTTAGAAATGTGATTGTAGATTAAATCATATTTTTTGATATGGGAATTAATTAAAACGACAGATTAATGTAAAATCAAATAAAAAATAATTATTTTTTCTATTACTTTTAAGAAAATGAAAACAATTTATTTGAAAAATAAATTTTTTTAAGATATGATTTATTTAATATTTTTTTAACATTCAAAGTTTTACTCCGTGCCTCATGCGTACGTGTATATATATATATATATATATATATATATATATATATATATATATATATATATATATATATATATATATATATATATATATATATATATATATATGATGACTGAAGGTGTCTTGCCCCAATCTGCAACGGTGGTCCAAAGTGGAAGAGAGGGGGCAAGATACTCCGATGCCAAAGTAAGTAGGCGAGAGGCAAGCAAGTAAGAGAAGAGTAGTGAATGAGATACGACCTCTCAGTGAGAGGTATTTATAGCCCAGGGCCAAGATCCGATTAGTGGCCAAGCCCACTAGCGGATTCTAGGGCTGCGTGTGCGGGAGCCGCATGGCCTCCTCCTAGATTGTCGCCCGTCCGGGTGGGAGATCGTAAGGAGGGTCCGATATTATTTGGTGGGTGTGATCTAAGTTTTCCATGGGCAATTGGGCCTAGAATCAGAGTGTGGCAGAGCCAAGTCTTTGCTCTAGAGTAATGACTTTGAATACACGGGTAGCTATAGCCCGGGCATATTTCGGACCGTTAACCTCGGGGACGTCCGCGTGGGGACGTCGGAGTGCGAGGCTAGCGAATCGGGTTGCCCGCTCCTCGAGGAGCAGTTCGTAGGTCAAGCGTCGTGTCAGTTTGATGCCACTTGTCATCTTGAAATGAGACTTTTGGTGCCTAAAAGGCGTGACCTTTCGTATGCCCATGAAGTTTGGCTATAAAAAGGACTTTTTAGAGTTTCATTTGTTTATTCTCCTCTGATTTTCCAACACAAAAGCTCTTGAACGCAGAATCTTCCACAACTTCCTATATCAAACTCTCAACATGTCTTCGACTCCAAAAGCAGGTAAACATCCCTAATTCTTTGATAATCTCCTTTTAATTCATGTTTTAGGGTGAATTTAGGATGAATTTAGGGTTTATTTTGTATGAATATCGCGGGGAGGAGATTGAATATCGCGGGGAGATTCTTGCATTTAGCGGGGAGAGAGTTGAATACTGCGGGGAGATTCTTGCATATAGCGGGGAGAGAGTTGAATAATACGGGCAGAAATTAGGATGGGACGGGTAGAAATTGGCGTAGCACGGGCATAAACTTGAATACCACGACCAAAACCGTGAATCTCGCGGGGAGATCGTTGCACATTACGGGGAGTTTTTAATGATTGGTTGATAAGTTTGAGTACGTTGGAGGGGAGTAATCCGCGCGAGGTCCTCGAGAGAGAGAGAGAGAGACATATCTGCTCGTAGCTGCTCGTGCTTTCGGGCCCCTCGCCGTGTCGCTTGAGTCGTGGTGGAGGGGTGGATTTGATATCCTCGAATTCACTTTTCTTTCGCTGCTTTTCAGGTGCCGGGGATCAGATTCGCGACGGCGACGAGGGTACAAGCGGACCTCGCCGAATAAGATTGGCGGCGGACCTCTCCTGGGTCGCGCCCGAGCCAAGGGACTTTCGTTCAGACTTTTCTACTGATTCCTCCAACGCGTTCAATCAAATAGAAGATGTGGACGAGGGAATCGAAGCTTCCTGGGTCGTGCAGATGCCTGGGCCCAGTCGGAGGATCTGCTCGTCGTACTCCTCGACGAGATTCCCCATGTACGAATTCACATTCCGGGAGGCGGGCTTCCGCATGCCCTTCACTGGTTTTCAGACAGGGGTCTTCACATGGCTGGACCTCGCCCCCTCACAACTCCATCCGAATGCCCTGGCCTTCATGCGGGCATTCGAGATCGTGTGCCGTTACCTGGACATAGGTGCCACTCTTCCTCTCTTTTTCCGTATCTTCCATCTGCAGCGGCAGATGGTCGAGGACAAGTGTGCCTGGGTGTCGTTCAAGCAATCGGTCAAGCTCTTTAGACCGTATTTGGACTCTGTCTGGGACTTTAAGAAACGGTTCTATGTGATAAAGCCCGTCACAAGAGAAGTCGAGGATACGCTGTTCGAACGGACCGCGGTGATCAACGAGGATGGAAAGGAGGTGGAGAGGATATGGGCGAAGTTTCCCCTTGAGTGGGACAAGAAACATTATGAGCGGGGGCCGGATTTCTACTCCGTTAAGCCCGAGAAGATGGATAGAGACGACCAACTCTCCTACGAGAGGTTGGAGAATTTTGTGAAGAGCTTTAGACCGGCCATCTGTGTCGACCGGGAGGGAAATGTGCTCCTCGACTCCAGCAGGGAAATCGAGATAGCCCGACGATATATCCATACCAAGGCCCTCCTCGACTGCGAGTCCGACGAGGACGCGCTGAGGCTCTTAGGTATTTATTTGGAAATGTATAAGGGGAGTTGCCCATGTATTGACGTGTGCTAACGTTTTCTCTTCGTTTGTTTTGCAGATAAAATGGCGGCCATGGAGGAACGTATGCTCAAGCTGCGACCCAAGGGCCCTCGCCTGTCCGCCAAGGACCGAGTTGTTGATCTTCAACGGCAGGCACGTGAGGATTCTCACCGCCGTCACACCCCTTCCCGCCATCACGACCAACCACTTAAGAGACGGAGAGGCGGCAAGGGAGGCGGAACCGGTAGCCACCGGGGACGCCTTCATGTTTCCCCCGTGCTTTGCTCAGAGGCAACTTTTTGAGGGGAAACCCCCGGTGGTCCAGGCGGCGGAGAGAAAGATGATCTTGGGGCTCGACCCGAAGGTACGGGGAGAGGGCCTGCATGCTGATGTTTCCGTGGTCATCCAGCTGCTCGAGACCTCGTTGATACTCAACGACGAGATGGCCAACGCCCACGCCCAAACCTCCAAAGCCAATGATCGGGCCGCTACCCTGGAGCTGGACAATATGGCACAATGGAACAATGCGAAGCTCCGGTCGGATGCGGTATGAGTCAATGGCGAGAGCTAAGGGAGATGAAGGAAAAGTACGAGCCGTTGAAGAAAGGACCGGTGGTGGCCGAGGTCAAGTTCTTGAGGAGCGAACGGCTCTGCGAGATGAGTCCGCCAAGAGCAGCGTTTCTCGGGCGGACTTGATTGCCCGGGTGAGGATCCTCGAGGAGGATACGGTGGAGGCGCTGTCCTTCGGCTTTGATCGGGCTGTCCAACAGGTGCAGGTGGTGAACCCCGGGGTGGAGCTGGTGACTTCCGGCATTGGCCCCTTCCACCGCGTGGTCGATGGGGAGGTCGTGGCTCCTGACGAATGATTTTTAACTGTTTGTTGTTTGGGCCTGCGAGCCTGTTATTTCTGGCCTGCGTGCCCCCTTGTTTTAATGTTCGTACACTGGGTTGGTGCCCGTTTTTGGATATTTGTAATTTGGGTTTAGTGCCCGCGGATAGTTTGCTGGCCGTTGTCGGCCATTTATTGTATGAATGTTTTGGTTAATCGTTGTGATTGCTTATTGTTATATTTGTTTCATCTACAAATGCTCGACCTTGTTGTTCCTAGCTTGTGTGCTAAGTTTGGGGGCTCGAGGCTCCCGGGCGAGGATGTGGTCGCGTTAAGAGACCGCATACCCGTGGCGTGGACCGTCCGTCGCGAGCCAGACATCCTGCCAAAGGTGCAGGAAAGACCCGCGGACCTCGATCGAGGTTTCCGCATCGAACGGGGTCCCTACTTACTGTAGTCGAGTAGGTCCCCGTATGTGAGTGGCTTGGGGCGCGTACGAGCACCATTCCGCGACCCAAGGCTGAGCTAAATTTCCGTTGAGGTTTGAGGGCCAACGGGCGTTGAGCACGTGGTCATTCTAGTTCAGCTGTAATATTGTTTGAGCTTTGTAGCATTCCAAGGTCGAGGGAGTTGCACTCTGTTTAGATTTTCGAGGTAATAAGCTCCTGTGCCCGTCTTTGCTCGGACGCGATATGGCCCTTCCCAGTTGGCGGCCAGCTTTCCTTCTCGAGATTCCTTTTGATTCCTGCGGAGGACCAGGCTGCCGACTTCGAATTCGCGCTTGATGACCTTCTGGTCGTGGCGCAGCGTGATCTGTTGTTTCAACCGCGTTTCTCGTAAAGCTGCGCCCTCGCGGATCTCGTCGACCAAATCTAACTCTTCGCGCAGTGCCTCGTCGTTTGTTTCCTCCTCCAAGGGAAATTCGGTACGTCTTGACGGCTCCTTGATCTCGACGGGTATGACCGCCTCTGTTCCGTATGTTAACCGAAACGGGGATTCCCCCGTGGTTGAGTGGGGAGTTGTTCGGTAAGCCCATAGCACGATGTGCAGTTCTTCCACCCACCTGTTCTTGGCTTCCCCGAGCCTCCGCCTGAGTCCTCGTAACAAGACCACATGCGGCCTCTGCCCGTTGGTGCAGGGATGCCGAGATGTGAAGTGGTGCTTGGTGCCCAGCCGTGCTACCAAATTGCGGAAGTTTTGATCGGTGAACTGTGTCCCATTGTCTGTGACGAGGGCCTGTGGAATACCGAAGCGGGCAAGGACGTTTCATTTGTAAAAACGAAGGATGTTGAAGGAGGTGATTTTGGCAAGTGCCTCGTCCTCTATCCATTTTGTGAAGTAGTCTACGGCCACTATGAGGTACTTGTTTTGGTAAGAGCCTTGCGTGAAAGGACCGAGTATATCCATTCCCCACCAGCTGAAGGGCCACGGGGATGTGAGCGTCGTGAGCTCGTGAGGTGGTGCGATGTGCATGTCGGCGTGGCGTTGGCACTTGTCGCATTTTTTGACGTGTTCTTTGGCGTCCCTTTGCATGGTGGACCAATAGTAGCTGGCACGTAATGCTTTGCGGGCAAGAGACCGTCCTCCCAAGTGTTGAGCGTTAATTCCTTCGTGAATTTCGTGAAGGATGCCGGCCACCCTGGACTCCTCGACGCATTTGAGGAGGGGGATGGAGAAGCCTCGCCGATACAAACGCTGCTCGAGGACGACGTAAGAGCATGCACGGCGCTTGGTGGCGGCGGCCTCCAACCTGTCAGTGGGCAACTCCCCGCGAGTGAGATAGTTGAACACGGGGGTCATCCAGCAGTCTGCATCACCGATCGCATTTACGTCGAGTGTTGTCGGGGACCTTTCGATGCTCGGTTGGGTGAGTGTTTCTTGTATCACGGACCGGTTCCCTCCCTTCTTCTTTGTGCTCGCGAGCTTGGACAAGATGTCTGCCCGAGTGTTCTGTTCACGGGGGACGTGCTTAATCTCTGCTCGGTCGAAGCCCTTTAGTTTTTCCTTGACAAGGTGAAGGTATTCGATGAGGATGTCGTTTTTAGCCTGGTAATCTCCAAGGACTTGCGATGCGACGAGTTGGGAATCGGTGTATATTTGGATGTCCAGAGCGCCTATGTCCTCGGATAGTCGTAGCCCCGCGAGCAGTGCTTCGTACTCTGCCTGATTGTTGGATGTTGGGAAGGCCAGGGTTAACGAATGATCGACGACGATGCCTTCTTCGTTCTCGAGGAGGACGCCGGCGCCGCTCCCCGTCGAACTTAAGGCTCCGTCGACGTGCAGGGTCCATCTGTTGCTCGCCTGAGGCGCCTGCTCGTGAGCGGTCATTTCGGCGAGGAAGTCGGCGAGCGCTTGTGCTTTCAAGGCTTTCCGTCCCTCATACTGAATGTCGAACTCAGAAAGTTCGAGGGACCACCTCAGCATTCGTCCGACCATATCCGGACGGGCGAGAAGCTGCTTTATGGGCTGCTCTGTGCGCACGATGATGACGTGGGCGAAGAAATAGTATCGCAATCTCCTCGCGGCGATGACGAGGGCGAGTGCGACCTTTTCGATTTGCTGATATCTGGTTTCGGGCCCTTGAAGGGC
Source organism: Vicia sativa (assembly GCA_021764765.1). NCBI lineage: Eukaryota > Viridiplantae > Streptophyta > Magnoliopsida > Fabales > Fabaceae > Vicia > Vicia sativa. The sequence continues at coordinate 184,701,096 of CM038793.1, read as the reverse complement.
TTTGCTCGTGAAGTAGACGGGTTTTTGCCCGTCTTCGATTTCACGTATGAGTACTGCGCTTACTGCTTCATTGGACACAGCTAAGTACAAATATAGTGTTTCCCCGAGCTGTGGTCGCGAAAGCACTGGTGGTTGCGAAAGCACCCGTTTGAGGTGCAAGAGGGCTTGCTCGCATTCCTCGTTCCATTCGAAGGTTGGCCCTTTTCGCAAGAGTTTGAAAAATGGAAGCGCATGTTGTGCCGACCTCGCTACGAACCGGGACAAAGAGGTTAGCATACCGTTCAAGACTTGAATGGACTTCTTGGACCTGGGCGTGGGCAGTTCGGAGAATGCCCGACATTTGTCGGGCTTGGCCTCAATCCCTCGTTCTGTAAGATAGAAACCGAGGAACTTGCCGGCCTTGACTCCGAACGTGCACTTCTCCGGGTTGAAGCGCATTATGTGCTTCCGAGCTTGGTCGAAGACTTTCTTCAGACGTGACGCGTGGTCGTCCTTGGCTTGGGATTTCACGATCATGTCGTCCATGTATACCTCGAGCATGTCACCGATCTCGTTTTGAAACACCTTGTTCATCATTCGTTGGTAGGTCGCTCCGGCGTTATTCAGTCCAAAGGGCATTACGTTGTAGTAATAGTTCCCCGACTCCGTCATGAAGGCCGTGCAGGTCCTGTCGGCCATGTCCATGGGGATCTGGTTGTAACCTGAGTAAGCATCCAAAAAAGAAAGCAATTTATAGCCGGCCGAGTTGTCGACCAGTCTATCAATGTTAGGTAAAGGAAAAACATCTTTGGGACATGCCCGATTAAGATCAGTGTAGTCAACGCACATACGCCATTTCCATTAGATTTTTTAACGAGTACAACGTTTGACAACCAAGTTGAATACTTGGCCTCGGAAATAAAATTTGCCTCTAAGAGGTCCTTTACAGCTTTTTCAGCAGCCTCCGCTTTCTCGGGAGACTGCCTACGCCTATGTTGTACTATGGCCCTAGCGGCTGGATCTATGGCGAGCTGATGACAGGCGACCTCAGGGTCAAGTCCGGGCATTTCCGCTGCGCTCCATGCGAAGAGGTCTGCATTCTCCCGAAGGCAAGCTCTGAGTTGTTTTTTTGCCAGGTCGGGGAGGTCGGCGCCGATCTTGACGCATTTGCTGGGGTCTTCTCCGAGGGGGACGAGCTCAAACTCGCCGTCAGGAATTGGGCGAAGTGGATTTGCATCCCCTGCTTGTCCGTCGACTTCGTCCTTTGCGAATCTGGTGTCGAGGTCCACTGAGCTGACGTTGGAGCTCTGGTCCTCTGCAGTTTTGGGGAGCTCGACCTGGACGTTGTCCGGCCCTTCCTTCTTGCTGGTGGCGGGCCCTTTGGGGTCGACCAGGGTCTGTCCTCTGGCAGCGGCGTTGTGGCACCTCCTCGCAGCTTTGATGTCGCCGCAGATGGTGGAGACGCGTCCCCGTTTGGTGTAGAACTTGAGCTTCAGATGGACGGTCGACGGGACTGCAGTGAGTTCGGCCAGTGTGGTTCTGCTCAGGATAGCGTTGTAGAGGGAATGGCAGTCGATCACCAGAAAACGAACTTTGACCTGTCGTGAAGCAACGTCCTCGCCGAAGGTTACGAGGAGCTCAACGTACCCCTAGGGACGGGACGTGGAGCCGTTGAACCCCTGAAGGTTGGATCCCACGTATGGTGATAGGTGAGATTCGTCGAGCTGGAGTATTCGGAACAGGTGAGTGTACATGGCGTCGACCGAGCTGCCCTCGTCGACCAGGATCCTGTGGACTTCGAAGTTGGCCATTCTTGCTTTGATAAGGAGGGGAATGTGGGCGTTCGGTGCTCCTCTGGGAAGTTCTACCAAGTAGAAAGTGATCGGTTCAGATTTACCGCGTTACTGTTCGAGAGAGACCTCGTTGACTGGGGCCTTGTCGATCAGTTCGTCGAACTTTCTCTTGGCCGAGTTAATGGACAGTTGGGCGTCGCCACCACCGGAGATGACCATGGACGAGGGGAATTCTTCCCACGGGCTGTGGGTGAATATAGGGCTCTGAAAGTCTCCGGGCCTAGTCACCGAGTACACTATTTGGTAGGGGCCGGAGTCCCCTTGTGGTCGGCCCTCGTCCTCGACCTCTTTGGTCTCTCGGGGTACTTCGTGATCCTTCAGGCTTCTTGTACTGTCTGAGTCTTCCGTCTTTGATTAGTGTCTCGATCGCGTCCTTGAGGTGGACGCAATCTTCAGTCAAGTGGTCGTGACTTCGGTGATACTGACAATACTTCGTTCTGTCCGCGCCTGGTTTTGCAGGGGTGGGTTTCGGACGTCTGACCCCTCCATCCTTGAACTCAGTAGCGGAGCACTCTGCTAGGATTCGCTCGCGGGAAGCGGTCAGCAGTGTGTAGTCGGTGAAACGTCCAGTTGAGCCTCGCTGCTCACGGGATTCCCGGGGCCTATCCTCGCGTCGTTTTTCATCAGGGCGACGAGACGAACCTGCCTCTGGTCGTCGGTTATTCTGGTGTCTGGTGGAATTCCCCGAGCCTCGACTCCTCGAGTCTCTGGCACGATTGGCGGCTTCCTTTTCTTCGTAGGTGATATAGGCGCGAGCTTTGTTGAGGAGGGCGTCGAAGGTGGTCGGGGGCTCGATGCCAACGGCTTTCCTGAAGTCTGTGCCGGGGAGGAGCCCTCTTTCCAGCAAGTACCGCTTCATTTGATCATCACAGGGAACTTGTATGGCTTCCCTGTTGAAGCGATCAATGTATTCTCGGAGGGTCTCATCGCTTTTCTGAATGATGGCCTCGAGGGAGGCCTCGGTCTTCGGATGCCTGCGAGAGGCTTGTGAATGTGCTCGTGAACTGGGCCTTGAGCTCTCTCCAGGAGTGTATGGACCCCGGGGGTAAACTCTTATACCAGTCCATTGTTGTTTTCCTGAGAGTGGTGGGGAACAGCCTGCATTTGATCGGTCCTCCAACGTTGAGGTATTGGAGCATGGCTTCGAAACCGTCGATGTGGTCGATGGGGTCGTCGACCCCATCATAGCTGGCGAGCTGTGGCGGTTTCTCCATTCCCCGAGGAATTGGGGCATTCATGATGCTAGCGGACAGGGGACCGCGGGGGTCATCCTCGTCGCTCCGGTGGGGAGAGCGGCGTTGAGTTCTGGTGCGAGCATGCCTGCCCTTGGTCCTTCTGGACTCGTTGACTCCTCCTTCACGCCGGGGAGGTGATTGAGGCTGTTCCTTGGGTTGTTCTTGGTCTCGTCGCTCGGTCACGGGTCCCCTTCCTCGGGAGCGGCGTGTCGGACTACGAGAGTCATCCCTCTTGTTTCTCCGCGGGGGAGTCCGAGAGCGATGTCGTCGGGGTGATGGTGACCACGAGTCTGGTCGTCGACGTCTCCGCGGTGAACGGCGGGAAGCTTCGAGAACGTGGAGACGTTCTCCCTGGGTGAAGAGCAGGAGATTGATGTTGTTGATGGCCGCGAAGAGGGCCGTGACCGTGGCATCGGCATCGGGAGGTGGTTGCACTTCTTGAAAGACTGTGGGTTCAGTTGCCCGACGGCGATTTGATTCAGCTCTGCGCTTGTCTCTTCGATAGGATCTGGTCGAGGAGGAGGCAGTTTGCCCGTCGCGAGGATCTCCGCTCGGGAAAACGGTGTCGTTTTGCTCGGCCAGATCGTCGTGAGGGGGATTTTGCACGTTGGTTGCAGAGTCGGCCATGGCAAAAGGAGTTTCGTTTTGCTTTGGTCAACTGAATGAAAGGAGACGGGGAAGCAAGTTTCCCACAGACGGCGCCACTGATCGTACCTGACCAGAAGGTGTCTTGGCCCAATCTGCAACGGTGGTCCAAAGTGGAAGAGAGGGGGGGTACCTGCAAGATACTCCGATGCCAAAGTAAGTAGAGGCAGAGAGAGCAAGCAAGTAAGAGAAGAGTAGTGAATGAGATACCTGACCCTCTCAAGTGAGAGGGTATTTATAGCCCCCAGCGCTGGGCCAAGATCCGATTAGTGGCGTCAAGCCCACTAGCGGATTGCTAGAAACTTGCGTGTGAGGAGGCCACCGTGGCCTCCTCCCTAGATTGTCGCCCGGGAAATCCGGGTTTGTTGCGAAGTCCCTGGGAGACATGTGACGGTTAAGGAGATCCAGTAAAAGGGTCCGATATTATCGGGGGGCACGTGGCAATCAAGGACCGTTGGCCACGTGGCCCCCGCGTGGACACTCTAAGCTGTTTTCCATGGGCAATTGGGCCTAGAATCTGTTGGGCCTAGAGTGTGGGCCAGTCCAGAACAATATATATATATATATATATATATATATACAACTTTAATTTACAAATTACAGTTGCACATAATCCATAATATGACTAAATCAATTTAGTATATATAGACAACTTTAAAAAGATGAACATACAAAAACTAAAATAAAGTCATACATAAAAGAATAGTTGCACTCTTTCATACATACTTGAATGAGTTGCACTATCACAGACATCCACCTTTCAAGTTGTTAAAATAAGATTTTAAAAAGTCAATATAATAATATTTGACTATGTAGATAATTAATTAAAACAATTATCATATCCATATCTTACTGCAACATGTAACGTATGGAGAGAGGTAGCAGTAATAATTTTTTGCACCATTTATTGCCTGATAATTCAATCATTCCTGCTAAAGGATTTTCAGTGTTGTGTATCCATGTTCACACAAAAACCAGGTATTTATACAAACATCTACCAACTACAGTTTTAATCATATACTGAAGCTGTCAAACAATTAATTTAAATTAAGCTTGTAAAGCTAGAAGAATATGGCTTTCACATCCTATTCGCAATGCAATGAAATTGGCTTACAACTTAAATCAAAGTATTTAACATCTACACGATTGTGTTGCGTCTCTTGACAGAAATGTACCGACAGTTCCATAATTTTGCTTTTGAAGCTACACACTACATTATGAAATCTGACCAGTTGAGAGCATGGATTATCCTCACTTGTCGTTCTTTAAACTTCATCCATAATTTGAAGCGTTAAGACAAGTTTCCTATCCAAATAAGGAAATGAGGTTAGGTGTTAGATTTGCTGCTATGAAATTGTTTTCATTGTATTATTATAAATCAAAATAGGACAAATCAAACCTAAAACATGTATTGGATAGATTGCTTACTCATATTGAGTCTCTTAGAATGCAGAAGAACCACATGAGTAAGCAACACAATTTAATTAAGATGCAACAAAATTTACTTAAAAATAAAAGAAAATGACATTAACCCCAGTTAATATGATGCTACATGTCTTGGGTATCTTAGAATTCATGCAATATGAAGCGCCCACTTTTGAGCGTATAACACTTGAATTCCTGAGCACTATTGATTTCACACTAAAGCTCATTTGGGAAGGGTCAAATCAAATGCATACAGATATTGTGACTTTTCGCTTGTTCAATGTTGACCATGCATTGACTTTGGAGGAATTGGGTGGAATCCTCCACCTACCCGAGTATGGACCGGGAGCTATCACAGAAACATTTAGTGCCAACACATTCTGGGGGGATATCACCGGTGCAGTAGTCTATGTGGCTAAGGGTGCTAAGGCATTCTGTATTCAAAATCCATGCTTCAGGTATGCACAAAAGTGTCTGACTTTTTCTTTGTTTGGCAGGGGTGATAGTACAGGGGTCGCGACACAGACTGAACTGTTTCTTATGTATGCCATGTCCACTGCGACCCCGGTCAATGTAGTCGCTTTCGCTGCTAACCACCTAAAAAAGGTGGGAAAAGCATCCTCAGGTGATATCTCAGTTGGAGCAATGATTAGAAGGATAACTAGCCATTTAGGCTATGAGCTAGATGAAACACCTATCTCAGGTAAGCATCTAATTGATATGAATGCTCTGATTAACTAAGGTATGATTCAGGTATAACGAAGCCGCTTTGGATACATAGTTTCCAAACAGGTTATAATGATGCTCCCTGCTCTCAAGAGGATTTCAATATTAAACCGTCAGAACTAGGAATACAAGATTTTTGTTAATGATTTTCAAGTAGAAGATGACGAGGCGGAACAATCTGAAGGAAACCACATGGAGGAGGATGCTAGAGAACCAGAGCCAATGGACCAACCACCAGAAATGAATACTCAGGGAGGCGGAAGGTCCAAGAGGAATGAGTATGGTTACACACAAAGCTGGGAGATATGCGTGCTGAGCAGACTCGCCAAGGGGTCGAGCTATTCCGTCAAGGAGTTGAACAAACCCGACAAGGGGAAATGTTGAATGACATAAACAAAATGCTGCAACATTTGATATTGCAGTTTCCACCTCCACCACCACCTCCGACTCAGTGATGATCTGTGAGTTCCCTTTCTCGCTTGTTCAGAACATTGGGGACAATATTTCATTCAAGTGGGGGAGGGTTTTCTTTATTTTGTTGTTTGCTTTATTGTTACTTATTTTGTTTTATCTGTGTTTTCAGTTTTTTTTATTTCTCTCGTGCATTTCTTTTGCTTTTGGTGTGTTGTTTCTATGTGTTATAGATTGAGTGCGTTTTTGTCGAATGTGGGACGAATGAGTTAGTTAAGTGGATGAAAGATGCGACCCAGACTTGCTCCTCAGGCATCCCCGGGAAGTTGATACAATTGGAAAAAAATAAGTGTTGGATGTAACTTGGTGATATTGGACTGTGATGGGAGTATGGTGTAGCCAAGCCGGAAAAGAAACCGCATCACACGCGGAGTGTTTTGGAACTTGCAAGCTGATCCAACATGGTGAGGACATAAAAAGCCAAACACAAAATATCATCATGAGAGTTCATTCAGGTATGACTTTGCCACTTTTATTTTGCGTGCATTCTATTCGAACAACACAACATGATAACACACACTGAGGCATGTTATTTGTATTAACCTTGAGCCTTTACAGCCATCCCATTGTATGTGTTTATCCTTTATCAACCAACTTTGAGCCTGTACCCTTTTGTTTTTTATAACCACATCTGTTAAACCATGGCCAAATACTTCCTACCCTTGCTCGACATAAGTGTTGTGGAATTTTGAAATTGTGCTAATAGTTAAGTTTGGGGTAATCATTTGTATGAAAGAGGGCAAGTATAAAAAAAGAGAGAAGAGAATAGAGACATATCAATGTCTTTCGAAAATAAGAAATTCGCACACAAAATACTTGCCCGCTGAAGACTCATGTACTAGTTAAACACTCATAGTAACAATTGAGTGAAGAAAATGGAAAGAGTCAAGGTTTAGAAAAAAACCCATCAAAATGAGATGAGCACAGAGATAAGAAAAACAACAAAGATGTCGAGCCAAAAACCCTTGTTTATTCCTTTTATTTGTGTATCCCACCGTACCTAAGTCCTCAATTAGTGTGTGAATCTGTTTGTGTAGTGAAGGTAGAGTTCATTCAAAGTTAAGAGTCGGTATTGCATACATTGAATTGTGAGTGCGAAACACTTTAACCCTGAGAGACTTGGTGAGAAGTGTGAAAAATCTTGCAGGGGACAAAGTATTCTGATGTGGAAACGCAGTGGAAAGTTTGGATCGGTGACTCAGAATCTCGTCCAGTAAGGTGGAAAACAAGTTCCGAAGAACATAAGCTGTATTGTGGTAAGAGAAATTCTAGGGTGACCTTGTTTTATCGTCTTCATCACTTGAGGATAATCAATGAGCTAAGTTTGGGGTTGTGATCGGTCACCATTTCTATGTCGTTCATGTCACTTATTCGGTATAAATTCATCATTTTACAACACTTTGGTTTGTTATTTTCTTTGAAGTTGTTAAGTTATGTTATTTTTCTTATGTTTGATCTTTTTGTTGTTTTGAGTCAAATTTCATGTCTTTTCGATACTTTTGATGGCTTGGTTTGGTATGTGTTATTGATTTCAGGTGCAGGTGAAATTATGAGGAGTATTTGTCAAGCAAAGAGTGAAAAATGCAGTGCAGGGGAAGATGAGAAGAAAGTTGTTCCAAGCAATATGACACGGGTGCCCGTGTCACTGGACACGGCCCGTGTCAACTCAGATGGAGTGATCTAACAAGGAGGCAGAGGCTAACACGACTTTCGGTGTCACGCGACACGGCCCGTGTCATCTTGGGCGAGAGGAATTTCACTTTTTGGATATTTTTAAGTGTTTGAGATCATTAAGGGCGTTGTGGACATTGTGCACTGGGAAGAAAAACTAAAAACTACTAAAACCTAATTGGTAGAGGAGAAGAGGCACTTTTTGAACAGGATAATAATTCACGATAGAAGATCAGAATTCAACAGCTTTGGGAACGAAGAACTCTTCATGCGCGAGAGCAATTGAAGATCGAAGACCCGAATCTATTGTAATGTCTATATCTAATATTTTGATTATGATACCTTTGAATTCTATGAGAGGCTAAACCCCCCAATACTAGGGGGTGTCCCTAATTAGTCATTTTAAGAATACATATCTCTTTGTTTTAATCAACGTTTTAGTTCTTTATGCATCATTTTGATTATTTAGAGTAGTTTATAGTTTGATCCTATGGAACCATAGGATTTCACTGTTTTAACACATTAGAGCTTGAGGCCGTGTTAAGGTTTTCTAAATAATGATATTATAGAGGATTTCACCTAGGACTAGGGTAATCCTATGATAATCAGAATAGTTCTTGATAATTTCATGCTTAACCTTTCTACTAATTTAAATGGAAATTAAAATTAGGAATGAAGGTTAAAGGTTTTTTTCCACTAAAGAATTAGGAAAAGATAATATTGAGAATCAGTAATTGAGGCTGATGAACTTGTTGAATGGATCAAAGAGTGAAGGATATTACTTGTCAAATTATACACTCACCCTAACATATTTTAATCAAACAAAAAGTCAATTTTTTATATTGCGTCAATTTACATTTTGCAAGGATTTATTCCACAAAACTCAAAACTATTATTTTTGTTCAATTGAATAAATCATTAACTTCCGTATTTCCTACACAATTCTCGAGATCGATACTTAGGGTAAAATCCCATTATTACAACATCGGTAAAAATAGTACACTTGCTATTTTTACGATCAGTAATATTTGCAATTTCTTGGACTTTAACTATATCAGTTTCTTCGTCGAAACCATAACTCGTCAATAGCTTGTTAATTGCACAGTTAGAATTCCAATCCTAGACAGAATTTTCATCGATCACAATATCTCAACTTAACATAATATTCTCATTAATTGGATTTAATAGCCTGTATGCACCAGTCTTGTGATATCCTACCAGAATTATAAGTTCACTCTTGTCATAAAACATCATTTTTCTTACATCAGAAACATGCTTATAACACATAGCCAGAAACCTTCAAATAACTTAGTGATGGCCCTTTGTCACTCCACACGTCTTCAGGAACCTTCTTCTTCAATTTATTGGTAGGGCATATATTCAAAATATAAATTGTAGTTGAAACAACTTCACCCCATAAAGATTTTGGAAAATTCTTCCGTTTTAGCATGCATCTTGTCACATCCAATATGGTTTTGTTTCTTCTTTCTGCAATTCCATTATGTTGACGCATATAAGGAGAAGTTACCTCATGATCGACACCATGCTCTACACAGAAATCTTCAAACTCTCGGATGTGTAATTGATGGGCTAATTTTTGTACGTGCAAGTATAAACTATCAAATTAGTAGCAAGTGATAAGAAAAAAGTATCGATACCACATAGGTTGTATAAAGAATAATAATTTTTATACAAAAAGTTGTAAAATAAACATGAGAAAAGGTAATAAAATAGTGGTATGTGTCACGTGGTTAAGAAAGTGGAAAAACAGATAATATACTTAAAGTTAACAAAGAGTGGAAGAATATGTTGGACAATGTTCCATTTAATGAATTTCTCTAATGTATGCTTATGGTATGTGTTGTCATGATATATGAGGTCAGAACATGATCTTGAAGTGTATTTCTATAACATCATAAACATATACATCAAAGCAAGGGGACAAAACTCTAAGCCTCACTTGTGACCTTTGTGCATGTCTTGGTTCATTATGAGTTTCCTCTATGATTGTATTTATCTAATCTAGTGAATATCTCTATCCTACTATTTTCAACCACATTTGTCATGAATTCCACTTGTTAAATATCTCTCAACATTAACAAGTTGTTAAATACTTCTAAGTTGGCCAGACAAAGAAATAAACACATGGCCTAAATACAAATAAACAAAATATATCAAGACAAATCATTCATAACATACAAAATATTACAAATTCATTAAACTTCACATCATCCAATAAAGCAAGTTTAGCTCATAATGAGTAAACTAAGCACAACACACAAGGATCTTAAGTTACACACTCCTAAGATAAAAGATAGACATGATAAACTTAACGATGACACTTTAATCACTTGCAATTTGTTAATCAGCAAGAGACGTCTTTCGTCACGCTTCTCGTCACCTCTTCGTCTATGTCTTCCTTTATTTCACTTCTGCGTAATTATTTAAAGTTTAAGAACCATCTTCTTCATTGCATTGCAGCTCTATTTATCGAGGATTTCCAACTGCATAATGTCTCTCTTTGGTTTTTGGGTCCTTACAATGATCCATTAACTTAAGCCTAAAGAATAAAGCATATTCCTTTGTGTTGTACTATGATAGTACAATGTACATGGGAGACAACATGATATTGGCAGAATTGGAGCAGCAATAGCAGTGTGTCAGCAACATTAGACCAAAAATAACTATAAAGTTTTGTGATGTAGTTTTTCATTCTTATCCACTAACTTTCTCCATGATCTTGTAGCATTTCATCCTTATCTATTCATTTTCTCCTACTCGCCTTATTTTCTTCTCAAATATATGTCACCTCAGCATCAACACTGCAGTTGAGATCTCATACCACCCTGTTCTAGATCAAGTTCTGATGTGTGGTGCTCTAGAATTCATGTCGTGATAGTACTTGATTCTAACGCTGATTCTGCACAAGCACAAAATCTCATTTAAATAACAAAAGGGAGCACCTTATTTGCTCCAAGCTAAACTTGAAAAAACAATTAAAATACATAAAATTAATAACTAATATGCAATTAAAATACTAACTTAAGAAAGATTAAACCATGTATTAACTCACACAACTTTGATCTTCTCCCCACTCTGGTTTTTGATAAGCATCTTGAATCTCTTAAAGATTTCAAACACTTTGTCCTTTCTCTTGATCACATAGATCCATATCTTTCGACTAAACTCATTGATAAACAAACCAAAATATTACTATGGTCCCCGAACACCGCAAGTTAATAATTAACGTCTGGCACTTATCCGGTATCGGGGTGAATCCTAGGTACCCATAAAATTTCCAGCCTCTCTAGAGTGGGTCAAAAAACTAAGGTTTGCCAAGCATATTCAAAGAAAGGTACCTCATAATCTAGTTGTAAAGAGACCAATCGATAAATACCTATGAACATTGCTTGACATCCCAATTCCAAATAGACATCAATAAGCAGATGCAAGGCATGGCATCTCAGTCACCATCCGACCAAAAAAGGCACTTCAAAGCGAGAAAAACATTCAACCCGACACTCCAAGAAAGAATCATTTGTTGACTCCATACACAATCCGACCACTCCGAGGTCGCCGATGAAGGCTATCCACCTCGACCTTTCATTATTTAGTTGTAACAAATATATATATATATATATATATATATATATATATATATATATATATATATATATATATATATATATATATATATAGGTTTGTTGTATTTTAAAATAAAAAATAATATAATTATGTATTAATAAAAATATTAATGTAATTATATATTTATTCACATAGTAGTATTTAATTTATTATATATTAATTATAATTGTTAGTATAGTTATTTGTTAATTTTTAAATGAAAATACTATTAAAAAATATTTGTCATTAACATTAATTGACCTTTCATATATGTGTAATCTTAACATTTTAAATGTGTAATGCTAATACACACATACATTTTTAGTGCATTACACCTATACTAATATGTGTTAGTTTTAAATTGGAGGACGAGATAATTCACTGGCTCTTGCACACTTTTTACGGTACTTTTCATTTCAACTATTAATGTTAATTTTTTTTAAATAATTTGTACTTATATATAATGTAATTGTTATTTCAGAGCTGAATAATCTCTCACTTCCAACACATTCATGATTCCAAACCAGATCCAGTTTATACTCATGACATGCTAAGAGCTGCAAAGTATGTATTCTACGGAGGGAATCATAAAGTGACACCTTACCAGTGTATCTTGATCGTACTAATCATGATGACATCAAATGGACACCATTTGAGGGATATAGGGATGTTGTCTAATTCAATCTCATCTCCATATACTCGGGATGGCTAGCATGTTGTTTGAATCTTATGGTAAGGTATCTTCCGGAGCGGTGTATCTGGCAGTTTGGCTATGTGCAAAAGATACCGACTGAGATCTTCTTTTCAGGATGCTACCAACACAATGTTCTAGCGGGATCTCGATGTCATCTTCCAGGATTTGGAGAATCATTTGGTGTCACAGGAGTTTCGGATGATGTCGGCATCCTAAAGTTGGCATTGTGTAGAGGGTTACCTGACTTGGTTCTTTAACGTGTCACACCCTATCATGACACAAGATGGTCTTGGGTGTCTACCTAGGCTCTCTCATGAGGAGCTTTTGGAGAACCAATAGGCAGAGGATGACCATGCCACTGACCTTTTATCGATATATAAGAGGATCCACCTCCTTAGGCAGGACTCATGGGATCTGGGATTATCGAGAGAGGATGGTTAGGGATGCATCCAGTGTGGCGTATTATAGAAGGCAGAGAAGATCACATGGGGTTAGGATTAGGCATACGCAATAGCAATAGTCTATGTTATGTTTTGTTTTTTGCTACCGATGTAATATTTTGACATTACACACTTTCCAAATAACTTATGTACTAAATTATGTTTTCTTATGTCTGAACATCTAGTCTAATTGTTTTGTTCGTATTGTTATTTTCGTTTCATATTTTTGAAAAAATCATAATAATTTGTCCGTTTATAAACTAGTGGTAATGATGTAGTTTTAAACAAAAATAAGTGCTATTTTATTTAATAATTCAACAATAAGTTTATTGAAAAAATTTAATTGTTTTTAATAACTTAAAATAATATGATATTTATACTTTATATATTTAATTTTTATTAGAAATGCAGATAACGAACACAGGTATGAGTACCTACATACCTAGAGAGCACGAGTACGAATGCTAATATTATTATCCAAATGGATATGGACTTAGGTATGCAGACTTTTTACAATCACGGGAATGGATACGAGTATTATAGTACCCTACACAAACCCTATCCATTGTCATCCCTATATTAAATCGATGTGTAATTGTGAATGATTATTTTGCAGACATGTTTAGAACATTATAAAAAGTTTCTCGAAAAAAATTTAAAATTTGATTTCTAAGTTGAGATTTTTATTGCTTTTATCAATATCTTTTAAAATTTAAAAAGTTCACATTTAATTCTTCTCATTTTAAAAAATTCTAAAATTTAATAAATAAGTATTTTATAGTATTCTAAACACTTATGAAAAAAATATTCAAAAATTTAAAAATGTAAGGATAATTAAAGAATTTTCAAAATTTTAGACAATAACAAGACTAAAACTTCATAAATAAAATTTTTGTCATGACCAAAATATGTCATTTGTTTAATAGAGACTAAAAATAAAATTTGAGATATTTATAGGAACCAAAAACATATTTAATCCTAAAATATATTTGAATAATTTATATAAGCCCTCTAAAATTCTCCTCCAATACAAATTTTGAGTTTCCTAAGTTAGTGGATTTTGTATTACGAATAGAAACAACCCCTCTAAAATTCTCTCATCAAAATCTTTCATATGAAAATGAAGAATATAAAATAGTTACTCGTTAATTTTTCCACATGCCTTCTTGATGATCGTTACAAATAGCATGTACATCATCTTTATCAATTTTTCATATGAAGTAGGCACTTGTGTTGCGTAAGAAGGAGTGAAAGGAATATCAAAATTTTCATCATCACTATGAAAAATGTGTTTTCCTTTGAGAACAATAGACTATCTCCTCAATAAGTCCACATGGTCTGTTACATAAAAACATGTTTTGCTTAAGTAGCCATGATGAATGGATCAGTGTTATAAGTTGCCTTGCCGAGGTCAACCCGAGTGAATCCTAATTCAATACTTTGTACATCGTTGTTATTGAGAATCCACTTGCATTTAAATAAAGAAACTTTATAAATAACATAATCAATCTGCAAAATCTCCTCAATGACACCATAGAAAGCGTCGGTTTCCAAAATATGATTTTTATCTTTCAAACTAAAGAAATGCATGTTCGACATATACCATAACCCCACTATTTTGCATTGTACTACAATCATTTTTTGCTCTTGTATAAAAAAGAATAATAAGAAATGACATATATCGTCCAAGTTATCATAATAAATTTGACATGTACGACAACCATTTAATTATCTCTAATGCATCATCATCATTAGAAATCCTCTTATTAAACTAACTTATGAATTTCTTATTATGTCGTATCAACAACCACTTGTCGTTCATTCAGGGATATTTTTTCTTTATAACTGTTTTGTGAGTAGTTATGTAATGTTCAACTACAGCAAGATTATTCAATATATAGAAATGTGCTTCGAGTACTACATCGCAATCCATTGACTTAACGTTTAAACCTTGAGTACTTTTACCTTCAAATCTGTCAGCATAACGAGACTTTGGAATTCCAATAAACTCTATTTTCGACAAATAATTTAAACAAAACTCAACAACTTCTTTTATGATGTACATTTCAATGACCAAAGCTCCTGATCGATAATAATTCTTCGTATATCCTTTAAATACCTTCATGTATCGCTCGATAGGAAACATCTATCATAAATAAACTGAACCACACAATCTGATTTCTCTGACTAGATAAACAAGTAAGTGAACCATAATATCAAAAAATGATGGAGAAAAATACATCTTCAATTGACATAATATTATTACAACCTCATCTTATAATTCATCTAATTTTTTTAATTAAGAACTTTATTACATATAGAATTTAAGAATAAGCACAATCTGATTATAATTACTCTTAGTTTTTTTGAAAGGATGTCACAGATAGCCACTAGTAGAAGTTATTGCATCAAGACATGACAATCATGAGATGTTAAGCCAATTAACTTGAGATCTTCATTGATACAAGTTTATTGTTTTAAGAATAACCTTGGGAAACTTTGATACCACGCAAACACTCGTAAAAAAATTCTTTTCTTTTTTAGATAGAGTGTGACATGCCAGAGGCAAATAAGATGTTTTTCCTCTATATCAATTTTTGAAATTTATATCATAAGACTAATGTGAATGACCCATTAATGCTACACGCACAACATCCAAATATGATTATATGCATAAGGAAGGTTGCATTTCATGAAATGTAACCAAAGTCAATATCATTTATTTGTTAAAAAAGAAATCAGTAACACTAGAGAAGAACATAAACATTCAAAAGCGCCAGAGAGAGAATAGTAATGTACCGTAATTCAAAGAGGATGACGATTTTATTTCCAGAAATGAATGAAGATGGTGAATGTTTCACTACCGTTGTCCTATAGGACACCCTTGTGTCTTATGAACAAAATGAAATACTCTTTCCGTCCCAAGTTATATGATGTTTTGGTCATTTCACGAGAATTAAGAAATTTAATTATTATGTTATGGAAAAGTTAAACGGTGTATGAGTTTACAAATATGTCCTTCAATAATTATATTGGAAAACGCAGTCAAAAAAATGAAAGAAGAAAGAGAAATAAATAGTAGAGGGTATATAATTAGACAAAAAACCATAAATGATATATTGGAATTCTAAAGTGACTTATAATTTGAAACAAATATTTTTGGTAAAGTGACTTATAATTTGGGATGGAGAGAGTATATGTTATGTTTTAATTTAGTGAGAAACAATTTCATAATGATTGTAAGTTTCAACTATAGTGAAATATGGAACAGATAACCACGACTAAATGAAATATGTTATACTTTCAATTTTAAAATAATAATAAATGTGAAAAGACACACACTTATTTTTATTGGAAAAAAAAGAAGTTAGGATTCAAAATTTATCACTCAAATTATATGACCACGATTCTTTTTAGAAAATGTGAAGAAAAAAAATTTAATAAAAAAAATACACATAAAAAATAAGATATAACTATGATTATTCAATGAACGTGATAATATAGTGTCCCTCAAAATATATTTTATAGTAGTGCTAGGATATTTTTTAGGCTAATTGATGGAGGTTTCCTATAAAAGAAAGAGGAGTAGGTCCTGGTGGAAGTTTGATCATATTTGAGTTGTTTTTCCAAAGAATGACCTATTTGTTTTTTGGATTCACCAAAGATATTAGAAATGAACCTTTTGGACACTAGATTCTATCATGAAAATTGTGTTTGCAAACTTCAATCCCGTTAGATATTCGTCTTTAGGAATGATGATAGATATATGCTCCCCCTTAATGACACGAAGAGGCAGTTGAGAACACTGATATCGCAAACTCCATTAATTGCTTCAGCGAAAGATTTAACCTTCGTAGGAGTTTTTAGAAGGAGATGAACAATGTTTAATCTAGAAAAAGTCAAACCCAAATTTATTATATAACTTTAATCCATATTTGACACATCAGAAAATTTTATTGTAGAAGGAGCAATAATAAAATGAATATGACATAATTATTATTTTTCACGAGTTAACATGAAATACTTATTTCTATAAGTTTATTCACATAGTCAGGGGCGGACGCAGGTAGAAGTCAGGGGGTGCAGCTGAACCCCCTCAAATTCTTAAAATTAACATTAATTATAGTATAGTTTTGCTTCTTGCACCCGTCAAATTTAATCATTGCACCCGGCCACCAACTTTCATATCTCAACCATACCAAAATTTACAAACTAGTAAAAGCTGCATTAATTATTCTCAAAAAATTAAAGTGCATATAGACCCTACAAAGTCTGACATATAACTACTAACTATTGTATAAACTATCTGTCGTATAAACTATTAAAAGTATAAATTATTAAAAATTAAAACTATTGTATAAATTAGTGCATACTAAACACTGTCCTAAATCTCTCCATTAAAAAGTGCTAACCTATTTTAAATACCCCTTAATCGCATATTTTTTCTGGAATGAGTCTTAATGGCTGAGCCCTTGTTAATGATATTCCAAACTTGTCCTCCATGTTCATATCTTCTACTTTCGTTCCATCTTCTAGTTTCCAGTTGAAACAATTGATTAAGGAACCCAACATCAAATGTAACATCTTGGAAGCTAACGGTAGACCAGGACAAATTCTCCTTCCAGCTCCAAATGGTAGAAGCTCGAAATTATGACCCTTAACATCAATTTTAGATGTTAAGAATCTGTCTGGTGAAAACAAATTTGCATCTTCCCAGATACTTGAATTTCTACCAATAGCCCACACATTGACCCAAATTTGTGCATCTTTTGGGATTGTGTAGCCATCAATTTCCACATTTGCATTGGCTTTTCGAGGAAGTAAAAATGGAACTAAAGGGTGTAACCGAAATGTCTCTTTTATTATTGCTTGTAAATATGGAAGGTTAGCAATATCTGATTCTTCAACTGGTTTTCCTTTGCCAATGATTTGTTCCAACTCTTGTTTTGCTTTTGACATAATATTTTCATTTTTGACCAATTCTGCCATTGCCCATTCTACCGTAGATGAAATTGTATCCGTACCAGCAATAAATAAACCCTGATAAATCACAACAATTCAATCAGTATATATTAAACTACATAAAAAAAGAAGCTAATTAAGGAACATGGAAGTACCATAGATACATGTTGGATTTTTGTTTTGTTCATATCTTGGTTGTTGTCTTGGGCAATATTGAGCAAAGTACTTAGCAAGTCTTTGTTTGTGTCAAAACCTTGTACTTCCCTCAGCTTCAATCTTTCATCAACTAAACGTTGAAAGATATCAAGGATCTTCTGAGCATGAACAGCGTTACGTCGTTTAATACCTTGTAGATCAAAGTCAAACATATTTAAAGCAGGAAAATGATCAGCAATGTTTGGTTTTCCACACTCCTCAAATATATTCAAAATTAGCTCCTTGAAATCTCCAACTGAATCACCAGATTTAACCAAATCTATAGAGAAGATAATGCTTGACAACAAATTAATGGATGTCTTAAAAGCCATATCTCCAATATTAACAGCTTCATGAACAAGACTAGTTTGATTAATATCATTGAGTAATTCTTTCAGTTTCTGAACCCTAATTCCCTTACTCTCATCAAGTGTTTTGCTAGAGAATAATTGATTATTGAATATTTTTCTCAAGTCCCTCCAAAGAGGTGAAACTGGTAAGAAGGCCATGTTGTATTTGTGGTGGTCATGAACTTTTACAGCACTGAGAATGGTTCTGTTAGATAAGATGTTATCATGTGTTTGGAGTATTTCTTTGGCCATGTTGGGTGAAGAGACAACTATGGTTGTTACTTGGCCTAACTTTAAACTCATGAGTGGACCATGAATTTCAGCTAATTTGGCTAAGGATTTGTGTGGCTTTTTCCCTAATTGATGGAGGTTTCCTATAAGAGGAAGTGGTGTAGGTCCTGGTGGGAGCTTGATGGTGTTTTTTGTGCATTTAAAAAGTAGAAAATAGAGAGTGAATGGTAATAGAAGTAAGAAGATCGTAGAACTTAGGAAAAACTCCATGTATGAAACAAAGAGATGCATGGTGTTGTAGCTTTTGGGATCTAATATTAGAATTATATATATGCACATGAAGTGAGTAGAAACATGGTATCCGGCTGTACGAGGAGAGTCAATTATGGAGGAAATGATTCTCTTATAGTAGCCTAGCCGCCTTTTAAAATATTAAGCCCTCGACTGTCTGCGCCTTTTATATTATTAAAATGTCACCTGTCTCTATAATCAATTGCTTATGGTAGAGCCGTTAATATAAGGGACTTAAAAATTTGGCTCCTAGCCCTCATAATAAGAGGGCCTAAAAATATTCAAAAATAGTAACTCTCAAATACTTAGGCCTTAAAATTATAACACCCCAAAATTAAAAAGAGGACTATAAAGCTCCAAATAAAATTAAAAAAACTGATTTTTGAAATATAAAATAAATAAAATAATCTGTTAAATATTTTTTTAAAAGTAAAAAAAAATGTGAAAATTAAAATAAAAAAACAATTTAAAAAAAAAAGGTTTTTCAACAAAAAAAACTTATGATGAAAAATTCTAAAAATTAAAAACAAATTTATATATATATTCTTCAAATGCAAGCAACAATATTATGCATTTCAATATAGAAAAAATACCCTTTAAAACATATGTTTCCGAAAAGAAATAATGAAATTAATCCTACAATAAACATTCGCCATTATATATTTGAGTAGGACTTTATATTCTTTCTTCAAATACAAGCAACAATATTTTGCTATGAATCAGATGATTCATATGTCAATACTTCAAACATTCAACATTCGAAATTGAAGAAAATCAATATAAACAAAAGTCAAATATCACATAAACAAAGACACGAAGCCATCCAAAAAGGCAAGAAAAGATCATTTCAATAATCACAATAAAGTATATGACACTAAAATTAGTTCTCCACTTCAATCTTGCAATCCAAATGTATGTTGAGTCAATGTCACCTCAATACCGCATTCATCCTTGGTGTTGATATCTTCCTCATCTTAAAAACACAATAAATCATACTTAGGTGCAGATGCAACAAATTAATGAACAAATAAAAATAAATAAAATACAATATTATTACCATCCATATTTTCAGAAAATCCATGCAACCAGCTCCGAGTACAAATCAACATTTGGATGTGTTCCGGAAGAGTAGAACTTCTATATTTGGTAAGAACACGTCCACCGATACTAAAAGAAGACTCAGATGCTACAGTCGTTATAGGAATGCTAAGCACATCACGTGCCATTATGGAGAGTATCAGAAATTTCTTCTTATTAAACTTCCAATAAAGAAGTACATCAAAATCTTCAGAGTGTTCTTCATCTAGCTCCATTAATTCATCTTCAAAGTATATATCTAACTCACTCTTTCCAGAGAAAAACCTACTCTCAATCGAGTTTCATGATTTAAAATCCTACAAGATAGATAAATAAAACATATCTCATGTCAACCTTTATACAAAACCATTGGTATATGCAACACAACTACCAATTTATATTGATAATTTACAACTAATTTACAACTATAATTTGTAACTAATGTTAATATCTAACTACAATAACCATAGTTATCTCTTCACACAACATGGCCAAACAAATACTCCAAACACATGATAATATCTTATCTAACAGTTAATACAATAACAACCTATAGTTTTCAAACAAGTAAATATAAAAACAAGAGGAGTTGGGATAAAATATAAAAAACTTACACGGATAATCTTTGATTTTTTTGCTTTTCCCTCTTTAGATAACTTAGTCGATGAGTTGAGCTCATAAGATGATTGAGAAAGAGAAACACCTTGATTGGTAGAATAACTCACATACTCTGCATAAAGCTCTTTGAATTTATCCACCACATTATCAAGCTTCTCTTTAGAGGTTGAGGAATCAAGTGTAGTGTAGCAAGACTTTAAAAATTTATCCTTCAAAAGTGGATCGAGAATTGCTCCAAAAGCTAGTACAACACTATAGTTTTTCCAGTATTTTTCAAATTTCGCTTTCATCTTATCAGACATATCCCTTATCACCTTCTCAATACTTTTTTGATGTTTCTCTAAAATACATTGGACTTTCCACACTTGCATGAAATACAGATTGGCAGTTGGATAAGTTGAACCAGAAATCAAATTAGTAATATCATAAAACGGTTCTAAAAAATCACAAATCCTTTCCCCTATTTCCCATTCCTCATCAGATGGACAATATTTATAGTTTATATCTGCCACCTTATAAAACTCAAAAGCTTTCCTATACTAGGCACTTTCAAGCATCAAATAAGTGTTATTCCATCTGGTTGATACATCAAATCTTAAACCACCGCTAACATTTATCCCTGCATCCTCGACACAATCTTTAAACTTAAGCATCATTCCATCGGATCCTTTAATATACTTGACACTCTCTCTAATTTTATGGAGGGCTTCACTAGCAATTTGTAAACCCTCTTGGACAATTAAGTTGAGTACATGGGCCGAACATCGGATATGAAAAAATTCACTATCACACATCAAATTGCCTTGCACTCGAAGATGAGTTTTCAAATGGTTTTGCATGTTATCATTGGCAGAGGCGTTATCCAACATAATAGTAAATATTTTCTTATCTATTCCCCATTGTTTTAAGCAATCAAATAAAGTAGCTTCCATTGCAATACCTGTGGGGGGCTTCATTCGAAAAAAGTTAAGAAGACAACTAACTAATTTCCAATTTTCATCAACAAAATGAGCAGTCAAATAAATATAACCTTCACTAGTAGATGCTATCCAAACATCCGATGTTAGACAAATTTTATTTGGAATCCTACCCATGATTTCCTTAAGCTTGATCCTTTCTTTATCATATATTTTTTCAATATCTGACACCATTGTGTTTCTAGAGACCATTTCAGCATATGGATTCAAATATTTCACCCAAACTCGAATTTTTTCATACTCAACAAAGCTAAAAGGAAGATCATGTGCAATATTGGCTTCTCCAAGTAATCCACGATGAGTGTTTTGGTTGATTGGGGTTAGACTTGACGGTTCCTCTAGACTAAGAAGGGTCAACTGTAAACTTTTACAAATAAACACATGACGACTTAGATGCGAAGTTCCATAACTTTGACCAGACTTGGGGTTTTTTCCGATGGCAAAATCAGTACTACAAAAATTGCATGCAGCTCTTTCAACTCCATCCTTTCCTTTGCCGATTTTAGTGAAAAGAATCCAAAGTGTTGACAATGTTTACTTACGAGTTTTATCTTGATCTTGTGCATACTCACTCATATCCATAGACTTCATACTATAATAAAAAGAAACATGTGTTATGTCATGGTTCCATGTTAGAAGTAGATAGATAAACAAAATATCATGCAGAATAGTTGAAAAAGTAAACTAAAATTGATTTGTGAACTTGTAGCGAGATTACTTAATCAGCCAATATGCCAATGAACAAACTAGGAAACTATCCAACATTCAACCAATTTACTCAAAATGGGGATGGGGTGACCGGAACCAACATGCAAGCAGTGGCATCAGAGGTATAAATTTACTCTTTGATAACTTTTAACAATACTCATTTAGCTTCACATTTCTTTGTGACTATAATTTACTTGTACCACTACAGCCCCAGCAGCATCACCGAACAAAATACACGTTCCTCCGTCTGTCCAATAAACATATCATGAATGAACATCAATTTCGATACAGCCCCTGCATTCAGACAAGTAAAGAGAAATGAATTTCACTATATTTAATGGACATTGAGTCAACAAAACAACCAATTTATACCCTTAATGTGACAAGGGACTGTCAGTGAATTTTTGGTACAACCAAGTTGTTTTTGAACCTATAAGATATACTAGCATAAGAAACAAGCAAAAATGTCATACTCATTAATAACAAACAAAAACACTATCTTAGGATAACATAATCGCAACTTTAGGATTCAGGAATAACAAATCACTTCTTTGATATTCTTTTAATTAAAGCTAAAGTACCATTGTTCATCTAATATAACTCCTTACTGATGTTGCTGACTATTTTCTCCATATACGTTCGTGTTCAAGCCACCTGTGCCACCTAGTGTGGTTGTTCATCATTCCCAGAATCTGCCACACCAATATGGCACTCCACTATGAATGTTCTTCTATTTCTGGGCCAAAATTTGTTGGCACCCCACTGTGAAACTGTTGCATCACCAGAACTGATGCTGTTGTGGGGAAATCTTGTGATGCCAACAAGCTCCTAATAGGTCCTAGTTCCGGGCACTCGCTTCTTTCCAGAGCACATGCCAATTCACCAGCTGGCTTTGTACCAACAAGAAATAGGTTGCAGCAATTAACCTCACGGATAATAGCAACTGTTTTTGTAGCATCTTTTACTGTTTTTTCTTCATAGGTAACGGAGTCATCAGTTGTTGTTTTTAGCTTAAATTCCTCAAGGAACTCCTCGTCTTGAGTTTGAATTAGTGCTTGAAGATTCACCAACATCAACTCGTAATTTCTCCTACAATATTAGGTTCCACTAAGCGAATAACCGCTAATCTTATGCCGGTGCTCACCATACGGGCTCCATAAGCAAGAGCTTCACGGTCATCGCCCCACCAAAGAAAAGCGCAGAATGCAATAGGAAACATTACTTGTAGAAACATGACATGAACCACCGCGATCAACAAAGATTCCAACCGAGCACGGTGCATGCTCAAGTACCCTTTGTTAACATATCGAAAATCATTTCTTATAATGTCAAGGGAACCGTCTAATCTTTGTTGCTTGTGAAATGGGAGAATGATGATGCGCTTTCTTTCTATCGCGAGTACGATGTCTTCATGAATGTTTGCCATTGATGAAATTGCTACCATTGGCGGACACGCACTTGGCTTAGTTTATGGTAAGACTCGAGCATACGATTACATGGATGAATCTCCATTGATTCATTACAAAACGACAACCCGTTTTCTCTTACCTTTTGTACCATTAGTATCGATGAGGGCCTCTCAGAAAATTCTTTAAGGTGCATTGCATACACGCGAAGAGCGTCATGCTTCTTGATTCCTCTTGAAGTCTCGATCAAATTTATCATGGACGGAATATTCATTGAACCATGGAAACAAGCAAGAATCCTCAGTTGGCTTTCTTCATTTTTCCTTTCAATTGTTCTGTATTTGTAATCAGATTTTCTTTCCTTCCTCTTATACACAACCATCATAAGAGGAGTGGTCATGAAGGTAGTGATGAGAGCCATGAGAACCATAATGGCAAAGGTCTGATCATTCAAAACCTGCAAATTCATACATCAAATCAAATATCCATCACGATGATCGGTAGGATGTGAGTATGCACCATATTAAACTTATGATAGGAATAGTGAGTACAAGAAAATAAACTCAAATACCTTTCTATCTTTGCCAATGTTGAGGAAAATTAATTCAACCAAGCCTTTACTGTTCATCAAGAATCCAAGAACTAAAGCCTCGTTAAAAGGTACTTTACATAAAAGGGAAGCAATAATAGTCCCAACAATCTTCCCAAAACAAGTTGTAAATGTAACGAAAACTAAAAGACCCCATGATTGCATCCCTTGAATGGTGGCTATGTTAGTCTTCAATCCACTTGACACAAAATAGAGTGGGAGTAATAGACCAGACACAAGATCCTCTATTTTCTCCACAAGAGCACCAGCAAATGGTCCATGTTTTGGAACTAATATTCCAAAAACAAACGCTCCAAACATGGCATGAATTCCAATTGCATCTGTGACAAACCCAGCAGCCAGAACAGCAGCTAATATAGCACATATGTATAACTCATCCACCGGCTTACCTTTATGGCATTGTTGGGCCATCTATTTGAAAATTGGAAGGGCAATGAGGACAGAACAAACATTTAATATGTTTTTTTGCACTGAAACATAACAGCCCAGGCTTCTGCAGAAATAAACGGGTCCCAAACATGTATGTACCTTGCTCCTTACTCCAAAAGATGTCTTACTTATCTTTCGAAAATTCAATTCCTTGTAAAAAGTGAAATGACACTCAGTCAGAGTCTCAGTCTCATAGAACAACTGTCCAAACTACTCAAACAATTTTACTTCAGAAGTTTATCACACCAGAACACTCTGATATTTCTATGAATCTAATGACAGGAAAATTTAATCAGTGCCTGTAAGCTATATACAGAGAGGAAAAAATTCATACTCAAAGGGTTTTCCTACAAGCCAGAGTAGGGTAGATAGATCATGTGTACAGAAAGGACATTAAATGTAAATCCATCTTAATAGTTTTGCTAAAAAAATTCTTTGATATTCTTTTAATTAAAGCTAAAGTACCATCGTTCATCTAATATAACTCCTTACTGATGTTGTTGACTATCTTTTCCATATACGTTCGTGTTCAAGCCACCTAGTGTGGTTGTTCATCATTCCCAGAATCTGCCACACCAATATGGCACTCCACTGCTTCAACCCTTCCCACCACCTAATCCTCCTTAACCATATACTATCAGTCCTTGCTTACATGATGCTAAGAAAGTAAGTAAACCTATAAATATGTTTCCTATAAGTTGCTATTGAGGCATTTACACAAACAACTTATGAGTGCACATAATTAGAGTTGTCAAATAAGCCCTATATTAAAAAGCCCCAAATATTAAGCCCTATTAAAGCCCTAATATATTAAGCCCTCTATTATTAATATTTATTTTAGGCCCCAAAATTTTAGGCCCTTTACATAATCTATTTTTTTTGGCCCCATTGAAGGACCCTTGTTTTATTTCAAAAACATTCATCTCCACAGTTTTCACAATAATCCTGGAATCGTTGCTGCCGCCATTCATCTCTCTTGAGCAAAGCTTCACCGCCACCGTTGGTGCCGCCGTCAACTCCACTGCGCCGCCGTTGAATTTTCTCCATCATAGAACAAAGGTGCTCTTCCCTCTCCATTTCTCTTTAATATCTATTTTTCCTAAAATAACTTCCATTTTCATCTCAATCTTCATGTTGTAGAAATCAACAGCAACTTAGAGGAAACATATTTATATTTATCAATAGTCCAATTTTTTCATGGGTCTTTATCAATAGTCCAATTTTTTCACACGGGTCTTCTTTTATATTTATATTTCTGCATATTATGTATAGAGCTGTCAATTTAAGGGGCTTAAAAATTTGGGCCCTAGTCCTCATAATAAGAGGGCCTAAAAATATTTAAAAATAGTAAGTCCTCAAATACTTAGGCCCCAAAGTTATAAGGCCCCAAAATTAAAAAGAGGGCTATAAGGCCCCGAATAAAATTAAAAAACTGATTTTTGAAATATAAAATAAATAAAAAATATGTTAAATATTTTTTAAAAAAAAGTAAAAAAATATGTGAAAATTAAAATAAAAAACCAATTTAAAAAAAAAGCTTTTTCAAAAAAAAAACTTATGATGAAAATTTCTAAAAATTAAAAACAAATTTATAGAAGAAAAGATATATATATATATATATATATATATATATATATATATATATATATATATATATATATATATATTCTTCAAATGCAAGCAACAATATTATGCATTTCAATATAGGAAAAATACTCTTTAAAACATATGTTTTCGAAAAGAAATAATAGAATTAATCCTACAATAAACATTCGACATTATATATTTGAGTAGGACTTTATATTCTTTCTTCAAATACAAGCAACAATATTTTGCTTTGAATCAGATGATTCATATGTCAATACTTCTAACATTCAACATTCGAAATTGAAGAAAATCAATCCAAACAAAAGTCAAATATCACATAAACAAAGACACGAAGCCATTCAAAAAGGCATGAAAGGATCAATTCAATAATCACAATAAAGTATATGACACTAAAATTAGTTCTCCACTTTAATCTTGCAATCCAAATGTATGTTGAGTCAATGTCACCTCAGTACCACATTCATCCTTAGTGTTGATATCTTCCTCATCTTAAAAACACAATAAATCATACTTAGGTGCAGATGTAACAAATTAATGAACAAATAAAAATAAATAAAATACAATATTATTATCATCCATATTTTCAGAAAATCCATGCAACCAGCTCCGAGTACAAATCAACATTTGGATGTGTTCTGGAAGAGTAGAACTTCTATATTTGGTAAGAACACGTCCACCGATACTAAAAGAAGACTCGGATGCTACAATCGTGATAGGAATGCTAAGCATATCACGTGCCATTATGAAGAGTATCGGAAATTTCTTCTCATTAAACTTCCAATAAAGAAGTACATCAAAATCTTCAGAGTGTTCTTCATCCAGCTCCATTAATATATTCTTTTCTTCTATAAATTTGTTTTTAATTTTTAGAATTTTTCATCATAAGTTTTTTTTGTTGAAAAAGCTTTTTTTTTTTAAATTGGTTTTTTATTTTAATTTTCACATATTTTTTTACTTTTTTAAAAAAATATTTAACAAATTTTTTTATTTATTTTATATTTCAAAAATCAGTTTTTTTAATTTTATTTGGGGCCTTATAGCCCTCTTTTTAATTTTGGGGCCTTATAACTTTGGGGCCTAAGTATTTGAGAGCTTACTATTTTTGAATATTTTTAGGTCCTCTTATTATGAGGGCTAGGGCCCAAATCTTTAAGCCCCTTAAATTGACAACTCTACACATAATATGCAGAAATATAAATATAAAAGAAGACTCATGTGAAAAATTGGACTATTGATAAAGACCCATGAAAAAATTGGACTATTGATAAATATAAATATGTTTCCTCTAAGTTGTTGTTGATTTCTACAACACGAAGATTGAGATGAAAATGGAAGTTATTTTAGGAAAAATAGATATTAAAGAGAAATGGAGAGAGAAGAGAATCTTTGTTCTATGATGGAGAAAATTCAACGGCGGCGCAGTGGAGTTGACGGCGGCAGCAACGATGGCGGTGAAGCTTTGCTCAAGAGAGATGAATGGTGGCAGCAACATTCCAGGGTTACTATGAAAACTGTGGAGATGAATATTTTTGAAATAAAACAAGGGCCCTTCAATGGGGCAAAAAAAAAAGATTATGTAAAGGGCCTAAATTTTGGAGCCTAAAATAAATATTAATAATAGAGGACTTAATATATTAGGGCTTAATATTTGGGGCTTTTTAATATATGACTTATTTGACAGCTCTAGGTTATGGCCACAATCTTCTTCACTAATGCAGCAGCAAAACCTTAATTTGTTCCCATCTTTTCAACTATTTCATCATTATTTATATTTTTATAGCATAAAATATTTTCAACCATTTTATATGATAAAATTAAATTGTCTAAGTCAATATATCACAAGTTTTAATAAATAATCATCCACTTACAAAAATTTATATCACTGTGAAAAAAATTCAGATTTGCCAACTGATAAATCCCTCGCAACACAAAAGAGTTACTACTGTGTCAATATATATGATGGGCATAAACCCTTCACAAAAATGTTTGTTGAGAACTTTTATAGGGTACAAGGAAGGCGTTAAGATGTGAAAATTTAATGTGTTTAGTGGATTATATCTATAGCTGTTAAAATGGTCCTATTCATTGGCCAATTCATAAATCCATTAATTTAATGCAGGTCGGGCTGCAAAATATTTTAAAAAATAAATATGATTTTGTCTTTTTGGACCGGTCCATCGGACCTATATTTTTTATAGGTTGAGCCAGACCGGACCAAACAAACTTCAAGCTGACCCATTAAAAATAGATTTTGGTAAATTTTAGGAAAAAATAGATTGAGATAAGATATGATTGTATAAGTGTGTTTTCAAATGATAAAAAAAAAGTTAAAGAGGATGAAAATATATTTTAGAGAGAAAATTTGATAAATATTAGTGATAATATTAAGTTATTCTGTAATTTTACATGAATATTTTTGTGTTATTATATATATATATATATATATATATGGATGTTGATTTGATGAATATTTTAAACATCACTTAACTAAGTTTATGATGACTCTCTACTTATGTTATGTAGATTTTATCCATTACATCCTTTTTATAAAATTAAAACTATAATATTAAAATACCGGTCGCACTGACCCATCGAACTTTACGGGTCTTTAAAAAAATGGGTCAGACTCATTTCTTATAATCCATTAAACAATCGAGTCGGATCGAACTAGCCCTTTTAAATACTTTAGTCTATTGGTCCGAAGCGGGTTGGGTCTTACCAGCCCATTTGACAGTTCTAATTATATCCCTAGTAACGTTGTCAAGTGATAAACTTTACCCCTTGCATAGCATACATTTTTAATAAACAAATATTTATTATAATTTAATTATTATAAATATTAATTCAAATATTTATTTGAATAATATAATAATATAAATTTTAAGAAATTAATAATTTGGAAAAATAAAATTCAAACATAATTAGTAATAATTCAAAAATTAATATTTGAAAATGCAAATTCAAATAAAAATAAAAAATAAAAAAATTCAGTAATTATCCGAATATCACTCATTCATGTTATCTTCGTCTCTAATCTTCTTCTTCTTCATCCTTACTTACTACTATTTATCCTCTAATCTACTTAATTTAAATCTAAGGTTGCCATGATCACAACCTTAAACACCTTACATAACATTTTTTTAGAATTTATAATATTATTAAACAATCTTTCATTAAAAACTATAAGATCAATTAAATAAGATATTCTATATAAAAAATTATCTTATTAAATGGTTAATATTTATAATTAATTTAATTATTAAAATAAAAAATTAGTATTATGTTCTTATTTATTTTTAATAACAAATCAAATTATTATTTTATCAATTTTATAACTGGTTTAAATTTTGCTTACATAATAAAATTAAGATGTATTCAAATTAGAAATATGGATAGATATTTAATGATAAATATATATTAATTATAATGATTTCAAAATTAAAGTTAGGGGTAAAATTATTATATATAACTTTTAGGCTAAATTACATTTTTGTCCTCTATTTTAATATTTTCACGATTTTAGTCTCTTATTTTATTTTCAAACACTTTTGATCTCCATTTTCATTTTGCCGACAAAAAACGACTATGTTTCACATTTTAAAATAAATGTTTTTCCTTCTAATTGTATAACACACAATTGATATTTTATTATATGCCACGTGTTTTAAAAAGTGACATATAAGCTTTTTTTTTTGTAGTCAAAGTAAGGATGTGAGACCAAAAGTGTTTAAAAATAAAATAGGATGACGAAAATCGTGAAGACACTAAAATAGAGGGACAAAACTGTAATTTAGCCTAACTTCTATAATGAAATATTGAAAATAAAACCGTACAACATCGAATATTTTATAATGTAAACTACTTTTTATGATATTCATAATGACACTTTTTTAACTTTTTCAATTTCTTCAATTAATGGAAAACATTATTCAATATAAATAGGTAATATCTACCTCCCTATATAATATAATATATTTGTCTCTAATAAAATATTCAGTGGCTTCTATTTATTTATAATAATAATCACATAGACCAATTAAATAACATATTTTATATAAAAAAAAATCATCTTATTAGTTGATTATTATTTATAATTAATTAAATATTAAAATTATAAAAAAAACAATGAGTATTATGAGATTATTTATTGTTAATAACAAATTTTTATTTTTAATACAAATCAACTTATTAGTTGATCAATTTTATAACTGAATTAAATTTTATTTACAAATTAATAAAATTAAGAAGATGTATTTAAATTAGAAATATGGATAGATATTTAACAATAAACATATATAGATTATAATGATGATAAAATTAAAATTATGTGTAAAAATATTGTGTATAACTTTTAATATAAATTATATTGAAAATAAAATGACACTCCATTAAATGTTTTTATTGCGTAAAATATATTTTTGATGATAATCATAATGACCATTTATGAACCTTTTCAATTTCTTCCAATAATGAAAACTTTAAATTAATATAAATATGTAATATCTGCCTCTCTAACTCTCTAACTCATATAGAAATGAGATCTATTTTTTTTATTGATATTTTTATTACTTTTTCTTAGTTCTCACTTATGTTTTAATTGTTTTTTTTTTTTAATTTTTTTGTATTGTTACTTTTATTATTTTTTCTTAGCTATCACTTATATTTTAACTATTTTTTATTTATGTTACAGACTAATGACTCTGATATATGTTCAGGTTAATGACTCAAATTTAATTTATCGTATCAATTATTTAAATATTTTATCTATCGTATTTTATAATAATTTATTTGGAGCATTAATAAAATATTTTGTTGTCTATTTTATAATATTTTTAATTATTTATTTGAATATAAATATTTTTGTTATGTGAATGAAAAGAAGAGGATAAAAAAGACTCTTAATATTTTTACTTTTGCATCTTTATTATTTGAATATTGTGAGAAACATTGTAATTCATGTGAGTATATTTTTAACATGAATGTTTGAGATAAATGTGTATTTCATTTAACTTTATTTATTAAATTATTGAGATCTTCAATCAACAAAAGTGACATGTTAGAAGAATTTTAGAAATACAAAAAATGTCTCAAATCTCGTCTAAATGGCAGGGGCGAAATGACTATTAACCCTTTAATTAATTTGAGTTTAGTTTATTTTCACAACTCAAAACACTTATTTTTATTTGCCTTAGATTAACATTGTAGCAATAAATAATGATAGCTTAATTGTTGGTCTATGTGGGTTTGAATCTCTTTATATTACTTTTATATTTTTCGTGCACAAAAATACCCCATCAAGTTTTTAACGCCGTTGTTGGGGACCAATTACATCAAATATCGTAACCCCGTTGTTACACTATTTAGACTAATGCACACCTCTAGACGTATTACCCAATTTTTTTCTACAATTACCACTATTTTGAGGGACCATAGTATTCTGACAAATTAAACTTCGAAATATTAGTAGAGAACTTTATTAACACACCAACCCTCTCTAAATCTATAATGCAGAGGTTTGTGACACCACAAACCATCCAGAATAAGAAATTTAGAAACCAAATTCTTCACGTTAACGAAACCCTTATGCAACTTAATATTGTAGTTGAGTATCTAGTAACTAGCAACAAGAAGTTGGAAACAAACCTGGCACTTCTTGCACAAGCACCTTTAGGACTCTCCACTGAAAGGCACAGAGATGTTAAAACAAATAGTTCTGAAAAAACAATAGAAATGCCTAAGGAAAGAAATACTGTGATTAAGGAGGACTGTAGTAAAGAAAAGATTACAAATATTTCTCCACCAAATTCCTTAGAAACCAAGATAGATTCACAACCTGAAAGGTATAAGGCCCCACATAGAATGAAAAATTAGCAAACCATAAGGCTCGAAATTTTAAAAAACGCTAACCTTTGTAGTAAAAAGTAATGGGTGTGACACCAAACGAGAGAATCCAATACCTAAGATAGAGCCAAAACTACCCCCGCCATACCTAAGATATGAACCACTCTACAGTGAAAAGAAAAGAAATTTTGAAGGATATAAGAGATGGCTCAATAAATGACCGCATAAGCGAAACATGTTATCATATCTTTAGTCAAGCTACCGACGTTAAATAAAGTGTAGCATAGGAGGCAACCCATGATTCTTCCTTCTAATCATTTTACTATTTTTTTTTTTAAAAGGATGAATTATTTCTTCTAATATAACTAACTTGTGTGATTTCTTACGTTTTAGGTCTCATTGTTCTACATAGCTTATTCTAACTATATTTCCAAAATACAGAACTCTGATGACATGGTGATCCAGTTCAGAGATGACAACCAGAGGAACCACTATGCAATCCTATCTGAGAGACATATGCTTCCCACCAGATACCCTGACCCCACTTGCATGGAAGTTATAGGGATTTTGTCTAGCATTAGGTACATGTTTGGCCAACTAGATTGGGAGCAGTATATGAAAGCCAAAAATATCACTTACCAAAATCTCACCCTCGAGTTCCTTAGCTCACTCATTTACCAACCAACTCAAGGTTGTGGATTCCATCGAGGTCAAATTTCTTTTAGGCTATTTGGGTAAGAGTATAAATTAAACAACTGAGAGAACTTTATTCCTCATCCCCGTTCCCGCGGGAGAAAATTCCTCATATTTGGGGCCCCAAATGGGGAATCCTCGCAGGTGCAAGTTGACATCCCTGACCATGGAATTAAATGCAATTCTTCTTAAGTTTTAATATTAATGGATTCTTTGTTCTTAATGCTTATTTTGGATTAGCTGCCTAAAATATGTTTTCATGGTATGACGTGATATTCGAAAGGTACTAGTCCTTACTAGATCCAAGTCTTTCATCTATTGGATATGCTAAAGTATATTCATAAATTTAGGTTCAATATTATTATTAACTATTCTAAAGTTTAATGCTTATTTTGGATTAGCTACCTAAAACATGTTTAATGGTATGACTTGATATTCGAAAGGTATTAGTCCTTACTAGATCCAAGTCTTTCACCTATTGGATATGCTAAAGTTTATGCATAAATTTAGGTTCAATATTATTATTAACTATTAAAATTTTACGTTGATGTATTGGTTAATAGAATGAGAGATTGTTTATTAGGTAGTATGATTGATCTCACATATCTAACTCAGATATGAGTTGCAATGAGAGTTTCAGATGGTAATATTAATAACTGATTAGAATTACATACTATTGGTCAAAGATGCTACATGAGAATAGGTCAATGAAATATAACCCTAACAAATTTTCTCACTATTAACTCCACAAGTTCAATCTATTTTATATTATTTTAGAGTCAAATATTCACAAACAATCAAGCATCTAATAAATCAATCTTAGAGTAATAAAAACTGTTGAGCGACCTTTAAAACACAACCTATCCTTGTGAAGATGATAAAATTACACTTACTTTAGTTTCACGACAACTTAGCAGGTGGTGTGTAGGGATGCCAAATAAATTTTGTCTAAAAAGGCTCAATGTGATCCCTCTTTATATAATTATAGGCATTATAAAATATAGATCACCATTTGCAGATCTTGTAACACCCCAATTCTACCCAAAGTTTTATATGCAAAAATCAGAGTAATTTTAAAATTTCATAAATTAAATACTGAGGCGTTACACCATCAAAAACAACTCACTTTAAAACAGTTTACTTTAAAGTATAAATTTCGGATACATAGCATCGCAGGAAAACATAAATTGATTCATAGAAATCAAAACATCTCCTCTATTAAACTTCCTCATCAAAATCATGTTTTTATAAATTATGGTTCTTATTCACAAAAGGAATAATAATAAAACAACAACAACAAGACGACATAAATGTTTCCCCCCCGAGTGCTACATATCAGAGCGACACCGACTCGACTAACAGCAGCTATAGACTACGTCTTCATAACCTGCACGTTACCAATATATAGGTAACGGCGAAACAAGTAAAGGGTGAGATACTCCAAAATATATAATTAAGGCATGATAATATATATATATATATATATATATATATATATATATATATATATATATATATATATATATATATATATATATATCGGAATTATAAAGAGGTATAGATTAATAAGTGTAATTCCAACACATCATCAAAACTCACTTACTTTACTAGTCATCCTATTGTGTATAATCTACACTATATCACCATAACCTCATCGGCATAAAACGTCACAACAACACATAACCCTCCGTCACCACGAAATCGTCACGAGCTAATACATCACTAATTACCACGGTAGTCTTAAATAACAACATCAACCAACAACATTTAATAATGCTAGTAATATAAGCAACATAACAAATCATCACAAATTGGCTAAAGCCCATCTTCGTTTTTGGCATAAAGTCCATCTTCGCTTTTGGCATAAAGCCCATCATCACAACATCATCACAAACATCCTCACATCATATATCATCGCGATTCAATATCATCCATCAATCAACAAAAACCCAACGCCAAATAACTCAAACATAAACATAACCGACTCCATGAGACACAACTATGTTATGCATGTGGTACCCATCGCTTTGCCCGTAATTAGGGACACTTGACATAAAGCCGATCTTTGCTCGGCATAAAAGCCATCATCGCTTGGCATAAAAGCCTCTTCGCTTGGCATAAAAGCCCTCTTCGCTTATGCAATGTATGTGACTCGACAATAAAACAACACAACACAAAAACATCATCATCACTCATCCAAATTGGCATAAAGCCCACATCGCCATAATTTATCCAAAACAAGATAAATATATCATCGCATCCTAATTGCATTATGCAAACATCATCAATAAATTCATCAAAAGTCATGCATTCACAAATCGAAAGCATTCATTAACAACATCAATTTAATCATCACATTGCATATCAACAGTATTCATTAAGAAATACACCGTCGTAAAACTTACGTTTATTAACGCCGCATCGTTATCAATTAATTCACTAAATTCCGGAAACGGAAAAATAGACAAAACGTCAATAATCGTCGCGAAAGTAATTCCTAATAACCGGTATTAATCATAATCGTCGACGTCGAAAACGAATTGTCCAACCGTGCCTTAAATTCACTAAAACAAAATCCGGTTCAATTTACCGTATTTAGCCTATTTCGGGTCGCTCTGTAAAAACTCACAATTTTGAAAAACTAACTTCACCACTACGTTCTACACGTCAAACTTAGCTAGCACGTCAATTTTCGTTGAATTCGGAGCAACTTGCTCCGTCGCCGAATTTAGTGAAATCGAAAAATCGGAACATAATCGGGTTCTAAATTTAATCGGCTATCTTATCCCCTAATTATATTTTATGGTTACCAAATATTACTAGGTGGAATTTAGGATTTAAAAAGAAACATAATGTATTTTTCAAGAAAATTATGCAGGAAGAATTTTCATGACAGCAAACAGCAAATGCAAGTTACAGAAAACGGCAAGCGGGATTACGAATTTCATTGCACACCCTTGATCCAATGGGATGAACGTCCCTTGCCTTAAATGTTAAAGGAGGCGTGAGCCTCAAGATATCATTCGTCCTTTCCATTCCCTTAATACAGTGTTGTTTCATATTTTAATATTTTTTGGTTTTCTGGTTTCTAAAAAAAAAGCTTTTCATTCCATTCCCTTTTTTTTTTATTTTAGTTTCATTTCTATTTTCAAACACTATCACACTAATAATAAAACATCTATAATCTTTATTCCTCATCAAACTTTTCCAAACCATTTCAACAATCAATCAAAACCCTCTAACCCAACTATAAATTTTACCCCCAAATACAAAATATAATCATCAAAACCCTAACTATATGGATAAAGAAATCAAACCCCTTACCATAGAAGTTTTGATGATTCAAGATGCTCCACAAAACCCCAAATCCATGCTTGCTCTTGCTCCTCTTCTTCTCCAAACCCTCTCTTTCTCTCTCAAGTTTCTATTCTTGGTGTGTTTGGAAAAATGGGGAGAAAAACAAAGGAAATGGTTTTATAATGTTATTTCTTACTAGCTTCCTATCTTGCACTTGTTTGGCTTTGGTATGTTGAATGGAAGGAAAATAAGGAAAGTGTTTGGATGGAGAGAAGATGAGGAAAGTGGTTTTTATGATAACCTTACTAGTAAACTAAGGTGTAAACCCAACTTTTCCCAAATAATCCTCACACTCCTAATTTATTCTTATAAATTAACACACAAAATATCTACCCATATTTTAATTCAATCAATTAAAATGATTCCGGGGAATTAAATATCGAATCCGAATAATATTTTACCGAACCGAACGGAATAAAACCCGGACCGAACACAACGTCGCCAGATAAATTAATAGATATATTAATTAATATGAATATTCTCGTCGCAAGATAAATATCGATCGGTAATTCAAAAATACTAATATATTTTAATATTAATTAAAAACGGGCGTTACAAATCTTGTCCAAATGAGTTTATCAGCAAAATATAAGTGAGCAAATATCCTTCCAAAATATAATAACCAATTTTCTATTGTCTATGATACATATTCACACAAAAAATTTAATGCAAGTTTCTAATTTATTAAGAAGATTAAGTGATCTTTTCTAAGAGAGAAGCATTTCTTATAAAATTGATTCACTAATGCAATTAAACCCTAGCCATCATAAAATGAACATGGTCCTTCTTCCAAGTAAAGTAGCTTGATCAATACTCTACTAATTGAATTAACATTTTATGATATTAGCATAAATAATAAAAACATATTAGCACAAAAATGACCTGTTGTAGCCGGTCATTTAGCATCTTCCACAATCCACCCTAGAACCCACTAAAACCCTTGCCTGAGCTTAACCCCAACAAAAACCTCATCAATCTGCAATGACAAAACCATATGCTGCTGTTTTACTGTCGGCCGTAGCTGCCGCATCAGGTTTATCTCACAATCACGCTTTTTCCGACGCCGCTTCATCTCCTTCTCCTTCCGATGATCCTCAATCCCCTCCGCCGCCTCCCAAATTTCGAAACAACAATCCAAGGACCACGTCTTCTGGGTTTGATCCAGAACCTCTCGAGGAAGGAGCCAGAATTGTCAACAATGTCGCCACTAAACCTCACGGCAAAAATGTTTCATCTTTGACCCATCCTCATTTTCTCATTCATGCCCTTTTGCTTCATTTTGTTTATGGTTTAATTTTTGTTGTTTTCTCTTTTTAGGTTTTTGAGAATATTAAAAAGAGAGAGGATGCAAAGCAAACTGAGTTTGCTGCAAAGACTGTTGAGTCTAATCATTTGAAAGCGCAGCATGAGGCTGTAAGTTTATTCTAGTCAAACCATTTGTTATCAATTATTAATTTTATTGGGTAATTAGTTTTAGTATATGTTAGGTTTTGCGGTTAAGAATCAACACGAGAATAAAGTGTAGCAGAGAGATGAGGATGTTGTGTTGTATGTGTGTACGACTAGACATAATAGGATTAGAAATGAAAATATTAGAGAGGGTGTTGGGGTAGCACCTATAGTAGGGAAGATGGTGGAAAATAGACTTACATGGTTTGGACATGTAGAGAGAAGACCGGTAGAATCCGTGGTAAGAAGAATAGATCAGATGGAGAGAAGTTAAACTATTAGAGGGAGAGGAAGACCTAGAAATACCATAAGAGAAGTTATTAAGAAATATCTCGAGATTAACGAGGTGGATAGAAGCATGGTCCTGGATTGAACATTATGGCGCAAGTCGTTCCATGTAGCCGACCCCACTTATTGGGATAAGGCTTGGTGGTTGTTATTGTTGTTGTTCTTAGGTTTTGCGTTGACTAAATTTGATTTTGATTGAATTGGTGTGTTTGGTTCTCTGGTTAGTAAAATTGATTTTGAATAAATTGATTTGGTCAAATTGATTATGCAGGAAAGGCAAAGGATTACATATGATGAAAAGAAAAAGCTTGCCCAGCTTCAAGATCAAATAAAATCCCAGCTGGCTAAGTATAAGGATGAGTTGGCAAGGACGAGGATGCAGGTAGTGAATCTTTTGAAAGTTAGAATTTTTATTTGCCGTTTAAAGAATCTTTCTCATTCTTGCATTATTATTGTAAGGCAGAAAATGAACAAAAGAGAGCAAGGAACCAAGAGCTAGTGAAAATGCAAGAAGAATCTTCGATCAGACTTGAGCAAGCGCGGCGTTCAATAGAAGAACAGATTCAGGCACATCGGAGGCAGACTGAAAGAGAGATGGCTGAGATTGAACGTGAAACAATCCGAGTAAGGGCTATGGCAGAAGCAGAAGCGAGAGCGCATGAATCAAAGTTAGCGGAAGATGTTAATAGGAGAATGCTAATTGATCGTGCTAATAAGGAGCGCGAAAAATGGGTTGCTGCCATAAATGCTACATTTGACCATATTGGAGGTACATTTCTATTAGATGCATATTATTCAATGTGCAAAACTGGACGCCAATCCCTGTGTTTGAAAACCCGATCTATCTTTTGTAGGGGGTGTTAGAGCCATTCTAACAGATCAAAATAAGTTGGTTGTAGCAGTTGGTGGAGTGACTGCTCTGGCAGCTGGAATCTACACTACAAGGTATAAATTGTTCACAGTTTTGAATGAGCTATTTAAAATAAGGAATTCAACTTCAAATCCCCACTTTTCTATCTGTTCCGTACGAATAGAAGAATTTGATTTTGTTGTCATTTGCATGGTATGCATAGTTTATATTCACATTGGACTTCATGTAGGGAAGGTGCACGAGTTATTTGGGGATATGTTGATAGAATATTGGGACAGCCATCATTGATCCGAGAGTCCTCCAGAGGGAAATACCCCTGGTCCGGCATGTTGTCTCGTACCATGAGCTCCATGTCCCGACGTACCGATCCAGAATCAGCTTCAAAAGTTGGAAATAGTTTTGGTGATGTAATTTTGCATCCTTCTCTTAATAAAAGAATTGAGCAGCTGGCATCTGCAACTGCGCATACAAAAGCACATAATGCACCATTCAGAAATATGCTTTTTTATGGTCCTCCAGGAACAGGAAAGACAATGGCTGCCAGAGAGTTGGCTCGTAAATCTGTATGACTCCATATTTATCTACTGACCTTGTTCCAGTTTTCACGTTTTTCATACTATCTGCCTTCGTTTTTCCTACTTTGTGGGGAAGTTTTGAAGTTTATACTATGCTATGGAGTTGTCAGCATTTGTTAATTTGTCTGATTTTTGTTTCAACTCAATGCAGGGATTAGATTATGCATTGATGACTGGGGGAGATGTTGCTCCGCTCGGGTCGCAGGCTGTCACAAAGATACACCAGTTGTTTGATTGGTCCAAGAAGTCTAAAAGGGGTTTATTGCTTTTCATTGACGAAGCTGATGCATTTCTGTGCGAGTAAGCAGCACTTTCATGATTTTTCATTTTTTCTTCTTGTTTATCTTCGATAACATAATGTTCCAAAAAAGAAGTTGCATGCTAACAATGTGCAGCGCGATATGAAAACCATCATTCTGCACGAATATTGTCCAAGAGAATTGATAGAATTGAATAAATTTTACAGGCGGAACAAGACTTACATGAGTGAAGCACAAAGAAGTGCACTCAACGCCCTCCTCTTTCGTACTGGTGACCAGTCAAAAGACATAGTCCTTGCGCTTGCCACAAACCGTCCCGGTGATCTTGATTCAGCCGTGTCAGACCGTATAGACGAGGTCCTGGAATTTCCCTTACCCGGAGAAGACGAGCGCTATAAACTTCTTAAGCTCTATCTGGACAAGTACATTGCCCAAGCTGGAGCAAGAAAACCTGGTTTAGTTCAAAAATTGTTGAAAAAAACTCCACCAAAGATCGAGATCAAGGGATTGACTGATGATATCATTAAGGAAGCCGCAGCTAAAACTGACGGATTTTCAGGAAGAGAAATAGCAAAACTGATGGCTAGTGTCCAAGCTGCTGTATACGGAAGCAAGAGCTGTGTTCTTGACGAAAGCTTGTTCCGTGAAGTGATAGATTATAAAGTGAGTGAGCATCAACAGAGAAGAAAATTGGCAGGTGCTGATAAGGCTAGTGCATGAGGGTTTTTATCTCAGATTATTTCAGCAATCTTTATAATAGGGAATTTGTCAAAGCTTATTCATTGATTGTCACTTATTGAAGGAAGATTTTGGATTAAGCATAGTGAAATTTTATTTAGTATTTTTGACTTATAATCAGGATTCAATATTTATGACTATTTGCAACAGCTGACTGATTATTTGTGATTGAGGAGAGGTGTAAGTTATTTACATCGTGCTTTGCAACAGCTGACTGATTATTTGTGATTGAGGAGAGGTGTAAGTTATTTACATAGGGCTTAAATAATACTATATTACTTTCTGTGTTTCATTAGTTTTATTGTTAGGATGTTGGGTGTGCAAGATCTCATCTTCATCACCTCTGATCCTATCATTCTTAGTGATGTTGGGTGTGCAAAATCTCATCTTCATCACCTCTGATCCTATATCATAAACTTCGCTTATATCAAATTTTAAAGGTCTTAGACAATTCCATTTGCTTTTTGGTGCAAGTGTAAATAATCTACTCTTTTACAACATGCTTCTAACTATTCATGTCTTTTTTGCACAAATTAAATTATAACTGTTTTTCAATACCTATTGTTGTTTCACGGTTTTGAAAAATTCGTCACCAAAGAAATTACCGGGTTGAGTCGCGGACTAGGTCGCTCTCTTTAAGATGTTTCGCGGCACTGCCCATATTTATGCAAAGCAGTTGAACTATGGCACCGCCTGTTTATTGTGGAAAATGGTAAACAATCGTTGATCCTCCCAAAGTCCTAAAACTAAAGGTCACTCGCAAGTCGACCAATTGATTTTAAGACATGTGCTAAGATTTTTAAAATTGTACTGATTCTGTCGAAATCCTTGTCTAAGAAACAGTTTCCTAAGATTAAGGGAATAAGTACAACGACTTTCCACACA
This sequence comes from Vicia sativa, assembly GCA_021764765.1. Classification (NCBI taxonomy): domain Eukaryota; kingdom Viridiplantae; phylum Streptophyta; class Magnoliopsida; order Fabales; family Fabaceae; genus Vicia; species Vicia sativa. The sequence goes on along the minus strand of CM038793.1, from coordinate 184,659,914 downwards.
ATGGTTCAGGGTCGACCGATAGGTAACTTGTGACCGACGAAGACAAAAACCTAAATAACTTGACAAATCTGAGTATTCACTATGATTTTGACCTACTATGGTGACTCGTGACCGACAGAAGGTTGTGAATTCAGGTCTGTTCTAAACGAAATAAGGGTCAATCGACTCTTTTGTTAACTCGAAACTTGTAACAAAAAGAGCATCAACATACACGAAGACACAAAGTGATTGCTGAAAAGTAAATAGAATGCAAGTAAAAGTTACAAAGAAAACTACTGAAATGTAAAGGTTTTGCATTGAAATAAAGGTGGTGATTCACGTACATCAAACACTTTCGCAACTCTTTCTTCCTGACGCTCGGAATTGGGCAGAGTTTTGGCAAGTATTTTGAGTATACAAGTGAACACCCGAAATCTACATTGAGATGACTTATTTATAGTATTTACAAAATAACTGCCTAAAATCAATCTACGGATGATATTTAAAACTTGAAGAAACCGCTTCACAGGATTTCACCACCTATTTGACGCTTAAACGACACACGAAGCTTTTGATAACTGCCCACGACTTTGAATTTTGAATCATCCCGCTTTTGGCTTCTAAGACTAAACTGCTCCCAGTTTCGCCGCTTTCTTTTACTAAGAGCAAAATAATGAAATCTCTCCAAGTCCAGAATTCTCTATAATCGACTAGGCTCAGCTTCGGCTACTTCCTTCGCTATTCAACATTTGGTCGAATCGACCAAATTCTACGCTTTATCCATCTGGTCGACGTACCTCTTCTTCGACATCCTTGTCTTAACATTTTCTTGGTCATGAATTTCGATCTTCTAAAGAACCTTTATCTGTAATAAGGACAACCCTTAGTTTACAAGGACATCTACATTTAATATGTACCTTTAAATACCTTAAGAAATTTCAGGGTAACACCGCCTCCAGGATAAAACAGCTCAATTCTATACTGTACGATTACTATTTGCACGATAGATAATCGGTCTAGAAATACACCATCTGATGGTACAAGACCATCCAAATATGGTATCAATATCATTCGTAGGATCTAGTACAAAGACCAGTCGTAATAGTTTCTCAATCGAAGAGAAACTCAAATAATTCTCCAAAAAGAATATAATAATGGTCATTTGACCACTCATAATAATTTCTCCAAAAAAGAAAAATCCAAATAATTCTCCAAAGAGAATCCTAAAATTAATACTTGAAAATTTCTAAACTCAAATGAAGAGAAACTAACATAATTCTCTAAAGAGAATTCAAGAAAATACTCGGAAAATTCAACAAGTAGGAAGAAAGTGGGAGAAGTTGGTGTTTCGACAATTCGAGAGACGAGAGTTATGAGAGTGAGGAAGGAAAAACTAATAGAATAGTTTTTGGTGTAATTTGGAATGAAATATGTGCACTCCTTATATAGTGAAGTAAACTAGTTAAAATTTCTCATATAAGCAATGTGGGACTAAGGGATTTTTTCAACCACAAAAATCATTTTAACAATGTGGGACTTAAAATAATTTTAAATTCAATATATTGGAACATGGACATGTTCCAACAATCCCCCACTTGAATTTAAAGAAGTGATTTTAGAAGTAACATCAAACGTTTCTAAGATTATGCATAAACAAAGGTGTCTACGACTTGAACCTTTGCGTAACAAGTCGGAGTCTGATTCAACAAGAGTGACACAAATGTCTTGAACTCTATCTCAGACTTCAAACCCACACACAACCTTTTCTTAAGGTGTATTCTAATAGCCCGTGCTTTAATGGCCTTGCACGTGTATCCCAGTTTAGTGAAGGCTCTAGGAATTCTACCTCGAAGTTCCATAGGAATCGGCCTAAGTTCCACAATCACATAGGTGAGTCTATCAAGAGTACTCTTGTAGCCTAGGTACTCCCTCATACAGAGTATAGATATCATTAAGAGTTTCTATCATCTCATTCTCTTATCACTTCAGGATTCATGCTTCTCGTATTCACATTAGCATGTTCACCTCATATTACTCATAACTTGTTATTACCCATTGAACCTATTTCTTGGGATTTCCAGTCATTTAGGTCGGGTTACCATCATGAGCAACTCATATACCTATAGGCATTAGCCCCATCTTATATGACGTATTATAGACTTTCTCTTTAGCTAATCCTTTCGTCAAAGGATCTGCTAAATTTTCATCAATGTGTACATGATCCACTCTTACATCCCCTTTAGAGATACAGTCTCTAACGATGTTGTGCTTTCTTCTAATTTGACGTCTTTTACCGTTATAATAACAGTTCTCAATTTTTGCAATAGCCACGGTACTATCGCAGTGGATCAACACAGCTAACATAGATTTTTCCCATAAGGGAATCTCAATTAGCAAGCATCTTGACCAACTTACTTCTTCACTAGCATTCGCTAATGTTATCATCTCATACTCCATCGTGGACTGATATTCATTATATCCTTCAAGTACACCATGAAATCTCTGATAATGTAAACTGATATTCATGGTCCTTTTTAAGTTACTGCATGACTCACTCAATAGCTTGTCAATGTTCATTACTCGGTTTACTAGTAAACCTGCACAAAAATCCCATGACATGCAATGTGGGGTCTAGTATAATCAATGGAATACCTAAGACTTCCAATTATGCTCGCATATTCTGTTTGTTTAACACTTTCACTAGTGTTCTTAAACAACTTCACACTTGGATCGTATAGTGTGCTCACAGGTTTACTTTCGAAGTAATTATATTTCTTTAAGATCTTTTCCACATAGTGTGATTGATCCAAATAAATTTCTTACTCGGATCTCGTGATCTTGATACCAAGAATCACACTCGCTTCTCTGAGGTCTTTCATATCAAAGTTATTGCACAACAATGATTCCACATCATTAACAACTTGAATATTCGATCCAAATATGAGTATATTGTCTACATATAGACATATGATAGTGCAAACACGGTTCTCAAATTTGTAATAAACGCATTTGTCACTTTCATTCACTTTGTACTCATTCTATATCATTAAGTTATCAAACTTTTCATGCCATTGCTTTGGAGCTTGTTTTATAGCCCATACAAAGACTTATCTAACTTACAGACCATGTTTTCTTGTCTATGGATCAAAAACCCTTCTAGTTGTTCATATAGATTTTTTCTTCTAAGTCACCATTTAAAAAAGTTGTCTTAACATCCATTTGGTGTACTATTAGGTTATAAATAACAGCTATTGAAATAAGTACCCTAATGGATGTAATTCTAGTGACATAAGAAAAAGTGTCAAAGAAATCTATATTTTCTCTTTGTCTAAAATCCTTGGCAACAAGACGAGCCTTGTATTTATCAATACTTCCATCAGGTTTAAGTTTCTTTTTCAAAACCCATTTAGAACCGATTGGTTTGCAACCAGGAGGCAAGTCTACTAAGTGTCAGGTCTTGTTAGATTCTAGAGATTCTATCTCATCACTGATAGCTTCTTGCCATAAATTAGCATCTAGAGATGACAAGGCTTCTTGAAGATTCATAGAATCTTCTTCTACATTATAAGCCACATAATCAGACCCATAGTCTTTAGCAACTCTTACCCTTTTACTTCGTCAAAGTTTAGTTTCAACTTCGTTGTTGCTTTAAGTGTTTCTTATCACAAGAATGTGATTCGATTCAGCGCCCCAACTATTTCTCGATTTGAAAGAAATTTATCTTCATAGAATTCAACATAATTTGATTCTATGATCACTTTAGCATTTAGGTATTAAACCTATATGCCTCATTGTTTGCTGCATACCTAATGAATACATATTCATAGGCTCTACTAGCGAGTTTAAATCGTTTCGGATCCAAAATTCTGACATAAGCCAGACAACCCCAAGTTCTCAAATAAGACAAATTTGGTTGTCTTTTCTTTAATATATCATAAGGAGAGATCATACTTTTTGACTTGGGAACTCTATGCAGGATATAACAAACAATCGATAAAATTTCACCCACCAATGAGGTGCAACACTAGAATTCAATATAATTGCAACAAGTTCAATAAGAGTTCAATTCTCTCTTGCTGCTTTACCATTCATTTCAGGATAGTATGGTGCAGTTGTTTCATGTAAAATTATATGTATAAAATTCATTAAATAAACTAGAATCATACAATTTCTCTATCACTACAAATTCTTACTAAATCATTTTCAAATTCTTTAAAAAGTTCTTAAACATATCAATTTCACTCACAAGCATATCATTCTTCGCAATAGTGTACAAACCTACCATAATATACTGACTAAACCCTGCCTTAAAAGAAAACTAGAAACACAATTCTTCCTAATGTCATGAACATGCATGACGTCCTTCGAGATTAAAGTCTTTCTAGAGGTGAAACTCAACTCCATGTCTCCAATTCAAGCAACATTAGTGGTGTGGACATCTCCCAACAACACTTTCTTATCTTTAGTATTCGTGTATGTTTTAAACATAGCACGATCATAACAGACACGACAAAAGATACTAGTGTCTATCCACCAACCAGCAGATCCATCAACCATATTGATTTCAATGACCATAGCAATAAATTGCCCATTATTAAGGTTGACCTGTGCATTAAGGGTAGCATCAAGTTCAACCTTACTTCTACATTTCTTAGTCATATATGACTTGATTTTTCATAGTTAAAACAAAGAAAAACCAATGTCATTACTGTTAGGTGGTGGTTGTTGCCTAGTTGGAGCAATTGGTTCCATATAAGAGTTCTCATTCTTAATTCGGTTCACAATATTGTAGTTCTGGTTCTTTAATCATTTGTCAAATGGCTTCAGAACTACGCGAATTTATTTTTGTTATTTGAAACAACCAAGACTTTTTCTTTTTGATATTGTCTCTAAGATTCTTTTTTTAACTCAAGGCGAATAATCAGATTCTCAATAAAAATTCATTTTGTTTAGTAGCGAAGCAAAGTTTTTAAAACATACAAACTATGGGGTAGATTTTTCAATAATAAAAACAATTTGAAATTGTGCATCTAAACACATACCTTTTGCGATGATATTATAAGCAGTCTTTTGAAATTCCTAACATTGAGCCTCCATCGACCTTTCATCTTTGTCATTTGATACTTTAAGTAGCCGTTAACATCATTCTCTTGTTACAGCTTCTTTAATGTCATACTTGTTTTTCAAAGCCTCATAAACATGTTTTGGAGTATCACAATTACTGCAATAGTCATACAGATCATTTGAGTCCATTCAGAATGTTATAATCATTCTCTTTCTATAAGGAGATTTCTTCCCTTAATTGTAAATTCTTCACTTTAATCTAGTTGTAAATTCATATTCATTAAAATTGACAATTTCATCTGAGTTCATAGATTTCTTTATTTTAGTTTGTTCGACTGACCCAAATGGAAAAGTAGGAATGTCATCGATCAAAAGAAAATTTTACCACGTACCCCTACATTTATTCCCATACCCCTACAATTTTGACATCTGGATGAAATTGCCCTTGAATAAATACTAATTACTTTTTTTTTTACTTTTACCATTTTAACTTCTGAAAAAGGAGAGAGAAAGATAATTTTTTTACAAACCGGATAACATGGTAAGTGGGTTATCCGGTGTGTTTTTGAAAATTTTAACACACACCGGAAGTCACGTGTGTGGGTTATCCGGTTTGGGTTTTACACTCCGGAAGTCCCATCCCAGGGTTATCCGGTTTGGGTTTTACACTTCGGAAGTCTCATCCTGGGTTATCCGTTTGCTTCACCCGGATAACCCACGCTTGGTTATCCGGTTGTTCTTTGCGTATTTCGTAAAAAATATGTGATTCTGAATGAGCCCAGAAAATATCCCTCACAACTTCTGAATCGTCTTTTTTCCTGCTCCAGTATACATAATCTGATTCCTCTACCAGCTTAAACAAATGTTGCATATCTGTTCTAGGCCCCCTTATATCTTTCTGTATTTTACTCTTGTGCTTAATATTTGCGTGATCCGAGTGACATTTTCCGGATTTAGCTATGACATGTTATCCGGTTCCTGAAAAAATACGTATCGGATGTATCCATTTTGAGTTATCCGGTTTGTTAAATTTCCGTTTCGTTGGATATTCCGTACGCTTTCAAAAAATAGTGAAAAAAAAAATTCCATATAAAAATAAAAAAAGTAAAAGGATAAAATTGGAATATTAAAAAAATTGTAGGGGTATCGGAATAAGTGTAGGGGTATAGGGTAAAATTTTCCGATCAAAATATCGACAATATTCTGTATGGTTAAAAAAACCTCACTTTTGTTGCCAACATTTGAAATGCACTCCTTCAAACTTGAACGGTTTTTCCGAGACAATTTTGGAAGTACCGATAATTTCTTTAGTGGCCATGGCCGTTTGAAACGTCTTAAAATTGTTGTTTCACAGTTTTGAGAAATTTTCCACTAAAGAAATTCTGGATTGAGTCGCGGACTAGGTCGCTCTCTTTAAGGCGTTTCGCGACACTGCCCAAATTTATGCAAAGCAGTCGAACTACCGTGCCACCTCCAAGATAAACAGCTCAGTTCTATACTATACGATTACTATTTGCATGATAGATAATCGGTCTAAAAATACACCCTCTGATGGTACAGGCCATTCAAATAATTCAAATAATTCTCAAAAAGAATATAATAATGGTCATTTGACCACTCATAATAATTTCTCCAATAAAGAAAAATCCAAATAATTCTTCAAAAAGAATTCAAGAAAATACTCGAAAAATTCAACGAGTAGGAAGAAATGGGAGAAATTAACATAATTCTCTAAAAGAGAATTCAAGAAAATACTCGAAAAATTCAACGAGTAGGAAGAAAATGGGAGAAGTTGGCGCTTCGACAATTCGAGAGACGAAGAAAATGGAAGAAGTTGGCACTTCAATAATTCGAGAGACACAGAGTTATGAAAACTAATAGAATAGTTTTTGATGTAATTTAGAATGAAACATGTGCACTCCTTATATAGTGAAATAAACTAGTTAAAATTTCTCATATAGTGAAAACTAAGGTTTTTTCAACCACAAAAATCATTTTAACAATGTGGGACTTAAAATAACTTTAAATTCAATATATTGGATTATGGACATAACCTTGATTTAAGGGCACTAAAATTTTCTCTTGAATTATCTTATTATTCCTTGAATCGTTATTCTCTTATTTTGAAAGCAATGACCTTATTGATGATTTAGTCATAATATATTATATTTTCAAGACTAAGCTAGCAAACTTTGAAATACTAATATAGAATCAGCCAAATTACAGGCTCTCCATATACAACATTTTAAGACCCCATCAATAGGATCAGATGGTAACATGAACAATTGTCATATTCTTATTTAGAAAATTGTAACAGACAAGTACATTCGTTACATCATGGGATTTAGTCAGAACATTGTAACCAAAAACACATAAATGATGTTCAGCAGCAATTCTTTAAATACACAACAATGACTTGTAGACAACATGCCCTAATGGTGGTGATCCTGAACATATCGTAGGCCGCAATATTTGCAGACAGCTGGCTTGGCCAAGTCAAGGCATATATATTCAATTGGGTGTCCAAGGGCGGGATCAGTATCTGAAAACAGGCAGCAATATCCAAATTAATTACAATCCTACATAATCAACAAAACCTGAACTGTAAGTCAGAAGAGAGAATAGAAACTGCAAAGTTGTACCTCCTTCACAAGCAACTATCCTGCCTTCGACCTTAATAGGTGGTACTTCATTGATCAGCTCCATTGGAGATTTCTTGCTTGTATCCTATTTCAAACTCAATTTTAATCAAATCAATTGCATTCAAAATCACTTTGGCAAACACCCAAACATTCATTAAGCATGCATTAACTGACAAAAGTATTTCAATTTCTCCTTATAGTATAAATGAGGAGAAAGCTCATATCATTAAAATATACTCAACAATTTCAGAAATACTGCAGGGAAAAAGAGCCCTTAAAGCATCAGCTAACACTGAAGGATAGATCTATTAGACAATAGATATCCTGTGCCAATGGCCAGTTGATAATCCAGTTAGAACTGTCAGGATTCTGTTCTGTACTGCAAGTTCAAATTTAATTCCTCAATATGTTTCTTCAAAGTTTCCACCTCAAAGTGCAGATTTCTGATACTGAAGTAACCCAGAAAACCTCAAGCAGAAAATTGTCAACATATTTTTTTGACATTTTCACACCCCTGGTGTATACACTTATGCTCACCAATGTTGCGTGATTGAGTTGTCCCCGGTATTTGATAACCTTTTCCCTTCAATTTACTATAAGTAAGATATAATTGAATAACTAGAAGATGAACTCCATGAGGCACTATGTGGCTATTCTTCCAAGTAAAACGAACTATATATTTAAATGTATCTATCTGCAAGATTTTCATACTCTTGCAAAGGCGGTTTTACCAGATTCTAAAAATGAATGATCCAGAAAAATAAGCAACAATTAGATTAGAGTTAAAACATCCACATCAAATAAAAGGTGCGGTAAAACACCTCCCAAACAAGCTTAACCTTCCACTTCATTAAATCATAATGCCAACAAGGATCAAACCCATTCTCTTATCAAACCAAATACATTCAATAACAGAAATCATAAGACAATGACCAGTCGATAACCCCGTTCGAACCCGCTATTGATTTGGTCCTATAGAGCATGCTTAAACTTTATCCATCCCTTTGTTTTTTGCAGTATCCATCTGTAAACTGCAGATTTCTTCCAAATAAAGTAGCTTAGAAAACCTCACATGTGAATTTTGCGCCACATTTTTTAATCATATCCTCTCTCCTGGTGCATACACTAATGCTCAACTCATCCAATGTTGAGAGATTGAGCTGTCTCTCGGTGCATAGAAAAGGGACTGATTTCAGAATTAGAAGAAGAATTCTATGAGCCATAACTTTATATTTAGTTCAAGGAAAATGTATATATCTACAACATTTTCATACTATTGCAAAGGCGGTTTTATCATATTCTAAAAATTAATGATCCATATTATAATTTTGCCTAACTCGTCCTTACAAAACCGGCTTGTAAGGTGGGAGATGTCACTATATAAACTCTTTAGAGGCTATATGTCTAAACAACGCGGGACTTGAAATCTTCCCAATACATTCCCTCACGCCCAACATTCTATTGGGCTTGTCATGTGGTTATAAACAGTGGGTGACCCATGGTCCGATCAATAGGCTCAGATACCATATTATAGTTTGACCTAACCAATGTGGAACTTCGAATATTCCCAATAATCCAAAACAATTGGCAACAACCAGTTTATAACTAAAACACATCAATTACAAGGCGCAGTAGAACAGTTTCCTAAACAAGCTTAACTTTCCCCTTTTTTTTCAAAAAGGTCAATCAAATCATGAAATGAACAATGCACCTAATTCCCAACAAATAAAGACAAACTATGACCTAATTTGAATCCAAATCATATTAAATCAAACACTGCTATTTTGTTTAGCTTGTGATACGAAAAGAATGAGGTGATTCGCAAGGGTACCTGCATCCATTTGGCCGTATGGTTGCTGATTTGAGTGGTTACGAGGCTGAAACTTCTGGTGGCGGTGGTGGTTGCCGTCGATGATGAAATTTTTACGAGGTTCTTCAAAATACTCGAAGCCATCTCACAAACCCTAATTTCACTCACAAATCAAGAAACAATTTTGATTAAGATCAATGAATGAATCAAAAGGGAACTTGATTGAAACTCACCCTGAGGATACAAAACGACGTTAGATTGGGAGGTTTTGGTTTGTTCCCACTATTTTTATAATGGGCCGATCCATGCTTTGAGAGTTTGGTCCATTATCTAAATTTCTACTTGTATCTTAATGTTTTCTTGTACACCCATCATTGTCTAGAAATAAGGGTATTCGCGGGCCGGTTTGGTTCAGCTTCGAGAGAATCTGATGTCTAAACCAATCAAAAATATATAAATTATTTTGGATTAGATTTGTATATTTTTGCAACAAAAATCTAATCGAACCAAATCGATATATAACAGGTTGATTTGAGTTAGATTGATTGAATACATTAGACACAAATGCAAAAATATTTTCAAAAAACTTACATCGACTAATTTTCCACAGTAATAAAAATCCATAATTTTTTATTTTTTCCATATAGATTATATAGGTTGTGAATGAGACAAATGATGTTTCATTTTTTTTCTTCTTGAAGTTGAATATCTTATAAAGTTATACAAGTTTCCATGATAATAATGATATAAATAATACGAATTAATTATGGTTGTTTTAGGTAGATGGACTCGCAAGTAGAGTTTTGAAAATCCGTTGCTCGAATCAATTAACATTGAATGTCATTGATTTTGTTTGGGTTTTGTCCAAATAAAAAAAGTATTTGACCCAAACACTATGGTTTGATTTAAATTTCGATATGTCTCAGATTTACCTGAATCAATAAACACCCTTATCTAAAAATAGAGAAGGTCCTTATAAGGATGTGATTTTTTCCAAATAAAATGGATGGGAAATAAAATAAAATGGGTTGACATCATATAACATTTTGTTTTGATTTTGTAGGAAGGTGAGCAAACTATAATAATTAAGACTATTTTAAGATCTTTGTTTTTTTTAATATTCCTATTAAATAACCATTCACATAGTTGTGAAATGATTAATGTCGAGCAATTCTAAGATAGAATGATGTTTCTGGACCATCGTCTTAAAGGGGTAATAATTGCAAACATTATAATGCCTAAGTTAGTTGTTATCAAATGCAAGAGGTATTTTATGAAAAATAGTGTATATTTTTTTTGGACAAACAAAGTTTATTAAATGAAAACCGAGCACAAGTAGTGCAGGAGAAAAATTACACCAAAGATACATACCCTTTCCTGCATAGTGAAACTTAAACACCACCACTAAATCACTAACCAACCTCAAGCTACTAGACTCCTTATAAAATTCCTCAACACAGTCTGAAGACCTAAAACAAGGACAAGTAACAAAATGACTAAAAATTACAATATATGAAAACAAAAAAGAAACAACAGGCAACTCCAACAGTTTGGATGAACTAAGAACTAATAGTGTATATTAATTTGGCATTTTAATACTCCTTTATCCATTTGCAGACTTATGAAAAGTATGAATCATTCGATGCAAGATCAATGTCCTCCTTTAGCCATTTTTCCATATCAAGTGTTTTTAAGGGATATTTCATGCTTGTTCCTTTGGTTCTATAACTTTGTTTGTTTATAGCTTAAAGTATGTATTTTAGCCCTATGTCAATACATTGATGTCATATACTAGGAAATTAAATTAAACGACATATCGGCTTTACTATCTAGCTCGAAATAGTTGAGGTGTGGCTTGCAATCTTGGATTGTCTTTACCTACAATCTTCTAATTTTTATGCCTATGACTCATATTGGTTGTTGGGCTTATCTGTTTCATTTTATACTTCTTTCTCATATGTGAGAATTAATTCAGTCTTGTGTGACATGTCTAAGACACAATTACCACAACTCGTCCTTGACATTTAAGGTAGACCTCTACATACTAATCTTTGGGTTGTTTCTTGGTTTTATCGAACCTTAACATGTGGTTATTTATGATGGGGAAATCCCTCCATGATTTGAAAATTATTTTATTTCTTTGTTTTGTCATTTGGTATGATGTAATGTGCCTTCTAACTTGATCATAAGATGTTTAGGTACATGGGCATATTTAATGAGTGTATTTTTGTTCTATGTTGCAAGTGTAATCGGTAACATCCCAATTCTAGTAGTTTTTTTTATAATCCAATTCTATTATATTAATTAATCATTTGTGTGATTTTGTGAGTAATTGATTTTATTTGAAATATTTGACATATGTGCTATTTGATGGGTTAGTCGGGTTAAGTATGTCGAACCGTAGAATTATTGTTAGAAATAATATCATTTTATGATGGAATTATTTTATTAGTGATAATTATATAGAAATAGTAGAGTAATAAACAATTGGGCGTAATGATGATATGTGATGAGTAAATGTGGGGGAGGGGGTTAGTAAGCTCAATAGTGATTACTAGAGTTAGTATTTTGTAAGGATTTAATAAAAAGAGAACAAAATTGAGTTAGTAAGAGAAAAGGAGGAAAAAGGCAAAACCTAGAGAAAAAGAAAAAGGAGAAAGAGGAGAAGAGAACCCTAAGGAAGATTCGAAGGATTCATCGAGGAATCAAGGTAAGGGTGAATTTTTACATGGTTATTTGGATTGTATGATAATGTTTGATGGATAGAAACATGTTTAGGATAAAATCTCTAAATTTCCATGGTTTTGTAATTGTTAGGTTTTGATGATAATCTTTTATATGTGATGTGTAATTGTATGTTTGGTGAAATAGAAATGTTGTGACGGTGTATGTGAATGAATACTAAAATTCAAAATTCAAAATTAGCATTTTGAGATGTTTGAGGTGGTTTAGATATGAAAAAAGTGGTTTTCGTAATAGGAGAATGTAGAAATACTGATTATGTAGTATAAAAACCGGTTACCCCATTTGTAGAAACTGGTTTTCTAGTGAACGGACTGAAAAATTATAAACTTAAAATATTCATAACTTTTGAACCATAACTCTGTTTGAGTCCCCGTTCGAAGCGTTAGAAAATTAGCGTGATAATCTTTTCAAAAGAAATGGTCTTGCAATAGATGACTTAATCATTGTGTGATTGTGTAAAATGACATGTATATGTGTTATGTGTATTGGTGATTGGTGTTGGATTGTAACGATGTTTTGTACATTGCTTATTATGTGTTGTGGAGATGTTTTGTTACAGGGATACAATGAATATGAATTGTATATGAATAATCCATGAGTATGTGTATGTATGCGCAAATGTGTGGTAATCCAGGTGTGATGAATTATTGAAGATATTGTTAGCTGGTAATTTCGATGAGACTACTTTGTTGAAGAAGTGTTTAATAATTAGATAGATGTTCACTTGAATATGATCCAAAGATAAATAATTTGGCTGATCAGCAGGGAGTTTCGAATAAAGAGACAGTTGGTTGAAGGGTTAAAATTGTTACTTTGGAGGCATTTCGATTTCGAGTGGAATTTAGCTAACAAAGACTTTGATTTAGAATATCTTGTTATTATAAAGATTCGATTTAAAAGGCTGAAGCGGTCCAGCAAAAGGGTTTTTGCGAATGACGTGAATATATCGAGTCAGTTCTAAGAATTTGAAATTTGAATTAAAGGGCGCCATTCATCGAAGACGCGTGGAAGCCACTGATTATTAGAGGCATGCATGCTTCGAACGTGGCATGATTTTAGAGTAGGACTGTTAGGGTCGAAATAGTATAAATAGGTGTTCTAATGTTAGAATTGGTGTGTTCATTTTGTACTAGAAAATCTTATATACTCAAAATACCGATTGATTCAGGGAGAAGAGCGTAGATACCATGTACGTATAGAACACCATCATTATGCTCTTTGCAGTTTAAATTCAAGTTATTTACATTTATTTTATCCTTACATTTTGTCACCCTTTTAAGTCTTTTTGTTTCCTTTACGTTTCGATCGAACATTTAACTTCCCAGAAACTTTTACTTTCTTGTCAAAGTCTTTTATACTTTTTATCCACTTTACTTTACAAAGTTTTACGTTTAACTTTCAAAGTCTTTTCTTAAATAGAAGTCAATCTTTAGTTTAAACATTACATTGTCAGTATATTTCGTTATATAAAAGATTGTTACTACACAAATCTATAGAATTACTTTCAGATTCTTGCATCATACATTGAAGATGCAAATCCATGAAATAATAAACATGAACATAGAACTTAACTCAGACATAATTATGACACATGTCCTAGGATTAATCTAGTTGATCCTACAAGTAACTAAAACCAGTAATTTGGAAGACTAGCGATTGTTTGCGAGAAATCACCGTAAACAAATTGGCACGCCCAGTGGGACGGTGTCATAAATAAATTCCTAAGTTTAGTTCCATTATAAACCTTTAAAAGATCTTCTGAGTTTAGAGTTCGTGTAGTTATATGAACCTTAGAAGTGGTAAAATAACAAGTAGTAACCAACAAATTCCCAGAAGAAAACATACTAAAAGAATGGTTAACACAATTAACCAAGATGGGGGACAAAATCCCCCACAAGGGACTGAAGCATCTAATAGTTCGAATTCAATCCCTACAGGCACGATGGAAATGCCTTCGAATTTGTCACCAGTGCCAATCTTGACAAACATAGCAACCCAAGCCCAACAATATTCGACTCCTATAAGGATTCCAGACTTTGATGTCTTTAGACCTAGAAATCCCCAATATGGAATGCCAACTTCGTTCATGGCAGGATTACACACTACATCAACTTCTTCCCCAATCCAAGGGTCTGGTTCCGGAATGAATCATTTAGGCCCAAATACCCAAAATTTAGGGAGTTTCACCCAAATACCTACCATCACTACAAATAATTAGGCAGAGTTTAGGAAGCAAATGGATGATAGTAACCATGATATGGTAGGACTCCTAGCCCGCGAAATGAATGTTATCTTCACTCCTTTAATCCAAAACATTAATAGAACCAACCAAGAGAATTCTGTCCAAATGGATCGAATAGCAGATTTCTTTGGTGCCCTAGATGCGCCTTTAAGACATAGGCAAAATCAAACAGTGATTTGAAATGAAAAACCCACCATTGAACAAATTCGACCTCCTAGACAAGTGGTCGAAGATAGAAATATAGGGGCAAGATTAGGGCAACAAGAAGTTCAGGAAATACAAGAGGAACAACCTAGAAGAATAATGATGGTAAATACGGAACAAAATGCAGAGGAAGTTATTCATAGGGTTAGAAATGATAATATGGTGGCAGAAAATAATCTGACTACCATGATCGAAAGAATCACGACCCAAAATGGTTTAAACTCAGGATTTAGGAGACCAAATTACACATCTCATATTGTAGATTATATTTTACAATCTAAATTACCCAGGGGTTGTAAAGTCCCTAAATTCACAAAATTTGTTGGGGACACAAGTGAATCAACAGTAGAACATATAGCGAGATACTTAACAGAAGTAGGAGATTTGGCAAACAATGAGAACCTTAAGATAAAATATTTTCCAAGTTCTCTGACTAAAAATGCTTTTACGTGGTTCACAACTCTCCCCCGGGGTCCATAGATACTTGGCCCTATTTAGAGAGGTTATTCCATGAACATTTTTACATGGGCCAGTCTAAGATAAGTCTAAAGGAATTAGCAAGCAGTAAGAGGAAATTCACAGAACCAATAGATGACTATTTAAACAGGTTCCGCCTCTTAAAGTCTAGATATTTTACTATGGTCCCTGAACATGAATCGGTCGAAATGGCTACTGGTGGCCTGGTGAAGCAACTCGATTTTCAAAAAATCATTTAAATGAATTTTCAAAAACAATGAAATCGCCACCTAATTTTATTTGTTCTAGAAAGAACGGGGAAATATAGATAAAACCCACAAAAATCGGATAAGGCGGTCTACAAGACCGAAAAGGATGGATTCGGGAGTCGGTTACGCAAGAGGAAGATATTAGCACCTCTTACGTCCATCGTACTCGATGGGACCCATTTAGTTCGAAATATGTTTGTGTGTGTGTGATCGCTAATTTCTAAATTGTAAATAAGAAAGAAGAAAACGGGATTTGTTTGTTATTATTTTGAGTTTGACACGGTTTCGAAACCGCGTGCCTACGTATTCCCTCGTGCAATGGGAAAGTCAAAACTCCGTAGTTCTTGTTGAAAATGTCTTGGATTGTTTGTATTGATTTTAGAAGAAAATGTTTTTAATTTTTGATAATCGCATATGAGCGAAAAAGGATTTGAATGGGTTGAATTGTTTTTAATTGTAGATGACAAGTACCAAAACGTCGGGATATCCTCTAACGATTCGATACTCGAGATTGGCGATTGAGGTCAACCGATCTTCTCTCATCCAAAAATCTTTATTATGAAAGGAGTGAGGTGAAACAAAGTTCACTTTTATTAAGTGTTATGGAATAAAGTATTCGAGTCATTGGGTTACCCTCTAATGGCCCAAATACTTTACATTTTTTAATTAAATCGTTGGGCGAACCTCTAACAATTTAATTAAGTACCATAACACTATATTTTTTTTGTTTTTGTAGAAAAATTGATTTTTGAAAACAAATTCAATTAATTAATTTAATTCGAAAGTGTTTTAAATGTTCAAGTGTATGGAATAAAGTATTCGAGTCATTGGGTTTCCCTCTAACGGCCCAAATACTTTAAATTTTAATTAAATCGTTGGGCGAACCTCTAACAATTTAATTAAGTACCATAACACTATTTTGAAAATTGCGGCGTTGGACGTAGAGAAATGATATTTCGGGTTATGATTAACCAAGTACATGGACTTGATTAACCTCGTGAGGATAGGTGCTCCTATCCCCAACCATGAGACCCTGATGCATGGTGATTGGTATATGGACCAATTATTTTTCGGGTTATGATTAATCAAGGCAACAAGGGCCCTAATTAACCTCGTGAGGATGGCCATGCCCATCCCCAACCATGAGACCCTTAGAGAATTTGGTGTGGGTAACCAAAAATAAGAGAGAGAGCGGAGGCGTTGTTGTTTTTATATTAATGTGAGAGAGGAGTGTGCAATCGCGTAATAAACATGCAAGCGGATAATGTAATAGCGGATAATAAAAGAAAATAAATTAACACACAATACAAATCGGAATTTAAATAATTATTAGTATAGATATTCTTTTACTTGATGAAAAATCAATTAACAATTTAATTGGTAATTCAACAAATAAAAAACTACCATATGCCAAAATATTATTTAATACATCATTATATATAAAAACTTGCATAATAATTGAATTTAAAGAGAAAAGTTTAGGAATGGGCCTGCTTGAAGCTTTAAACTGGAGGGTGTAGATAGCAGACTGAGCCCAAGCCCAAAACAATGCTGCTGGATCTTGTGTAGAAGCTCCATGGAGGCATGCTGTGGTCCACCATTCTGGATCGTCGGATCTGGGCTTTGACAGATCTGGTGGCTTTGATGCAGGAGGGTGCAAAATGGATACAATAGACATGTCTACACCAGATTTCGAACAGACCACACAGGTGGTGACAAGTGTCACCACATAGACTAACCAACATGGCTAAACATGCTAAAACCTTCTTAAACTCATTTTTTATATTATAAATTATATAAAATAAAAATAATACTAATTCTAATTAAATAAATAATAATACTAGTAAAATAAATAAATAAATAAAGGAATTAGTTTATTGTTATTATATTATCATATATTATATATTACATAAACTAAAATTAAATAAAACAAACTAATACTAATTTAATTAAATTTTTTTTTAAGTAAATGATAATAATAAATAATAAAGAAAACAAGAAATATTTTACTGTTATTATATTACATACTATATTTTTTAAACTAAAATTAAATAAAACAAACTAATACTAATTTCCTAATAATACTAATAGATAAAAAAAAGGAAAATCACTTTACTGCTGCTATGTTATATATATTATTCTTTTTATAAACTAAAACTTAAATTAAAAGAAAATGGAATGGTTAAGTTGTGTTTTTAACTAAATATTAAATGTAACTCTGAAGGTTAACATAGAAATCAAAACAAAAAAAAAAGCAAAAGAAAACTCACTCGCTTCCTCATTCTCTCGATCTCTCTCGCCATTTGCAATCTCTCTCTCTCAAAGCTCGCCGCGATTTTCTCACAGTGGTGTTCTCATCAGTTCTCTCGCCGCCGTTGGTTATCCCGGTTACCCTCGCCGTTCTCTCGATCGCTCAAACGCGACCGCGATTTAACACCGGAATCTGTCCCTCTCTCGATCGGTCGCCCTCTCGCGATCTGAACCGCTCTCTCATCGTCACCGTTAATCGCGGCTCTCTGTTTGCTCATCTCTCTCGTTCGATTCACCCTATGTTATTGCATGTCATTATTTTTGAAACTGTTTGTTTTTTGTGTTTACAGACTTGATATGGAACCCTAAGTTGCGAAATGTGATGATAACGGCGATAATATGCAGAAACGAAAAAAGGAGGTGAGGAAAGGAGAAGGATGGCGACACATTAGGTCCGCAACCTCCTCCTTCCACGGCTGAACCGGGTATTACCTTTCGAATCTCTTCTTTCTGGCTATTTCGGATTCTTTTTCTGAAGGGGGAAATGATTGGGAAATGATGAGTTAGTATGTTATCTGTTTTGACTGTTCTGTGTTGATGTTTGAGTGTTCTGGGTTTTCTTGGTTTGAATGTTCTTGCTGTTCTTGTGTTTCTGGGTTTGTGTTTGACTATGCGGCTAGGGTTTTTCAAAAATGAACAGTTGCCGCTGCCTTGATTACTGTGTATTCATTGCTTTTATAATGTCCTCTATTAGGGTTTCTGACAGTCAGTTTTTGGGATAGGGGCCTTTGAAAACAAAAAACGCAGAAAACTGGGCTTAGGTATTATGTTTTTGATCTGTTAGTTTGAAAACAAAAGTGCCAGCTTTGAGTTTTTGTGTTGGACTTAATTGATAAGATGGGCCAAACCAAACCGACATTGTTTGTAATGTATTTTCTTCATGGGACAGACAGATTCTCCGATTTTAGGACAAGATTGTACTTGCAAACAATGATGATTTCGAGCCACACCCCCCTTTTGTGAACCAACATGAGTTGTGATTTGCAAAAGGGTTGGTTTTTGAATCATGAATGATAAACAATACTCAAAGTAAATCTGATCCCGATTATTTCCCCCTAATGATGAGATAAATGACGAGATAAGGAACTTAATTTGAAGCTTTGTTTGCTGTCCGTTATTACTAATTATCTCTTTTGTTTTTGTTTCATGAACACGAGCCACGGCACCAACTTGGAAAAGTGGTGAAGGAAGGTCGGTCAAGAAAGTATGGTCTGAAGATAGAGCAAAGCATGGGGAGGCAAGCAACAAAGATGTCCACTAGAAAATAGGATTAAGACATAGCATATGTAGTCTTTACTTGTATGTTTGAACTTATGACCATAGATTGTACTTGTGTATGTAATCTTGAAAATGTTGTATCAAAGGTTTGAAATTTACAATATCACATATTCAAATTAGCATTGAATTTTGAGGGCTCTTGTGGCATTTGAACAAACCAAAGTTAAATGAGTATTGAGCTTGGAAGTTTGATCCTACTTTGTAAACGGGTATTTTTGAATGTCATTTTGAATTCGAGTAAGACTTTCGGAACTTGAATGACAAGGAAAAGAAGTTGAATATTGAATGAATTTGTTGGCTTTTGGATTGAAACTTGCATGTCAAGATTTGACAAGTTGTAACATGTAACTTGATTCGTGTCCTTGTACGAAAACTTTTAGAGCAATCTTGGAAATCTTGGGATTTTATGAACACAAGCTTTGAGAAATATGCAACTAATTGAATCCTTGATTGTGTATAAAAGTTGGAAATTCAATATGCATCAAATATCCCAAAAATTTGTCATGAACCAAAAGTTAAATTGGTTAAAACAAAACATGTTGAAATATTGATTAACAAGTGTATCCAATTCCACTTCAATCTACAATTCCAACTGTAGCCTTGAATCAAACGAGTGGCAACATGGTTGTTGTATTCTTAGAACTTGAATCCTCTAGTATATGAAACTTGAGAATTAAATTCTAAATGCGAAAATGGTTTGATGACGCAGAATTAAACAATACTCGAATTCTTTGAATTTCCCGACCACAAAGCCTTCATGTTGATCCGTTCATGTAGAAATTCGGAGCCTTTGCCACTTGAGACAAAATTGAAACTCTAAGTTTCAAATAAAACTCGATTAAAACCTCATCATCTTGACGATTTCATGATTCATTAAGAATTGAGCGATAGATTCCAATTGAAATTAATGGAATTATCACCGCATTTCCAAATCGAACCACATTCGGTAGTAGAGAAAGATTCGAAATCAAACAAATTTCATAAGGAAACTTCTAATTTTATGAATGCCTTGAATTTCGTGGCGATGAACGCGATCGAAAAGATCTCAACATGTGGCAACTTGACATTCGTAAATCTTGCAAACAAACCTTCGGACGAATATTTCCACATACATCCACCGTTGCCAAGAGGAACAAACCGACGAGCAAACCAAACGCACTAGAACTTGTATTGTTGACCAATAAACGGATAGTCACAATCCACCCTTTACATCTTGAATAATGAACTCGAAACAACAGAAACCCAAACTCGCGATGAACCGATCTCCGAATCGAGGCAATGACATTCAAAATAACCAGACTTCCGTAGCTCCAATCAAGAACAGACCATTCAATTCAACAATCGAACACCAAGCCCCAAAAACCCAAAGATATGAACGGATAAGATTCAATATTAAACCTCGTCGTTTTCAAATATCCCAGATTGGTTGAAAGCACCACGCCTTTTTCTGCTCAACAGAGAAATCTTTGGGAATCAACTCCAATCCGTAACCACAGAACCAGTGATATGAATGCATGTGAGTGTCATGATAAATGCGAAGCCTAAACCAGATAAAACCGAGATAGGAGGGCAAATTTTGGGGTGCAACACCTGGTTTATTCTATTCGAAAGAAACTAGATGCCCAATACTTAAGGGATATGGCCCAACTAGCAGACAGAGTTCGACAAGTAGAAAGATTAAAAGCAGAAAAGGTCAGGGCTAATAAGAATTACAAAAAAGAAAGAATAGCCTACATAGAGGCTGAAGAAGAGAATTCATATGAGTATTAGGATCCTTATGGATTCAATCAACTCAAAGTGGATCTTGCAGAATTAAAGCAAGCACCCCCTTATTCTTGCAAAGTTTTGATCCCTTTGAATGGAAAAAATCCTGTCGAAAAATGATAAATTCCCTAAGAAAATCTATATGTTTGACATAACTAAATGTGATGAAATACTTGATTTGCTTGTCAAAGATGGCCAATTGATAGTGCCTCATAATCTTAAAATTCATCCGTTGGAACAACGGAAAAAGAGAGGCTTTTGCAAGTATAATAATGTTTTAGGCCATAAAACCTCACAATGCTTTCTTTTCAGGGATTTGATTCAGAGTGCTATTAAGGAAGGAGGACTCAAGTTTTCTGACAAGGCAAAAAACTCAATGAAGGTTGACGCTGATCCGTTACTGATGGCGGAGACCAACTATGTTGAACCACTGGATGACAACATGGTAGAGGTTGGTGAGAAGAAAGCTGAACATGATAGTTAATTCGAAGAGGATGAAGAGTTCGTCATAGTCAAGGACAAAATGAAGACTGCTGAAAGTCTTCCAAAGATGCTTAGGGCGAAACTACTTAATGTTGCAATTGGGGCTACTGAAGGCGCAATGGATGTTGATAAGAAAATAATTGAGGCTACTGAGGGCCTTAGGGAAAAATTTGAGAAAGTCCAGATCACTGAAGGTCAGACTTTGGGTGTGCATGTGGTTGATTTCAAACATCCTAATGCAGAAATGGAGGAAGTCAAAAGATGTCTAGAATTGGAAAGAGAACAGAGGAGAGGAGGCTATCCTAAGAAGGATGCTAGCTTGCACGATTACTTGTTCCATTTCCATAGAAGGAACCAGGAGATGTTGTTGTGCCCAAGATGCAACATTATATGCAATCAACGAGGAAAGGAAAATGGAGAAGCTTCGATCAAGGGGGCAGAACTGCAATGACGTATAGGAAGCAGTTTAACACAACAAAAAGAGAGAAAATCAAATTAGAGAACTATAAGGGAAAGAACCTCATGTCTAGATCTCAATGGCGTAGGTATTAGAGGAATAAAAAACTGAGAGGGAATCGAAGTCAATTGAAGTAGGGGAGTCAAGCACGAATAAACCATCATCCATAATCCAAACTGGGGGCAAACCTCCAGTAACCAGAAGACTTTTTTCACCAAAAAAGGAAACTAGTGTAGAGAAAGTGCAAATAACAACTGTGAATGAAGAGGAGATGTTAACAGATGACTTTGAATCAGAAGGAGAGTCCTTTTTTAATGTCAACTATAATGTTGTCTCTGTATTACCCTATGAGTACAATCAAGAAATTGAAGTGGATGTAAGTGAGGAGAATGATGAAGAAGAAATGACGAAGCACAAACCTGTGTGTTACTATGTCATGAACAATGGAGCAGTCGAAGAGCATAATGCATTCTTCGAGAGGCCAGATACAGGAATGAAAAACCACTTGAAGTCATTATTCATTCTAGCGAAAGTGGAGCAGTTTGGCATAAATAAGGTCCTGGTGGACGGAGGTGCTGCTGTAAACTTAATGCCTCATTTCATGCTGAAGAAGATTGGTATGTTCAATTCAGACATAAAACCTCACAACATGGTGTTATCAAATTATGAAGGAAAGATAGGACAAACTCTGAGAGTAGTGCAAGTTGATCTAATTGTTGGTTCTATTACAAGGCCAGTCATGTTCATGGTAATTGCCTCAAAAGAAAACTATAATTTGTTATTAGGAAGAGAATGGATTCATGGAGTAGGTGTAGTCCCTTCATCTATGCACCAAAGATTGGCTATATGGAGGGATGATGGAATTGTGGAGAATATAGAAGCGGATCAGAGCTATTATATGATGGAAGTTAATCATGTAGATAAAAGGAGTTTCGACCAGAATATGGCCAATATTGGGCCATGCAACCCTGCAGAGAAAGCCTTTGAACCAAACAAAAATGCGTTATATTTCCTGACTCTTCACCCCAATTTCCAATGGGATAGAGAAATTATGTGGAATGGACAAGAAGTTGAAGAACCTTCTGGTGTACGGCCAATTGGCTGGGAAGATGAAGACGTCAGTTATGACTGAGTCTTCCTTTTTCGAAAAGATTTCGGCCTATTTGGCTGAGAATAAAATGAAGACGGCTCTCAAAGCCAAAGTGCAAAATATGGCCATCGAAGCCATAAACAAAGAAATAACAACAAAAAACAAAAAAAAAATACAAGTCCTAGGGAATGCAACAAATCTCCATCCTTCGATGGACAGGCTTCAGAACCATTAGATTAGAGGTTGGATGCAATTTATGATCAAGAGCCACTGGGGTTCGAAAGGGATCCAGATATGACAAGCGCAAATATGCTAGCGCTGGATCCACTTGAAGAAGTCAATATAGGAGATAACATCGAAAAAAGAGTGACGTACATTAGTGCCAAACTCAGCCCAGGAGTAAAAAGCAGGTTGATCGAAGTACTAATACAAAACAAAGACTGCTTCGCCTGGGATTACGACGAAATGTCTGGTTTAAAGAGAGAACTGGTCGAACACAGGCTTCCGATCAAGGATGGAAAGAAGCCCATCAAACAGATGCCTCGAAGGTTCGCATCAGTCACTTTCCTCCCCCTACCACTTCTTCTCTCATATCCTCCAAAATATCTTCTAAAGAAGTATCCGCTTTGTTTATCTCGCCCACTTCATCTTCCACTTCCAAGTCTATCTTCCCAAAAACCTCTTCGTTCCACCATTTGAGCCTCCCTTTTAGAATACGAAGTTTTTCCTTTATAACAAAATAACTCCTACCCTCCACGACTAATTTACCCCATTCTTCCTCAACAAAAGAAAAGAAACATTTATGGGAAAACAATTCATTATTAAATTTGAAAGGTTTTGGCCCTCAATCCTTTCCATCACAAGCCAACCATATAGGACAATGATCGAAAATATCCCTTGAACCAATGAATTGCCTCACACACCCCATCTATTAATAATCACATCCGATATCAAGAAACGGTCGATTCTACTCATCGAGTAACCATCACCATTGTACCAACAATACTTTTTGCCTTTGCACGTAATGTCAACAAGACCGCTTTCATCAATAAAATCTGGAAAAAAAAACTATGCATCGCTAGAATTGAAAAAATCTGATCTGCCTTTCCTTTCTCTTTGGTTCTTAACTGAACTAAAATCACCACATTTAAACCATTCTCCATCATTATGTCTTCTTTTAAAATCAATCACCGAATTCCACAATAATTTCTTTTTAGATGAATCATAAGGGGCATATATATTCGCAATGAAATACAAGTTGTTTTTCCACCTCACCTTTATGCCTAAAAAGTCATTGCCGCGAAAACTATTTATGACTTCTACCTCCCCTTCCTTCCATAAGATTAAAGTTCCTCCTGAAAAAGCCATTCGAATTTGAAAAAGAATATCCAACATCCGGTCTGTTCCAAAAACTTTTTGCCACAAAATCCTGCATATTAGAAATATTTGTTTCCTTTATCACAAAAACATCAGCTCTACCAGTGACAATCATAGCGCTAATTCGTCTTCTCTTAAGCATACTGCCACCCCCTCTTATGTTTATTGACCCAACAATCATTGAAAAACTGGAAAAGACTCCTTTGGAACACCATTTCTGCCTCTGCTATATGCTTCCATAATCTGAATCTTCTTTGTAAAATCACGCTGACCTTTGCCACAACTCCCAAACCTTCAATTGCTTTCCAAAACTTTTCACTTATGTCGTTCCTGCATATATCAGAGGAATCTTCCTGCATGCCATAACTCAAAGACGTTGCCTTGCCATCACTTGTAGACTACACAAAATTTGACATTGTAAAATCTGGAAAGGAAAGTTTACTTCTCTTTTTGATCCTCCTATTGAGTTTATTATGTTTGTTGAATTTAAGACCTCCCAACTCTGCCACCTGTTTGAATTTCTTCTTCTTAGAAACTTTCCTCTTAGCGGACTATTTGATGCTCACAACATTGCCATGACTTCCTACCGAGCATCTAACACACATGTCTTGAGAACCTAACGTTCGAGATGAGATGGAATTGAGAGAGATTCATAGCGGCTCAACGAAAGACCTCGACTGCATTTTGACTGAATCCACGACTGCGTCGAAAGAGCCCTTCAAACCCGATTTAGCCGATCCATAAGAAGATTTAGATAATACTGAATCTCTCTCACAGCGCCCAAGTGATACGGGTTCAGAGCCCCCTTCAAACCAAAATTCTGTTATTGGGCCTAATGAGGTTGGAGGCCCAGTGTTGAGAAAGAGTCAAAGGGATAGAAAGCAGCCCATTTGGATGCAAGACTTTGCCTAAGTGAAATTTCTACACTGCTGCCGTCACTTTCTGTTTTACTTTTTACCTTTTCATTTTAATTATGTACTAGAAGCTTCCACTGGTATGGATCATGTAGCAGCTGTCATGTGATCCGGAAATCTAGGGAATTTGTTAGAATGATTTCCATTTCCTTATAACCATCTTTTACATGAATGAAAGGCAGCCAAAAAATTTCTCCCAATTTTACATTGGATTCTAACCTCTTTCTTCTTTTCTGGAGTTGCTCTAACTCGAATAGAGCTGATAGGTTAATACCCTATCATTTTGGTGCTTTCATTTACCATGCCTCGCGGCGATTCTCCTGAAATAACACCAGAAGATGTGTTAGCTCAGATGAAAGAAATGCAACTGACGTTTGAACGGCAATACACAGTAATGGCAACCGAAATTGCATCTCTCCGAGAGCAAGTCGTTACCCACAAACCTTCAGGTAGTGGTTCCGTCCCACTCCTGCTCCCAAAGCGGCCAAGGTACGATTGTCTCCGTTTGATGGTTCCAACCCTCTTGAGTGGATATTTCAAGCAGAGCAGTATTTCGACCTCACGAACACGCCAAACACTCAAAGGCTCGCCTTGGTTCCGTTCTTCATGCAAGGCCCAGCTCTTGGGTGGTTCAAATGGCTTCACTCCACTCAACAACTCTCGACGTGGTCGGCTTTCACTCGCGCGTTAGAGTTACGTTTTGGCCCTTCCTCTTATGTTAATCATCAAGCAACATTGTTTAAGCTCCGTCAAGTCGGCACCGTGACGGAGTACCAACTACAATTTGAGACGATTTCCAATCGGGTGTTGGGTCTTTCAACCGACTCTTTGCTTAATTGTTTCATTTCAGGGTTGCGTGCCGACATTCAACGTGAGCTTGCAATTTTGCAACCTCACTCCATTACTCAAGCAATTGGGTTGGCAAAGTTGGTTGAGGCAAAAATTCTAGATTCCAAAACCTTCTTATGCAAGACCGCCACGAAGTGCCAGCTCTCCCTCGTTGCTTGGTCCTGCAGGAAACCCTCCGCCGTCTTCTATACCTATTCGCCGGTTATCCCCTACTGAAATGCAAGAGCGGCGTAGCAGAGGGCTTTGTTTTAATTGCGATGACAAGTTCAGCCCGGGTCACCGTTGTCAGAAAAAGAAATTTCTTCTGCTTTTGGCGGAGGAGGAGCCGCCTCCAGAGCCATCAACTCTGCTGCAGTTAGACTCTGCGTTGCTCGATCAGCAGGTTGAACTTGTTGCGATATCGGTGGTGGAGGAACTGAATCAGAGTGCTGAACACTTTCAGCTTTCCCGGGCAGTGCTATTAGGTCCACCCTCTCCAAAAACTCTGCGTGTGAATGGTAACATTAAGGAGTTGGGGGTTACAATCCTAATTGATTCAGGAAGCTCTCACAACATTATGCAACCCAGGATTGCTGAGTTTTTGGGCATTCCAGTTGTGGCACACACTCCCTTTTCGGTGATTGTGGGCAATGGAGATTCCATTCAATGTAATGGGTGTTGTCAAGACGTGCAGGTGAGAATTGCTGAACAAGATTTCCATATCTCGTTCTTTATATTGCCTATTCATGGAGCAGACCTTGTCTTAGGAGTTCAATGGTTACAAACTTTGGGTTCTTTTCTGTCTGACTATTCGATTCCGTCCATCCAATTTACCTATAACAACAAACCGATCACCCTCACCGGCTCTACTTCCATGACCCCTACTGCGGCATCTTATGCTCAGTTTTGTAGGTTTATGTTCACCCAAGCCATTGACTCTATCCATTCACTTCACCTTACCTCATTTGATAAAGCTGATTCAAACACCACAACCAAACCAGAGTACCTAGTCAACAGTAACATTGACCCTACCCTTAAAGACTTACTTCACCATTATGCCACCATCTTTGACACCCCTCAAGGCCTTCCCCCAGATAGACACCAAAACCATCATATACACCTAAACCCAAACACTCACCCCGTCAATATAAAACCGTACCGTTACCCGCAATTCCAAAAAGAAATTATGACAAATATGATCCATGACATGCTCCATGAGGGAATCATTAAACCAAGTACCAGCCCCTTTTCTTCTCCGGTTTTATTAGTCAAAAAGAAAGATGGCACGTGGCGATTTTGTGTGGATTACCGTGCATTAAATGCTGTTACGGTTAAGGACCGTTTTCCTATTCCCATGGTCGATGAACTTCTTGATGAACTCCATGGCTCCTTGGTTTTTTCTAAGCTAGACTTGCGTTCGGGGTATCACCAAATACTCCTTGCACCGGAAGACACTTTTAAAACAGCTTTTCGGACCGTGGACGGACACTTCGAGTTCTTAGTGATGCCGTTTGGACTCACCAATGCTCCCTCAACTTTTCAGGCTACAATGAACGAGGTGTTTCGACCATTTCTACGCAAGAGTGTGCTTGTTTTTTTTGACGACATACTGGTTTATAGCAAGGATTGGCAGTCCCATTTGCACCATCTCCAACAGGTGTTAGAAATTTTGGTCGAACACAAACTGTTTGCTAAATTCTCCAAATGTGAATTTGGAGTTAATCAGATTGGTTATCTTGGGCATATTATTTCGGCCGATGGAGTGGCAGCTGACCCAGAGAAACTACAGGCTATAGCAGCATGGCCCGTGCCTACTTCAGTTACAGCCCTTCGTGGTTTTCTTGGATTGACAGGTTATTACCGCCGTTTTGTTCGAGGTTATGCAGCCCTTACTAGTTCCTTAACAGACCTTTTGAAGTCCAAAGGTTTCATTTGGAATGAGCAAGCTGTAGCGGCATTCCAAGCACTTAAGGATGCTATGATCCAGTTGCCTACCTTGGCTTTACCCTGTTTCGAACTTCCGTTTGATGTCACCACAGATGCTTCTGGTATCGCCATTGGAGCAGTGTTGTCTCAAGCTACTTACCCTCTTGCATTCTTTAGTAAGAAGTTGTGCACACGAATGCAATCAGCATCTGCTTACGAGCGTGAGATGTTTGCGATCACGTCGGCTGTGAAGAAATGACGCCATTACTTACTTGGTCGTCATTTCCGCATCTATACGGATCAAAAGAGTTTACGGGGCATGTTTTTACAAACAATCCAAACGCCGGCGCAACAGAAATGGCTCACCAAATTATTGGGTTTTGATTATGAAATACTTTATACTCCAGGGCGCAGTAATGTAGTAGCAGATGCACTGTCCCGAATACCAGAACCTACAGTGTCAGTATACACTAGCCTGTCAGCAAGTCAGCCACTATTGTTGACATAATTGGTTGATTTTTATGCAAATATCCAGATTGGGCTGGAATTATTGTCTAAATTGAGTAGCTCCAGTAGCACACCCATTCACTTTACAATGCAACATGGTCTTCTCTATTTCAAGGGTCGTTTATTCATTCCTTTCGAAGCCAATTTGCGCTCTCATTTGCTACATGAGGCACATGCTTCTGCTGTAGGAGGTCATTCCGGGGTCAAAGCGACGATGGCACGTTTGGCAGCCACTTATTATTGGCCCCAAATGATTAAGGATGTCAAGTGTTACGTGCAGAACTGTGCAACCTGTCAGCAGTACAAGACATCGACGCAGAAACCAGGCGGACTGTTGAACCCATTACCCATTCCGGGTCAGATTTGGGAAGACATTAGCATGGATTTCATAACTCATTTACCTCCGGTGCAAGGAAAAACGACTGTTTGGGTTGTGGTAGATCGGTTATCCAAGTATGCGCACTTCATAGCACTACCTACTGCGTTCTCCGCATCTATGCTTGCTGCTGTATTTTTAGCTGAAGTCTACAAGCTTCATGGTATGCCAAGGACTATTGTGAGTGACCGAGACAAGGTTTTTGTGAGCAAATTTTGGCGTGAACTATTTCGTTTACAGGGTACTACCTTAGCTTTTAGCAGTTCCTACCACCCCCAAACAGATGGCCAAACGGAAGTAACCAACCGCACTTTGGAGACTTATTTGCGTTGCTTGACTGAGGATACACCAAAACAGTGGCTGTTTTACCTGCCGTTGGCAGAGTATTGGTACAACACCACTCACCACTCTGCCATTAAAATGACCCCGTTTGAAGCCGTCTATGGCCGCTCTCCCCCCTCCATCCGTTCCTACATCACAGGGTCCACGGTGGTTGCATCTCTTGATGAAACCTTGGCAAGACGACACCAGATGTTGCGGCTCATTAAGGAGAATTTGACATTGGCACAGATGCGTATGCGTAATCAGGCCAATGCTCATCGACAAGATCGTTCTTTTGAAGTTGGTACTTGGGTTTGGCTTCGTCTCCAACCATACCGACAAATCTCAGTTCGGGGAAGAGCTTCACCTAAACTTTCAAAGCGCTATTTTGGACCATTTCAAATTCTACAGCGCCTTGGCCCGGTTGCGTATGAGTTAGCATTACCAGACACAGCTCGCATTCACCCGGTTTTTCATGTTTCCAAGCTCAAAAAATATTACGGAAACCCGCCTTTGGTCACTCCTTCTCTGGACCCATCCGTCATAGGCACCCGGGTTGCCCTCCAACCTGCTCAGATTCTTGGAGCTCGCGAGCTGCAAACACCTACGGGAATGTGCAAACAGTTATTGATTCATTGGGTAGGATTACCTGCCGTTGAAGCCACTTGGGAAGAGATCAATATGCTCAAGGAAACTTATCCGAATTTCAACCTTAAGGACAAGGTTGTCGTGGAAGAACGGAGTAATGATACGGGTTCAGAGCCCCCTTCAAACCAAAATTCTGTTATTGGGCCTAATGAGGTTGGAGGCCCAGTGTTGAGAAAGAGTCAAAGGGATAGAAAGCAGCCCATTTGGATGCAAGACTTTGCCTAAGTGAAATTTCTACACTGCTGCCGTCACTTTCTGTTTTACTTTTTACCTTTTCATTTTAATTATGTACTAGAAGCTTCCACTGGTATGGATCATGTAGCAGCTGTCATGTGATCCGGAAATCTAGGGAATTTGTTAGAATGATTTCCATTTCCTTATAACCATCTTTTACATGAATGAAAGGCAGCCAAAAATTTCTCCCAATTTTACATTGGATTCTAACCTCTTTCTTCTTTTCTGGAGTTGCTCTAACTCGAATAGAGCTGATAGGTTAATACCCTATCACCAAGTTCAATAATGCCCTTCGATTTTAAAACATGTTCTAATGAGTCTCCACAACAATCTCATTCTGCTCTAGTTGAACAAACTGAAACGTTACTTGACTCACTTCTGATATCATCCTTGCTTGATTCCCTTCTAGAATCCAAATCAGACCAAATTTCTTCTGAAGAAGAAAAATTCGAGCGATAATCAGAATTTGAATTCCCATTCTCTGCAGCAGAAAAATCCTCACGCAACACAATGTTGTAAGTTATGCCATCTACTTCTGCTAGAATAGACTCTTGAAGAACAAACGAGGTCGAAACCACCACCAAGAATCTTGCCTCCTCCATTTGAACCTTGTTTGCTGTAGAATCGTCTATGCAGATGAATTTTAACATCATGAGTTGGCCAATTAAAATTTTGACTCTCAACCGTTTGAGCATGATCGATGGAAGAGATCATTGACTATAATGATTGTTAATGTTGACCATAAATATATGATTGTTGCTGATTTATTTTTCAAGCTAGTTGAATTTAAGCTTATTTTCCCTATCGAAATACATGTGTTTCTCAATAATTATATGATTTCTTTTGACTTTGATTACATGTAAACTTGAAGAAATTTAGGGTTCCAACAAAAGCAATGTTTATGCCAAACATCTTAAACTAAGAAATGAAATCAAAAGTTTTCTTTCTCCACTCTACTGAAATTTTCAAAACAAGTACACATAATAATATACTTGTTTTGTTTGTTGTTGCAAAAATAATACTCTTCAGATTGTGTTGAAATCACATATCAATTATGTGAGTTTCAACTAATTCACAATGTTCCAATGAAAGTTATGGAGAATTAAAGTTTTTGTTAGAAGAAGTCAAAATTTTATTTGTTATTTTTGTAAAATTTCCGGTTTTCTTTATATGAGAAACAAATTATCTATTATCGTATAGATGTGAAAAGGGATAATGATAAATTATTTTTAATGTTATATTAATTTGTGTTTAGATTTTTAGCTAAAAAATTATGTTAATGATAAAATATTTATTAAATGACATCAATTATGACAAATTAAATTAAAATTATGATTGATATTTGTTCTGGACTGGCCCACGCTCTAGGCCCAACAAGATTCTAGGCCCAATTACCCTTGGGAAGCATCTGGGAGTGTCCACGAGGGGCACGTGGCCGACCCAACGGATCCCAGGCCCAGTTGCCCCTGGAGAGCGGCTGGGAACGTCTACGAGGGGCACGTGGCCGACCCAACAGATCCCAGGCCCAATTGCCCTTGAAGAGCGATTGGGAATGTTCACACGGGGACACGTCTATGCGGGGGCACGTGGCCGACCCAACGGATCTCAGTTATCCTTGGCTGCCACGTGCTCCCCGATATTAACGGACCCTGTTGACTAGGTTTCCTTAACCGTCTAGTCTCCCAGGGACTTCGCAACAAACCCGGATTTCCCGGGCGACAATCTAGGGAGGAGGCCACGTGCTGGCCTCCCTGCACACGCAAGCCCTAGCAATCCGCTAGTGGGCTTGGACTTCTGCCCACTAATCGGATCTTGGCCCAGCGCTGGGGGCTATAAATACCCTCTCACTTGAGAGGGTCAGGTATCTCATTCTTTACTCTTTCTCACTTGCTTGCTCTCTCTCTGCCTATTCTTACTTTGGCATCGGAGTGCCTTGCAGGTACCCCCCCTTCTCTTTCACTTTGGACCGCCGTTGCAGATTGGGCCAAGACACCTTCTGGTCAGGTACGATCAATATTAATTTATAAATTGAAGTTAAACAATAAGTGATTACTTTTTTTTATTAAGTGTCATGTGTTGTTGATAAATGTAATTTATACAACTATTTATATTGATGTATATACGTTATAGCAACAAGTTGAGATTTATTTAAGGGATGAGGAGAAAGATGTATGGAGGTGGGGTAAAGGATGCGTATCAAGAAATCATGAAGACGAAGACATATCAAACAGCTCACTGCTGCTATTTGAGTTGGTGTATGTGACAGAACTTTGTACTTTGATGCCATTACTTATGCCCTTATATTTTTAAATCTTCTTCTGGCTTTTCAAATAAATAAATAAATATGAAACGCTGGTGTAAATGTTGATAGAAAACTGAGAATTGATCGTGAAGCAGGTTGTACTCATTTTAAATTAATTCCCTAAATCATCACCGATTCATATAAAGATAGTGACTGTCGTCTCGTTTTCTTTCCATCTTGTTCACTCCATGTTTTTTCCACAAGATTTACTATACTACTCAATCATTATTGCATTTTCTTTCATTTAAGCCAATTTACTTAAATCAAGATATATTATTGATGTTTTATCGTTGTTGTTCAAATCAAAAAGACAAAAGAGAACATAAAAGATCTCTTATTTATGCATAACAATTCGGAAAGAACATAAAAGATCTCTTATTTATGTATAATAATTCGGAAAATTTTAAATAGACACGACCATAAAATATAATTTTACACACAATCAATCAAAAAGTTTTAATTAATTAAAAAATTAGTATAATATTTTCTTTGTCCTTCGTAATCACAACTACCTCATGAATTCATTTAAAAATGAAATTAAAATATAAATAATTTTAAAATTTTCTATTTTTATTGGTTGTTTATAAGAATATTGATATAGGGTTGTTTCCATGTAAGAATTCATCTAACAATTCAGCAAATATTTAATTACAAATATTTTAAAAATAAAATAAATAATAAAAACATAAGACTTTTAATTTTAAGTAGATCTAGCTGCCACAAAGGCTTATTAATAACTCCAATGGTAGCTCAAAAAAATTTCCTCCAATTCGGGCATTTATGAGCCAATTTTAATAAAAATCGAGCATACATTGCTTATGAAATGCATGCTCACAGTCGAATAGCAAGTTATGAAGTGTGTCTCCATCTTGAAACTTATGGACACAAATCACGCATTGAATTTGAGCATGTAGAGAAGAGTCAGATGAGTCAAATGTTGATTCACTGACTCTCTCTTAGAATATTCTCTTAACAGCTTGTCGTCGAAGAAACTTCAAAAGACAAATAATAACAAATAAAATAATAATGAACGATGTAAATCTCCCAACTGCTAGCAAGACCGTCGAGATAGGAATATGCTCTGATGCTGAAAAAAGAAAGAGAAATTAGCTCAAGTGAAAGAAATAATAGATTAATTTGATAGTCACTTGTCAAAAACATCCTCCAGACATATTTATAAGCACAAAAAAAATTAGATTCATTGAATCATTAATGTATCTGGTATAAAATAATGATTAGATACATCAATAATTCAATAAATCTAAAAAAGCTATTGCTTATAAATGTGTCCATATGGTGTATGAAATACACCAACGCATCAACAAATATAAAGAACCTTTTATGTATCTTTGTGGGATCAGGATTAGATGTCTTTAAGGTGAGATTAGGATCAATTCTAACAGTTTGATCAATTGGATGTATCAGATAGTACCATGCGTGCATTTTCAAAAAAAAACAAGTTTAGCTTTTTAAATAATAAGATAATTTTTTTCAATAATTATCAATCCAAATATGTTAGTTTTGCACATCTTTTCTTACTTGCAAGACTTTGCATCTCCACTCATTCTTAATATGGTACTCTCTCCGTCCCACAATAAGTGACTCAACACATCATTTCACACATATTAAGAAAAGTGTAGAAAAGTAAGAGAGAGAATAATATTTTTACTATAGTGTCCCTAATTATATATTGAAAATTATGAAAGTTTAATTGATTAGAGAGTAGAATTGAAAAAAGTGTATTAAAAATTGAAATGGATCATTTATTTTGGGACACTATTTTATTCCTTTTGGGTTACTTATTATGGGATGGAGTGAGTATTAAACTTTAAAATGTATGCACATTTTTATTGTGGAATAAAATATAGAGAGAGTGCATTATCAATGTTGAATTTTTTATAGTTTATTGTCCCCCATCAGTCAAATCAAAGAGGCGGTTGAGCACCGCAATGCTATGTCATAATAGATCCGAACACTTGCCTCGGATTCACTTCCGGATCATAATTGTTCTAGTGAATAACTAAAGAAAATATAGAATAGGTAGATGGGAGAGATAGAAGAGAAAGATATTCTATATAAACATCTCTCATAAGTTCATTAATTATGTTTTCTTTTGGCGGGTCTCTTTGTATGTGTTTTCCGGAAAGAGGAGGACTCAATGATTATTCGTTTTCTTTTTTTTATTTCTTTTATTACATTAACATGTTTTAATTCTTTTACTTATACATATATTTGAACTTCCTTTTATTTAATTCTTTATTTATTTTCAATAGTTGAGATTCCAAAAAAATTGTTGCATTTAAAAAGTTGTAGCTATCATATTCAAGTGTTGCTTGTCTATCCTTTGTAAGGGCCGAATAATAATCATATTCATAAAGTTCATATCATTTCCATCATTTGTGACATGTTGCCATTGTAGTTATAAAATAAGTTGTTGCAAGTGATAAATGTATTTTTTTTTCCAAAGTTAATGAGGACGGTAAAATCAAAGAATGAAATTTGAATATGAAAGTCCTTGTACAAGATATCCTTCAAAGAGACAGAAAAGTGTTTGTGCAACTGTAAGTTTACCCACATTTGATAGGGATTGAGTGTATTTAACACAAAATCACAAATTCAACATATAAGTTCCATGAACTTAAGGATTGACTCAATTTTAATAAAACAAATAATAAGCAGCAACAATATATTATACAATACGATATATGCAACAAAAGTTCTATTGAAATGCCTAAACATGTTGTGTTGAAGACTTTCAACATCTGAAACGACATGTCATATGAGATGTCGAGACATCAGACATTAGGACATCACGCTATAGAAACTGTTGAGTTTGTTACAGTTCTGTTTTAATTAGTGCAGAATATTCTGGGAGTATTATGCAACATAAGTAGCGTATAATTGAAGGCATATGTGGAGGTCCAAGAGCTAAGGAGAAGGATCAGCAAGGACCTTGATTGTAGCAGAAGTTATCTGCTTGTTTATCTATGCAGAAAGTTTGTTACTGCAGAAAGTTTGTTACAGCTTATGCTGTTATTTTGAAGGCCCAAATCCAGTTGGGTAATAGGTTATAAATAAGCAGTTGTAACCTAGTTTTAGGAAGCTAGCCGATTTTAGAAAGATGTAGTCTTTAGAGTTAGCCATGTAAGTGAACCACCCGGATTGTGGGATGGTCACTGATTTGTGCCTCGAAACATGTAGGCAAAAGGTTTATTTTACTCACTCAGAAGTTGTGAAGTAATGAGTGAAGTTGTGTCCTTGGAAGAAGTTGTGAAGCAATTCCAAGTTTGTTTGTGTCACAAGTTTGACATATTTGTGTTTAGAGTGTGGTATCTCTAAAATGTCTTGTGTTTGGAGTGTGGTATCTCTAAAATGTCTTGTGTTTGGAGTGAGGTATCTCCAAACTATTTTAGTTTATAGGAGCCAAGTCGTTGATGCAATTGTTGGGATGATAGTAATTAATAGACATTGTTGCGGTGATTGGAAGTGAGCATAGGTTCTCATATCTAAGTGTGGTATCTTAGGTAGAAGGGTCATTGGATAGTCTGACTAAGTGAGAAGTGTAAACAGGGAAGGTTTCCCTCTGAATTAATACTGTTGATAGTGAACTTCATTCCTGGCTTGGTATGTCCCCAGATGTAGGTTGGTTAGAACCGAACTAGGTGAATAATTCCTTGTGTTCTTTTGTTTCATGCATTGTTAATTGTACATTCTACTTTGTTTGTTTTATAATGTCAGATCAGATGTCACGATATCCTGAGTCTGATGACACTAGAATTTCAATTGGTATCAGAGCAGGAATCTTGTCTGTTTCTGGATGAGATCCACAGTGAATACTTTCTGGTTGTGTACAAGGTATAAGATTGTTTGAACAAGGAGTGTCCATATTGTATGGTCCCTTGAAGTGGTGGATAGACCTATTTGTGGAGAGCTAGACCAACCTGACCAGAATTGTTGCATCTTCTGAAGAAAGAAGATAATTATATTGTAACAAGAAAGTTAAATTCAAAGACTCCATGCGGGAGTGGGGATTTTGAATTAAATTGTTCAGCCTATAATCAGCACAGAGAAAAGATTGTCAAAACCTTCATGCGGGAGTGAAGATGTTGATGAGGTAACTTCTGTGCCTATGTGTTTTTTATATTGGTTGTGTCTAGTCTTTTGCTTGGTGAAGAAGCAGGCTTATTGTAGGGTTGATTTATTTTAAATCCTTATGTGTTATGGTTACTAGTGAATTATGGAGTAAGCATTGTGTAAATTCTGTTGAAGTATGGATATATTCTGCTGCATAGCCTCTAATGCAACCCTTAAAGTGCAAGAAGTATCCTAGGGTTATTGTTTTCAACAGAATATTTAGCAGATTTTACAACCTATTAAAATAGTCAAAGATACTTGAGAATTCCTCAAGTCCACTCATAAAGGAATTTATCAATAGAGTTGATGAGTATCAATTGATCAATGATTCTCATATACATATGTAAGTTGTTCTGAAGACCTTGAAGATTATCAAGGATGATGATTTCCAAGGAAGGGGATTTGATGTTCTACAGAATGTCAGAACATTATTACTGGTATGCAGCTACCAGTTGAAGAATAGATGTTATGGGTGCTAAACAAATGTAGTGTAAGTACATATGTTTGGGACCTTCTCCTGATCTGGAAGAGGAGACATCTGCTTATTAGTTGATTAGGATACGATCAACAAGCTCTTATACTCCAGATGTCAGTTTATTTCTGACCTAAGCTTATGGGAGTATAGAAGTTAAGCTCAGTGCAAGTAAAAGACTCATAAAGGTATACCCCTCAGTCCCTTTATGTGAAATCAAGATGAACTTATATCTGGTACATTCTTCTTATCAAAGGAATCATATATGTGGAGATTTGTTTATGACCAAAGAACAGATTTTGTTTGGAGCTGAATATTGTGTCTCAACCACAATGAATCATGGTCATAAATGTTGATTGCCCTAAATATTTTCCTGAAAGGGTATTGTCAAGATGAATCAAGGAAGACAAATTACTTTGTAGAATCTACATATTTTTGTGTCATGCCATAAGTAAGTCTGTTCCAGAAACCTAGTTGAGGGAATATCCTTTGCAGGTACAGACTATGGCATCCATCATCTCAAAATTAGAGTGAAAGTCTAAAGAAAAGCTTATTGATATGTGGATCATACTATTCCTTGACCATGTTATTTTTTTGGATGTTCATTGTGCTTCATATGTCCCCCCCAAGTGTTATGGACGAGATATTGTAGTTGTTACCCCCAAGAACCATAATGGATATGTCATATCAGGTGTTGGAACATCATCTTAATGTCTTCAATTTTTAATGTATGTTTTTGCCTAGAAGTAAGAAGTAAGTGTGAAGATGTAATCAGTCAGGATGATCTAGTGTGAGTAGTTAATTCTAACTGACTAACTGGTAGGTACTTTGACAGGAGAGTAAGTACTTATTAGATGTGCAGTCTGAATGCAAAATTCATACACTTTGTTTGGAGTTGAGTGTTTGTATGATAAATTCATGGCATATTGTGAACTGAATATCAATATTAAGGTTCACAATGATCTTCACAAGTTTAGAATGTGTGGCAATGTTATTTGGTGATTATTTGAAGAACTGATTCAACTAAAGAAATGCATACAGATACTGTCAAATATCTTGATAGGAGCTGGATATTTGTAATAATTGTGTGGAAATATGAATCAAGAATAGAAGAAGTATGTGATGTATAAATGAATAATGTTCTACATGAAGATGTAACATCACAACTGTTGAAGACACCAGTAATTGAAGAAGGCAGATAAGATTTAGCCTTATCTTTTGAAGATGGACAACTGGTTATACGTATGGTTAACTATGAGGTTTCTTCTATTACAAGTTACAGAGTGTGGAAATCTGAATCTTGTGTAGAAAGCAAACTAATTATTCTTAATTTGTAAACTATGGCAAATTCCAAATAAAGAATACTTCAAGTAATATAAGGATCAACATCAAAGAAATCCTTATTTTGTATAACTCAGGGGAAGTATGAGTAACAATATTATGAAAAGCTTCATCTTAGAAGCTAAAAGGAGGAATTCTGATATTGAGGGGGAGCAAACGTCTCATTAAGGAGCAACAGTCTACATGAGAAGCAATTGTGTATATGAAATGGAATTGTTAATTATCAATTGTGAAAGTTGTCTTGTCTAGTGCAATTGGATATGTTTATTAAAGAAGGCGCAGTTGTTATATATGTTGATGACCAGCTAATATCAAGGGGAAGATTGTTCATTAGCTTATGTAAAGGGGAGTTTATACTGATATGTGCTGAAAATCTTGAAGAAGCAGTATTATAATTATCTCAGAGCCAAGGCAGATGGACTCTGTGTGAATGTCCCAGAAGATGTTGAAACATAATAACTAGCATCTTTAAAGTTCACTAAGTATCATCAACCATAAGTGAAGTATACAAACAGAAGAAATAATTATCTGCCAAGTATCAAAAAGAAAACTCTTCTGTTAAGATAGTCTGAATGCACTAAAGTCGATTTAAATTAACTTAGACTATAGTAGCATGACTTGTCCTCAGTACAAAAGTCATGAGAAGGCATGGACATGTAGAAGTATCATAGAAGCAGAATATTATAGTCTTGAAAATGAATCTGGTCAAAGTCACATGCTATGATAACTAAAAAAGAAGCAGTCCAGATTGGTGAAATAAGAGGCCATAATCACATGTAACTGCATGAGGTATCCTATGCCTTTATTGGAACTAACTCCTCTCATCAGAAGGTGGTCAGAGTTAGTTTGGACGGTACATCTTTGTCTTTAATATAGTCCTTCAAAATAGAATTCTCGTCAGCTTGACCAAGGACTAAAGACTGTGAATTCCTAAGCCTCAGTTGAGCTATACATAGAGGACCCCTTAACTTCTATTATTCATAAAGAAAGTGATAACTACACCAAAATGAAGTTCATTCGAATCTGGATGTCATGTACCTGGATCTGGTTTTATGAAGGCTCCCATTGTCAAACTTTTAGTAAAAAGGGAGAGAAAAATTGTATTGTTGTTGCTGTTACTGTTGGTATTTCTACTGCTGCTACGAACAAAGGAGCATATCCATAAAAGATCCCAAACCAAATATATAAAATCCTTGGTTGAAAATCCTTTGTGACTTGTATTCTGAGTTTTGTTCCTACCTGGAGATTGAGTGAACACAATTGTGACATGTGTTCTGATTTACATGAGGTTGTGTTCTTATGTCACTCGGGAGGTATTTCAACTCACTCAGGAGGTATTTCAACTCCAAATCTAACACCGAGTCTCTTCATTCTTGTACCTTACACGTCTAATATTGGTTCAATGGAGAAAAGAAGATGTCCATATGGATGTTCAGACATCTCATACAACTCAAGCTTTGAAGTTGTGAGCAGAAGACCATATTTTAATTGTAAATTTTTAATTGTAATTGTTGTTGCTATTTTGATGTAACTGCTTGTAATTGTATTTATTTGTTTTAGCTAAAATTTGTCAAAGGGGGAGATTGTAAAAATTGATGTTCATACATCCCATACAACTCAAGATTTGAAGTTATGAGCAGAAGACCATTTTTTATCAAATGATTTACCGAAAGAAAATATTTTGAAAAATATAGAAGTTGTATAGAACATGATGGGAGCAGTCAAAAAGCCATAAATAATTTTTTGACTTTATTTAGTTGATTGAAGCAAAGTGCTAACCGATTAGATTAACGTGTACTTAAGATGCAAGGAAAGTTGAATGCACCCATATTCTATGCAACGACTATATATCTTATATTTCCATATTTGAACTTATATACGATTGATTTTCAAACATCAACTAATTATTCCAATCGATTAGAAACAACTATTTTGCTTAAATGTCATTTCCTTTTAGGGGAACCTCAAGTCTATAAATAGAGACACCATTTCTCATTTCAAATGAACCAGAACAAGAATGTGTGTGTTGACACTTACTCTTTCTTTCTCTCTAAAGTTTTATTTTAACTTTCTCTCACTAGTTCTTATAGCCAAGTGTTTTTGTGAGGAAAATATCATTTGTGGGTGAGATCTTTATTGTAATTCTAGAAGGGTATAATTGTATACATTCACCGAGGTAACTATATTTATTAACCTTGGTTGAATATTGTCCAAATAGGATTTTTATATGTGGTATGAAGCTAAATCCGTTCAAAGCTTAATGTTAAGAATTGTGTGATCAGTTCTACAAATGATCATACTTGCTTATGTAAATTAGAACAAATGTAATAAGATATTTACATCCAATAAAATTTTTATATATGATGTTGTTGACTCTTATGTTTTATAATGATACTTTATTTTGCTATAAATTCCTATATTTGTAAAAGTGCAATATGATATTTCTTGCTCTAATGTTTGCATATTTAGCTTTTTCACGATTGTATCTATTACCCACCTTTTTTGTTTTGATAAAGTAGGAGAAGTATACTCTCTGGGGGAGGGTATATATTCTATATAACTCACGGGGAGTTTGCCACTCCAAATAATCTTTAATATTTTACTACCTCGCTTAAAATATGTGTTGTCATCATCAAAAAGGGAGAAAATGTGGAACGTTGTTTTGCAAGTAATAAACTTTTAATCAAGTAATAAACTTTGCTGGGATTTTCAACAAAGTTAAAATCCAACCAAAAGAAGAAAGAAAGTCAAAAGGATTCTTTGAAAGTTAAAATCCTTAAGGCGTCCACAAGCGCATTCGACCAGGGACGCAAAGCAAAATGTTTAAGTCGACTGCAATTATGGTCGATCAAGAGGAATCCTCATAGGTAGTTAATTGATCCCAGAAACATTAAAAACCCAAAGAAGATGCAAATTGCCCAAGTCGTACAAAAGAAGGTTTCTTAGAGGGAAAGAGAGCATTAGTGGAGAATGTGGGTTCATGGAGAGAAGTTACAAAGTACAAGTGGCATTTAAGGGAGTGAAGTCCGTCAAGAAGTAGTTATCGTATGTGTATTATAAATAAAGCACTTAGTGCATGGTGTTAGGGTTTCAAACTTTTACATTCCTAACGCTAAACACTCGGAGTACCCAAGCGAATGAGTGAAATGAGTCAGGCTAGGGCTATGTATGTTTGAATCAACTTACTTTTCAACTATTTTAATGTAATGTCATTTACTTTTACAATGTAAATGCTTTCGTTTTACTTTACAAGTTTTACTTTATTTACTTTTGAAATCATATAAACACGTTTGACATCACGTCGAACTGACTCTTTAAAAAACACTTTGTAAAAACACTTGAAAACTGAAGCATTGTACTGAGATTTCCTGGTAGATCTTGAAAGTAAACTTTTATTAAGAGACTGCATATTATGTGAGAACATAATTGCCAATGGTCCCACCAATAAATCCCTCATTTGTCTATACAAACGGGTCTATTGGAGTTGAAGTAGTGACATGTGTCTCAACAGGTGGAGTGACCTCGAAATCATTAGTATGTGGTGCCTCATCATCCATATGCGGAGTATGCACCTCATTAAATGTCTCTTAACCTTTATAGTCATTGTTGTCTCTGTCTCAGAAAGATGACACACCTCTGTAATATGAGACACATTTGTCTCTACCACCATCTGAGTGTCATCTTGAACTGGTGCAGATGGTACCTGGACATCAACTGGCCCATCCTCATCATCTCTCGTCCATTTAGAAGAAGGTATAGATCCTCTACGTCGGAGAGTCTAGGGTGCACGGAACTGAGCCTAATCAACCAGCCGCCTTTTATGTGAACCAGTCGGTGCAACTCTCCCTGCTTTGAGATGTGAGTCCTCTACACACCTCACAACATCGTTATCACGTTGTCGGCCACCAATCGTATCATATGTGCCTTTAGTCTTGGAAAAAATTGTATAACCTATCGGATTTTTCAAAATATTTGGAAATATGGACATTTTAGATTATTTTTTTTCTAAATATGCAGTAAAGAAGCAATGGGTCTTCCGATTTTTTCTTAAAATAGGGAAAATGCCTTAATATTTTCGAATTTTTCAAAATAACCGATAATCATTCGGATTTTTTTGTAAAGTTTGTTTCTATGTATGCAATTATATCGAATATTTAAAAAAAATTAGAAATATTTATACATTTTTATCGGATATTGAAAATTTCAAAAATATTTATGCTTTTTTCCCGCAACTTTCTAAATATCCTAAAGAACTTATGCAATTTTATGAGATCTTTTAAAATGTTCAATAATCGTATGAATTTTTATTGTACATTTTCAAAATATCTGAAAAACTATGCATTTTTATCAGACCTTTTGGAATATTCTGTAAAAATTCACGAAAAATCCAAAAGAAAAACTTTTAAAATGCGGTATCAAATAAAAATGTTTGATAGTTACTAAAATATTCGAAAAATTGGAAAGCTTTTCAAAATCTTTGAAAAATTACAATTGCTTTTTTGAAAGGAAAATATAAAATAGTCCAGGGCTAATATGGTAAAACATAAGCATTGTGGGGGTGCCAAATATAAATTAGGGGTGGCAAGAAGATTCCTCTTTTTCTCTCAGGTGGAGATTGTTTCCCGTTAAAAAAATTTGCAATGCAATGACAATGACAATGGTTGATTTTATTCAATTGCAAATTATAAAATTAGTTAAAAAATGATTCAATGGTATGGATGAAAACTGGACCTCCTTCCGTGAATTTTCCACTGGAGAGAATCTCCACCCATTTCCCTCCCCTTCAAACACTCACATTTGTCCCTTAAGAACTACAAATATGCCTAGGGTTAAGAATGTCATTTTTTTCTCCTTATGAAAGTGATTAAGATTTGGCATTTCCAGAAACATGTTCGCCAATAAAATTCCATGCTTAAAGGGCATATAATCGAGACAGACAAACAGCCACTGCACCAAAGGCAGTCTAGACACACCTATTTAAGTAAGTAATTCAGTTATTGCGTTAATGATGTTCCAAAAGAAAATTGGATAACAAAATTTTCTTAGAAGTTGAATTGGAGTGCGATGAGCCTCCAAAGGATCCTAGCAAATGATAGTACAAGACAAGCAATATGCATTGGTCCAAAACTCCAAATACCAACCAATATATTCATATAAGCTGGAAAACTTTACAATTTACACTGTAAATCAGTGAACTCTGAAACTAATCTATGTTGTTGGACCCCATTCCATGATCTCTCTAACTAAAACTCCGGAAAAGTTACCACAAAAAATATGGAGAAAACTCTGCTAATGTATTAAATGGTGGATGATAGTAAAAGAATTTGCCAGTCAAACCTAAACAATAGAGAAGCAAATTGACCAATCTGCTTCTAACCTACCACCAAATGACTTGTCTGTACTGATGACCAATAATTGCGAAGGTATATTAATTCGGTAAATTTCTTTACAAAATATACAGACATACTTAAAAGGCAAGACGATATCTAAACTTGCAGATCAATGTTCTTGCTTAACTCTTGCCTTTAATATTCCAGGGAGTGGAGGTGATGTGGGAGGCCTAGTTGACATGCTTGAAACTGAAGGAGGAACCTGTGACTGCATGCCTGACATGCTAGAACCTTCACCTGCATCTGTAACATTGTGTGTAACAGTATCACTCTGTGGTCTATCACCAAATTCCATTGCCTTTAGCACATAATTGTCGTCATGCAACTCAAAGGGAGTACTGCAGAGAGATAAGAGTAAACATAAATAAGAATTTGCAGATACATCTCACAGCAAAGACACAATCGCAACACACCACCATAACTGCCTCCCA
This sequence comes from Vicia sativa, assembly GCA_021764765.1. Taxonomy (NCBI): domain Eukaryota; kingdom Viridiplantae; phylum Streptophyta; class Magnoliopsida; order Fabales; family Fabaceae; genus Vicia; species Vicia sativa. The sequence goes on along the minus strand of CM038793.1, from coordinate 184,615,920 downwards.
GAACTTCTCTACTTGAAAATCCTTTTAGTCGTCTTTGGCCATGATAGGATACGCTAGTTCCAAATTCGTGACGATACTATTTAACAAGGAAGTCTTCTTCACAATGAATAAGACAGCATACAGTCCTAGATAATTACACCATAACTCAGAAATAATGGTAAGGGCAACTGAAGCTTTACCTATTAAAATCAAAATGAACAAGCTGCATGTCTTCTGATATTTCCACTTCAACAGTTGCATGAGGTCGTGTCTACAGTTTTAAAAAGCCAGAGAGATATGAGATTAGTCAAACAGTAATACCATAAGAGCCATATCACAGCCGCCAGTGGGACAAGTAAAATACTCATTAATATTAAGAAGTTAGAAACTTTCTTGATGACGAGACTTGGCATATAGACCCATAACATAGCACTGAGCAGATATAAAGGCTAAAGGCCAAAGGAAACCAGAGTAACTTGACCACATGAGCTGATAAAATATTTCTAATTAATAGTGCTTAGCTGTTACACACTTGTATTCCATAGACAAATTCAAATAAATGCCCACAAAAGCAGGGGAAAAAAGTATTTCTAGGAATTCACTAAGCAGCTGGAGTGAGATCATCTCCCGATAAGTTTAACAATTTAAAATCAAAGTCAACTAATCCAGTACATTCTGTGCAATGAATTTATGCCAATATAATATAAACATGGTATTGGATAGAAACATTCAGGTACAAATAGGATAGAAATATTCAGATACAAATAGGATAGAAACATTGTATTGGATAGAGCATTATGGCAGAAATTGATTCATGTAACCGACCCCACTTAGTGGGATAAGGCTTGGTAAGTGGGCGAGTGGAATAATATAGTTATCATACAATTGAAGATCCAAGGGAAAATCGACAACATTTGCTACTGGAAAAATAACCAAGAGAGGGACAACCGGGGTTTTGGTCTAGCAGAAGGGGCTAGTCTCCTGTAACGTGGCAAACCAAGGTTCACATGTGTCTACATTTTGTATCCGACAAAGCCTCGAATAGGATTACCTCTGGTGGAGGGAGCCTATGGGAACCAAAAAAAAAAAGAGAGAGAGGTGAGATGATGGCTTACCTGTACCAGAATAAAGGGTAAAGATACACCTCCACTGGGAGGATTTCCAGAGCTATATAACTGTTCATTTCGTTGAATAAGGTTTTGAAGACCTACAAACTTGACACAATAACACAAGCAATTATCAAACAGAAACTAAACAGTACAAAAATGAAGTGATATAACCAAGTGCAATTTCTAATGCAGCAAAACCAAGTCCGGCATCTCATTCCCGTATTAAATCTATTACTGAGTAGGATGGACTTACTTGTTCCTCTAGCTCCTGCAGGTAGGATGATTTCCTTTCAATTCTAGTCCTGAGCCCAAGACGCTCTGTCTGTTGAATCAAATGAAGAGTTAAAATGGTCCTCTATTGTACTTTAGGATTATCTTGGAACATCATTCCAGGTAAAGCATAAGCCACATAGAGCCAAAAAGTTACAAATCATTGATCAATCAATTTTTGTATTCAATCTTAAAATCAAGACTATGGGCAAACCTTTAGCTCTTCAATATCATTCAGACTAGTACGAGGAAGACCCCTCCATTGTATTTCCTTTTTATCCTTCGAGATAATGTCCATTGCCATTAGAACATTCAGAGCATCATAGACCCTTCGTCGAATGTTTTTCTCATCGTATGTTTGCTGGTAAATGTTCACTCCCCACAAAAAGTAAGTGCACACTACTAATATACCTTAAATATAATATTGAAATAGCTTGTGGAGGAAAGAAAACCTTATCAGGAGACAAAACACTATTGATCGGATCAGCAAACTCAGCCACAAGTTCATCTGCCACCTACAGTATAAAAATAACTACATTAAAGTCAAGAATTAAACAAGGAAAACAGGAATAAAAACAAGTACAGAAGACATAGACAATATGGACGATGAAATGCAAAGGAGGGCTTCAAGTCCACGTGTTCCCGAGACGAGACCAATAATTACCATAATCAACTTCATCCCCCAAAGATATCATGATAATTATCGACAAAAGAGATTGATTTCAACATAGCAAAAACTGATTTATAGTAACCACCTAACCTCATTGTAAGTTGTCCTTCCCTTACTTTCTACTTTCTCACAAACTGCAAATAAGCAACAACAAATTAGAGGCAAACCGAGAAAGAAAACTGTGAGCATTAACCTCAAAAACAACAAGCATAGGTATCTAAAGACCAACTGTATAAATTTCACAATCAGCATCTGAATACTCTGCATACAAAATGCAAGTTTGCTAGGGTAAATTAAGTAAACAAGAGAAATATAAAAACCTTTCATGCTAAATTGGCGAAGCCCTCTTCCACTTTTATCACCTCCAACAGCCCTTTGTTGACCTCTCTTTTTCTTCTTACAACTGTATATACATATAGAGTTCATTAGAATCAATTCAAACAATTATGATCACGTGAAGAACAGAATGCAATAAAACTTACGCAACTACTCCCTGTGATGCAGCATCGTCATCCTGTATATCAAGATGGTTTAATTTGAGAGCAGTGTTGTCACCAGCGGCAGTCCCGGTAGAAGGCAAACCGGCACTTCTGCTGGTGGAGCCTGATTGGCCGGAAACCGTGGTTCCGCAACCTAGAAGTTCGTCATCGTCTTCGTCTACAGACGATTGGTGGGGTCGAATTCCCATCATTTATGAAGAAAACCCTAATTGAGAGAGGAAGAATAAGGAGTTTTTAGGGTATGGAGAATGAGGGAATTGAACAAGGGAAATGGGGGGAAAAGACGGTAAGGTGGGGGTGGTAAAGTAGATCTGAGGTAGAGCGCGGTTTGTTACAGTAGTAGCACAGAATACGAATGTTGTACTGTATCGTAATTTCTACTACTATCCCATTCCACGTCAACTTATTTTTTAATGTTTGGTCAAATCCCACCTCGAACTGCGGTTATTTAGAATTTTTTATATTAACATTTTGATGTGAAATATGACCAATAGAGCGTTATTTTATTTATTACTGTCTTTTTTTTTATTATAAATTGTTTTAAATTTTTCACCTATTAAAGAAAAATTATAATTCTGGTATGAAAATGAGAAATTATAAAGGTTTTTACAAAATTATCTTTCATTAATGATATAGGAAAGATACACTTACATAATTAAAAGGAGAAAAAATAATAAATATTTAAAAGTATAATATAAAAAATAGCATTAATTATTTATTGATATTATAAAGTGGTTTATATTATGATACACATTTTTTTCCAAAACGACTTATAATAAATAAATAAAAGGAAGTAGTACGGTGTATTAAAGAAATATGTGTAAATATAATTTATTGACTTAGTGACTTGATTGAATTACGATATTACTATATTAGTTTTTGAAAGAGTTTAAAGGTATTGTGTTTTTAGTATTGAGAAATATTTTCTCCGTTTTATGATGTTTAATTCAGTTCATCATTTTACAATATTAAGAAAAGTGTAGAGAAAATAAAGAGAATAATATTTATTATAGTATCACTAATTATTTATTGGAAATGATGAAAGTTTAATTAATTAGAATATAAAATTGAAGAAAAAATGTATTGAAAATTGAAATAAGTCATTCATTTTGAGACATTATTTTATTCTATAATTGTATTTGGATTGACGGTTGATAAAATTGATTCTAACATAATTCACTTTGATATAATTGATTTTATCAAAAGAGAAAATGAGTGATGCACTGTCAGTAAAATATTTTCACACTATCAACCAATTACCACCATGTATCCAACTAAATCACTCTTTTATTTATATATAAAAAAAAAAAAAAAAAAAAAAGACATGGCTGATTGATGGTTTTCTACTTGATGACAGTGTAAAACTAGTGCATATCCATTAAACCCTTATCAGAATTGAATTTAGCATAATTGATTTATGTTTTGATACATTTATGTAAAAGTGAGTTGAACAATAAATTTTAGTATAAAAATCATCCATAATCAATTCTGAAGGCGGAAGCTATAAATTTTAGTTTCAAGTAGAATCAATTCTAGAGATATAATCGATTTTACTTTTTCCTAACCAAACATCTTAAAAATACTTAGAATCAATTATACACCTCTAGAATTGCTTTTGACTCTTCCATAAATTAAATCAAACATGCACTAAATAGGTCACTCATTATGGGGCAGATAGAGTATTACACAGACATCCAATCAAAATATTTTAAAGTGTTAAATCATACGACAAATAATTATGATTCAACATAATTACGATAATACGACAAATAAACTCCATAATTAGAGTGCTACTCGTGATCCACCGATCATAACAAACACAAAACCAATTAATCTTTTTAAAATACGCAACGGAAAATAATCATGTTTGACATCATAGTTTCATGGATTTGCATAAATGCCACAAATGGTTTAACAACTTCAGAATAGCATAAAAGTGGAAATAAAACAAAGAATAATATGTCCCCCCAATGTTACATATCAGAGCGACTCTACTACAACTCAAATGAATAAGAAACTAAGGAGGCATAGTCGTCCTCTACCTCAAGTAGTTACTCCTTCTCTTGCTCGCTTGTACTCCATAGGAGCACACGCATCACAATTAAACAAAAAATGGTGACAGTACACTTAAAATATGTTAGTAGTGTAAAACAAAACAATGGTGGGATAATTCACATAATCATCACATACATGCATTAATATAACTTGAGGACACCAACAACAGGTTGTCCGATCAGTGAATAGGAAAGTGATGGATCTCATCAAACACATATATAACTTGAGGTCATTTATGTCTGCTTTTCGTCTGAAGGAATTTGTTTATGAATCCTTTGTAGTTGGTAGTATAATCCTGGAGGAAACCTCTTCCTGGAATTCCATTAAGAGAAATCCAACATCCCTTATCCACCACTTTTAGTTCAAAGAAAGAAAAGAACACACCTAAAGTGAAGATTATATTCATCGCCTCACGGATGATCTCAAAGGCTTTTATGAAGCCTCAGTCGTTTGAGTGTAGTTTATATGGGGCAATATTTAGGGTTTTAAGGAGGTCAAACTCGAAATTTGTAAATGGGATATGGATTTTGAAATCTTCGATCACCCTGAGTAAAAATAAAAATACTCATATGACACGCCTTTTGGCCAGATCATACAAATCTTTTCTCTGAGGACACAAGGTTCTAGTATAACGTCCTCTTCATTTCCAATGGAGGAAATCTGCCTACTATATCAGAGTTTGGAAATATCTTCAACATCGACTATGCTTTGATTATAATTTAGGACTTCTTAACCAACAAAGGATCTGGTCATCTACATCACAATTTCCACATAACCCGGTGATGAAGATTTCGAGTCAGATTCACTACAAGATGAAAAAATATCGTCGTAAACCTCTTTAATGATCTGGCCAAATTCTACTTGCCCCAGATGGCCCTCACATTTTTTTCATGCATTCACTCCAAAGTTTATTTCTCTCTTGGGCATTTAGGGGATTCTCTCTTGGGCATTTAGGGGAATCAATACGTTTCCTGAATCGTCACACTCACAAATGAGAACCATTATTAAAGATAAACAGAAAATGAATAAGGTAAAAGGATAATAAATGAGATTTGGGGAAGCAAGCAATTGGCAGAAATGGCATAAAAACGTTGAGAACAACCTTTGAGAAGCGGGAAAAAGAGTGAAAATGGTAAAGTAAAGGAATATGGAATGTTGGGGCTTTATGGAAAGAAGTTTGAAACGAATGGAGAGACCCTATCGAATTAGACTCGTGATGGCATTTGCGTCCCCATAAAAATCATCTTAGCATGGAGAGAGAAGTGATTTGATCACACGCATATCATCATTACGCTTGAAAACCTATCATCACACGTCAACATGACGTCAAACAACCGTTGAAACCGAACCTAGTCGAATGGATGTATCATCTTTTTAAGAAAAAAGAATTTCAGAATTCTTTGTCCGAACACTTCACTCCATTGGGCCTTGTGATCGAAAGGCTCATGTACACTCCAGAATTCTCGAGAGTCGGTATATAAGTCGTTAAGACCGAGAAGGAGGAGTGGGGCATGTTGAGTACTTCCAAGAAGTGACGATAGTCAAGCTGCTGCTTATGAGACAAGCATAGGCCCGGGTAAATACAAGATGTAGGTCACCTAGTTCTCGAGAACTTATCAAGGATCGTGTGTATAAACTAGAGGGCCAAGATGATAAACTGGTGTAACGGTTGCAAGATAGTTCCAGGATCACCTATGAGTTAAGAAAATTGATGGAAAGAACACTACATATTATAAATTTTGATCATGATTGCAACAACGAACATTCCTTTTAGTATACTCGAAAGGACAACTCTTTATGGCCCAAAAAATTGGCAAAGGGTATAAAAGATATCCTTATAAAAGGGATTAGGCAGCTGAAAAACTCTTTATGGCCCAAAAAAATGGCAAAGGGTATAAAAGATATCCTCATAAAAGGGATTAGGCAGCTGAAACATAGAGCGCATACAAGTGAATAGCCCATTGTGTTTGCCCCTTGTGTTTGCGACCTTACGTGACCAGCTTCAGAGAGATTATTCAAAAAGTGTTTATCAGGAACACCTTGATTTTCCTTTTGCATTATGTTCAACAATTTAATATTGAGCAAATGTGGAGACGATCATTTCAAACATAGAGACCAATCAATTTCCTAATAGACTTGCTAAATTACTAGGTATTTAGGTAATAAACTAATATGGATAATACAAAATGAAAAGTGATGTTAGTGATGTTGAAAATACCATCATCACAAGCAACAAGACAAGCAAGATGCATTGGTCCAAATACCAACCAATATATCCACATAAACGGAAAACTCTACAATTTACACTGTAAATCAGTGAATGATGAAAGTAATCCCATATTATCAAGGTGGTAACCAATTTATTACAACCGAATTCTCTCTTACTACATCAGGAGGAAGTTACCCTAAAAATATGTGGCGAAAAAAATTCAGTGAAGGTAGTATATGATAGATTGTAGTAGCCAATTAATTTGCCAGTCTACCCCAAACAATAAACAATCCAACAGATCGATCTACTTCTGGCCTACCAAAGATGTAACAATGGCAAACTATTTTGAAGGCCCATAATTCGGTATATTTCTTTACAAAATATACAGGCATGCTTAATTAAGGTAAGATGATATCATAAGTTTGCAGATCAATGCTCTTGCTTAACTCTCGCCTTTAATATTCCAGGGAGTGGAGGTGATGTGGGAGGCCTAATTGACATGTTTGAAACTGAAGGAGGAACCTGCGACTGATACATGCCCGACATGCTAGAACCTTCGCCTCCATTCACAACATTGTGTATGACATTGTCACTCTGTGGTCTCTCACTCTCACAAAAATTCATTGCCTTGAGAACATAATTGTCGTCATGCAGCTCAAAAGGAGAACTGCAGAGAGATTAAACATAAATAAGAAATGGCAGATACATTTTCCAACACATTGATAAAAGTATCACATCGCAGCCACTACCTTCCAAAACTCACCTTGAAATGTTTTTAGTGGTATGAGTGTTTGACCACAACAGGATACACTGGTCTTCACATTAAGACAACATAAAGACCTAAAGCTAATCATGCCATAACTCAAAGAATGCCAAGTAAGGCAGGTTAAGCTTTACCTGTTGAAATCAAAATGAACAAGTTGCATGTCTTCTGATATTTCCACTTCAACAGTTGCATGAGGACGTGTCTACAGATTTTAGAAATACGAGATTAATCAAATAGCAATACCATTAGGAGTCACATAACAGCAGCCAGCAGGATGAGCAAATTCTAGATAAAATAAGCTAGCGACTTTCTAAAATCTACGGCCAAGAACTCCCCACACAAACCCATAACATACACCAATAGAGCATAGGCAAAGAGAGTAAGCCGAACAAACCAATGAGAGTGATAAGATCAAACGAATGCCCAAAAAATGGTTGAAAAAATTTCTAGTGAATTCACTAACCAGCTAGATAAGATCTAATCTCATAATAATATCTTATAATTAAAAAATTTATAAATAAAAATTCAAGCCAGCTACTTAAGTTCATTTAACATGCTCAGTAGTGAGTTGATATCATTGTAATATAATTATCACACAATTGAAGATCCAAATAATTGAACAGTATTTTTTACTACACAAATGACCAAAAATGGAAGATATTGAGATGATGGTGTACCTGTACGAGAATAAAAGGTAACGATACACCTCCACTGGGAGGATTTCCTGAGCTACATATTTGCTCATTTCGTTGAATAAGTTTCTGAAGACCTACAAACTTGATATAATAATAGAAGCAGTTAGCAAACAAAAACTGAACAATACAAAAACGACATGAGTTGCTAGAATCTTCTTATAATCAAGTGCATATTTCAAAAGCACCAATCCAGGTCCAAGATCGCATTCCCTTATTGAATGTATTAGAGTAGGCTGGACTTACTTGCTCCTCAAGCTCCTTCAGATAGGCTGTTTTCCTTTCAATTCTATTCCTGAGCCCAAGACGCTCTGTCTATTTAATCAAATTAATGAGTTAAAATAATCCTTCACTGTATTTTAGGATTAGCTTAGAACATCACTGCATTTAAAGCATATAAGCCACAGAGCAAAAAAGTTACAGCTCAAGAATGTGGGCAAACCTTTAGTTCTTCAATATCATTCTGACTGGTACGAGGAAGACCCTTCCATTGTATTTCCTTTTTATCCTTGGAAATAATATCCATAGCCATGAGAACATTCAGAGCATCATAGACCCTTCGACGGATGTTTTTCTCATCATATTGTTGCTGACAAATTTTCAATCCCCCCAAAAAATAAGCCGACAATACTTATCTTACACCTTTAATATGTAAACAGCAAATAATTTTGAAATCGTTAGTGAAGGTGAGAAAACCTGATCAGGGGTCAAAACACTATTGCTTGGATCAGAAAACTCAGCCACAAGCTCATCCGCCACCTATAATATTAAAAAATTACAAAAAAAAAAGGAAATAAGCATAATATTAATAAATAGTATAAAAAGAGATAGATAATATAGATAAATGGTAAAACATGTTGTGAGGGGGAGACAGACTTCAAGTCCACAACAAGTTCCTGAGGCCAATAATTACCACAAGCAGTTTTATCCCCCAAAAAAATAAAGCAGTTTTATCCCCCAAAAAAATCAAGCATAATCATTGACAGAAATATTTTAAAAACTAATTGTAAGTACCAATTTTATTCTATGGTATACATTAACCCTTAGTAATTAAGTTAACTTTCCAACGTGTATGTACTTATAGTTAAAGAATCATTTATTTAATTTGTTTAAAAGATTTATATTTTAGAATAGCAATCATCCTCGTATAGCATTTTTTGAGTCGGCCACTCCGCTTTGCTATCCATGATTAAGAACTATGCTTTTAAAGTTAAAAAAAAAAGGTTAAAGTAAAGTCCTAACCTCGTTGTAAGTTGTTCTTCCTCTACTTTCTACCTTCTCACACACTGCAGAAAATCAACAATAAATTAGAGGCAAAACCTAAAAGAAAATTGTCAAAATGACCTAAAAATGTCCAGCTAATTAACTCAAGAACCGCGCGGCTGCAAGTTTCATAACTAAAATCCCAAAACTCCGCATACTAAGAGGTTAAAGTAAATAAATAACTAGTTAAAAATTAATGAAACAATACATTAAACAACAAAATGGTGAAACAAGAGAGATCATAAACCTTTCATACTAAATTGGCGAAGCCCTCTTCCACTCTTATCACCTCCAACAGCTCGTTGGCCTCTCTTTTTCTTCTTGCTACTGCTTAAACAATGAGTAGTTGAGTGAGTATCAATTTAAACTAATAGTAACAAGTTAAAAAAATCCCCAACACATGCATTACATAGTACATTCAATCTAGAGAAGACTCACGCAACTACTCCCTGTGATGCAGCATCATCGTCGTGTATGTCGAGATGGTTTAATTTGAGAGCAGCGTTATCACCGGCGGTAGTTCCCAAACCAGCACTCCGGCTTGTGGAGCCTGATTGGCCGGAAACCGTCGTTCCACAACCGAGCAGTTCGTCGTCCTCTTCATCTACACGCGATTGCTGCGGCCGTGTTCCCATCTATCATGTATTAACTTCGGCAACAAAGTGAGAATTGGTAGAAGAAAAATGGATAATTCTAGGGCACGCGATGTGAAAAGGGAATGTGAAGATGAAATTGAAGAATGGAGAGAGAGGAAGAGGACGGGGAGGATTGATGGAACGACGGCGACGGTTATCGGCGAGGGAAAGAGTAGATCTTAGGGAGAGCGGGGGTTTGTTGAGTGGCAGCACAAAATACGATTACGGTTTCGTTTCGCTCCTAAATTCATGCGTGTGTATGTATTTTACCATACGAGATACTCGTACGGTTGGAGTAAAAAGAAAACTGCGTAACTCTACGAAGTACGTATACTTAAACAATGAGAAATATCGATACGATTATACATGTCTCTAAATAGATTAGTTGTCCTGTAGTGTTGTGTGTTTGATTTGGAATTGGGAATAACCTTCAAAGTATCGAGTTAGTACTTGTTAAGAACGTTTAATTTAAGTGGTGAAGGGGTTAAGTTCATATACTTTTGAAATTGTGATACCAAGTTTGGATGAGTCAATGATTGTGTAATGGTTTGAGTCATGCCTCTCATCGAAGCTGCATAATGCATATATGTATAATGCATATATGTGATTTATTTGAATATACGAATAAACTCATAACACTCACGTTAATAGTATATAATGGCAAAATACCTATAAATGTGATCAATTTTACAAATATGACGAAATTAAAATATTCGAAATATACATGTTTTTGAGTCTGCACCGTTGATGACATCAAAGTCATTGGTTGAATATGCACTAATCGAAACTAACATGTCAATTAGAACTGAACAAACATTGCACCAAGACGATAAAATAAAATAATGCTGCAATAAGACGACGATCAACACAACATCGCACTAAGACGAGGAAATCACAAAGAATAAATTATAAATACATGTGAATATTAAAGAGGAAATGAAAAAGAATTTAGAGAAGGTGGTTTTGGCTTAAAAAATTGACCCTAAAATCACTCATCTTTGGCAGATAAAGAACAAGAAAAAATTTAGGATTGAAGAAAGAAGGGTTTAACTAATCAATATAGTTAATTTCATATCAAATTTTTAGAAATAATAAATCTCTTGACGAGTTTGTTGTTGATTACGTATGTTGTATTAATGATTTATTCAAGGAAAAGTTCTCTTGTGAACAGAGTCTTTTTCACTTTAATGTGTTTGTCATCATGTTAGTGTCACAAATTATGCATTAATTTTTAAGGTTGAACTTTAATCATGATTTTTCTTTTGACATCAAAACGTCTTTGAGAACAAGTCGTCGACCAAAACATAAATATTCTCGTCACTAGGTGTTTACTGTGGAAAATGGTAAACAACCATTGGTCCTCCCAAATCCCTAAAAACTAATGGTTACTTACAAGATCGATCAGTTGATCTTAAGACATGTGCTAAAATTTTGATATTATACTGGTTCTGTCGAAATCCTTATCAAGGAAATGGTTTTCTATGAATAAGGGAATAAGTATAATGGCTTTACACACTATGATTTGACCGACTGACTGGTAACTCGTGACCGACAGCAGGTTTTCATATGAAATAAGACTCAATAGACTAACTGACTGGTGACTCGTGACCGACAGAGAATATTGAATTGTTTACGCAAAGTATAAAATAACGTAAAGAGTTTGCTCAAAAGTAAATAAAAATCAAGTAAAGTATTCAAAAGAGAATTGAAAAGTAAAGGATTTGCATTGAAATAAAGATGGTGATTCACGTACATCAAGCACTTATTCACTCTTTGGTTCCTAACGCTCGGAATGACAGAGTTTTGGCAGTGATTTTAGTACAAGTGAACACACGGAAATCTACACTAAAACTTCTTATTTATAGTATTTACAATGTAACTGCCTATATATAATCTACTAACACATTAGAAACTTGAGGCAACTGCTCCACTAGATGTCGCCACCTATCTGGCGCTTAATCAGAACGTAAACCGCTAGCAACTACTAGTAACTTCAAAATTTGAATCTTCCCGCTTCTGCCTTGCTTCGACATGTTTTCCTTTAGCAAGATTAAATCAATGGAATTCTTCTAAGTCTATAATTCCTTTTGATCGACAAGACCAACTCCGACCATTTTCCTTGTCTTTCATCCTTTGGTCGACTAGACCAATTTCCAAATTCCTTAACATTTGTTCTTTTATCTCCTTTTGGTCGACAAGGCTCAGCTGTAACGTTTTGGCTTGATATTCCATTTGATCATTAAATTCTTTAGTTTGACAAAGCCAGATTTCAAACACCTTGGCTTCAATTTCCTAAAAACCCTTATTTTAGAAAATCACCCTTAACTTATGAGAATACCTTCATTTACCACACATCCTTGAATACCTTAAGATTTTTTAAGGTAACAAAATGCCCCCCAGGGATGCCATTTTTGAGTTCGACTCATATGAGATAATAACATCTTTGAAGCATCGACTTCACCATTCGACCAAATCGTTCCCACTTCTTCTTCAGTGGATGTTACTGTTCCGCTTTTCTCGTGACGTCATATCATCATGGTAATGTGTCATGATTTTGGTCTCGAGACGTGCGACATTAAATTTCACCATCATTGATTGCAGTTGTTAAGGATAAAGTAGAAAACTTTGAGAATCATGATGTACGCCTCCAAGGGGATCTGCGGTCTTTCCAAAACAAATTCAAACATTTTTAATCATTGCAATAGTTATCTCGTGATTTTCTATGTAAAATTTGAGCAATGGATTTTAGCCACTTTTTAATGTAATGCTTTTCTTTTTCTGCCTTATATAGTTCCCTGTTATGCACATTTTATGCACGCTTTTAATTTGTTGGTTTCAAACGTAACTTTCTTCAGCTTATTTGTTCGACAAATAATTATTCTGTCAAAATTTTGACTTCTTGAAGAATAGGCTTATTACTTCTTCAAGTACTTACCATTTACCCTTAAGACCCATCGATCTGGGGCTAACTCTTCAAGTTCATAGGCGTTATTGGAAAAAACTTGTATTACCTTAAAAGGTCCTTCCCAATTTGGGGACCACTTTCCTAAGACTCTATCATTTCTATCCATAGGTAATATCACTTTCCAAACTAAATCGTCGACATCAAATACCTTATTTTTTACCTTCTTATTATAATCTCTGACAACTCTTTCTTTCTGTCTCTTTAACGAATCAAGGGCTAACATCATTTCTTCATCTAAGTCAACAAGCTCGTATGTCATCATATTCCAGTAATCTTCAGATGGTATTTCATGTTGTCTGTGGATTCTCACTAATTAAACTTGTATCTCCACTGGCAACACTGCATCATGTCCATATGCAAATCGAAATGGAGTAGTTCCTGTTGCTTCATTGGGAGAAGTTCTACATGCCCATAAGGCTTGATCTAGTATTTTATTCCTTAGCTTTTTTCCTACATGCTTATTAATTAGGCTAATTATCACCTTATTGGCAGCTTCGACTTGGCCATTTGTTTGAGCATAGTAAGGAGTAGAAGTTAACAACTTGATTCCAACTTCTTGCCTAAATTCTTGCATTTTTCTCTCATTAAACACTGATCATTGGTCGGTTGTAATTTTTTTTGGAATCCCAAACTGACACATGATGTGATTTTGTATAAAGTCAATAAAAACTTCTTGGTCGACATTTAATAATCAATGCCGACTATAATGTGCCTTTGCTGTTTTGATGAAGCTGGTTTTATTTCTCCAATCACATCAAATGTCCATCCTCTGAATGGTCAAGGTTTTACAATTGCATATATTTCACTTGCAGGAACATGTTGTATGCCCCCAAGAATTTGGCATTCTTGGCAACCTTTAGCAAACTCAATGCAATCTTTTAACATCGAGGGTCAATAGACACTTGAACATACCAAAAGCCATTTCATTTTGTGTCCAGCTTGATGTGCACCACATGCTCCACTGTGCACACTTGACACTGCTACATATGCCTCACTTTTCCCAAGGCATTTAAGCAATATTCCTTCAGCAGTTTTCTTGAATAATTTGTTTCCTATCAATACATAATTGAGGGCACGATATTTGATCTTACGATTTTTCGACCCCGTAGGGGAACACAAATATTCGACCAATGGCTTGCACCAGTCATTCTCTTGTCCATTATCAACAGTTAAAATTTCAAAATTTTCAGTATCTATAGCTCCTAACTTAATAATTGACAAAGCTGAAGGAGATAACAAAGTTGCTCAAACCTTCTTCTTTACCTGAATAGGTTCTTCACTTCGATCTTTCTTGTATCCTGGAGCTTCTCGTGCTAAGTCATTAGCCTCTTGATTTTCTCTTTGCGGTATGTGTCGAATATTCACTTACTCAAATTGCTTGAGCAATCTAATGGTGATCACATAATACATGGTTAAGTTTTCCTTAACACATTTATACTCCTTTGATACTTATTTAATCACCAATTCAGAATCTCCCATAATTTTGACGTTCCTTGCCCCTAATTCTAGCAGTAGCTCAAGTCTTGTTATTAAAGACTCGTATTTTGCTTTATTATTTGTACATATGTCGTCAATTATATACTTGAACTTTGCTGGAATTCCACTGGGAGAAATTATAATTCCTTTTATTCCAGCTCCATTTTTATGGCTAGAACCGTCAAAGTATAACTTCCATGGCCCTAAATCTACGTAGTTCAGAGGCATACCAATCATTGAATGGTCGACAAGGAAGTCTGCCACTACTTGCCCTTTCCTTGCTTTTAAGGGCACATAAGTCAAAGAGTACTTTGTTAATGCTAAAGCTCATTTACCAATTCGACTGTGCAAAATTGGTTTAGACAACATGTGCTTAATAATATCAAAATGAGAAGACACATACACATCAACAGGCTTTATATGTTACTTCAATTTAATACAAGAGAAATACAAACATAGGTATAGTTTTTCTATATCACTATACCTAGTTTCAAGATCATTTAGTATTCGACTAAGATAATACACAGGTCTCTCGACACATTTTTCATCCTCTTGGACTAATATACTTTCTATAGTTGAATCTGAGGCTGCAATATACAACCTCATAGGCCTATGTCTAACAAGAGGTGACAATATTGGAGGCTTCACTAAGTATTATTTGATTTTTTCGAAAGCCTCTTGATGTTCCTCTTGCCAGACAAAATCCTCATTCTTCAGTCGAAGTAGTGGTGAAAATACTTTGGTTTTTCCACTTAAGTTGGATATAAACCTCCTTAGGAAATTTATTTTGCCCAACAAAGACTAAAGTTCCTTTTTGGTCGACGGATGCTTGACGTCCATGATGACTTTGGTCATGCTTTGATTCACTTCTATGCCTTTTTTATGCACCACAAAGCCAAGAAAATCACCTGCCTGCACACAAAAAGCACATTTTAATGGATTCATTTTTAATCCATATTTCCTTATCCTTTCGAAAGACTTTCGAAGGTGTTGTAGATGAGTCGGTTTGTTGTTCGACTTTATTATGATATCATCAATATAAATTTGCATGAAATTCTCAATAAAATCATGGAACATATAATTCATTACCCTTTGATATGTCGCTCCGACATTTTTCAAGCTGAATGGCATGACAACCCATTCGTAGGTTCCTAATACCCCTGGGCAATGAAATGCCATCTTCGACACATCTTCATCTGCAATAAAAATTTGGTTATAACCAAAATAACCATCAAGCATACTTAAATATTCAAAACCAGCAGCAGAGTTGACCAACATTTCTACCACAGGCATACTATATTCATCTTTAGGAGTGACAACATTTAAATCTCTAAAATTGATGCACACTCTTAACTTTCCATTTTTCTTAATTACTGACACTATATTTGCCAACCAGTCGGCATACCTTACAGTTCTTATGAATCTGCTTTTGAGGAGTCTTTTTATCTCCTATTTGATTTTCGACATTATTGCTTGAGCGAAGCGTCTGGGAGTATGCTTCACTGGCTTCTTTCCAACTTTTATTGGCAACTTTAATTCGATCAAATCCCTACTTAAACCTGGAATTTCATTATAGTCCCAAGCAAAACAATCTTTAAATTATTTTAATAAAGATATTACCTCAGACTTCAAATTTTGGTCGATATTGGCGCTGATATATGTTGTTCTTTTATCTCCATTGTGGCTGCATTTTTTCTGGTGTCATCTGTAAGACCCATAGTTTTAAAATAACAATAAGTATTAGGTTGTAAGGTTACTAAGGAAGTTAGACTTTTCTCGATCGTTAACTCGATGATTGTCCATAAATAACATAGAGTTATTAAGATCATAGCGTAGTACTGACAAAACTTTAGTAAGATTGTAGCAATGTTCCAGTAGTTTATCAAGTCTATGTAAATTATTCTTATTTTGTCAAGATCTAAATGAGTTTATTAGGCTGGCGGTCGATGCGATTTGTCACGGAATTTAGTCGATTTAAATTTTTCGAGCTTTGACATATATCTAATTATTTAATTAATCTATGTACGCGTAGATTAAGTCGGTAAGCTCGTTTTATTTTTTCAACACAATT
The DNA here is from genome assembly GCA_021764765.1 of Vicia sativa. Classification (NCBI taxonomy): domain Eukaryota; kingdom Viridiplantae; phylum Streptophyta; class Magnoliopsida; order Fabales; family Fabaceae; genus Vicia; species Vicia sativa. The sequence continues at coordinate 184,599,260 of CM038793.1, read as the reverse complement.
TACGGTCATATTTTTACCTGTTAGAGCTTAATTAACCGGGTATTTTTTTATTTATCAGTTTGAACATTTTCAGTCTGTTTTATTAAACTTCGTTTCGCATAGATTATTTTAATATATTTATTTTTATTTTCCGATCAAATGCGCGTTCGGCTATTATTCATTCCGGTCTCTTTTTATACCATTGTTTACTCCGTTTTATATGGCACATAACTTTAACCAAATGTTAAATATGAAAGATCTACACGTTGGCTTAGGATGGTTATTTTTAATCATTTAGATAAGTTCAAGGTTAGATAATATCATGATATTTGTTTTATGGTAATCATTACTTTAGGCTGTGAGAGAGAGATCCAAGGGCTATTACTTGTCTTTATCCTATCTAAATGGCCATAGATTATGCATAGGTTATGGTATTAGCTTGCAGATATATACATGTTAGTAGTTTAAAAAAAATCAAACACTCACCACCCCATTTTTTTCTCTTCGGCTAGCTACAAAACCTAAGGTATTTTCTCTTCCTCCATTAAATTTCTTTACTTGAAAAATATAGGAAAATAACTTGGTATGAATTTTCTTTTTCTTTTTTTTTGTATAATGATCAAATCAATGTATTAGTTGTTGTTAAAAAACTTATATAAAAAAATTCATTAATTGATTTTGAAATATTAAGTTAGGAATTGGTCCTTTTAGATGTTTCCATGATCTTGTGTGTTGATTTGTGTCTTGGTGTTTTATGTTAGTAACTAAACAAATTGATAGAAGAAGTTTTAGAAGATGAAGGTCCGAAGGTTATAAGTCTAATGCTTAAAATATATATATATATATATATATATATATATATATATATATATATATTTGGTTTTTTTTTTTTGTAGATTCTTAGAAAATTGTTGGTTTTAGAAAACTTAAATTTTGAAAGATTTGATACTACATAAGCTTTGAATTTTAAATGGTTATTATGTTCATATAACTTGTCTTGGAAAAAATTTCTGGTTTATGGGTATTAATTTTCTTTCAAATTAGTTTCTGTTTTAAAGATAGTATTTGGTTATATTTTGATGAAATTATTTTGATTATAATCACTATGTGTTTATCTTATTTATTTTTTAAAATCTAAAACAAAAAAAATCCTAGTTCTTTTGAATCAATCTTTTTGAAAGTTATTATAAGTTAATAAACATGACTCTACATATATAATTGATAGAGAATATACTGTGAGCATGTTAACACAATTTATAGTTAGTATTTCAATAATATCCACAATTGATAAAACTTGACACTTCTTTACTTCAAATGGTATTAACAAAAATTTACTAAGTAAATGGTCATAGGATTTTGGTTAGTAGTTAACACAGGAACAAGGGCCTACGTGTGTGTCTAGTTTTTTGGAGTCTAATATATATATATATATATATATATATATATATATATATATATATATATATATATATATATATATATATATATATATATATAGTATAGAAATTAGAATCACTAATTTTTGGTGAAGGGAAAATATTATTTGTTTTAATGGTAAAACGTTGCGTGACTTAGGGTTCGATAGTACACGGTTTGTGAACAAAGACTATAATCGAAAAGCTTGCTAAGGTAAGGGCACTTTCTAACGATATTATATATGATCGAATGCATATGTGTTGGTATGAATGATTGTGTGCCCAGTTGGGGATATGTGTTTATGCTGTGATGCTAAACTTGAGAATGTGCTTTCATATGATTTTGAATAAATATATGAATTGACTATTGAGAAGTGTTTATGGCGCATTTGCATATATGTGCTCATGCATATCATAGTACGTGTTGGCCAAGTGGGTCTTCACGGGGTGTGATTATCGGGAATGGATCCACCTTAATCCTGCGGGATTTATTGAGTCGATGTTAGTCCTCAAAGACTAGTCATCATGAGGAGATGCCTCATTGTGGGGATGGACCACAAATTTTAGTAGGGTATGCCTACGACTCTCTGCGGAGAGGTAAAATTCCGGAATTCATGCATGTGAGGAACCCGGTTAGGGCGATCACACTCATATAGAGTCGGCATTAGGATTTTTGTGTGCATTGATTTATTTATTGAAATAAATATTGTGATTGTTGTATATCATGTTGTACTTGCATGTGTGTATTCTTTCATGTATGCTATTTTTAGTTTGTGACCCTCTACTATCTATATGTTGTGGGTTAACGCCCAACCAGGCCATGGGACAGTATCCGATGCCGCCGCTGGAGTTGGCGACGGTGACTACATGGAATTTTATTGACAGGGATCGGCTTAGTGCTTGGAGTTTAGACCCAGCTTCGAGCACAACTTACTATTATGGGCGAGTTACTATTACTACTCACTACGGCACCCTCCAGATTCATCAGAGTGAAGTTTGGCAGACGACGCCTTTTCCCGTTCCGATTCATGTGATCTTGGGAGCATCGGGAAACCCACCGATGGACCCTCACTGAGACGATATGAGTTCGGAGGACGCAGTACCACTTGGTGGTTTGGGAGCCACCACTGTGGAGGTTTGAGGTGGGCGGACCTTGACTCCGAGACATTGGGGGAGACGATGCCTAGGCCAGCGACTGTTCTTGGAGTAGGATCTCTAGGGGAGGATAGTTGTTATGAGATCCCACCTCCCTTAGTTACTCCGCCCATGGTGATTGATTTGGTTACTAGTGAGGACGATGAGGATCCTAGTGAGGAGGTGTATGAGGCTACATCCCGCGAGCACCTTCCTGCTCTTGCCTGGTTTGTGGCGAGCACCCTTGTGTTTGTCCCCGCTAGTTTCAGCTTGTTTATGTAGGCTTAGTCTGACATGACCACACTGATGTAGATGATGACATAGTCGTAGTTTTATTTTGATACTTTTGGATGACTGTACATGATACTATTACACTTTCAGTGTGCAGCTTGTATTTATCTTTTGGCTGCAGTATGCTCTGAGTCCATGACACACTTATGTATATATGTCATGAACTAAGAGTTTTATTTTGGAAATTGTAATATTCAGGTACATACACTTCGCTTCCTCGAGAAGTACTACTGATGCATATAATATTATTCAATTTTAAAAAAAAATAGTCATCTTTTTGAAAATAATTATATGTGGTAGTTCCTTTGAATATGTTAAAGTCGGTTTCCCATTTAATTTAGTGCACTCCGTTTGTTTTAAAAATATATACACCAGCTTTTGTTTTTTTATAAAAAAAAAACAAAAAAAAACGGGGTGTTACATCATCGGATCCTTTTCGAAGCCTAAGGGTTCATCATCATATATGCAGTCCAGACGCTGCTTATTGACGTTTTCTTCGACCATTTCTTTTTTATCTGGTGGCTTTGGCTCAATAGCCAAAGCAATTCTTTCATCCAGAATTTGAATTTTATTGGCTTCGACAACCATATTTTCTTCAGCCTCTAGCGCCGAATTTATCTTATTTTTGGCAATATACCCTGAAATCCTTTTCATAGCTTCTAGCTCAGACATCATTATCATTGATGTCTCCCTAGCTTGTCAGCCGGTTTTCACAGTATGCATCCTGAAGAGGTTCCACATCCCATATAAAACCATGGGTTTCATGCAGCTTCCACGAAACAAATGCCTCATCCAGGTTGGCATACACATCTTCAACTGGCTGACATAGGGAAATGTTAGCTAATTTCCTGTCAAATTTCTTCTTGCCGACATTGTTCACATCAGCCATGAAATATCCCTGGTCGGCTTCAATATTTTCGACTATTCCATCTCCCCTCTGAAACAACTGGTCGAAAAATCAAAGAATATATATAACTATATATCAAGGAAGTCGCCATTGAACATTTTTTATCCTACCGAGAGGGAAAGGTATACATCGAGAAAACCTGAAATGGAGAAATCACGGTCTTGCGACCAAGAGATCGGGTAAGGAAGTATGTCACGCGAAGGGAAGGTATTAGCACCTCACACGTCCGTAGTACTCTACAGTATCTGCTTTTACTTTATATCTAATGAGTGCAAAGGTCTAACTATATCTGTATATGAGGTATAATATATGTAAGAAGAAAAGAAAAATAAAGAAATAAAAGGAAGGAATAAAAAAGAAAGAAAACACGGGGAAAAGAAGAAATTTTTTACAAAGATTTGCTCGGCCAAGCCCCGCGACAGGATGCCTATGTATTCCCTCGTGCAATGGGAAAGTCAAAGCGTCGTAGTTCGGCTAACTTATTGTGGTTGGTTTTTGTTTTTTAGATTAGAAGTTGAAACAACAAACAATAATGACGAAACACCTCCACGATGATGAAACATCAGCTATAGACAAGATGGCGAAACATCAGAAGATGAGATGACGAAACATCAGCAACAAACTGGATAATGAAACATCAACAACGGGATGACGAAACATCAGCAACAAACGGGACGACGAAACATCCTAAAACTAATTGGTTTGTATCTTTTACTTTGGAAGAAGTTTCAGATTATTAGAGTGTTTTAATGTACTTGACAAAACAAAATTTTAATTTTAAGGATGCAAAAGGATAAAGGTAAAATGGCTAAGGGAAACTAACCTACCTCTGAATCCTAATTATTATTATACAAAGTTGTTCTTAAGTTATGGGTATGAACAAGGGGAAGAATCTACCTAAAGTTATCATGCATGGTGTAATACGGTGGGAGAACTGACTTTGGGATTTGTTTTGCTTTTTATGGCAAATGTTGCGGATAACAAGAGTCGCCATCGACTTTTCTTTTATCCAATTAAGGGAAGGTGAAAAGAACCGAAAAAGACCTTCGTTAGATTCTGAGTAAGGGAGAAGGTTATGAAAAGGGAAGGTATTAGCACCCCTTTTCATCCGCAGTTTTCTACGGGCTCTTAGTTGCTTCTAGCTCATCTTTAAAAATTGCTTTCTGTGTGTTTGAAAAAAATGTTTTGAAAAGGCATTTCGCTTTGACTTTGTAATGATTCACGTTGGAATGTATACAAAGTGTTCGGAAATGTTTCGTTTTGAAAAGAGTTTGAACTTTGACAAAAGTGTGAGGTGTGAAAAGTATTTTGACATAGCAAGCAACTAAAAGTCTTATTACCTACTCAGAATGGTCATTTTCGTGTTATTTTATGTTCCTTTAGAATAGTGCTATCCATACCATTAGTTGGTAGGTAACCCCATTCGTTGGATGTAGAAGGGACATCGGATAGTCATAGAAGGCAACTTGTAGGAGTATCCTACCATATTCGAAGGGACGATCATCACTTTTCGTAGGCAACAATCGAGGAACGAGATCATGTTTTCGTAGGCGACATTGTGGGTCTATGATCTTTGTATCGAAGGGACTATGATGATGTGTTTGTAGGCAACGGTGCTAGGATACCTCTACGTTCGAGGGACTTGACCATTTATTCGAAAGGCAACGAGAGAAAATACTTTAGGGGGTGCATGTGTGAAGAGAGTGTGTTAAATTCAGATATATTATCTTGGAATTAGAAGTGATCTACGTTTGTTTTTATCTTGCCGTACACGTCTAATTACTAATAGTTTATAGGGTGCAGAAAGTAAATTGCAGAAAGTAAAGTGCGGAAAGTAAATGTCTTACGCTATTACATGGCTTTGGGGCAGTTACATAATAGAAGTGTGGAAAGTAAAATCCTAATTAAACTATTACATCCCATGAGCAGTTACATAATATTGGAAAGAAATGCGAGGAAATAAATCCTAACTATTACAACCTATAAGCAGATACATAATAATCAGAAAATATAAGAAATCCGCATAAGAGAAAAATACGTTAGTAAAAGAAAATTTTGAATGAAGAAAAATGTTTTTGGGTTAGTAATGATAGTTAGATGATAGAGTAATTTTTTGGGAATTTTCTGGATCGTTTTTTATAAGGAAAAATAATTAAAAGTCAATTTAATGGTTAATTAACAATTAATTAAAATATGCATGCAAAAATATTAATTTTTATGTCAAAAATTAAATAAACATTTTTCTGATTAAAATCCAAAAGGAAATTATTTTTGGTGATTTTTAAATGCATGAGAAAATTATTTGAAAAGAAAATAAATAAAAATAGAAAAAAATAAGAAAATATAGAAAAAGAGTTAGTTTTGGAAAAGTGGTAAAAAGGAAAGTGAGGAAGCCAGGATCGAACCCAGGACCTCCTAGATAAACCAACACACGCATTACCAACTGAGCCAGGCTTGCTTGCTGTCATAGGAATGGAATCAATGGGTTATAAGTGTTGCAACGTGTCATATTTGAATTTTCAAACACAGTCAAAACGTGGGCCCCTGGTATTAACGCGTAAGCCAATCAGATGGAGTCATCCTGCCACGCCAGCCTTGCTTGAGTCAACCGAGTTAGCGACGCTGGAGCTAGGGCTCCAGTCGTCTTCTCCGGCGACCTCCAACCTGAAACCTGCAAAATAAAGCAAATAAAGAGCAAAGAGGGGCTAATTCGAGGGGTGCGAGCACGATGGTGGTGGGCGTTTGGCCTGAAAGTTCCTGGATTTTCAGATTCGAAGCTTTTTAGTTTCTGAAAACTAACAATGGTAGTTCGTGATTCCTATGTTAAAGCTTACATGTGATGCATCAAACATGTTCTAATGGATGTCCTGAGTTCACACAAACAATCAAAAACAGTTAATGATGCATGAATTATAAAAATCGAATTCAAGGAAAATACCAAACCGGTGAGACTTGTATAGCATGATCTGGAATGGTTTAGCTTCGTGTAAGGGCTGGGATCGATTGCTGGAATGCTCAGGAACACAATGGAATGCTCGAATCACCTTGAAACCTGTTGAAAAATAGAATTCGAAAATTGCAACTTTGAGAGAATTTTGAGAAAATTAGGGTTGCTTCGTGAGGCTAGGATTTCGTTTTTTGGTCTTGTGAATGTGTTGTGTATTTATAGTGCAAGAGATTTGATAAAAAAGAATGAAAAAAGATATGGCTTTGAATGCAAAAATGTTTTCTTGTTAATTTCCATCAAATCTTTCCAAAATTTGATTTTCTCTTCCTTGTATTAGCTTGCCCGAAATTGGCATGTCTTGTGGGCTTCCTTGGTCCTCAAGATAGATAAAAATCCAACCCAACTTGTTTTATACCTTGTTTTCATATTTTATTTAATTTAAAATTGAATTAAATGCTTTTAAATTCAAAAATAAATCAAGAAAATAGGAAAAGGTCGTGGCAAGGTGTCAAGAGATCATAAATAATATTATGATCAAGTTTGGATCATAAAATTATAAGCCCATTTGGAAAAAATTGGATTTTGTCAAGTATTTCTCTTTGTGCACCTCTTCAAAAATGCCCAACTTGTGCAAGGTGTATCTTGCTCAATTTTTAACATTTTTGGGGTGTTCTTGGACTTTTTAGAAAGATCTAGATGTCCTATAAACAACCTCTTAAGTTTCATCTCAATTGAAGTTTCCATGCTCAATAACACTTCTTTACAAAAAGTTGACTTTTTGTTGACTTTGAAAAGGACCTGTAATGTTTTGATCCATATCTTCAAAATGAAGCATTTTCTGACCAAGCTTGTGAGACATGAAGTTTTAGAGAATTGAATTCTCTTCAAAATGAGAGGTGGTGGAAAAATTTCTGACAAAATATGAGAAAGTTATGCCTGGTCAAAGTTCTGTTGACTTTTCCTTCAAAAACCCTAATTTGGAAAGTTTGACTTTTGATCAAATCTTGAGTTTTCTTGATGAATCATGATCAACCCTTGATCAAATGATGAATGTTACTTCAAAATATGGATGTTGACCAAAAATTGTGAAGTTTGACTGTATGTTGACCATAGTTGACTTTTTGTCCAATACAACTGATTTTCAACCATCTGAGCAATTGTCTGAGGAAACTTGACTTGTAAGGCTTGAAACTTGACATGGAGATTCTTTGAAGCATATGATGAGGCATGATGACCATTGGAAATGTTGGAGGCTCATCTGGACTTGAGGATAGTCAAACCCTAGTTTGGGTTGATTGCTTAGGAGAGGGTTTGTCTGGTCAATCCTTGTGAGATCCTTGAGAATGGATGTATGAAATGTCTTGAGAAGTAGGAGGACAAATTTTGGGGTATGACACATGGATAGCAAACCTAAGGTCTATTTAGTTCAAACTTGGAGAAGAGTGAACTAAAGATCCTACAAGGAACATGGCAATCTCGTAAAAGAGATAAATAAACAAGCAATTACACTTAAACAAGAGAGAACAAGTACAAACGACAAAACATTAAGTAATGAATGATAAGACATGTATGGATGACAAAACATCTATCGTGGATGGCAAAACATCATGTAAGAAAGATAAAATATGTATGGATGATAAAACATCTAAAATGGATGGCAAAACATCATATAAGAAAGATAAAATATGCATGGATGACGAAACATCAGGCATAGATGACAAAACATCAAGATAACATACATAGATGGCAACACATCATGTAATAATAATAAAATATGCATGCAAATGATGGTGAAACATCATGTATAAAGAAGGTGATGGTGATACCTAACGGAGAAGGTTCGTTTCCTCTTCAACACGCGTGAGATAAGCAAACTCTGCTGAAAGCGTTGATAACACGATTTTATATAGTATATTTGATTTAATTTTCATAAATAATGTTAGTATTTTTATTTAATTATTTCATTTTATTTCCATATTACGCTGGTATTTTCATTGTTTCAGGTATTTTATTTTAAATAAACAAAATGAGCAAAGTGAAGAAATTAAGAGGAATATTTGATAAAATATGCAAGAAATGAAGAAAAGGGGTGTGCAAAGCAAAACAATGGATCAAGGAGCCCAAAAGCCCAAAGCGCAAGGCCCAAACAAGCAAAACCCTAAAGGCCACGTTCAAGGGTGACGACGCCTCAACCCTCTTCCTAAAGCGAGGCGCCCGCCTCGAGTCTTCCTTAGTGGGAGACGACTGTCTCCCACGTTGGCCCTAGGAGTTGCGTGGGACGCCCCTCAACGTGGAGGAAAATAGGAGGAGTTTTCGGACGACCAAGGCAGTTGGGCGAGATTTTAGGAGAAAGTGGTCGAATATTTAGGATTAAATGATTACACCCTACCACTATAAAAGGGCACCTAGGAATCATATTTTCAGACACCGATTCTCAGCATTCTTTTCCCAGTTTTTAGATTTTTATTTCCAGAGTTATTTTCCATTGTTCTTAGAGCTAGTTTCTTTTCAAGCATTGTTATTTAAATTCCTGTTGAAGAACCGAGACGTTGTACGAGTTATTTCCAGCTTCAAGATTCAATTCCAGCATTTTATTTAATTCAGGTTTCTATTTACATTGCTTTATTTATTTAATTAATTGTTGCATGAGATATATTTGTTTGCCATGAATTTATTAATGAATGTTAAAACCTTTAATTTATTCATGTTTGTTTTTATGAATATGTCTGACTAAATTATTTAAATATCGGTATGTAATGAGTTAATTTGAAAGTATCCGAATAAAGGCTTGATTATATTTTATAAAATAAATACTTTTCCGATTTAGTTATCTAATTTATTTTGTTAAAAGGTTTAGAAACCAACAGAGCGAAAGTTTGAGGTTAATAAACCGAAAAGATTAGAAACCAATAGGCGACAGTTTGAGGTTTAAAATCGATAGTAGATACTAGGTATTGTTTTTAAAGATCATGACGCTTTTAAAACCAATTAAACTTTATTTATTTTCAAAAGTAATTTTAAAATCAATGGGATAGCGAAGCATACATTAGAGTTTAAAATTATAATTTATTCAATAGAGCGAAAGTTTGAGAATAGATTTTAAATAAATACTTTTTTTGAAAAGAAATTATTATCATTTTTTGGAAATAAGCCGTTGGAAAGCGGATTCTTTAGAATTAACGAATACATACCGATATTCGCATTATTATTATTTTAATTAAAATTAAGTTTTATTACCCAAAATTCCCATTTTTAGCTATAGCTTTACATAGTAAGTTTGGATTACGTTAGTTCAATTTATAGTCCCTTAGGTTCGATATCTTTTAAAACTACGCGATAGGGCAGATACTTGCGCTTCCGATTATTATAGGCGATAAAGTCGCGATCAAGTTTTGGCCGCCGGGACTATTCAAGTTGATATCGTAATTTTATTACAGTATAGACTATAGCAACTATTTCTTTTCCTCTGTATGCCAAATACTCGCTCTCAAGGCGCCTTTGCATATACCTATATACGATATCGGCGCTACCTTAGATTAAGAAGACGAATTCAAGAGTATTTAGAACGCAACAATCTTCCTTCGACCAAACTTCCCGACGTTGAAGAACTCAAGAAGATGGTGAAATAACGCTCCCGCTCCTCGTCCTCTTAAGGACTACTGTTTTCTCAAGCGGAGCCTCATAATAGTATTCTTGCTCGCTATTGCTCAAACGATTTCGAGCTAAAACCTTCGCTTCTTTCCGCCGCTCGCAGAACCGAGCTCCTACCGACGACCGAATCTTCATCCGCGGTGTTTGTGCGACGCAGACACGTAAAAGCGAATGGTGTAAACCCGAGGCGATACGATTGCCTATTTCCCTTTCTCTCGAGAGAGAGCTCACGATGGCTCCAATCTCTTCCTTCCAACTCAATCACCACATGGGATGAGTTGAAGAAAGTCTTCTTGGCTAGATATTTTCCTCCAAGCAAAACGCTATGCTCGTAGCTAATATCAATGGTTTCGCACAAAAGACAATGAATCACTTTTGAAGCTTGGGAGCGTTATAAAGACATGCTTAGACTTTGCCCTCATCATGGTTTAGAAGAATGGTGATCATTCACACGTTTACAATGGTCTCTTGTACAATACGAGATTGACTATAGACGCCGCACCGGTGGCGCATCGATGAATAAACCATATGTCAAGCAAAACAACTTATCGAAAGCATGGCTCGAACCATTACCAATGGGGTACGAGAGAGTTAGCGAGAGAAATCTCAAACGAAGGTGCCATGGTCAAGTGAATAGTCTAGATCAAGTCAACGCTAAGTGGAAGCTCTCACTAAAAGCTCGAGAATCTTACCACGCTCCTGCGCTCGTTGTCGCAATTGCTCAAACTTGCGACTTATGTGGTATTCAATCACATCTTGCTCCAGAATGCCCACTTCTAACAGGAGTTCCAGTTGAACAAGAGAATTACGCATGAATAATCCTTACAAAGAACACATATAATCCGGCCGGAAGAATCACCCTAATTTTTCCTACAAAATAACAATGCGTACGACTGGACAAGCTCCCGCTACACCACCTGGCTATCCTAAAGCTATTCCAAATCACCCTAATAATGGTCCTAATACATCAAATGCTCCTAGGAAGTCTAATTTGGAAATCATGATAGAGCACTTCACAGCTAACCAATCCCAAATTAATAAAGACACTAATGAGCATATTAAGCAATTATCCAACAAGCTTGATGCTTTAGCTACACATAATAAAATGTTAGAAACACAAATCTCTCAAGTAGCTCAACAACAAGCGCTCGCTGCGCCGGTTCTTTTCTGGACAGCCTCAACCTAATCCCAAAGGACATGCAAATGCTGTTATCTTAAGAAGCGGGACAGAGTATGATGGACCTGCAGATCCTAGAAACAATAGCCCAGCTATGCAACAAAACTCTATCAAACAATCTGAAACCCAAGATAAACCAGAAAAGGAAAATCAGAAAGATAATAGTGAAGATACCACCAAAAAGGACGAACCTTATGTACCCCCACCACCTTACAAACCTCGTATTCCATACCCTCAAAGGTTAGTTAAAACTAAGGATGTGGGACAATTCAAGAAATTCGTGGATCTTCTGAAGCAACTTAATGTTACAATTCCTTTTACCGAAGCTATAACTCAAATGCCCTCTTATGCCAAATTCCTTAAAGAGATTCTTTCCAATAAGAAAAGCTAGAGGATAATGAAACCGTCATGCTTGAATGTAGTGCAATTATTCAAGACACAATGCCTCCTAAACTCAAAGATCCTGGGAGTTTCTCTATTCCATGTGTAATTGGCAAATTTGTCATAGATAAAGCCTTATGTGATCTTGGAGCCAGTATAAGTGTGATGCCGTTATCTATATGCAAGAAACTTGACATGGGAGAACTCAGACCAACCAAAATGTCCGTTCAACTAGCAGATAGGTCAATTAAATATCCTGCAGGAGTTCTTGAGAATGTTCCTGTACGCATTGGCCAATTCTATATACCTACTGATTTCATTATCATGGACATAAGGGAGGATGAAGTTACCCCAATCATTCTTGGAAGGCCTTTCTTAGCCACAGCCGGTGCAATTATAGATGTAAAAAGAGGAAAACTTACTTTTGAAGTAGGCGAAGAGAAAATCGAATTCATCCTCTCTCAATTCCTGAAAGCACCTGCAATTGAAGATACTTGTTACTTCATGGATATCATCGATGAATGTAGAAAAGAAGCTGAGCTTGAAAATAAAGACAATCTCGATGAAAATCTGAGTAGTAATCTAAGTGAATGCTTAGCTATAGCACCTGATCCTACACAAAATTTAAGAAAACCATCTTTAGAACTCAAAACACTTCCTAAAAATCTAAGGTATGAATTCCTAGATTCGAACTCGAACGACCGTGATAGTCAACGCAGATCTTGGCGAAACCGAAACTGAAAAACTTTTACAAATTCGAGAAAATATCCAATGACTTTAGGATATAATATCACCGATCTTAAAGGAATAAGTCCTCTATCTGTATGCATCGCATTATGTTAGAAGAAGATTGTAAAACTTCAAGAGAACACAGGAGCCTAAACCCGATTATGAGCGAGGTTGTGAAAAGGAAGTTATGAAGTTGTTAGAAGCAGAATCATATATCCTATATCGATAGCAAATGGGTAAGCCACATGCATGTTGTACCTAAGAAAGGAGGTGTCACGAGAGTGAAAATGAGAAAGGAGAAATAATAACTAAAAGAGTTGAACTGATGGAGAATGTGCATCGATTATCGAAAACTTAACAAAGCCACCGAAAAGATCATTTCCTTTACCATTTATTGATCGATGTTGGAACGTTTAGCTAGACACTCTCATTTCATTTCTTGGGCGGTTATTCGTGTTTCTTTCGATACCTATTCATCCCGATGACCAAGAGAAAACGACTTTCACATGCCCATTTGGAACCTTTGCTTATAGAAGAGCCATTTGGTTTATGCAATGCTCCTGCAACTTTTCAAAGATGCATGATGGCAATATTTGCTGATTGGACAATATTATGGAAGTCTTCATGGACGATTTTTCCGTTTGTGGACAAAGCTTTGAAGAATGTTTAGAAAATTTAGAAAGGGTATTAGAACGTTGTGTGAAGGTTAATCTAGTGCTTAATTGGGAGAAATGCCATTTTATGGTACAAGAAGGAATTGTTTTAGGACACATTATATCCAAAAGAGGAATTGAAGTCGATTCTGCTAAAATCGAAGTTATTGAGAACCTTCAACCTCCAAAACCGTTAGAGAAATCCGAAGCTTTTTGGGACACGCCGGTTTTTATCGACGTTTCATTAAAGATTTCTCTAAGATAACTAAACCCCTAACTGAGCTATTAATGAAAGACGCTGAGTTCATCTTCGACGAAACATGTTTAGAAGCGTTTCAAACACTTAAGAAAGCATTAATTTCTGCGCCTATCATGCAAACTCCAGATTAGAATGAACCTTTTGAAATAATGTGTGACGCAAGTGACTATGCCGTAGGAGCTGTTTTAGGACAGCGAAAGGATAAAAGACTCCACGTCATATATTATGCAAGCAGAACCCTGGACGAAGCGCAGATGAATTATGCTACAATAGAGAAAGAATTCTTAGCAGTGATCTTCGCGTTAGACAAATTCCGTTCCTACTTAGTAGGATCCAAAATTATCATATACAATGATCATGCTGCTATTAGATATCTCCTAACCAAGAAGGACGCAAAACCTAGACTCCTGAGATGGATATTACTGCTGCAAGAGTTTGATTTAGAAATCAAAGATAAGAAAGGAACTGAAAATGTAGTAGCAGATCATCTCTCTAGACTAGAAAATCTTAAACAGGAACAAGTGCCGATCGACGATGAATTCCAGTATGATAAACTGATTGCCCACTTGGAAGACACAGAACCTGATAAACTCATGGAAACCACCTTAGCTATCTCCATTGTGCCTTGGTATGCTGATTTTGTAAACTACCTTGCGCAGCGTTCTACCACCGAACTTACCTACCAATGTAAGAAGAAATTCTTCCATGATCTTAAACAATATTATTGGGATGAACCTTTACTTTTCAAGAGAGGTCCGATGGAATTTTCCGCCGATGTGTGCGAAGAAGAGATCGAAAACATTATAACACATCGTCATTCGCACCTTACGGAGGACATGCTAGTACATCAAAACATGTGCAAGATCTTACAATCCGGTCTCTATTGGCCTAATCTATGGAAAGACGTACATGCCACCATCTTAAATGCAACAGTGTCAACGCACGTAATATATCTAGACGTGACGAAATGCCACAAAAGGCATTTTAGAAGTCGAAATCTTTGATGTGTGGGGATAGACTTCATGGGACCCTTTCCATCTTCATCCAGTAACAAGTATATACTCGTGGTAGATTATGTCTCAAAATGGATCAAGCTATAGCTTCTCCAACAAACGACACCGAGTGGTACTTAAGCTATTCAAGAACATAATCTTCCCTAGGTTCGTGTACCCGACTTATAAGCGACGGTGGATCTCATTTCATTTCCAAAATCTTTGAAAAATTATTAGGAAAATATGGAGTTCGACATCGCATAGCTACACCTTACCATCCTCAAACTAGCGGACAACTTGAAGTTTCAAATCGCGAGATAAAACAAATCCTTGAAAAAACTGTCGCTACGTCCAGAAAGGATTGGTCCTTTAAACTTCATGAAGCTTTATGGGCATATAGAATTGCCTATAAAACTCTCATCGGTACTACTCCTTTCAAACTTATTTATGGTAAGTCATGCCATCTCCCAGTTGAGTTAGAGCACAAGGCTTATTGGGCCATTAAGAATCTGAACTTAAGTTATCCCGGGAGAAGCGTATCCGAATATTAATGAATGGAAGAACTTAGGATGCGTCAAAACGCTAGGATTTACAAAGAGCGCACAAAGAAATGGCATGATGGCGATATCTAGGAAGAATTTTAATATAGGTATCTTTTTAACTCACGATTAAAATTACTTCCTGGGAAATTACGATCTAGGTGGTCTGGACCTTTTGAAATTACTCGAGTTTATCCAAGTGGTGCAATAGAGATTAAGGGACCTTCGATTGAACCGTTTGTAGTAAACGGGCAGCGTCTAAAACATTACCATCTTACCGAAATCGAGGGAAATTCTCAAACGATAAATCTAGACGAGCCACACGCTCGTTTAGAAGCCTAGTCCTTAGTTTTATTTGTCGAGCTTACGACATAAAACAAAGCGCTTTGTGGGAGACAACCCACCGTATTTTATTTCTTTCTTCTTATTTTATTTCTTTATATCTATTTTCTTTTCATTATATTTCTATTTTCTGCCTTATATTCTATTCTATATCTCTCTTCTTATCGGCATTTGGCCAATGCTGGTCTTCTTTTCTTTTCTTCTCCTCAGGATACTTCTAGCTACTTATTTCTCTCTTTCCACTATGTCTCGTGTTGATGATATGTCAGTCAGTTTCAGAGGAAGAGATCAGCGCACCAAATATGGAGTTTTATCCGAGCGTGAGATGTTACCCACTACCTACTTTCATTATGGTGCTATGAATGCTCTTGGTATTCGTGACAGTGTGCTTTTTCTGTTGAATCAGATCGGGTGGGATAATTCACGCCTGATGACTTGCTATGCCACTTATCGAAACCTCACTTTGGAATTCCTCAGCTCTTTAGCTTATTTTCCTACTCATGGGATAGCTTTACGCCGTGGACTTATTATTTTCAGACTCTTTGGCTTCACCTTCAAGTTTACCCATAAGGAATTGGCTGATCTTCTTGGTTTTCCTAGTGGTTTAGGAGTTTATTCTGAAACTCAGGAGGAGTATCTTGGATTTAGAGATCTTGACTATTTTTGGGGATCTATTTCTGGAATCCTTAACCACAGCCCGAGGACTTTGTATCGTAGAATATCCATAACCCGCCTTGGTATTTCCATAAGATTACGCCCACACCATTTTGGAAAACCCCAGAATGTCACCACTGTCTCTAAGGATGAGCTTTTTATAATGTTTTGTGCTTCGCAAAACCGTCTGGTTAATGCGATCCCTTATCTGCTCCGTACCTTTGTAGATCTCATTGATACTGATCATGCACCTATCCGGATGGGAAGTCTCGTTACCATGATTGCAAATGTTGTTGGACTTCGACGACCCTTTAGACATCTGAATGCTTTCACTAGTGCTACTTGCATGACCATCGAGTTCTGTTTCAACACTGGTATGATTGGTGATCTTGGCCCGACTCAGTTTACCTTGTTGATTAATGGTCGTTATGCAATTGTTTGCCTAACCACCACAGTGTGCATAATAAAGCCAATTGGCTTTATGGTCTTGATCAGCATCCTTCTCCGCCAAGCACTCCTGAGATTCCACATGACTATGAGGTTTTAGAAGACGCTGTCGCAGATCCCTCTGCTCAGCACCCTTCCACCGCTCCCTCTGTTGCTCCTGACACCGTTATGCATGAGATTCCTCCTGTTGATTATGCCACTGCCATCCACGCCTCCAGGTGGAACATCAGGCTTTGAGGGACGAGTTCACTAATCTGCGAGCTGACTTCTTTGGTTTTATGGATACAGTTTCTGCGCAATTTCAAGAAGTCTTCTCTTATCTTCATTCTCCCTCTGCCCCTAAGACAGGACCATCTAGTGGCTAGAGTTCTTAAGTGGTTAATTTATCTTATTTAGTTTAGTTTCATTTCATTTTATTAGGTTTTGTAATGTTTCCTTTATATTATGTTTGTTCTCTCCAACTACTTGATTCTTCAAATTGTAAGCAACTTTGATTTCCATTCTAATGCAATCCATGTTATCTTTTATTATTATAATGTTGCACATTATATTATACTATTATTACTGTTGCATTATTTTTCTTAAGTTGCATTATTGTTGTTGCTACGAATTTAACCGCCCATCTTTCATTTCGACTCTCCTTCGTTATTATCGCACTGAGGACATTGCTCCTTCTAAGTATAGGGGAGTCAGATCTTTTCCTTGTTCATTTTTATGTCCTTTGCTCTCTTTGTAGTACTTTTCCTTTTATTTCTTTTCTTGTAATGCAAATTTCAATTCAATAAAATACATATTTATGCAAATTTTAATCTTTTATATTATGCAAAAATTTGTGCTTACTTGAATTCCCCCTATTTCTTGAGCCATAACAAAAAAATATAAAACAATTTTAAAATGCATTTATAAACATTATTCAACTAGTATTAAGGTTGCTTATTATAAATTAAGGATTTGAGCAACTTAGCAAAATTGCTATCGTCTTAACACTTTAAAACCCCCGATGTGTTGGATCGATTTAAGTACCTATTATACCAAAACCTTTAAGACTTAGTTTTAGATTAGCCCCGAGTAGTTTATTAAGCAGTCGGCACCGCCATAAACACAAACTACGTGGAGAACCGATGAATATAAGTGATTGATCAAATATTTTTAAGAAATTGCTTTTATCTGATGATGCACTTACTAAGTTAGATGATCCTTACCAGATCATTTAATCCAACAGTTGCGGATATTATAAATTTAATGCTAAATAGTCCATTATAAATTGGTTCAGTGGTCCCTGGTGCTGAACTTGGTAGGCAATTACGATTCGATCCCCGCAATTTTTAATTGGAAAAGGAGTACCAAATGTTTAATTACCGAACTCTAGTGGCTTACTAAGATCAAATTCACTAACGGTTACTCCACTATGTGCGTGTAAGGTAAAGGGCTTAATGTGATTGCATAGAATGAAAACGGGTGAAATAAAACGTAGTATTAGGTTGAGCTATAATTACATGACTTAAATTGGTCTGCTTAGGTGGGGTTGTCTAGTGTTCCCACGATAACTTTGGTGTTTAAGTTCGACTTAGATTCTCTAACAAATTCAACCTGCAACCTGGTACAAATTGATGTATGTTCTTATATCTGTGTTTAACTCTGCTTCAGTGATTTTCATTTTTACTTATTTGCTTGAGGACAAGCAACAGTTTAAGTATAGGGGAGTTTGATAACACGATTTTATATAGTATATTTGATTTAATTTTCATAAATAATGTTAGTATTTTTATTTAATTATTTCATTTTATTTCCATATTACGCTGGTATTTTCATTGTTTCAGGTGTTTTATTTTAAATAAACAAAATGAGCAAAGTGAAGAAATTAAGAGGAATATTTGATAAAATATGCAAGAAATGAAGAAAAGGGGTGTGCAAAGCAAAACAATGGATCAAGGAGCCCAAAAGCCCAAAGCGAAGCAAGGCCCAAACAAGCAAAACCCTAAAGGCCACGTTCAAGGGTGAGACGCACGTCTCAACCCTCTTCCTAAAAGCGAGGCGCCCGCCTCAGAGTCTTCCCTTAGTGGGAGACGACCGTCTCCAGTGCCACGTTGGCCCTAGGAGTTGCGTGGGACGCCCGTCTCAACGTGGAGGAAAAATAGGAGGAGTTTTCGGGACGACCAAGGCAGTTGGAGCGAGAGATTTTAGGAGAAAGTGGTCGAATATTTAGGATTAAATGGTTACACCCTACCACTATAAAAGGGCACCTAGGAATCATATTTTCAGACACCGATTCTCAGCATTCTTTTCCCAGTTTTTAGATTTTTATTTCCAGAGTTATTTTCCATTGTTCTTAGAGCTAGTTTCTTTTCAAGCATTGTTATTTAAATTCTGTTGAAGAACCGAGACGTTGTAATGAGTTATTTCCGCTTCAAGATTCAATTCCATTTTATTTAATTCGGTTTCTATTTACATTGCTTTATTTATTTAATTAATTGTTGCATGAGATATATTTGTTTGCCATGAATTTATTAATGAATGTTAAAACCTTTAATTTATTCATGTTTGTTTTATGAATATATCGACTAAATTATTTAAATATCGGTATGTAATGAGTTAATTTGAAAGTATCCTAATAAACGGCTTGATTATATTTTATAAAATAAATACTTTTTCGATTTAGTTATCTAATTTATTTTGTTAAAAGGTTTAGAAACCAACAGAGCGAAAGTTTGAGGTTAATAAACCGAAAAGATTAGAAACCAATAGAGCGTTTGAGGTTTAAAATCGATAGTAGATACTAGGTATTGTTTTTAAAGATCATGACAGTTTTAAAACCAATTAAACTTTATTTATTTTCAAAAAATAATTTTAAAATCAATGGGATAGCGAAAGCATACATTAGAGTTTAAAATTATAATTTATTTCAATAGAGCGAAAGTTTGAGAATAGATTTTTAAATAAATACTTTTTGCTGAAAAAGAAATTATTATCATTTTTTTGGAAATAAGCCAGTGGAAAGCCGGATTCTTTAGAATTAACGAATACATACCGATATTCGCATTATTATTATTTTAATTAAAAATTAAGTTTTATTACCCAAAAATTCCCCATTTTTAGCTATAGTTTTACATAGTAAGTTTGGATTACGTTAGTTCAATTTATAGTCCCTTAGGTTCGATATCTTTTAAAACTACGCGATAGGGCTGTATACTTGCAGTCTCCCGATTATTATAGACGATAAAGTCGCGATCAAGCGTCTTTAAAGCTCCATTATCAGAAGCATACAAATCTCACCATCGACCATCCAAGTGTGCCCAAGTTGCGCCAACAAACTATCAAGAACTCCTGGCAACAATATCGACAAAATGATTAGTATCGTAAAAAGAATACTTGGAATGTTTGGTGTATGGATGAAGGATTTAGTCGGGTTATGATTAACTAAGGGCAATACTTGATTAACCTTGTGAGAGTAGATGCTCCTACCCCCAACCATGAGACCCTTTCGCATGGAACACTTGGTATATGGATCAAGGTAATCAGTTCGGGTTATGATTAACCAAAGTCGAATTTGATTAACCTTGTGAGAATGGCCATGCCCAAACTCAACTATGAAACCCTTTAAAAGAACTTGATATAAGAACCAAGAGGTCAAGAGATGTAAATCAAGCGAGCCCATACAAGGTGGCCATATGTGTGCTCTTAAAAAGTAGGACTAACGTGGCACTAGTATTCTAAACGACCAATTGGAACAACTGATTGAATATTTATCGTTATAGAAAAGCTCAGGACTAAACTATGAATGTGCGCGAGTGTGCACTGTGTATATATACCTGTTCATTGATGAGGATCCCAAGAGGAGACTATGTGTTCTAATTGAATGTGAATCGCATAAATAAGCAATAATTGAAACACACAATGAAATAAAATCCTAAACTATTACAAACCATATGGGAATGGGGATACAATTTTATGAATGGGGATGTATCGAATCAAAAGTCCAAATAAAAGTCTAAATAATACAACCCAATCGAAATAAATCAGTAACTAACTAAAAGTAAAGAACTTCATCGCGTGGTGCGAGAAATCGCCTCAGGTGCACTTCAATACGTTGGATAAAGCTTCACGCATCAGATGAATGTTGGATAGAAATCCCTTGCACACTCAACAAATGGATTAGAAATAAAAATGTAGAGTGATAAAACACTAAACTACAAATGACGATACATCTAGAAGATAATGGATGATGGCAACACATCTCAAACAATAGCACAATAGATAATCACAAAGAAAATGGGGAAGAAAATGAAGTGGAAAGAAGTAAGTGAGCAATCGTGCGAGGTGTCATGTGAAGTGAGGTCAGTAGACACAACATACATATACAAGGTTTATACAAACCATTAACAAACATCAAACATCACTATGAATACATACATGCTTAGTACATAAAAGACCAAAACTAGTTCTAAAAGCATACGGAAAGCAAATTATGTGAGATATTTAGCATAGATGAGATGAAGGGATGATTAGAAGGTAAAATGACACAAAATTTAGTAGCTAACATGTTAATATCTTACCTACATCAAACAAAGCCATCAAGACTTCACGAACAAAACTCTACAAGAGTGCACAAACATGCGACAATTGTGTGTGGTGATGTGAATGCAAGTGTGTGACATACATAACATGCAAAGAGACTGTCAAGATGAAGTGATTACAGTAGAAATATCACATAAAATAAATCATAATCAAATCACAAAGAAAATATCACAAGGATGCAATCACAAGACTAGTACAAAAACTAGTCAAAACTTTGACCTAGAAAGCGTTTACAAGTCAAAAGAAGCCATAAAAAGGCATAGATGAAAGGAAATGAATGATGTAAGGTTAAGAGGCATAAAATATAGTATAAAATACACCAATACATGTCATGCAATGATTCCACTCACGGGAATCAGAATATGTTGGTTTCTGGTTGCTTCTGGTCCTCGGCTTGCTGTTGTAGGCTAAGGGACATCCTTCTTTTCCTGCGCTTGTGTGACATTTGTTTGTGCATTGCATTGATTGTGTGCTTCTTCCAAAGAACTTGTTTGCTTCATCCCTTTTGTCATCTTCGACTCTACCTTAGGTAGCGATTCGAGATGGACATAGATTTAGGTTACAAACCTTTTCTATCCCCTTTGGTCGTCTTCGACTCTACTTTAGGTAGCGGTTCGAGATAGACATAGATTTAGGTTGTAAACCTTTGGTATGTTCCCTAAGGATTCTCTAGACTCTATCTTAGGTAGTGATTTGAGTTAGACATTAGGATTGTTATCCATGCATGCTAACTTAATTAGAAGCTCTCTTTATCCTTAACCTTAGGATCAATCTTTGTATGAGAGCATTAGGGTAGAACTAGTTAGTTTCTCTTATATGTTTTCTTATTTATTTTGCATACTTGCATTTAAAAATAAAACTTGTTTTCTTTTCTTTTGAAAATCAAAACACTTAATAATGATTCAAACTTTTTTTCAAGGTAAAAGCAACAAATCAATGCAAATCTTTTTCACCCGCGAGTTCTTTTTTTGTGTTTAAAACCTTTTTCCGAAAGGATGTGCTTCACCCGCACCGTTCCTAAACTTTTTCCGAAAGGATGTGCTTCACCTACACTATTTAAAACCTTTTCATAAAGGACGTGCTTCACCCGCACCATTCATTAAAAAACACAAAACCCACCAAAACATGTGATCCGAACTACGACGCTCTGACTTTCCCATTGCACGAGGGAATACATAGGCATCTTATCGCGAGACTCAATTGAGCAAACTTTGTAAATACTTCCTTCTTTTTCCCGTGTTTGTTTTCTTTCTTTCTTTCACATGCATTTCCCTTAGCATATCATTATAGCGGTTAAGCAGTAAATAGATATAAACACACCATTAGATACAAAATATAAGTAGATACCATAGAGTACTACGGGCGTGTGGGGTGCTAATCTCTTCCTCTCGCGTAATAGGCTCTCTTACCCTATCTCTCAGTCGCAAGACCGTGTCTTATCCCTTTCAGGTTTTCTCGATATGTTTACCTTTCTCCTTTTGCAAGATAAAAAACGTTTGATGGGACTTCATTAATATAGTTATCCGATGATGTTTAGCCGATTGTTTCAACTAGTGCTGGTTTAAAGAAGGTGTTTTAGGCTGAGACTATTTCGACAACAATATATCTGATAAATAGATGTCATTCGATTGCGTTAGATATGAAGACACCTGAAGAATTTTGGTCGGGAAATCCACCAGATCTCGATAAACTGAGAGTATTTGGCTGCGTAGCCTATGGTCACATTAGACAAGACAAGATAAAACCTAGAGCTCTTAAATGCATGTTCATGTGATACCCCGAAGGAATCAAAGATTATATGCTATTGTGCCTAGAGCCAGGTCACATAAGGATTATCACCAGACGAGATGTAGTTTTCAATGAAGTTGGAATGACTTTCAAGAAAACTGATGATGTTGGTCAAAGTGAAGAAGTATATGACGAAGAGCTGAAACAAGTAGAGATTCTTGTTGAGGTGGAGCATGTTGATGCTAAATTGCGTATCCCATATAAAGTTGAAGAAGTAGAAGATTCTGACAAAGTTGAGGAAATTGTTGATGACTGCCTATTGGAAAGCGATAAGACAAAAAGAGTCATCAAGCCACATCAGAGACTTGGGTATGCAAATCTTATAACTTATGCCTTAATCTTTATAGGTGAGGTTCTAGACGAAGAACCTAGAGACTATAAGGAAGTTATGAGGAGTCGAAATAAGACTGAATGGCTGAAGTCCATGGACGATGAGATAAAATCTCTTCATGATAACAACACTTGGGAATTGATCAAGAAACCTGTTGGAGCCAGGTTAGTCAACTGTAAATGGATTTTCAAAGTTAAGGAAGGAATAGAAGAAGTGGCATCGAAAAGATACAAGGAAAGGTTGGTTGCAAGGGGTTTCACTCAAACATAAGGTGTAGACTTCAATGATGTGTCTTCTCCTGTTGTGAAGCATAGGTCCATTCGAGTGTTGCTTGCCATGGTGGCACAGTTCGATCTTGAACTGGAACAAATGGATGTGAAGACTGCGTTTTTGAATGAGAATCTAGATGAAATAATCCCGATGAGGTAACCTGAAGGGTATTTCAAAAAGGGAAAGGAAGATTATGTGTGCAAGTTGAATAGATTTTTATATGAGCTGAAACAATCTCCTCGACAGTGGAATAGGAGATTCGACAAGTTCATGGCACACATATGTTTCATTAGAAGTCAGTTCGACCATTATGTTTACTTCAGATTTCATCTTGGTAATTCATTTCTTATTTTGTTGCTTTATGTTGATGATATTCTCACAAAAGACAACAACGTCGAAAAAGTAATGAGGGTGAAGGTTGAACTCAATAAGGAGTTCGAAATGAAGGATATGGGAGCTGCTTCCAGAATTACTGGGATTGGCATTCGAAGAGATAGAAAGCAACCGAAATTATGTTTATCTCAAGAGGCATATCTACGGAAGACTCTCGAAAAGTATGGTATGTCGAGTTCGAAGCCTGTTGTGACACCAACAAACCCTCAATTTAAGCTGAGTATTGACTAATGTCCCAAAACTGAGGTCGAAAGAGCTTATATAAATAACATCTCATATGCTAATGTGGTAGGTTCTTTGATGTATTCTATGGTATGTACTAGACCCGACATAACATATGTAATAATTCTTGTGAGCAGGTACATGGAGAATCCTGGAAAGGCTCATTGACAAGCATTGAAGTGGATTATAAGGTACATATGAGTCTCTGAACAGAGTCTTGATTTATGATGGAGTCTAGGGTGAAGATAATAAAGCATTAATAGAAAGATATGTTGACTCTGATTATGCAGGTTGTATGGATTCCAAAAAATCTATTTATGGATATGTTTTCACTATGTTTGGTACAACAATTAGTTGGAAAGCAACACTTCATAAGGTTGTTGCATTATCAACCACTGAAGCGGAATATATTGCTTTAACTGAAGTTGTGAAAGAAGCATTGTGGCTTGAAAATTTTGCTAAAGAGCTGAAAAATCAAGGTGAAGTTATCATTGTTAAATGTGATAGTAAAAGTGCAATACACCTGTCGAAGAATTCAACCTATCATGAGCGAACCAAGCACATTGATGTGAGGCTGCATTTCATTAGAGGGGTAATCGAGTGTGGAGAAGTCCAAGTACTTGAGGTTTCGACAAAATAATAATGTTGCTGATATGATCACCAAGATATTGCCCAGTTGCAAGTTTTTCCATTGTATGCAGTTGATAAAGTTGTATGAAGAAAATTAGTTAGTATGTTAGGTTTGTTATACATAGCATACTAGTCTCTCATCATTGCATACTGCAAATCCTAATTTAGCTGAGAGGGTTATTTGTTATTCTTGTATACTTGCAATCTTGTCTTGAAGATAAAGGAAAGAATAACAGTTAATAACCAATTTCTTGTGTTCACCGTGTTCTTCATATATCATATCCTTGTCTATTTCTTAATTATTAAGCAACACATTTATACTTTGTTTCTAAGGCATCCAATTTACAACATCTCATTATTTTTATTCTTATAACATTCCCCAAAATAAAATCAATCAAGTGACTTCAATCTCAAACATCCAAAGTACTAGTTCTCTATATACTTAGAGGCAGAGCTAAAATATATGATTTTAACTTCATCATGGAAAAAACGTATGGCTTCTTGAAAAAACAAGCTTCTCAAAAATCCCGCTAGATTAGATATTGCTACTTTAGTTGTCACTTCCTACCCTCTTACTACATTAAAACCACTTGGCTCCCTAAAAAAACCACAACAAAGTTTATTGAATGAATAAAAAATTTATTTGAAAGGATACTATCACACCATTAATATTTATCTGATTGACTAGAAAAAATTACCCGCCTAAGAAGTTAGGTGACCTAGGATTCGATCAACTAGAGATACCAACAAAATCCTTCTCAAAAAACATGTTTATGATATGCTTCAAAATATCGATAAACTTTGGGTATGTCTACTTTCTCATAAGTATTTGTCTAGTGTCTGTTTACTCCTTCGTTCTTCCATTATAAGTTCTTCCACATGTAACTTTATAGTCATAACGAAGAATGTGTTAGAAGATGGGTTTGACTAAAATCCTGAATCAAACTTATCTTATTTCTGGTACAACCATTAAACTTTTCTTGCCCCCTGCATACTCTTGTTGATTATGTTTAAATACATGACCTTCGCCCAATAGTTAAAGTTTTTTCACTCTACAACACTTCTCTACATCCATGACTTGCATACTCAACTCTCTAAATGCACCACTATTGAGCTTACTGCCAAAAGTCTCAGCTTCGACCTATCATATAAGATGTTTTCATCTGGTCTGATCACATAAATGATATTTAGACTACTAAAAGTAGTTACGCTTAGATCCTCTAAAACAAAGATGATTTACATGAGTATAACATGAAATCTCAATACTGGATTCATATATATAATTCATACATTTCAAAAAAGATTAAACTCATTTTTTTACCTGCTTGTCACAACTCTATTCCCACACTCTCTCTAGTTCGCCATCATAACCCGAGCCTTTTGATTATATGCTCTAGGTGTGTCATATAAAAGAAACTTTCATTTATTAGGTTTAATCATCCAAATTTCCTTTCGACCCATGATGAAAATGTTTAGATAAAAAAGGAGAAACATGATATTGTCGCGAGAATATGTTGGACTTAGAGAAGCCATATTTCAACTCGTGTTTCACATAAAAAAATATTTCCAAATATAAATTATCTTTGTCTGCCCATCCCATGATAAACTCCTTTCTTATTTGCTTCAATAAAGAGAATAAAAAGGACACATGAACGACCGATTAGTCGGTCTCCTTGTTCATTTTCTTTTGTTTTTTTAGCCTTGTACGAATTTGTTTAAGAAAATATATTATAATTAAATTTTTAATAGAAATTTAGCTGGTAACTATAATAATAATTACATTATCAATTTATCATGACCGTTAGATTTTTATTTAAATTTAATTTTTTATTTTAATTACTTTTAAAATAATATTTATAAATAGTTGTGATGTAATATTTGTGTAAAGAAATTTACACCAAATAATTTTTTTAATAATTCTAAATATTAATTTGAAAGCCTTAAAATAAACGTCCATAAATATTTTCTAGTTTCCGACGTTTTGATAATCTACGAAACAATATTTCTTTTCGCGGTATCGACGCTATACATATATTAAAAGAAATTTAGCGCGATAGAAGTCGACGCTAACTGTGGTGACGCAGTAAACCCTATCTCTACATCTCCCTGTACCCGCCAAGAACCACCATACCTGAAGCTGCAACAAGGCTCCTAAGGTCTGAGTTATTTTATCTACATTATCAAATTATGCCTAAGTTTTGGGTTATTAACTAACCATTCAGCTGTGGAACCCTAATTATTTTTAAAAACTATCTAATTAGCTATTATTATCATTATTTGGACCCTTTGATGACACTATAATTAAACCAAAAAATAATTGATCGCCCAAGACAATTTTTAAAGTCTGAGCGAATAATCATATGCCTAATATGCAGGAAATGGATCGTAGTTGGATGTATGATAGGTTGAATCCACATAGGAGAGGCTTCAAATTTGAGTTCATTAGTGGAGTTGAGGAGTTTATTAACAAGGCTAAGGAACAACCCTGCTTTTTGTCTGAGAAAAAGATCAAGTGTCCATGTGAAACATGCAAGTGTCTAAAGTCTTTCACTCCAAGAGATGTGAAGGCTCATTTGTACAAAACTGGGTTTAAACCAAACTATTCTACCTGGACTGAGCATGGAGAACTAGAGCAAAATATTTGTCCAATGAATCAATCAAATAGTAGTCAACATATGAAGGAGGAGGATCCTAAAACTCCTCATATGGAGGCGTCGGAAGAGGAGGATCCCAAAACTCCTGACATGGAGGAGTCAGGAGAGGAGGAGGATCCCGAAACTCCTCAAGAAATGGATACAAATAAGCAGAATGCTGATGGGAAGGTTCTTATACGGCCATGTGGATCAGGGTAAGTTATAATGTTTTTGTTCTTTAAGCACTTAGTATATATATGTACACATAGATAGATAGATAGATAGATAGATAGATAGATAGATCGTTGACACTGAGTTTGGATTTTTTGTAGGTGGGCTCCTAGCGCTGCGCCTGCTGCTGCGATTAAACAAGTCATCCAGTCCCACTTTCCGGGTCCATTTCATTGCTGGAGGGAGACCCCAGAGGATGTAAGGGAATATTGGTGGAAGTTGTTTGGGGTCAGTTGCGTTTATTTAATTTAACTTATTTAATTACTAACTAGTTGCACCAACTTAATGATAACTAGTTAGATTCCTTCATTTTTAGGACAAGGTTGCTTGGGATCCTCATGATCACATATATATCAAAAAAACGTTTCAGTCGAGAGGCGCAAAACGCCTTTCGGATATGCTCTCAAAAGCGAGGAAGAAGGGGACAAGGCCTCATTGGATATGTGAGGAGGCTTGGAAGGGTCTTATTGTCCATTGGGAGGGTGAAGCCTTTCTAAAGATCTCTACCCAAAATAAGACCAATCGGGCTTCAGGTAAAGGTGGAGCAGTCCACACCACAGGCCGCAAGGCTCATGTTGATGTGGCACTTAGCATGGTATGTATTTAATATACACTTATCGACTTGTTCATTGAATGTGTGATATTTATAAATTTAAAATGTGTTGGTTTTTTATGCAGGCTCAAGAACTTGGGCGGTCTGTGGATCCAGATGAGCTCTTCTTGGCCACCCATAAAAAGAAGTCTGGAAATTGGGTGGATGACCGCTCTCAAACAACATATGTAAGTTGTTGGTCCTTATGTTTTTTATATATAATATGGCTTCGGAACAAAATGATATTAGGTTATGTTTCCTTTTGACTAGAAACATTATCAAGATCGTCTGAAGGAGGTAGAAACACAAATTGGTGAGGCTTCCCAGAATGGGACACAGAAAGTAGATGGGGCGACAAAGCTTGAATTGTGGAAAGAGGTTGCTGGGGGAAAGTCTCGAGGTCGTTGTTATGGCACTGCAGATTTTGCTATAAACATCCGACATGGTGCAACTTCGCTGACTCAGGAGTCTCGAGAACCTTACAGTGGCAGGTGTGATCATGCTATGCATCTTGAGGCCATTGATGCAGCTCGTAAGGAAGCTGCTGCAGCACGTCAGGAGGCATCCACGGCACGTCAAGAGGCAGCTGAGGCAAAACAGCATTTTCTGCTTTTGGAGGAGAAGTTGCTCAAGGTAATGAATCACATGAAAACTATGGAGCGCAAATCAGCAGGTGCTTCCATAAGTGTGATTCGTGCTCATAGGAGACATCCTCACAATGATGATGACCATTCACTAGATGAGGTCTTACCAGTCTGTCGACGAAAGGAACAAATATCTATAAGGCGGCATCCTCGTTATGTTGAAGATTATTCCCTATATGAGATCTCATCGGACCGCCGCCGAAAGCAACGTCGGTCTCAAAGTCGACGCCCTCACTATGATGATAATGATGACGATGATGATGATAATTCGCTAGATGAGATCATACAACATCAAGCTAAAATGAGACAGCCTCACTATGACGATGATGATTTGCTTGATAGGGGGCATCCTCACTATGCTGATGCCGATTCACCAGATGAGGACATACCAAAGCAACATCAAGTTAAAAGGGGACATCCCCACTATGACGAAGACGATTTGCTAGATAGGGGACATCCTCACTGTGCTGATGATGATTTGCCAGACGAAGTCGTACCAAAACAACATTGGGCTCCAAGGGGACATGCTCGATATGATGATGATGATGATGATGATTTGCTAGATAGGAGGCATCACCACTATGGTGATGATCCGCCATATGAGGTCATACCAAAGCAAAATCGGGTTCCAAGGGGACATCTTCACTACGAGAATGACAATTTGCTATATGAGGCTGCGCCAAAGCAACGTCAAGCTAAAAGGGGACATCCTTACTATGATGATGTTTCGCCAGAAGAGGTCTCACCAAAGCAGCATCCGGCTAAAAGGAGACCTACTCACTATGTTGATGTTTTGCCAGAAGAGGTTTTACCAAAGGAACGTCAAGCTAAAAGGGGACATCCTCATTATGATGATGTTTCGCCAGAAGAGGTCTTACCAAAGCAAAGTCAAACTAAAAGGGGACATCCTCACTATGATGATGTTTCACCAGAAGAGGTCTCACCAAAGCAGCATCCGGCTAAAAGGAGACCTACTCACTATGTTGATGTTTTGCCAGAAGAGGTTTTACCAAAGGAACGTCAAGCTAAAAGGGGACATCCTCATTATGATGATGTTTCGCCAGAAGAGGTCTTACCAAAGCAAAGTCAAACTAAAAGGGGACATCCTCACTATGATGATGTTTCACCAGAAGAGGTCTCACCAAAGCAGCATCCGGCTAAAAGGAGACCTACTCACTATGTTGATGTTTTGCCAGAAGAGGTTTTACCAAAGGAACGTCAAGCTAAAAGGGGACATCCTCATTATGATGATGTTTCGCCAGAAGAGGTCTTACCAAAGCAACGTCAAGCTAAAAGGGGACATACTCCCTACGACGACGATTCTCTAGATGAGGTTTTACCAAAGCATCATCAAGCTAAAAGGGGACATCCTTACCATGATGATTCACCAGCCAGTCGCCGCAGTCGTTACCGTCATTGAGTTTGATTTCTTTGACTAAAAAGTATGTATACCTCTGTCTTGGTTTAGACTCTGATATTTTGTTCCTCAGATCAGTAATTAGATCAGTAATTATAAGCAGCATAGCTTGGTGGATGCCATCTTATTGTGAGCTGGTCCTAGCCTAACCAGAATATGAATATTGTGCAGACTATATGACTTACCTTCTATAGGTATTATCAGTATTTCCAATCATGTTTTCCTCAGATTCTACTAATTGTTATTACTCATTTTGACGCTTATAGCGTGTTGGGTTTGGCCGTGGATTTCTCAAAATCACAGTGAAAATTCACGTTAGACCAAAAACTACCTTTTGTAGCTTCTCCAAATCGTGGTGGGAGAGCAAGAAAACGTGAGCAAACGCCAAGCCAAACACACCCTTAATCTGTCTTGTTTTGTCATACTGTTTTGCAGTGACTGTCATAATGACATTACATTTAAATTAGCTTTGAGTTTTCTTCTGCTTTCTTATGACTTTCTTAAGGTTATGGCATGAGCAAGGGAAATTGCTTTGTTTTATGAGTCCCACCGTTTTTTCTCTTGACAGGGGTTCTACTGTTATGTTAATTGCAATAATAAGACATATGAAGTCTTATGACTGTTTCTAGAGCGTTTTTGGACATAGTAATTGGAAAATGTAGGGAATTCAAATTCTGTGAAACACAAATACTTTTATTTTAAAATTATTTTGTTTTATTAGAGTAATAACATTCTTGGGGAAAATTTTATAAATTTTAAAAGTTTTGTATCAAATTTGTAAAATAGAGATTAATTTGCCGTAGCAATAAGCGAGAGACAGGTAGAACGGATTACAACCTACTCTAATTATGTTTTAAATTTTGATCGAACATTTAAGTTCAAATCCATTCTATAATCTATATATTGGAGATTGGGTTAATTTAAGATGTTCAACCAAGTTTTATAATCTATAGATATTAAGATTGCGTTAATTTAAGATGAAACCTGATTGATTTGAAATGAAATGATGAAAATGATTTGTTAATAATTATACACAAAATCATTTAAAAAGTTGCATTTTAAAATATACATTTAAATAAATGGATTTTACAACAAAAATACCAGATGAGAAAAAATTTATTGATTAAAAAAATATGCAATGACATTATAAAATATTTTTATATTTTTAACAAATTAAGAACATGTATCGAACTAAATCATATTTTTATTTAAAAATATTAATATGACGTGATAAAACATGTATCTAAGTAAGTCATATGTTTATTTAAAAATATTAATATGACGTGATAAAATGTTATAATTCTATTCGATAAAAAATGTTAGAATTTTATTGGATGATAGATATACTGTTTTTAACCTCTTCATTGATTATATCATGTTTTTATTAGAATATTTAAATTAAAATTCAATTATTTAATAATATTTATTTTTAAAAAAATTATATTTGAATTTTTTATACAGTTAGCCTTTATGAAGTTTACATGACAAAAATTAAGTATGTTGGATCAAAAATAAAAAACATCACCAAAATATTTGTAAGCCATTGAACCAACCTAGAAACAATTTAATAGCTGTCCCTCTACATCCATTTAAAATGCATAAAAAAATCATGAACTCTTGAATCGATAACTTTAAAAATATGGTATCATATAATATTTTTTAATAAAAATGTGACAAGTATATTTAAATATTATTTAATAAGTAAAAATATGAGCAATTTATGTGTAAGAAAATTTTATATTTGTCATTAAAAATAAGGTAATTTCTTAACCCGCCCCATGTACTTCTTACACACCACGTGAAATTTCAAAAATGCCTTCAAAATCAAAAGTATACTTTTGGTTTGTACCATGTTATACATGAATTGCGTAGAAAGGGCTGACTATAAACCATAAGCATACTTCTGATTCCAAACCGTAAGTATACTTCCAGTTTTTGGAGTAACTATATGACGCACTGCCTCTTTTCCTCCCATTACAGTAATATTTTTCAAACTCTCTTAAACTCTGATCAAAAAATCATCTGAACTCATCAAACATTGTAACACCCCTTCTAATTACCCGCGTCTTGTAGATAATAATCAGAGTTTTTATTCACAAATCAAGAGGCGTCACAATTTAAATATTTCAAATCAACCAGAACAGTTGTCATGCTTTCACTGAAAAAGAAAATCATTAAATAAAGCAGACTTAAGGTTATGTTTAACAGCGAAAATGAAACATAACAAATCCTGAATACATCATTCATAATTATTCCAGGATAATAAATCGAAAACATTAACCAAAACTATTATTTAATATCCATAAGGAATTTCAATTCAAACGTTTCCCCCGTGTTACATCTACTAGAGCACGACACTGACACGCGGTTTAACTAAAGGACTCGACTCTAAAAGCTATCCTCACCAATTCCAAGCATCTAATCACTTCGAATCTGAAATCATTAAAGTAAGGGTGAGATCTCTATTCAATATAAAATGCATTATACGTTTTTAAATACAACAGAATAATTCGATGCATTAGTCCACTATCAAAACACATTCATAGTTCAGGTCACAAGAACATTGTACACAATTCATTATGCAAGTAAACAATCAATGGAAATTGCAACACTGGAAACCATCCTAGCATGTTACAATCCCATATGCAATGCAGACCCTATGCATGTGGTACCAAACGTGAACCGAGTTCACCCTCTGTTCAATCACACTCGGAAACAGCGGAAATCCATGATTCGCCCATAACACTGGGTCAAGAATCTAGCCTCACTACCTCAAAATCCTGGTAAGTTTATTGGCTCTGCAAGTTCACTTCTGCACAATGGGAATGAACCAATTAACAATGCTTATGCATGCATCATAAAAGCATGCAACATCAATTCACAGATTATGATATCACATAATTCACATAATGTCAATCACCAATGTATTCTATTCCATCACAATGATTATCAAAACACAACATGGTAAGCATTATTCCTCACTCAATAAATCAGACAATCCATATCCTATCCCTGTTGTCCTTAAATGATTAACCTTTCAAAAATCGGAAGCTTAACTCTTTTAAAATAATTTTCACAAAATAATGTTTTTCTATTTTTAAAATATAGTATTTTTAATTTAAGAAATAATGCCGAAAACGGCACTCGAATCGGAGTTACGGTTTAGAAAATATGAATTTTTGAAGTTTTAAGTATTTTGAAAAATTACACAGTGGAACCCGGTTCCTCCCTGGGAGAACCCGGTTCCCACTTTTGAAAAATAAGCTCCCCCTGGATTTTTGTATGGGGAACCCGGTTCCTCCCCACTGGGAACCGGTTCCCACGTACAAAAATGCCCAGTTTTGAAAAATTCACACTGGGAACCCGGTTCCTCCCCACAGGGAACCGGTTCCCACGACCTGCAGAACCAAAATCTGCTATTTTGACAGCACTTATGCATTCTTCATCACTTCCAATCATTTCCCTATAACTTATAACATTAGAAACACCAGTTTACGACCATTATACACCAGTACAACATCATTTATCATTGTTTCATCATTCATATCAATCGTTCGACACACTATTGATCTTAAATTCTATATCCGACACAAAATAAGGTTTAATCCTACAAACCTATAATCACCTAAATCAAATTCCCTAACGTACCCAATCACCCGGTTGATTCCCAAAACCCATAAGGCATTAAAACCGAATGAAATCACCCCTTACCTCGCGATGATCTTCGACTTTCCCGACGTTGGCTTTTTCCTCTCTTCTCTTCTCTTCTCCAATTCTACGTGAAATGACTTTTTTCCAAAAAGATCTTCTTTTCCTTCTTTTCCTTTTTATAATCCTTGTTTTATTCCTTTATTATTTCCAAATAAAATTCATAAATTAATAATTAGTAAAAGTAGAGTGATTTACTCCTCACACCCACTATTTACTCTTCACACCACCAACCCTTCTTTCTTCAATTAATCCGATTAAATCCAAAAATATTAATACCTAAGTCTTTAATTAAATAAATAATTAAATTCCTATTATTTAATATTCGAATTAAATCGGGGTGTCACAAACATTGGTAAAATATAGCATTCTAACACAATCAATCAAGCAAAATCAACACCAATCAATCAAGTAAGTTATTTTTCAAATTTTTAGAGTTTATGTAATTTCTACTCAAATTTGTGAAATAGGGTTCTGTCATACCCCAAATTTTGACCTAATATACCACCTTACATTTGCATCATTTGCATAACTAACAACTCAGACAGCATTAATCGGGTGTGGATTTCACAGGTCAAAATTAGGGTTTCATCAGATTTTCATCTGATTCAAGAGGTAATCAATTAGGGTTTGAGTTTTTCTCACCTCATTTGATCTATCTTGATCAAAATATCAACCTCTGATCATCAGATATCCATTTCTCTCACAGATAAATCAAGGATCGACCAATTAGGGTTTTGATCGGGCATGAGAATTCTCTGACTTTTTGAGCAAGAAATGACTTTTTTGGATAGAGATTGGTCATCATATCTTAGATACAACATCTTGACCTAATTTCTGGATTCAAAACATCACAGAAGTTCACAAACTTCATCTGTCAATTTTTGAAACATCTGATGAAATTTCATCTGCACAGAAAACTCAAACTTTGACTTTTGGTCAAAATTTTCAAAACAAAACTTTTTCAGTCATCAAAATACTTCAAATGATCCATCATGATCATAAAAAATCAAAGAATTTGAAAAAGTCAACAAAAAGTCAAAAGTTTTCATACTTAGAAAATTTTCTAAGTGTTGAAATTTCTTATTTTTTTCAAACTTCATGCCATTTTTTCACCTAGTTCCAATTTGAATTTGAAAAACCTCAAAACATGAAAGTTGTAGCTTGTGAAACAAGCTTTCCAAAATTTCCAAGAACTCTCAAATCCATGGAGTCTAGCCATACTTTTGAAATTGAAACATAAGGCTTCATGAAACTTGATTTTCAAAATCCAAAACTTCAAATTATAGGTCATTTTGTGTTTTCTTCATCTAGAAGCAATCTAACCTTGCCAAATGGATGATTGAACTGATAAATATCAGTTAGAGGTAATAATTGAGAGGATTGGATCAAATTGTAAAAATGAGCACATGGTGAAAAAAGGAAGTTTCCTTTTTTGGCAAATACCATTCTTGCCCTCTAAGTTATCTTTGATTTTCCAAAAGCATTGTACTCTTTGCCTAACATTTCAGAACTTGTTGCCTATAAATAGATCACAAATTCAAGTCCAAAACCACACCAAAGCAAATTCAAAATCATGCTTTCTCTTTACTTTCTTGAAAATCAAGCAACATAGTGCAAATTGAGAAACATTGCATTTTGGAAATTTAGCTAAAACCATGATGATCTTTGGTGTCAAACATGTTTCATGATCATTATCAAACTTGTTTATAACTTAAAATCAAACTGAAATCAAGCCAAAACCAGTTTTCACTTTTCATGCTTTCAAACTTCCAAAACTGCCTTATGGATCGAATTTGAAGCTAGGCTTAATCAAATCATGTTCTAATTATTCTAACACCTTCAATATACATCATAGGGATGATTCAAAACATAAACAACAATCTGTAACAGGTTTTACATCGAATTCGAGTTTCTATTTCTGAACTGAACAGGTGGACTTGGCTGGACTGATTTGGGAGGATTCAAGGAGTGCAGACCATCCACACAGCTTCCATACATGCCGATGGTGCTCAAATGATCCACAAACAAGCTCTGGAAACACTCTTGCATTGAATTCGATTCTCACTTTCACATGTATGAACACTAACTTCGAACTCTATGATTCCTTGCATCAATTGAAAAAAACTCATGGTCGTTTTGTTTCTGCACACATAACGATCAATAACCCTCAATAAAATCAAAGAATCATCACTCATACATAATTTAATTTGAATTCTCAGTTTTAGGGTTCATAGTGTTTCCCAGAAATCCAAACATGCTAGGCTTAACATAAATGCAATTAACAGTCACATTCATGTTCGTGATGAAAAACCGATCAAGTTTGATTTTTATTTCATTCAATTTCGTTGAGAAACAAAGATTTGAGCTTGAATCATGGAAACTGGAAATCAAAACCACGAAGAACAGCTGCGCGCGTGTTCTTCATTTTCAAATTTTTAAATGTTCCAACACTTTGTCTACACGTGTTCTGAGTCCACTAACACCAGCGCGCGTTTGGCTCAGTGGTAGCCTCTTTGCCTTTAGTCCTCTCTGCCACGTGTTTACCCCTTTGGTCATGGGTTCAACTCCCATCAGGACCATTCTTTTTCATACTTTTCCAATTTTTTCATGTTTTTTCATAAAACTTCCACAATTTTTTTGACCAATCAAAACTCCTTATTTTAAGGTGATTTTTTGAACACTTGTCAATAAATACATCTATTTTATCATAGTGCAAAAATTTTCAGAAAAATCTTTCATCTGATTATATTTTAATCGAGCCGAAAACGACGTTCTGAACACTTTTTCAAACCTCCTTTTAAGGTGAAATTTTCAAGTTTTCGACTTCCGATTTTTTTCAAAACTTCTCATAAATAAACCTCACATTTCAAAACATTTTGAAATCATTTTTCAAAACATTTCATCAAAACTTACATCTTTTACCACGATCGATCCGATTTAAACGATAAAATCGAATTCGTTTTCTCTCGAATTTCTCAATCGATCATGGGCCACCCTTACGGCAAGTCCCAACCCTTTTATGTACATATTTAGTTTTACTTGTACATACTCAAATCATCATTGTCAATATTCAAACATAAACAAATTTCGTTCGTTTGTTTTCATTCGTTTGTTTATACACCGACACCATTGGCATTGAAAGGAGCATTATTCCCTGTCAAACTGCTTTCAAACCAATGGGCCTCCCTCACGGTGTAAGTCCCATAACATTCTTTTGTGTACATAATATTTCTTTGTACATATAAAACTTTCTTCAAACACATACAAATTTTTCATCTGTACATAACACAGATACTTTTTATACTCAAGTACAGATAAACTCCGATCGTTTGTTTTCACTTCACTTGTGTATACTCAAACCAACATTCTTTATGTACATATTTTTTCCTTGTACATATCAAATTCTTTTCATATAAACTTTCATCTGTACATAATACAGATACCTTTTACAAATAAACTTCGATCGTTCGTTTCTGTTTCGTCTGTATATACACTAAATACCATTGGTATTGAAAGGAGCATTATTCCTGTGAACGCTTTCAAACCAATGGGCCTCCCTATGGTGTAAGTCCCAACCCCCTATGTACATCCATCTTTGTCTGTACATAAATACTCGTTCGTGTACATATTCACTTCCTTGTACACAGTTCAAACTTGTAAATAATCAAGTTACGCTCGTTTTAAACGTTCGTTTCACAGACACTTGTTTATATTTCATAAATTTCTATAAATAAACATCATGCATTGTTTATATTTCCTTCATAAACTCCTGTGAATACATATTACACACACACACTTGTTTATACAACTGTCTAATTATAACATAACAATTAGTCTAACCAATAGGTTCCCCACAGTTGTAGCCTCCGCTTGGGCTTCATACAAGATAATTCATCTCCAGCATGAATTTAGCCTCCGCTTGGGCTTCATACAAGATAACTATCCCCATAGAGTTCAGCCTCCTCTTAGGCTTCATATAAGAAAACTCATTCATCTGAGTTTAGCCTCCGCTTAGGCTTCATATAAGACAACACTCCCCTGTTGAGTCAGCCTCCTCTTGGGCTTCATTGAGTTTAGCCTTCTCTTGGGCATCATACAATGAAAGAGACAGGAAATCTCTTAAACAGCCTCCTATTGGGCTTCCAATACAAAGAATCACCCGCGCTAAGATAGAACCCTGAAAGGATGGTTTCCCGGTGAAATCACTTTCAAAATCCCCATAGAGTAAAATTTCCCGGTGAAATTGCTCTTAATTCCAAAAGGATGGTTTCTCGGTGAAATCCCTTTTAACACAAAGCCAGCCATACCCTATAGCTTCCTCTTGAGCTTCATACAAGGACCCTCGATGACCCTCGGAATGCCTCCTCTTGGGCTAACAATACAAGGACCCACGGGCTTCTTAAAAGCATCCCTTTAATCCAATCAATTTCTCCTAGAGATTTAGACATCTATCATCTCTATGGAAGAAGTATCTCATCTATCATATCACATACAGTCAAAACTTTTCAAACTATTTTCAAACAAAAACATCTCTTAATTGTAAGTGGTAACGCTTGTACACTCAAGCAAAACACCCAATGCTTACAGTTAAAAGATTCAATCATCTTTTTCAAACATCTTTCTTAAACATGTAAGTGGTAACGCTTGTACACTCAAGCAAAACACCTAATACTTACGACGAAAGATTTTAATCAATCAAACTTTTCAAAAATGTATGTGATGAAATAGATTAGATACATTTTTCATTAAGATGACATTTGTGCATCTCTTACTAACATCCGTTGCTTTCCACTAGCATAAGTGGGAACTACGATTGCTCTGACTTTCTCAACATCCTTTTGAGAATACGTAGGCACAAGGTCTCATCCTTGCCGAGCAAATTTCTTTCTCCCTCAGACCAAACAAACCATAGAACCCTTTAGATCCGAGCTACAAATGCTCTGATTCCCACTAAGGGATATGTATGCAGAAGATCCACAGATCTTTGCGAGCACAATAATAAAAAACCTAGAATCCTTCATAATCTACATTTCTTAAAATCCCAAAGGAGAAACTTTCCCAATCATAGAAATAGCAATTAAAACACACAAAAATATCAAATATATTCATATATAAAGCTATAGATAACTATATATATTTAGGGTGCTCCATCTATTCCCTTTATATAACAATCCCCTTACTCGAATCTCCCAATGCGTTGCGTCTAGTTTGCGCTAGTCGTTACGCATACCAATATCAATTGAGGGTATTTCAGCTTTCCCCTTTTTCATAATCATTTAATCATCTTTCTTGTGTTGAAAATAATAAAGCTTGATGCTCGCGGCATCTTTATAAACAAATCAAAAGATTAAATCGTTTTGAGCCAGAGAATCCGAACTCACGTTCGCATCCCTCTAGCGCATCACCTTTTAACGCGAACAGGTTCAAAATGTGATATTATAGCTAGATATCATCTTTAGGAGTAATTAGAAAATTGTTTCCATACTTTATTTGATGATCAATACCCTAATTTGAGCATGTTTAGGAGACAATTACATCCTTTTCGTGGGGTCTGGTATTGCAGCAAAAATCAGAAATGTAATTCTGGTTTTCTCAAGAAAAAAACCGGAGATATAGTTCCGGTTTTTGTCTGTGTCTGTTTTAAGACTTGTTTTGAGGGTATTGGATAAACTGAAAATGAAGATTTCAAGTTGGATGTTCAGGGTGTTTTGAGGTTCCGAGATAGGATTTGTATCCCCGATGATGTGGATTTAAAGAGAATGATCTTGGAGGAAAGTCATAGAAGCAATTCGAGTATTCATCCTGGAGCGACCAAAATGTATCAAGATTTAAAGAAATTATTTTGGTGGTCGGGCATGAAAAGAGAGGTGGCCCAGTTTGTTTATGTTTGTTTGACTTGTCAGAAGTCTAAAATATAGCATCAGAAACCTGCAGGGTTGATGAAACCGTTAGAGATCCCAGAATGGAAATGGGATAGCATTTCTATGGATTTCGTAACGGGGTTACCGAATACACCAAGAGGACACGATGCGATTTGGGTGATTGTTGATAGGCTTACAAAGTCGACTCACTTTATTCCTATTAACATCACTTATCCCGTATCGAAGTTGGCGGAAATTTATACGCATGTGATTGTTAGATTACATGGTATTCCTTTGTGTATTGTTTCGGATAAAGATCCGAGGTTTACTTCTGAATTTTGGAAAAGATTGCAAGAGGCTTTGGGTTCAAAGTTGAGGTTGAGTTCGGCTTATCATCCTCAAACTGATGGTCAGACGGAAAGGACGATTCAATTGTTGGAAGAATTTTTACGAACATGTATTCTTGAACATGGTGGTTCATGGGATACATATCTTCCTTTGATTGAGTTTACTTATAACAACAGTTTTCATGCTAGTATTGGAATGACACCATTTCAGGCTTTGTATGGTCAGAGGTGTAGAACTCCTTTGTGTTGGCATGAGTCGGGTGAAAGTGTGGTGCTTGGATCTGAATTGGTTAGAGAGACTACTGAGACGGTGAAGATGATTAGAGAAAAGATGATAATTTCTCAAAGTCGGTAAAAGAGTTATCATGATAAAAGGAGAAAAGACTTGGATTTTCAAGATGGTGATCATGTATTTTTGCGAGTTACTCCTACAACCGGCGTTGGGCGAGCATTGAAGTCGAAGAAGCTAACTCCTCGCTTTATTGGTCTTTATCAAATTACTAGTAAAGTGGGAAAAGTGGCTTATAGAGTGGCGTTACCGCCAAATCTTTCGAATTTGCACGATGTGTTCCATGTGCCGCGACTTCGGAAGTATGTTTCGGATCCTTCGCATGTGATTGGGATGGATGATATTCAAGTTCGAGACAATCTTACGGTGGAGACGATGCCTTTGAGGATCGAATATCGTGAGATAAAGTCTCTTCGTGGCAAAGAGATTTCCTTGGTCAAAGTTATTTGGATAGGAGCAGCTGGTGAAAGCGCGACCTGGGAGTTGGAGAGCAAGATGCGGGATTCTTATCCCGAGCTTTTCGAGTCAGGTAATTTCGAGGATGAAACTTTTATAAGTGGGGGAGAGTTTTAACTCCCCGTTTTATTTAATATTATATTATATTAATAGTTTCGAGTTACCGTTAGACGATTATTTTGCGACAAGAATATTTACATTAATCGATATATCTGTTAATATATTCGGCGACATTTTGTTCGGTCCGGTTTTTATTCCGTTCGGTTCGGTAAAATATTATTCAGACCAATATTTAATTTCTCGAAGTTATTTTAATTAATTGGGTTAATGATATTATTGGGTATTATTAGTGTTATATTATATAGTTGCGTTTTAGTCGATTTAAGTCACGTATGGACAATCCGATTGCGATGTTAATGATTATGATTAATGCCGGTTATTAGGAACGACTTTTGCGATAATTATTGATGTTTAGTTATTTTCCCGTGTTTGGAATTTAGTGAACTATTTGATAATGATGTGGTGTGATTAAACATGATGTTTGCGATGGTTTATTTATAATGAATACTTGATGATATGCGATGATATGTTTATCTTGATGTGGATAAATATGGCGACGTGGACTTTATGCCAAATTTCGATGTGCGATGATGATGTTTTGTTGTGTCGTAGTTATGATGTCGTGTTGTCAAGTCACATATATTGCATTGGCGACGAGGGCTTTTATGCCAAGCGACGAGGGCTTTTGTGCTAAGCGACGATGGGCTTTATGCAAAATGTCCTTAATTATGGACAAAGCGACGGGTACCACATGCATAACATGGTCGTGTCTCATGGAGTCGGTTATGTTTATGTTTGAGTCCTTTGGCGTCGAGTTTTAATTGATGGCTTATGATGAATTGCGATGTTGTATGATACCTTATTTTGATACGATTATAATGATTATGTGACGAAATTAAGGTGTTGATTATATATACTAAGTAGCAATTGAAAGTATGTAAGATTTTGATATATGTTGACATACTCTTATTAACTTATATAATTTATGATTCCAAAACTATTTATATATTTTATCATGCCTTTAATTATATGTTTTGGAGTATCTCACCCTTTACTTGTTTCGTCGTTGCCTTTATATTGGTAACATGCAGGTGATCCGCGAGGATGATGAGGATTAGCTCGAGTCTCTTTATTTTGAGTCGCTCTGCTCTGATAGTAGTAACACTCGGGTTTTGGGCGACGCTATTATTTTGGATAGGATAGTTTATGTATACTATCTTATGATGTTATAACTTTATGTATTGATGATAACATGTTGATATGTATATTTTATGAACACATCCGCTGTGTTGTGAATAGTCATATGTTTATATGATGATTTATGATATGAATCGGTATATCCGACCTTTGATTTTTGTGATGTGCATTATAATGCAAAATGATGAAAACACGAATATGTGATACCTCAATTTATGTTTAGATGAAATTTTGAAACTCTGATTTTACTATTAAATACGAGGGATAAAATTGGGGTGTTACAAGTGACGTATAAGGATTGACATGAGATGTTTCCATTTTCTCTCCACGGTTATCACATTTCAGTATGAATATCTACAGGGGGCACCCCATTCTCTCTCGTATATGGTATGGAAGCAGTTATACCTATCGAGGTCAAGACACCCTCGCTCAGAGTATTGAAGGATACAGAGTTAGACGAATGGGTCCAAACTCGGCTTGATCAGATAAACTTGATCGACGAGAAACGAATCGTAGCCATCTGCCATGGGAAGATATATAAAAAACGAATGGTAAGAGCCTTCAATAAGAAAGTCAAACATCGAGTGTATCAAGTGGGCGATCTAGTAGTCAAGCGCATCATCCTACCACAAGGTGATCCCATGGGAAAATGGACTCTCACCTATGAGAGACCATTTGTAGTCAAGACAATATTTTCCGGCGGAGCCATGATACTAAGCATTATGGATGGAGAAGACTTTTCGCACCCTGTGAATGTAGACATAGCTAAAAAATACTATGCATAAATGAGACCCGCTAGGTCGATTGGCCTAAGCAAAAATAAGGGCGTCTCGGTGAACCAAAAGGGTTTGGGCAAAGATTAGGGACATATATATATATATATATATATATATATATATATATATATAAAGTACACCCGACAAGTTGAAAACCGGCAAAAGCGGCTTGGGCAAAAAAGGGTATCTCGATATACTGAAAACCCGAAAGGGAGGTCTAGGCAAAAGTTAGGGATTAAAGCGTAAGACTATGTCTCGACGGATCATCTACTTACAGACTACACTAATATCAGCTTCAAGTTCGAAAGGCACAGATCAATCCAATCACCTTCTTCTGGCAGCAGGGAGATGAGATATTCAAAAATATATGAATAATAGCAAAGTCGAAACTCGATGGGATTATTTCCAATAGCTTTTACTATTTTCCAATGCTTTCAACAATTTCCTCTTACTAGGATACTTGTCTCTTATGTACACGAATTTCAACAATTTCCCACTTTTCAAAATCAATACGATTCCTCTTCTAAATTCTAAGTTTTTACTTTTATTTGTTTTGTTTGCAT
The DNA here is from genome assembly GCA_021764765.1 of Vicia sativa. Lineage (NCBI taxonomy): Eukaryota > Viridiplantae > Streptophyta > Magnoliopsida > Fabales > Fabaceae > Vicia > Vicia sativa. The sequence continues at coordinate 184,555,777 of CM038793.1, read as the reverse complement.
AAGTCCAATGATTTCTTTGAATGATTATATGCATCTGACAATAAATATCTGCTCACAAATACACGAAAAGCAAACAGAAACAATAATTACTATAGGCTCTAGGAATTGAGATGACAACCCAAGTCTCCAACACATCCCCACAAAGTCAGCATCACAGAAATACCCCCACAAACCCCACAGAGTTATCACATCTTCAAGAACACTATACCACCATCTCATCTACAGTAAGAGGGTTTACTTACAATATCTACACATGTCGTTGCTACATCAGTCCTCGAGCAGTAGCAGATTCTTAATCCATCACGTTAGTCCCCGAGTAGTGATTATCTATATTCTCAACTCATCACGTTAGTCCCCGAGCAGTGATTATCTACATTCTCAACTTATCACGTTAGTCCCCGAGCAGTGATTATCTATAATATCAACTCATCACATTAGTCTCTGCGCAGTGGTTATCTATATTCTCAATTCATCACATTAGTCTCTGAGTTGTGATCATCTATGTTGTCACGTCAGTCCCCGCGCAGTGAACGTCAACTTTGTTACATTGGTCCCCGAGCAGTAACAGATCATCTACATTGTCACGTCAGTCCCCGTGCAGTGAGCATCAACCTTGTTACATTGGTCCCCGAGCAGTAACAAATCATCTATATTGTCACGTCAGTCCTCACGCAGTGAACGTCAACCTTGTTATATTGGTCCCAGGGCAGTAACAGATCATCAATCAACTTATTATGTCATCCTCAGAGCAGTAATAGGTTATTAAAAACCACATCATTTCCCAGCAAAGGTTATTTCCTCAAAACAATACACAAGATATTCATCCCCGGCTGAGTATCACACAAGAATTATCATTCTCCTATTCCACTATCGAGGAGATTGTTTCAGGCCGTATAATGATATATTCAGCCTAAACATATAATATTCCTTTCCCTTTTTGACATACCCTTCAAGTTGCCACATCAGGATTATTTCATCTAGATCACCATACAAGAACACAATCTTCACATCCATTTGTTCCAGTTCAAGGTCGAACTGTGCCACCATTGCAAATAACATTGGAATGGACATGTGTTTCACAACAGGAGAAAGCACATCATTGAAGTCAACACCTTCTTTTTGAGTGAAACCCCTTGCGACCAACTTTGCCTTGTATCTTTTTGACATAACTCATTTGATTTCTTCCTAAACTTTAAAAATCCACTTACAGTTGACTAACCTGGCTCCAACAAATTTCTTGATTAGTTTCCAAGTGTGATTATCATGAAGAGATTTCATTTCGTCATTCCTAGCCTTAAGGCATTTAGTCTTATTTTGAATCCTCGTAACTCCTTATGGTCTCTAGGTTCTTCTTCTAGAACCTCACTTGAAGGTATTAAGGTATAAGATATAAGATTTGCATACCCAAGTCTCTAAGGTTCCTTGTTGACTCTTCTCGTCCTATCTCTTTCTAATCGGTGTTCATCGATTGTTTCCTCAACTTCCTCATTATCATAAGCATCTTATGCTCCTTTTTTGAATTTATCCAGAATAAGCAATTTAGCATCAACATGGTCCACCTCAACACGAATCTCTTCTTGTTCCAGATCTTCGTCATATATTTCTACACTTCGGCCAATATCATCAGTTTTCTTGAAAGCCATTTCAGCTTCATTGAAAACTATATCTCGATTGGTGATACACCTCTTGTGACTTGGCTCTAGGAACCATAACTTATAAGCTTTAAATCCTTTAGAGTATCCCATGAACATGCATTTCAGAGCTCTAGGTTCGACCTTGTCTCACCTAATATGAGTATAGGCTACGTAGCCAAATACTACCAGTTTGTCAAAATTTGATGGATGTCCCAGCCAAACTTTTTCATGTGTCTTCATATCTAATGCAATATAAGAACATATGTTTATCTAATATGTTGCTTTTAAAACAACTTCAACCTACCATACCTTTTTTAACTTAACCCTAGTCAATATGCATCTAAATCTCTCCAAAATAGTTCGATTAAACCTTTCAGCCAAACCATTTTGTTATGAAGTACCTGCAATAGTTTTGTGCCATCCAATACTAGAGGCAACACAAAAGTTGTTCAAATCCCCATTGCAAAATTCAAGGCCATTGTCGATTCTCAACCTCTTGACCTTTTTGCCCCTTTGATTTTCGATCAGAGTCTTCCAACGTTTGAAATTCTCAAAAGTTTAATCATTAGTCTTCTGGATGAATACCCATAACTTTCTTAAATAATCATCTACCATGGATATAAAATTTCTCGCTCCTGAATGTGATGGACACCTTGTAGGCTCCCAAAGATCAACATGGATGTAATCAAGGGATTCATGTGTTTTTTGTTTGCCTTTGTTGAACTTCACTCTGCAAAATTTTCCAAGTACACAATGGTTCACAAAACTTCAACTTTCCGACTTTGTCTCCACCAAACAAATTTGGTTTCCCCAATCGACTAGACCTTTTTCACTGACATGGCCCAATCTCATGTGCCACATTTTTGTCTTTGATAAAAATTTCGTGGAACGCAACATTTGTCGAACCACTTACAAATTCAGCCTCAAGGGTATACAAGTCTTGTTTCTTCACGACTCTTAAGACTTCCTTCGACCCCTTCACGACTCATATGAAACTTTTATCTCATTGGAAAACATATAATTTCTTGTCAAATTCACAAAGAGAAATCAAATTTCTCTTCAAATCAGGTACATACCTGACTTCAGTCAACAACTTTATTGAATCATCATGGAGCTTGAATCTCACAGATCCAACACCTACAATCTTGCAAGCTTTGTCATTTCCCAACAATGCAGATCCACCATCTTGATCACATAATTCCTTGAATAAGTTTTTGTTTGGAGTCATGTGCCAAGTGCAACCTGAATCCATAATCTCCTATTTTCTTGAGTCGCTGATTGAAACCACAAGAACATCAGATGAGTAGAAATTATCTTGAATAATTTTTTGTGTTTCGATTATCCTTACCTCAATGATCTTTCAGGCATTCAAGACACATTTTTCTTGTATGAACCTACTTCTTACAATTATAGCATCAAATACCAGATGAATCACCACCATAAGACTTTGACTGACTTTTACTTTTCTTCTTATCAAACTTAGCATCCTTTCACAGAAATTTTCCTTTAACGGTCAAACCTTCACCAATCGTCAAAGATTTATGCTTCTTTCGTTCGTCCAAGTCCTTAGAATATAATGTTGATTGAACTTCTTAAAAGGTCATGGACTCTCTTCCATACAAGAGGGTTTATTTGAAGCGAGCACGTGATCTAGGTAACACACACAACATCAACAACGCTTTATCTTCATCATCGATCTTGACATCGATATTTTCAAGATCAAGAATCAGCTTGTTGAACATATTCACCTTCTCAGCTAATACTTTGTCTTTAATCATCTTGAATGAATACACAACTTGCTTCAGGTAGAATCGATTTACCTGCGATTTAGTCATGTACAAACTTTGAAATTTCACCCATAACTCTGTTGGCTATGTCTCCTTTGAAACCAGTCGAAGAACCTGTCGAACCACAGTTCAATCCAAATTTTATGTACAATTTTTATAGATAAATCTAAATAAATCTTTAAAAGTTATAAAGAAATAATTTTATTTAGTAACGGAAACTAATTGTTTGTAAGATATTTTTCTTTATAGATACCTTAAATAAAATTAACTATTTTAAAGAAAATATTTAAACATATTTTTGATTTTCTTATTTTTCATGTTGTTAATTTTAACTTTTTAATTTAGATAGTTTAAAACTCAATTTTTTATTCATTTTTATGTCTCTTTTATAGATAAGACAAAAAACCAAAATGATAAAAATAAATATGAGACGGAAAATGCATTTAAACTCATAAAAATAAATATTTATGGTTGTTATAACTTATAACATTATAAAAAAAAAAATAGTGGGACCATGAGCACGAGGACGGTCCCATTTTGAAAGACAAATTTATTTTATAGTCGTTCTAGGTTCTCCCTCCCGTCTTCTTGAACGGTTCTTTCAATCACTCTTTTCCACTTCACTTTCCTTTCTCTATCTCTTTCCATTTCCAACCATTGAATTCTATATCAAATCTTTTTTCATTTTGCAGCAACAATGGCTTACATGTGTGCAGACAGTGGTAACCTCATGGCCATAGCTCAACAAGTCATCAACCAGAAACAGCAACAAGAACAACATGAACAACATCATCAAAATCTCCTAGGTGCTATCTCTAACCCATGGAATTCCAACAACAACAACAACTCTGTTTCATCACTTCCACCTCTCTCCTTCCCACCTTCCGACTTCACCGACCCTTTCCAAGTCGCCTCCGCTCCCGACAACCCCGATCCCACTTTCCACTTCCCTCCCCTCCACCCCACCTTCCGCTTCTCCGATTTCGATTCCGATGACTGGATGGACACTCTCATGGCCGCCGCCACCGACGACACTCACTTCACTCTCTCTCCACCCTCCGATCTCCTCTTACCCGCCACCCTTCCCCTCCCAACCCAACCCACCACCACTCCTCACCACAAAAACGACACCTCCCAAACCACTAACCCACTTCTCAAATCACTAACCCAATGCGCACGCCTCATCGAAACCCAACCAAGTCAAGCCCTCGAAACCCTAACCCATCTCAAGAAATCTACTTCACAAAACGGAAACCCTATTCAGAGACTCTCATTCTATTTCTCACAAGCTTTAACCAACAAAATCAACTCACAATCTCAGCTACCTTCTTCAGCTTCTTCTATTTCTTCAACTACATGGGAAGAGTTAACGCTTTCTTACAAAGCCCTAAATGACGCTTGCCCCTATTCAAAGTTCGCACATTTAACTGCCAATCAAGCAATTCTCGAAGCAACAGAAGGATTCAACCATATTCACATAGTTGATTTTGGAATTGTTCAAGGGATTCAGTGGGCTGCACTTTTACAAGCATTCGCAACTCGTTCTTCTGGGAAACCTAGTACTGTAAGAATTTCTGGTATACCTGCTATGGCTCTTGGAATTTCGCATGTTTCTTCCATTTCTGCTACTGGGAATCGTTTATCTGAGTTTGCCAAACTTCTAGAGTTGAATTTTGAGTTTACGCCCATTACTACGCCCATTCAGATGCTTAATGAGTCTAGCTTTTCTATTCAACCGGACCAGGCTTTGGCTGTTAATTTCATGCTTCAGTTGTATAATCTTTTGGATGAGACCACGGATTCCGTTCAAACAGCGCTTCGTCTGGCCAAGTCTTTGAATCCTAAGATTGTTACTCTTGGTGAATATGAAGCTAGCTTGACTACGCGTGTTGGTTTTGTGAAACGGGTTGAAACTGCTTTTAATTATTTTGCTGCTTTTTTCGAGTCTTTGGAGCCCAACATGGAGGTGGATTCACCGGAGAGGTTTCAAGTGGAGAGTCTTTTGCTTGGTAGGAGGATTGATGGTGTGATTGGTGTGAGGGAGAGGATGGAGGATAAAGAACAGTGGAAAGTTTTGATGGAAAGTTGTGGCTTTGAATCTGTTAGTTTGAGTCATTATGCAATCAGTCAAGCTAAGATACTTCTATGGAATTATAGTTATAGTTCTGTGTATTCTCTTGTTGAATCTCAACCCGGGTTTTTGTCTTTGGCTTGGAAAAATGTTCCTCTCTTGACTGTTTCTTCTTGGCGTTGATTTGATGAAATGGGTTTTTTCCACCTAGTCTTTTTTCTCTGGCGTGGAAGGAACAACTATAATTGTCTATATGCCAATGATGATCAATGCTAGGAAGGAAGCTCTTCAATTTATGATGGTTTTTGCTTGGTGAAGAAGGTATGCAGATTGGATGTGTTTGTTATCAGCACTTAGCTTAGCACTGCAATACAAGATTTTGGGATGCATTTTAATCAGTTTAATCCTTAGTTTCAATTAGTTTTTTTTTTTTTTGGGTGGCATATTATATTTTGATGTTTCTGTAGTCTTAGATGAAGTTTTTATTCAGGTTATGAACTTGGAGAAATGGGAAGGGAAATGCTTTCTTTCATATTGTTGCTAGTCTTGTAACTCTGTAAATTTGATTATGTTGTAAGGGGTTTAAATTTTTCTAAATATCAAAAAGGTTATTTTACTATACTTTCTGATCGATTTTATTGTATGGCATTGATTAGTACAAATATGAAAGAGGTTTTTATGTTTACTTTCTGATTCAGTCAGGGGTTATAATTTTTTTCTCAGTATCTGCAAGTTGCAAATCTGCACTCATAGGATTTGTCTATGCAAAATAGATTCATTTTCATCCAATGTAAATGCAGTTTCTTCCCAACTTGGCTGATAATTTATTAATTTCTAGCTGTACAAAGTGATTATGATTGAGGAAAGTGTCAGTGTATGGGTCACACAGTCTTCTATGTGGCACTTGATTGAAAATTGAAGATCTTTTTTCACTATGTGCTTCTGTGATCGGTAAATGACGTACACACAGTGAACTGTTGCATGGAAACTAGTGGGGTGATGACTGATGACACATGACACACTCTTTCTTCTATAATGCTCATGCACAGTGAATTGAGTGAAAAAAATTACTCAACTTTTGATTTTGGTTTATTCTTGTTTTCACACCATCTCTGAATAAAGTTCGTTTCTTTTTGTTTAGCAAAGTAGTTTTAGTGTTGGTCTTTGCTCAACTAAATGGGCCATATGAAATGATATGATATATCAATGGCTTTGTTTTGTGTCTCTTTCATATGCTGCTTCAATCAAGTTGTTTTTGTCTTCATCACACAGGATAACAGAGACGGCGAAGAGGATGAAACAGTAGTCTCTGTTGAGTGTGTTTGTAAAACGATTGGTCACAAGGGTGGTGACAAGGAAAGACTAGCAGTGATGGTTTTCTGGTGTTGAGTGAATGATGATGACAAATCAAGTGAATAAGACATTTTCTCTTTGAACTTGATGTGGCAGAAGGGTCCCATAAATGTAGACTACACTTTGTGAGGCTTAGATTTGTGTCCTATTCCCCCACTTTATATGGCAGAGTTCATAACTCAAAACTCGTAGATGCAACACCACCATCCCTCATCTAGAATCCACATTACCCCCACTTGGAATAAGTGCTAATCAAGTGAGTTCTACAATTGTACTAGTATGTTTGAAGTCTTGGTGAATTTGGTAGAATCACCATGATTTCAAGCATGCAACTCATAACTTTTTGTTACTAATGAACAAGTTAAGTTGTTGCTAAATTGAAACAATGAATGTGAATTGGGACCACACAGTACTAGGATGAATTGTGTTGTTTTTCATGGTTCACTAGTCACATCATGAGCAATCAAATCAAATCAAAACATGGTTGTTTGTTGATATACAAATGAAGAAGTGCTTGTACACGGAAAGGATTCATATGTTGTGAAGAGTAGGGACTGGTGTCTATTGGTAGGATGGCAGAGACAGAGTGGCCCAACCCAATAGCAAATAGTATTGGCTTCTTGTTTGCAGTTCTATACCTATGCTATCTTCGTCTCATAGCCTAGGGACTTTATTTTTCCTTTTTAATAGTAATGACTCATGATCAGGGTACTTGTCTAGACATTTTGTACAAGGATAGGTCAATTATTGGAAGTTGGGTACAAACTAATAATTATATAACATAATTGAAAAAATAGTTATCATTAATACATTGAAAAGTGAAAATAACAATTATTTTAAAATAATTTTCTCTCTCTAAATCGACATACATTTTAAAAGCAATTAATAAAATAAATTATTTTAAATGATTTTTTATAAATATAATTTATAAAGTTAATAAAAATTGATTACATATTAAATAAAATAATAAATCTTGGTTATAAAGTAAGAAAAAATTTAAAATCTTTGTTATCTACTCCTTCCATAATGATTTATAAGCAAATTAATTTTTTTAGTACATTTTAACAATTAATATATTTAATTTATATATGGACTAAATACATTAACGAGATGTTCGGTGTTGCTTACTCCTGCAATTTGGGATGGTTCGAAAGAATCTCTCTCTCTCTCTCTCTCTCTCTCTCTCTCTCATATATATATATATATATATATATATATATATATATATATATATATATATATATATATATATATATATATTACATTATATAATATATTATTCAATTCATTGATTGTGAAATCGATTTGTAGAGACATATCATATGATTGTTAAACATAGCTTTGTTGATTACGTTATAATTAATTATATTTTAAGTGGTATTTCATATCAGCAAAGTAAATGGAAAAATTTGATGTTGATAATTGAATATTTGGTGAAATGTTTGAGTTACAAAGCACTCAAGTGATTTGATTATATACACACAAGAGAGTAATTATAGGTACATGTATTTAATTTACAAGGCATAGATTCCTAGACTCCTAGATACATGAATAGACTCATAAATGCATTATTATAATTTCAATAATTTGTAATTCTAATAATTCCAACACCCCCCATCAAGCTGGAGAATGGATATCAATCATTCCCAGGTTGCGAGTCAATTGATTGAAACGATCAGGTGGCAAACCCTTTGTCAACACATCTGCTAGTTGATGTCCAGAAGGAATATAGGATGTAGCTATTAAACCACTATCTAGTTTTTTCTTGATAAAATGGCGGTCAATCTCTATATGTTTGGTCCTGTCATGTTGAACTGGATTATAAAAAATACGGATTGCTAACTTGTTATCACAAAACAACTTCATAGGCCCTTCACATTGTATTTTTAAATCATTTAAAATGATCCTCATCCAAAGTATATCACAGATTCCTTGAGCCAAAGCTCAAAATTCTGCCTCAGCGCTTGACCGAGCCACTACATTTTGTTTCTTACTTCTCCATGTGACAAGGTTCCCACACAAGAGGGTGCAAAATCCCGAAGTGGATCTTCTATCACTTATTGATCCTGCATAGTCAGCATCGGTGTATGCTTCTATAGTTAAGCTTTCACCTCTTTTGAACAGTAGTCCTCTTCCTGGAGTAGCCTTGAGGTATTGCAAGATGCGATCAACAGCTTGTAAGTGTCACATTCTTGGGTCATGCATAAATTAGCTCACTACACTGATTGCATAAGCCAAGTCAGGCCTAGTGTGTTCCAGGTAAATCAACTTTCCTACCAACCTCTGATATTGGACTTTGTCAACTCTGGCACTTTCTTCTTCGAAGCCCAACTTGTGATTTTGCTCTATTGGAACACTTGAAGGTTTGCATCCCAGTTTCTCAATTTCCTGCAAGAGATCAAGTATATACTTCCTTTGAGATATGAAAATGCCTTGGTTTGGGTAAGCAACCTCAATTTCCAAGAAATACTTGAGTTGCCCAAGGTCCTTCATCTCGAATTTTGCCGATAGTTTTTCATTTAGTAATTGTTTCTCTGCCAGGTCATCTGTTGTAATAATAATATCATCAACATAGACAAGAAGGATAGTAAGTTTTCCTTCATGTGAGTGCTTAAAGAAAATTGTGTGATCTCCTTGGCTTTGCTTGTAGCCTAAGTACACCATTGCTTTTGTGAATCTTCCAAACCATGCTCTAGGAGATTGTTTTAGTCCATATAGAGATTTCCTCAATCGGCACACCTTGTTGGATCCACACGTAGGGCCAAATCCTGGCGGAATCTCTATGTACACTTCTTCTTCTAAGTTTCCATGCAAGAATGCATTTTTGACATCAAATTATTGTAATTCCCATTCGGAGTGAGCTGCAAGAGATAATAAGATTCAAACAATGTTCATTTTCACAACAAGAGCAAAGGTTTCCTCATAATCTATGCCATATGTTTGTGTGTATCCTTTTGCCACTAGTCTAGCTTTGTAACGATCAAGAGTACCATCTGATTTGTGTTTGACTGTATAGATCCATCTACAACCAACGAGTTTCTTGCCTTCCCGTTTATCAACAATCTCCCAAGTTCCATTTTTTTCAAGAGCTTTCATTTCCTCATCCATAGCTTGGACCCAATTTCTATCTTTCAATGCCTCTTGAACGGATGATGGGATGACCACATAGTCAACTGCAGAAATAAAATTCGGATGCTGCAAGGAAAGATTTTTAGTGGAGACAAATTGAGATATAGGGTATTTGGCACATGACCTTTTCCCTTTCCTCAAAGCAATAGGAAAATCATCTGTATTAGTGTCACAAGTGTCAGAGCTTTGGGAATCACTAATAGGATTGAGAGTTTCAATACTTACCTATGTTTCTAGTAATTGGAGTTGTGTTTGGAGCAGGTCGGACTTACTTCTTCTATGATACACCAAGGTTGGCTCACCTGCCTTAGTTTTTGTTGGTATGGAAGATGATGGTTCCTGCAAAAACAGACGACAGAGGAAGGACCAAAATAGAAGTATGATCAGTGGGAGGACCAATAATAGGACTTCACACGGGATTCACAATCGACTCAAGAGACTCATTTGTAGGATCAGTCGACTCGGGAGACTCAATTGTAGGACCGGTAATAGGACTTAAGAGAGGAGTCACAGACAACTCAGGTAGAACCAAAAATTCGGAATTAGATTCAACATTCTGAATGCTCTCCCCATGAAGCTGAGGACGAGTGAAGTAGGCCAAATTCCAATAATTCCAACATTTGAAAAATCAATTGCACGTCAAGTGTTTGGTAATTTGCTTGTTTTAGCTTTATCAATAATTTAATTGAAAATTGGTTAACAATTGTAATCATTATAAAACAATTGGTTAAAAACTTATTGTATTAAGGCTTATTATCATATTTGTTTTTATTATGTGGTTTACGCATATTTGAGTTTTCAATAGTCGGTTCAATTTAGACGACTTGTTCGATCTAAACTTTATCTTCCGCTTGCCATAGTTTTGTTTTAATTTCAAAATAAAATTTTAAATACAAAATTTTTGTTTGGGGATCTATTCACCCATCCCACCTCTACATAAGTTATTGTTGTCTAACAAGTGTGTCAAGACCTTTGGAACTAAAGTGGCCATATCTACAATGTCACAAGTGAGTGGCATTGTCATTGGTAGCCTTCATGCATGTGGGAATAACCACAAGTGCATAAACTACAAACATCGTGTTGGAAGAAATCATTGTGCTCATAATCAACCCTTTGTCACAATGAAATACCTTGTAGCCTTCATCCTTAAACATTATTGTTAACTCTTTCTGCATTAGTTGCTCAACAACCACAAAGTTATTCTTCAAGCCCAACAAGTAATACACATAAGTGATTACTTGAGTGATACCATTTATATGAACCTTTAAGGTTTCCCTTTCCTATCACCTGTATTTTGGAATCACCCCTAGTTTGACAGACTCACGGAAACTTTCATCAAATTTGAATAGTCATTCTTTGGTTTCCATCATATGATTAGTGCATCCCTAGTCAATAACTCACACTTGATTTTTGGTTTTTGATTCTTCCATTTTTGACATGAGTAACAACTCCTCATTTTCATCAAATTCAATGCAGTTGGAATCATTTTCTTGTTAACTTGGACACTCACTTTGATAGTGTCCTATTTTGTGACACTTATAACATTGGATACGATCTCCACCTAGTCTTCCTCTACTACAGCCACGAACACCAGCATGTCCCTTATCTCGATTGTTGTTACCTCCACGAAAATAGCTTGCAATATTTAACACGTGTTCTTCCTCCTTTTTCTTAATTATTCTTCATCCTTTGCTCATGCACCGAGAGCTTGCTTTGTAGCTCATAAATGGACAAGGTTGTTACATCATTCAGTTCTTCTATGGAGAAAACCACATAATTGAATTTTGTGGTCATAAACCTCAACACCTTCTCAACAATATTGGTCTGTTACATCTTCTCATCTTGAGCAGTCATCTTGTTTGCAATAAACATGGTTCTTATGAAGTATTCATCAACTATTTCATTATACTTCATGCAAAGTACTTCAAACTTACGTCGCAATGCTTGCGATTGAGTCCTCTTCAACTTCGTGAACCCATGATTGCATGGAATCCAATATATCTTTGGTCGTGTCACGAGTCAGAATTGTTCGATCAATTGCTTGAAACAATCTTTGAACTTACTTTCTTTTGCGAGTTTTAATTGATCTGGCGGTGCAACTGTAACGTCATTTTCAACAAATTCCCAATTCTTTGGATCTAAGAAGATTCCCCATAGGCATGACCCAATGATCGTAGAATCCATCAAATTTGGGAATCGTTGGTGTTAAGAACTTTGATGAATCAATCATGGAAATGACTAAGAAGAAACGATACGAGAGGATAACAGAAGTAACAACTTTTCCCACCTTGAAACTAGAAAATGTGTTTTTGAATTGAATGAGATCCACCTAGATCCGTAGTCAGTGCTCTTGATACCACTTGTTAGAATATGAAAAAAATTCATATTCAATTATAATTTCAATGCCCCTTTTCATATAACGAGAAGATTACTTATATAGCAAGTAATCACACAGAATAAACTCATAACTAACTCAAAGTTAGTTAGTCTAAAGTCCAATTAGGTTCTAACACCATCTACTATCACACATGTTTAATATAACCAACCACACATGTTTAATATGGTATCAGAGCTAAATTAAAGATTACAATGTGGTGATTTGACTCAAGTTCACGTTAGGTGTAAAAGTGAGTATTAAAATTGATATTTGTATTATTGAAATTTATTGAAAGTTGTGGTGATTTGACTCAAGTTCACGTTAGGTGTAAAAGTGAGTATTAAAGTTGATATTTGTATTATTGAAATTTATTGAAAGTCTCATATTATTTAGATTCTCATACTATTGATTATATAAATATATAAGGACGATCTCACCCTTTAAATAGAGGTGGGACATAAACATATTTAAAATAGAGCACCTGACTTCTTAAACTCAACATGGTTACTTTGCTTTCATCCATCATGACCACAACTTTCGTGTTAGGAATTATTCAATGTTGATGAGTGGGATATGTCATTAGTGTGTTTGAAAAGGATAGTTAGTTGTTGGTAGTTGTTTAGTGGCTTTGGTAGATGTGACATACATTAAATGAAAATGGAATTGCTTGTTGCAGATGAAAAAATTGATGAGAAAATTTAAAATTTAGGGTTGTTTAGACTTAGTAAGATTTATAAATAAGAGAAGAGATTTATATATTATTACTACATATTTGTAAATAAATTGAAAATTTAAAAATAAAAAAATAAAAAAAAAACCAAAATTCTAAAGCCTAAATCATAACTTAGGCTGACCAAGGTTGGTTTATATTATATTTTCTTTTATAACAAGAGCACTGTGTAAAAGTTTTATTGATATTTAGGTTTGTAAAAAAATTATTTAACTTGCCATCGTTTTCATACTAAAAAACGATAGTTTTCAATAGAGCAGGATTAGAAAATATATATAACTAAATATGGGGTAGACTGTGGTCTATAGTGAAATTTATGGGGAAAATTGTTGAGAAAAATTGCAGAAACATTGTCTTTACTATTAGTGTATTCCATTTTGTAGTAAAGAGACAACAAAAACAAGTAATACATGCATTACAGGTACATTGGATTTAACACAGGCTGCATAAGACTAGTATATGCAGAGATTTGTAGGTAGGTGATTACAGGCATTTTGCTTCAATTTCCTCTAGTGTAAGCCCCTTGGTTTCAGGTACAATGAAGTATATGAATACAAGCGACGCCACGGCTATTGCGCAAAATATGTAAAACAAAATTCCTGCTCCGAGTAAATCCTGTAAACATAAGCGGGAAAAAGACACGCAATAAAGTCGTTTGTAAAATATGAAAATCGTGTGATTGAAGATGACACATTAGAAATGTATAGTCTTTTTAAAGATTTTGATCACCTCCAGTGGAGAAAAGGAGAATGTAACTAAGGCATTTGCCGCAAAATTGACGAGAACTGCTATACTGAGTCCTCGACCTCTTAAGCGCAAGGGAAAAATCTCTGCTATCATAAGCCAACCCATTGGACCAAAGGAAATCTGAAACACAACAGAGTCCATAAATGTTGTAAGCATGGACGGAAACTAAATCACAGATAGTATAAATCGTGACATGAAGAATGAGGATAGAATGACGCGTATTCACCTGATAACAACCAACATAAAGCAGCAGACCAACTACAGCAAGAACTGCCGTATTATTTAAGAATATGTAATACGAGCCCAGTAAGAATAAGGAGACCACCTGCCATACAAAATAAAAACATGTTCTTGACGCAGCACACGGGACTTATTAGAAGACTCAGACTGAGCCTCTTAATTTGAGATAGAAATGAAAAATCTTTCTTTCTCGGGAAATTGCTACCAAAATTATCTGTCGAAGTCTAAGAGATAGATAGAAAGGAACTTACTATTCCGGAAACTCCTCCGAGAAGTAAAGGTCTCCTTCCAAGTTTATCAACAATGACAACAGCCACTCCGGTCATAATCAACTAGAACAAAAACAGAAGGATATATCGCCATTGAGAATATTTAGTTATTGGGTACGACAATGGGAAAAATATATGTACAAACCACGAAATCATATTTTGAATATAATATAAACTGAAAAAAAAAATGATACTACAACTACATTAATACATAAATTCAAATACTAATTATTAAGAATATGAGAAAACGAAATCTACCTTAAATACACCAAGGAGAATAGCGACCCGGGTAGCATCAGATGCTACGGAGAACCCTGCACTCTGCGAAAGTTAATTGGATAATAAAAATGTCATTACACTCTATCGTGCCGAGTAATAATAGATTCGATGAATTTTCAACAGTATTCCTTGATTAAAACTAACATAACACCTGAAGGATTGATGCGGCGTAGTAGAGAACACTTGGTTGCCCTGTGATCTGTCATAAATTTGAATCTTATAGTATAAATATACTGAAATGTCGGTAACTCTTGATAATTATTACTATTTCAGTCGACCAATTACAATACCTGTTGAAACAAGACCAATCCTGCACTAATCACAAGAGCCTTCTTGCATTTTCCACGGAACATTTCTACAAAGGTAACTTCATTTTCTAAACCTATATAAGAAAGCTCTGCCATTATTTCATCTACTTGCTGAGGCGCAGAATCATGAAATGTCCGACCTTGAAGCTGGCCAAGACTACGAATTGCCGTGTCTTTCAAATTCTGAACATCCCCTTTTCCCTGTATAGCACGCAAAAGTAGCCATCTAGGAGAAGCTGGGAGCCACCACATTCCAAATCCCATTATAACTGCAATAGGGCTACTGATTCCAAACATATACCGCCATCCACCAACTGTTTCTACCCACAAGCTACCTAATCCATACCCTGCCTGCACAAATTTTGCGATATACACTCTAATAAGTAATATTAAGAAACTAGGAACAAAAACTAATTTGGTACAAGAAGATTATCTTTGAGGAAGTTAAACAGAAGTAAAAGGAAACACTAAAAAAAAGTTCATTTGCTTTTCTGCATTTGACAGGAAAATTCAAGGTTCTACCAGAAAAGTTTAAGAACTTACAACGAGCCCAATCACTATAAAGAATTCTTTCAGAGAGATTAGTAGCCCACGTATTGGCGTTGGAGCTGTCTCCGCAATGTACATTGGAGCAGCATGCATTGCCTGAAAGAGATGGAATGAACACCGAGTAACTTGCTTTGAAGTTAACAAGTTAAAGAGAAAATACACTACACATCAATAATTTCACGGTTTGTTTCCGTATTTAAAAATACAAAAAAAAAAAAAAAAAATACATACAAAAATACACAATAAGATACCTAGTGATTACATATAACATATACTACACGTTAATAATTTCATGGATTGTTACAGGTCGATAATTCCTATAATTGTAGCACCACACTTAATCAATGCATGTCCGGAACTGACACGACACTGGCTCATGTGATTACATTCAATTAATTCATTTTCTTCGATTATTACCGGTGTCGACGTACCAGTGTCATGACCAGTGTCTGTGTCACTGTTTCATAGACAAATATCCAACATCTCCAATTGTCTACATTGTCAGCTACTTCAACAAATCAGAAATGAAAATGTACAAGCTTAGCTGTACCATTTGCATAAAAAAAAATACATACCAATCCGATTCCTATTCCATATACCAATCTCCCAACCACCAATACAAGAAAATTAGGAGCTAATGCTGTTATGAGGGCTCCAACAAGATACACCAGTGCAGCTACAAGCAGCTCTCTTCTTCTCCCTATTAATAAAATTTGTTAGGTCAGCTTCGCACTAGAAGGATATATCTAAAATGATAACTGATAAGAATGCACGATTACCTAGGAAGTCAGCAATGTTGAAGGCCAACACAGAGCCTATTAAGGCACCATATAATGATCCACTAGTCTGAAAAAGACATCAAGCATCATTAACTGAGCTCATATTCAAGACCAACATATAATTGCATGAGTTAACAAATGATTCACAAAAATTGCAAAAGGCATGCAGCCATGACCAAATAAAGAACAAATCAATAATTTAGTTTCAACTTACAAGAAGTCCAATTTGAACCGAGTCTAAGTTATACCAAGCTATTCCACTTTGTGATGGTGACTGCAAGAATGGAAATTATAAGTACACAAGCAAAGCATTGAAAAAAGACAACAATAAAAAGGATGAATAAAGCTTAAACCCTACTTTCCATGGAGAATCAAAGCATGAGTGGATAGAAACATCAAACTCTACTGTGCGTGATCCAATAATAAGGTTCCTAAATTGTTAACATGTAGGCTACGATGTTATTCCCGTATAGTGTCACGTAGCCCCGACCCCCTAAAATTATATAGCGGTATAGTTGATTGCAGTATAGCTGCTATTGTGAAGACTAAAAATCAATGTGCATAGTAAACACAATTAAAGAGACCTTCTTACGTAATAACCTAAAGTAAAAATCAATAAAACTTAAACAAAGAAGAATATAAGAGAACCGAACCAAAAGTAGGAAGAACATAACGATTGTTTGTATGCAAGAACATAACAGAACGAAAAACATAATTTTACTCTTAAAAAGGGCATTCATACACTTAAAAAAGACCAGGGTTTGAAAAAACTGAGGAATTTTCCCCCGAAACCCTAATAGCGGTTGTGATAGCAGTTTGGGACTGCAACAGCGGACAGTACACTTGCTATTGTTGACGGAGGCTTGCAAGTCAAAAGCGTCCTACTGAATCCTACAACCGTTTCGCTATAGTGCACTATTGACAACATAGCTTGAAGGATGTGTCATGTCTAAAGTCACATTAATGCAATATCTTTAGATTTTAGATGAAAATGTGGTATCAAAGTCACATGTCTTGGGGAGTTTGATCGGCCCATTGGTATGCTTCCTTCCGTTCAGCCACCATTTCTTTGACACCGCATCTCAAGACTTTGATACAACATCTCCAGTCTTCACCCACACATTGGTCACATGGGCTCTGTCCCTAATATTCTCCTCATTTGCCTTTTCAGAGCCAGTGTGAAATATCTTCTTCCTATACCACTCATCTGGATTCCTAACTTTTTTCTCCATATTTCTATTCTTCTATAGGCCAAAGCTTGCATACTATTTATTGATAAATATCAGAAAAAATGTCCACTTCTATGTGATTAAAATGAGCAATAGGAAAAAAAGAAGAAAAAAAAGGTTAGAAGAATGACACCAAGAAGTTATGCGAAACAAAAAACACACTACTGAAACAACATAGTCGGTGCCACACTTAGAATAGAAGGGTGTACCTGAATGGAGACTGTTGCACTAGATGTGGCACCAATGTCGTAGCCAAATAGCAGACCACCAAAAGCTGGGAAGAGAAATCTGAAATTTTTTAAACATGTTTAAGGTTAGTCTACAAGCAGAGCTCTTATTTAATTTCATCGTCTTCTCACTGGGAAAGAATATCACACAGTTAATTAAAGACTTGTTATCAGAAAATCAAGGGTGGATAATGAACATGAAATTATGGCAATTTTCTTCATTGTAGTAGTCAAATTATTTCATCAACATCAAGCAGAAAGGAAAGGAAGAAACCTAAAAGGAAATTTTTTCACAAGATATGCGTTTAATCAACCTGGTATCATTTTGATAAGATATTAAATTCCAACAGGATAGCTAAAAGCTCAAGGATAAAGGATTGATGATGCGCAATAGCAATCCTCTATCCTTCATTCTTAAAACATATCTCCATTCAGCAAACCGGATCAACATAACACCACATCTAGAAATTAAAGTCTTGCGTACAGCCACTTGAAGTTTTAGCCCTTTATTGTAGTCCAAGCTAAACGACTATCCTTCATGTAGCTAATATCTATTGTATATGATTGATTGAATTTGAACAGAAATAAAGATAAATGCGAAAATTTCCAAGCAACAAGTACTAATAACACAGAAGTTGTCGAAAAGTAATAACACCCACGGGAGAATTGCAGCAGAGGCGGAATAATTTTGAGAGGCATGAAACCCATTAAGCAAAGGCTCCCTTTCTCTTGTAACATCCGCGGATGGCTTTCCTTCCTAATAAAAATCAATGCATTTCAAGTTGAAATAGAAAAGCAAATAAATACTCTAAGACAACAACAAATTAGTTTAGTTTGAATTAAAACTGACATGCAAATGTGTATCTATTTGCAAACATTCAACTTATTCTTGTTTCAATTTTACCCGAAATAAGCAAAGACAAAAACGAAGCATATAGAACAACATCGGACCCTCGGACACATGATTGTTTATATGAAATTAAATGTGCTGGTGTCATGTTCGACATCAGACACATCTTTAATCTGAAGTGCGGTGTGCTAAAAGATAAACACTGATAATTCTCTGATTTCATAGGCATGCAAAACAAAATCTATCATTAATGTGAACACTCTCAACATAAAGGGTGAAATTCAGTAGATACCAACTTGTTTTCTTTGAGCCTACTTTTACTGCAACAAGTTCATATATTTTAGGATACCCTTTTGAAGCCAAATCAATAGCTTTATTAGCTTTCCTACTTTCAACAGTTCCATTACATAAAATTATAGTTTTACTCATAAATGAACCAAATGTTTGCACATGCTACAATAGAATAGAATAGAATAGCCATGAAATTGAAAGAGAGAAGTTAAGAATGAGATAAAACCTGTGAGAAAGAGGAAAGTGGAGGTTGTTCAGGATCAGACGCCATTGTTTGGATGTTTGAAAGGTTGGAGGAAGAAAAAGTGGAAATATATAAAATATAAGCAAAGACGGTAAGAATGAAAATTAGGTAGCAGTATTTATATTAGAGACTAATGAGTTATAGAAAGATGGATGAAAAAGTGATTAACGTAAGTGGTGATTGGAGGATGCAAGCAAGCACATGGATACATGTCTAGACACGTAGAGTTTGTAATCAGTTTCAACGTATGTATGCATTTTAAAACATGTCCATCAGGATAAAAACTCATTTTTTATTAGTCCACTTTTTTAACCTATGAACAGAAAGATAGGACGATCATATATGCTTCTATAGGTCATCATATCATACTTACAACTCATAAGGTATAAATTGGAATAGTCTAGTTAATATTTCTTAATGGATGTTAATTTGTGAACATCAACAAATTATTATGTTTGAAAGTTGAAACTTTATTTAAGATTATTATTTAACTTATTTGTATTAATAAATTTATAGAATTTTCTTTTTTATATTTTATAGTTTTGAAATTTATCTCAAATAATTTATTTGTATAAACTAAATTAGAAGTCATGTGGTCTGATGAATAATTTTTTGATTCAATTAATAATCCAACAACACAATATATTGATTGGATCGATGATCGATCTGAATTTTATAACATTGTCCGAGAGACACGAAAAATATAATGCAAAATATTTCAATTCTGTTTGACATTATATTTTTTGAATTTATAGTTTGTAGTTTATAATTTATATGTTCATTGATAATAAAAAATTAATTTGATGACGATTTTTTAATTATGAATTTATAATTTATTGTACTAACTTATAATTTAATTTTTAGACATTATTTAAATAATATTTTATCTTTAATATTTTAACTAAAATTCACTTTTTTTATTACTAAAATTCAATGTTATTCTTTATAATTTTAACTGTCTTAAATATATATTGTTATATTAATTGAGAAATATTTTTTATATTTTTTTTACTTATCAGTTAATTAAACTATTAATTTTATTAAATATTTTAATTATTTTATTAATTATTGATTACCTACTATCGATTGTAAATTACAGTCATCATCAATAAATTTTAAACTATAAACCATAAATTAATTTATCAATCAACTTCTATGTTTACCAAATAGAACATTCATTTAAAAAAGTTAATAATATTGTTTATGATTTCGAACCCTTTATCTCATGCTAACAAATGTTACAAAAAAAATCATTTAACTTTTTTAATAAAAATATAATCTTTAAAAGATTAAGGGTGTATTTGTTCCAAAGATTGAAATTGTATTCATGAGAATCTTACATTGGAAAAGCAACAAACTCATGTTTATTTTAAGTTTTTAAAAATTATTCCTGAGTATTATTTATTTCAAGAAATATTTTTACACATGATTTTTGTTTAAATTATTCTCATGTATAATAGGTGGGAATCCAACATTCTCATAAGAATAAACTTTAACCGCTTACAACTTCTCACTTCTACTCACTTTTACTTTAATTTTTATTTTTTATAATTTTAAAATTAAATAAATATTACAAACATTCTTAAGAATTTTAGTTTTTATCCAAACACTCACATAAGAATAATATTATTCCTAGGAATAATAATTTCGGAAATAGAATTCTTTGAAATTCTATTTTATAATTTGAAACAATCGCACCCTAAGTTAATTATTTACTATTTAAATTTTAAGAAATACTTTTAAAACAGCTGTTAGTATTTTCCATTTTCACTTTTACCCACACAAAAAAGTTTACCATTTTAAAAAATAGAATTTACTTATGCGAACCTAATATCAATTTGATGTGATTCATACCAATTTAATCTATAAAAAGAATGTGATAACAAAAGAGTGTATGTTATTGATTAATAATCTGAGATTAACAGTTTTGGAGCATTACTCTAACAAAAAAAAAAAAACATGGTTTAAGTTATGAACAATTAATCTGAATTTGATACTAATAGTTGGTGACGAAGTCTACGGGTAACTTAAGGTCATGGTTGCGTTTCTGCCAAGCCTAAATACTAAATACTAAATACTCCTTACCAACTTTCAACGGCAATAAGTATGAGAGGTACAATCCAGCCTTAGTTTCATTCCGTCCATGTCAAACACGACCGACTTTCTTATCCACTCTTGCGAAATTCTCATTTTGTCTATGAAAATCAAAAATATATTTTCGGGGACACTATCATCCGATAAATTTTACCACAAACCGAAAGTTAATTTTCGGTACTTTACCGTAATTATATTTTTGGTTTCGTTCATAACAGAAATTCATAATATTTCATTTCATTGTCTAACATAGAGATACATAAACGTAGCAAATACAAACCGAAAGTTAAACATAAATCGAACATTACAAATCAATAACCTGGGGGACGTTGCAGCATCCTCATAATGTCATCGACGGTTCTTGATAAAGTTGCATCTAGCTCGATTGAAACTTTCTCTTGAAAACTTCGATAAGTCGACCACATAGCCCGTTAATCGTCGTCGTTCTTCAGTTCACGGTTCATGAACTGCAGATTCCCTTCATTGTCGAGTGATGGCGAGCGGTACTCGATCTTCTCTACCTTTCGACCGTCGCCGTAAGGAACAAGTTCCTGCAAAGTTTCACGCACCTCTTCAATTGGGGTGTACACCATGATCTTGAATTCGCGAGTCGGTTCGTCGCTGGGAAAATGGATAATTCCAACAACCCATTCGATGTTCAATTTCATCTCCATTTCTGAATTTTTGTGTTGTTGTAAGAAAAAATATAAGAGGATGGGTGTTTTTATAGTAGAAGGATGTAACAAGGACCATAGAAATTCTATCTATGTGTTAGTGAAAAAATCGGAAGTTAAATTTTGATTTCCTACTTAAGGCCAAAACCGGAATTTAATTTCCGATAAATTCTCTAGGTTTGAAAAACCAGAAACAAACCAGAACAGAAGACAGTGACTAAAACACAAAAAAGAGTATATTTCAAAAAAAAATCAAGTGGTCAAATTACAAAAAAGAGTATATTTTCACATCATTATACATTATCAAAATGAATCTAACATTACAATGCTACCTATACTACTTGAAAGAGCGGAAAAAAGTATCGCCGGATAAATCCACTGGTGCCACCCCTTTCGACTTTTCCCTATTTATTTCATCTATTTTCCTCAACTTGTTGTATTCTTGCCTCCTTTCCATGAAATTGTCCGACCATGTCTCTGATGCTTCTGTGAAATGAAGTGCCCACTCTGGTGATGTCGGTGGTATCAGGCATCCCGGTTTCAAGTAGACTTGAACAAAATATCGTGGATTTAAAATCCACCCAACACAAATGATACGATTAATGGGATTTGGTGTAGGAGCAGTGCATAGAGGAAAATAAGTCTCCGAAAAACCGTATTGGGTCAGATTAATACACACCCTCTCATACACACTTGCTATGAGATGACCCATTTCAGAGAACCACATTCATTTCTCCTCTGGTGCACATCCAACCTTAATAGGTACTAGTGCATGATGTATTTCCTCAACCTTTTCATTACTCCCGAACACACGTGTATACAACTCTGTGTTCCGTCAACTCGCGGATCTCGGATATTTTACATGGAAAACAAGATTATCAACACACCCTTTCAATGTATTTTCAATGTGATGAAACCGATGATGGTATTTTGAAAGCGGTGGTTTGCAATGGCACCTTTGGAAGCATATTCGAGTCGGAAATACCTTGTCAACATGTTCATGGGAGCTCAACTTTCTTTGATTTGGAGTTCTGATTTCTAAAAATCTCGCTTGTTTTGCTTCCTATTTGGTAAGGATGAAGATATTTGATTTATCACTTTTCATTTTATCGTCATCCTCAAAACTTAGTCTCTTCCAATGGTTAGAGACCTCATCCATATCTATCAGGACATTACCACTCAATTTCTTGGAGACCATATGTTTTCAAAATTGTGCACCCACACTTTAAGGCGTCATCACCCACAGTTGAAGCTCTTGTGGCCTCATGGAAAATATAATTAAGCGCCGCCCGAGATATGTTACCGACCAATTGAGAATATAACATATTCTCCTTGAACCTGTTCCAACATCGTGATACTGCGAACAAATGTCTTTTGTATCTCATTATGCTAGTTCATGATCATATGGTTCACAGCTTCCCATCCGTAATCAAATCGTCCTTTCTATTTGCCAACCAATTCTTGAGACAAGCATGCGCAGATTCAACTCTGTTTAATGTTGTATGTCCGAGGTGCATAACCTGATCAGTCCATGCACAAACAAATTTCTCCTTCACCTAATCAAGTATTGTGCTCTCCACATATTTTAATAGATTCAGATATTTCTCACAAATAGCTCGGAATTATAAAACAACATCAATATACATCTCTTTTGTAGATGCATTAACAATAGCATTCCATGCAGCCATGATTTTATCCACAATAACATCGGACTTTACCAACTTTCCATCTTCACCCGCTACCTATTTCGACCCCACAGCAGGTTTAACCCGACTTCTCACATTTTTTGTAATATGGTACCTACAAAGTAATGCGAAGAAGTCGGAAATATGGTTGCAACGGCATTCATTAAAGTCGTATCACGGTCGCTGACAATTACCTTTGGCATATCCTCTTAGTCCTTCAATATGGACCGACACACCTCTAACGCACACTGAAAGTTGTCTTCTTTTTCGCATTCGAGAAATGCAAAACCAACTGAGTACGTCTTCTCGGTCGATGTAACACCAACAATTTCCAACAACTGAAGTCTGTACTTGTTGGTTTTGTACGTTGAATCCATTACGAGCACGGTAGGAAATATGTTGAACAATTTAATGGAATCAGGATGAGTCTAGTAAACGTCTCTAACAATTTCCCCATCATCACCCTGTCGGTGCCTACAAACATAATTATTGTCATCAAGAATTTTTAGGTGTTGCATTTTGGTTCGATCCACCCGAATGACCAACTTTGTTTGATAGCACTTGTTGTACACTTATTTGATATTAGAGGTGCTCTATGGTCTTTTGCGCTTCAATGTTGCAAGAATGTTTTTGGGAGTTACCAGATTCAAAGTCATATTGGAAACACAAGTCTTCTCATCAGGAAGTAGCCTACATGCTATTGGATGACCGACCAACTTTGGAGTTAAACCATGATTGTGCTCTCCGCTAATCACATTAAACTTCCACTTATTGTTGGCCATGAGATAACCACGCAACCGAAATAGACACTCACATTTTCATGTGTTGGTTTCCTCACGTTTCAAATTTTGAATGCGAGGTACATATTTTCCGCTCCTTTCGCAAGTCAAAATAACAAAGGCATTTCTTCTATCAGTACCAAAATTGGACCTTGCTATTACGTTACCAAATCCTAACCTTATTGCCTCTAAACGAATCCACTGCAACATATCGTCCCGGAATTCAAACTCTTGAACATTTGCAAAATGTTCACGAACATTGACCACCTTAATTACGCGAGGCGGAACAACGACCGGTGATACAACTTCAGTGTCATCGGGCTTAGGAATATTATCGGGGTGCACCATACCTATGTAACATAATATAAATCATAAATACACAAAACAGAGACAAAACAGCGGAAATTGGTGCATAATTTCAAAACAGAGACATAACCGGAAATAAACTTTCGGTTTAGTTCAACTACTAACCGGAAATAAACTTACGGTTTGTACGTAACCTTATTTTCAACAACAAGTTATAGATTAATGTAGGGAATGAGGACAAAAGGGATGATGTTTACCTGAAATTCTTCTTTGTTGAGTTTTTTCTGATATGACGAACTAGAAAAGTATGGATTTGGAGTGAAAAACAGATTGGCGATGGAGAGGGTTTTGGAGAGTTTTGAAGGAGAAAGTGTTTTATGGTGGTGATCACCATGGTTGCTGCATATAGCAATAAGCTTCGTGGCAAAACCATAAATAAACTTCTGGTAACATACAAAATATCCAAGTGACATGTAATTCAATGTTCCCGCTTCTATAGTCGGAGGTATACTTATGGTTCCATACCAGAAGTTAAGCTTCGGTACAATTTTTTACTGATTCATGGGTGCCACCACATTTTGACTGATTTAAACAAAATAGAGTGCGAATCGGAAATAAACTTCCGGTTTTTAGAAGGGTATTTTGGAGTTTTCACGGGGTGCGCCCCACCCTTATGGGTTAAGAAATTCACTAAGATTTTAGGTTTACATCTATTAATATGTTTGTTTTGTTTTTTGCGGAGCATGTATTAACATACTAATTTTTACAATTTTAGACTTTATAAAAATAGTTTGTCCGCTCCACCCTCATTTTTTATCGAATCAAAATTTTAGGCTAGTGTCTTCAATTATATTTGCTCCTCTCTATTTTGCTTTTTTTGAAATTTTACGGGTTGTAACAATCAAATTTTATATTATTTTTTAAAAAAGAAGTCAATTACATAGATCAACTTATGCTAAAATGTTATATCCATGACTATGTTTATATCTATTCTTACTAAAAAACTATATATGCAATATTTAGGGATTTAAAGGCTCAAGTGAGTTGTCTTGAGCTCCAAGTTATGTGTATTGCTTATCCCTCAGTCGGTAGCCCTTATTATAGAGACGCATAAACCTCTTTATTTACTGCATGTAACTGTTGTGACCCTTCATCATGTGTAACTGAGTTGTCATAAAGCCCTGTAACATCTCCCTCTGCCAATGATGGGCAATAACAGGGCAATTACATCTTTGAAGAGTCGACTTCACCATAACGCATTCATAATTGTCGGGCTTAATGTAACCCTTGGGTTCAGGATATGAGCTTGGTAGTTGCCATTTTGCCTTCTGCCAGGTTTGAGTCGTCAGTGCCTCCGGCCTCATAGCTCGGAGGTACCTAGCCTTCAGAAGCCGAGGTATATGCTCGGTGGAATATCCTTGTTTCGGTCTGACTGATTGCTCATATATCTCAGTTAACCTCTATAACTCGTGCAATAGATTTTATGCATGAACAATATCTAAATCGTTAATCTCGAGCTCTTTTTTAATAATTTATTTTATAATTTATTAAAAAATTGCATAGCCTCTAACGGTTTGATTCCTCTTCATATGATCTACTCTCCTCGTCACATAATTTGCATGTCTTCTTTCTACATGCTCAAACAACTTAAGTTTACTTTTCATCTCTTTTCTACTATAGTTGTTATCCTCAACATTTTCTCTAATATTTTTATTTCTAAATTTATCATATTTAGTCTTACCACATAGCCAATAGAACATTTTCATCTTTGTTACACTTATTTTATTATCGTGTTGATTCTTAACATCCCAATATTTTGTCTCGTACAACATCACAAGTCTTACCGTAATTCGATATAAATATTCTCTAGCTTGATTAATATGTTGTGTCACATAAAATCTTCCATTTCAGTCACCAAACTTAAATTTTAAATTTAATGACTTACTTCTATTTTCTATTGTTCTGTTTTATAAATCTAAGATATTTAAACCGCGTGATTTGTGGAATGATATAGTTTCTATGTTTTACCTCTAGGCTTGAAACACTTCTTCTTTCGCTAAACTTACATTCCATACATTATGCCCCCTACTTCTGTTTAGGCGAAAGTCATATTTTTTAAAAACTCGTCTCCGGGTATCCAAACTTTCATTTAAATACACCTTTGAATCTTCAAGTAAATACATGATCTTCAAAAAGTATACATTTCATTGTTAGCTCTTGAATGTATTATATGAGTACATCTAAAATTAAAGTTAAAAAGTAAAAACTCGAGGTTGAACATTGATGTAAACCTATTGTAATGGGAAATTCATCTTTCTCTCCCCTATGTGTATATACACTAGTTGATACTCATTCGTACATATTTTGATAGCATATTTTGATAGCTCAAATATATGCGATCAAATTCATAGTTAACTCACAAGGATAATAATATGACAACTTTTCCATCTTTTGACATTGTCTACCCTCTAAAACCAATTTTTTAAATAATATACAGCCCCAAACCAAAAGTATGGTGGCATTTTGGATATTTTCTTAGAGATCAAGGTAGAATAGGTAAATGAACATTTGCTTATTCCAAAAATGCTTTAGCAATGCCCACTTCACACAGCCAGCCATATAAATAAATTGACTTGTGGGAAGTATAATGGATAAAACATTGTTTATATTTTTCATTGTTCAGACAATAGACCAATTTTCAATTTCTTGCGAACTGGCAATATAATGGAAGCAGTGTTTGTATTAACTTCAAAATTATGATAAACAACTAATTAAGAAAATACTTATACAGTAATATACATCATCTGATTTAGTCTTGAAGAATCCTTTCAGTTTTGTAAAAATATGTTTGGTCTCCTTTCATTGGCCTAGGACTTGTTTAAGAAAATTGCTGCATACTTATAGGCAGAAATATGTTTTACATGGTTTCACATGTTGTGAGTAATCATAATCTATCATATTCTATCATATCATATGAAAATATACATTAGGCGGTTACTGCATGGTGTGGCGATAAATAAGCACAAACATTATGCTCTGATGTCTGGACTCTCATCATGACTTGATACAGATGAAGAGGCAGCAATGGTGTGGCGATAAATAAGCACAAACATTATGCTCTGATGTCTGGACTCTCATCATGACTTGATACAGATGAAGAGGCAGCAATTTGTTTGCCTTTGCTATCTGACAATGATGTGCCCTCCTCGCCTACACTTTTGTCAAGATTTGATTTCTGTAGGAAAATAATATCACGGGTTAATTTTTTTTCTTCATTCAGAAGAAACCATTCTCAGAAGACATTTGGTTATATGCAAACTAGTTATAAGATTAGATGCTAAAGACGAACAATAGTAGTAACATAAGTCAATCTTTGTTTCACCATTGTCTGAAGTAATTGATTTGATCAAACACCTCTGCTTTAACTGTTATAAACTAGTAAACCAATATTTAAAAGTGCCTTTGTGTACATAATATTCACAATTATTCACTTAACATAAATTTTAAAAATGAAAATAAAAAATATGTTCAAAAAGTAAATAGGGTCTTGTTTTCGGTGTTTCTAGAAATGCATTCTCTCTAGTTAGTTTCTATTTTCTTTGTATAACAATTGGAGAAGAAAAAAAGTCTATATGACCAAATGGCATTCCAACAACTACCTACATACAAAAGTCGAAATTGAAAATGAAAATGAAAAATGTTATAATTCTACCTCACTCTGGAGTTTCCTTTGAGCTCGTTCTCCATCAAGTTCGGCATTAGATGATTCAACCACAGATCTTTGAACCATGGGATGAAGAGTGTAACCAGGGGGGCTGTGAGTTTGAAAAATTAGCAATTGTCATAGGTTCAAGGAACAGATCCTATCACTTAAATCCAGGTTTCAAAAGCAAACAGCTTCATTCTAAGTAGAAAAACACTATCCATCTATTTTCCTCCTCAAGCAGCAAGTAGAAAGGACAATTTTCTTATTTGTTTTTATGCGAAAAGAGAAGACACGTCTGAACACTATTAATTTAAGAGTGTTGTTTAATATTGCATTTTAAATTCAGTATAATCCACTATGAACACATTTTTTCCAGTAACTATACAAAAGAGGCATACTGTCCTAGGTGAGATTGCTTACCATGCAAAAGTTGGAGAAGGGTAAACATAAGACTTCTCATATATTGAAGCAGCTGATGCAGCAGCTTGAAGTCTTGCTTGATGCCGACTCAAACTATCACATGCCACCTCATTGCCAACCTCATTTTGAGCTGAGCTTCCAGTGCCTGCCCCTGTTCCATTTCTAGGTTAATATTAAAATATATTAAGAATAACCACCAAACATTGTTGTTCCCACTAGCATTAGGTGATATTACAGGTTAAATAGTCAACTTCAAATATCACATTGAATACATAATACATTCAAAACTATGCCGTTTGATATGACATGGTAAACACTACTTATATAATCCTTACATATATGATATATCCCCTTCTAAAAATTATTTAAACAGTAAAGTTATGTTGGACTCTATAGGCACCATCAATAAAAGTTTGAAAAGTTAAGCCGCGAGTATTTTTATGTACTTCACACAAATTATGAAAGAAAATGTATGACAAGTTTCTGCAAGTGTATAACAAAGAGCTCATAGTTTTTTGCTATGGGTGAAATTAAGATGATTTAGAAAATACTAGGCCGCTATTTGGAAAGGTGCATATACAAAGAGCATAGTTTGTCAGGATCATTCTTTCACTATATTTCTTCATTTTTTATTGCAAAGCACCTTAACCCTGGAAATATATTTCCAAGTATTGGCGCATTGACATTACTAAAATGTTTCTAATGCTTATGAATATTATTCGCCTATAGTAGTTTATCATATGATTACCATGCCGATGAGCATCTGACTGTGACCTTTGCTGCCCACCAGCAGCAGTACTGCCATTTTCCGTTGGGACAACCAGTGCTCTGCAGGTAGGGCAAGTATGCTGCCGCTCCAGCCATGACCGGAGGCAATGAACATGAAAGAGATGACCACATATAAGTTTCTTTGCAGTAACCATCTCTTCACGACAGATGATGCAGGTTGCGTCACTTCTGCAAAGTCATATCAAGAAATATTGTTTCAAATGCCTACAAGCAAAAACGATGAGTATAGATTTAATCTTAAGTTTAGAACTCACGCAATAAGCTCTTCAGGGGTTGCATCTGGAAACCGGTCATTCATGTTAGAAGTGATCTTACGATAACGCAAGTAATCTGCAACACGGATTTTGAAATTCCTAAATGTCTCGTACAACTCCCTTATCAAGTGCAAAGGAACTCCATAGTTTCTGATAAATCAAATTAAGTTAGAAGGTAAAAGACAAAACCCGTCCAGGTTGAAAATGTAATCAGATCAAAACCAAAACTAGAGAGAAAATAAAGAGCATAAAAAAAAGGTGAACCAAATGATTCCCTTGCATCTCAAAAAGAGAAGTATTACTGAAAGAATGCATAAAAAAATTCACCTACAACCTTGTCATGTTGAAAATCTGAACCCATAACTAATACTCTTTTTCTACCTTCAAGGATTACATTCATATTAGCCAGGAATAACACCAAACCTAACATGCTTTTGCATTGTCTAAAATAACATTCAGGAAGTATCAAAACCTCTGGTGATTCTAACCAGGAAATATCACATGAGTAGTTTCTCAAATGCAAACCATATACTTTACCTTCAACGTGTAACTTTCGGAATTTTGAACCAAAAACCAATATGTTAGTTTTCAATTCTAACCTTAAATAATTTGATTAGTTGGGTGTGGTAAGGGAACTTCATTTTTGTTCTAAGTGGTTACACTACATGTTATCAATATTCATACTATGCAGATGTACTAGGCTACTAGCATAAGTTCAGGACTAAGCCTCTCAAAGAGTCATTGCAATTTGCAAACATTTAAATTCGAACATAAACACTATTAGACTTTAAAGCTCTAAAGTACTTCTTAGCCAGAGCAATGTGGCACTTGGTCTCTCAAAAAACTTTTGAAATACTTCCAAAACAAACAACATATACTATAGCTTCTATAGTATGCAAGGGAGTAACACACGCAAGTGATCACTTACATGAAAATTGCCAGAAAGAAGCACATATACATAGACAAGTGAAGCAAGTCCTTAACAAGATCCAAGTAAAACGTGAAGACTGGTTTCTTTTCCCATTGTCCCTCCATAAGCATATCACTGACATAGAAAATATATTTTACAAAAATTGCCACCGTTGTTGTTGCTAGTATCATGTACCTGAGATAGAAACATATACTATGTCAAAACAACACGAAAGGGTAAACTACATTCAAAAACACACATCCTATTACATTATAAAGAGCATCATTCTAAATCGATAGTAATGTTAACTTCTGGATACCACAAAAAGCACCAAATAGCATATAGTTATACATGTAAAACTTGTTTCAACTATAATGGAAAAAGAAACAAGTGGGTCATACTCAAAAGAAAAGAAGAGTGAAACGGATGCCTGCTGAGTCGCCAGTAAATGCTTGAGGGATCTGTACAAAAACGTGCCATCTAAAAGAAGAAGGAAACCCAAAAAAGACACAATCCTGACTTGAGACAACAAGGACACAGAAGGTGTAGTCTCTATATACTCCACTCTCTTCTGAGCCAACCAATGCAAAGCCTTAATCAACAACAGCATTGTAACCATAGCAAGGAAAGTAATAGAGAAATCCTGCCTAAAGATAGTAATGGCAAAGAGAATCTCCATAACCTCCCTCCACGCTTGCTCGTTAAGCCTCTCGACTTCAGCTTCTCGAAGAGAACCGAGAAACACCTTCTTAGTTAACTGCCACATACTACACATGATAACTAGAGCCATGTTGAGAAGAAGCACCAAACTGATCTTGGAAGTTGCCAGATAAACCATTGCCGGATAAAATTGACCCCTACTGTTAAATGCATGATAGGTTACAGCCAATGTGGCGATTAAACTAAGACCTGCATATGTCTGCAACCTCATCATTTTGATCTACAAAAAAAATACACAGAAATATTCGAATTAACATGGAAAAACGAAAACGAAAACGAAAACGAAAACCCTGAAAAATGAAATTGATATAAACAATCGTTAACCTAGAAATTGATATAAACGAGTGGGACTCGAGTGAGTAAAATAGAATGAGAAATTGAAGGTGGAAATTATTGAAAGTTTGTGTGAAAATCGAAATTGCGTACCGAAATTTGGAGGGAGGGGTTTGAGGGTTTTGTTGATCGGAACGGAACGGAGGATCTAACGGCGGAGGGTAGGGGTAGCGACTGGGGTAGCTATAGTTGGGTTGGGGTTCTAACATGGAATTTCATTTTTTTTTTTTAAGTTATTAATGAAGTGACCGTCTGTTTTTAATGATTTAATAAGTATGAGGTGGAGGGTCCAATGGTTTTTTGCCACGTTGGGTTTTATGCAAAGTAAGCAGTACTCGTGTTTCTTTTGTGAGAAGATGAGACCAGACAAAAGTATTTGCCATTTAATTCATTTTATAAAAGAGATATAAAAAGGAAAATAAAATAGGAGGAAAGATCGATTACGATAAATATTTTTAAAAATTGACCGTTAAATTGAAATATATTATCATATAAATTATATTTATAAAATTTGAGATTAATCTATAATAATTTACTATATTCATAAATTACATCAAAATTAACATTTATATGAAAATTTATTTTAATGATAATTTTTAAATATCTTGACGGCATAGTAAATTATTATAGATTAATCTCAAATTTTATAGGTATAATCTACATGATAATATGCTTTAATCAAACAGTCAATTTTAAAAAATATTTTTTGATATGAAATTATTGAATGATGTAAGTCAAATGTAATTTGATTTCTCCATTGAACTAATTTTACAATGACAATCATATATCATGTTAAATAAGTTTAAAATTTTTAAATTAATTATATCATAAATAAGTTTAAAATTTTTAAATTAATTATATGATAAGGTAGAATAATATATTTGTATTAAATAATAAAAACTATTTTATATTGTTAATGTATCTTCGTTAAATTTTTTATAAAAAAACTTAAATATAATCTTCCCAAAAGAGATAGTTAAATGATTAATAGTTAAATAATTATTTAAAAAATATATAAATTCAATAGTTAAATGATTATTTTAAAAAATATAAGTCCTAAATTTTAGTATTATTCTCACAAACATAGATTAAATAATATAAATGATAAGTTTAGAACAATAAATTTATATTAAATGATTAGGTTTTAAAAAAAAAGTTAGTCATTTGAATTTTTTACTTTAATATGTTGAAAATATTATGTATATAATTCTCCACGTGATCCACGAGAATTCATGGGGTTAGTGGTGGACGACAAAATTCTTTGTAACAGAGATTTGAAACGATAATGGAGAATATATTTGAAGAAAAAGATTGAGA
Organism: Vicia sativa; assembly: GCA_021764765.1. Taxonomy (NCBI): domain Eukaryota; kingdom Viridiplantae; phylum Streptophyta; class Magnoliopsida; order Fabales; family Fabaceae; genus Vicia; species Vicia sativa. The sequence goes on along the minus strand of CM038793.1, from coordinate 184,522,697 downwards.
TGAGAATGTATTTTCTGCCTCTAACCCTCCTTTTTTATGTTACTAATATATATTAAATTTTTTAAAAAGTAATTTGTAATTGTCAATTAAGTTTATAATGTGTGGCACCCCTACGCTGGTAAGGGTGACTATAAGCCTTGGAGATTTTATATGGTTTAAGGTTTGTTCACAGTGGTTGTAAACCTTGTCCGATTGTATTTTTGTTTGTCGAGAGAGCAAACTCATCTGAGGTGAAAAGCTCTGTATCTTTGTGGTATTTCATATATAGGTTGGGATTCTAAGTTTCCTTGGGAAGTGCAATTGCTCGCCTAGTAATGGTAGTGGACCGTTGAATTTTTATTCCCTAGGTTGATGTGAACTATTCTTTTAACTCCTCTTATGCACTTTTTTTACCGAGGCACGTCATTTTTCATTTTTCCTTATACGAGGCGAATGAACGTGTCTTTGGAGGTGTTATCCATCTTACGGGCGATGGGATTCCATCGCTCTTTTTAGGCGATATGGTTTAATCACCGTCTATGGGCTCTTTGCAATTATACTACTATAGAGTCTCTCAAGCACGAAGACTTGAAAAATGGTTAAGTGCTTAATCGATTCACGTACCAGGGCCATTTATTTGATGAGATGTTGAGCTTAAACATGTCTGATGGTACTTTAAGTCTCTCAAATGAGGCATCAAGTCTCTTATATGAGACATCGGTCGAAATTCTAGAGAGAGGTTTTATGATGGACCTTGTCTGATGAGACTCTAAAGTCCCTCAAGTGAAGTATTGGATGAGCCTATTTGAGTAGAATCTAAGTTCCTCATACAGGATTATAAAACTAGCTTGTCTGATGAGACTCGAAGTCCCTCATGCGAGGCGTTAAGTCTCTTTAGCAAGACTTTGGGTCAAAACCCTCATTCAATAATTTTGAGTTAAATCTCTTAGTTCAAACTTTGATTGAATCCCTTGTGTGGGATCTTAGATTGGACTTTGTTTGTTGAGGCTTTAAAGTCCCTCAGGATAGGCATTGGATAAGTATGTTTAAGGGGACTCAAAATCCCTCACGCGATATTATACGATGAATATGTCTGATGAGACTTTTTGTCCCTCAAGCAAGGCATTGGATGAAACTTTTTGATGGGATTGTAAGTTCCTCATGTGACATTATACGATAAGCATGTATAATGATACTTTAAGTCCCTTAGGCTGGGTGTTGTGTCTCGTTGGTAAGACTTCAGTAGAAACCCTCGGCGGGACTTTTGAGTTGAGTTTCTCATGTCAAACTTTGATTGAGTCCCTTATGTGAAACCTTAGGTTAAACATTGTATGGTGAAACTCTAAAGTATCTTAGGCAAGGCATTGGATAAGCATATTAGTGGGGTCTTTAATTCCCTCAATTGAGATTATACGATGAACTAAGGCATCTGATGAGCCTTTTTTATGGGACTCAAAGTTCCTCAAGTGACATTATACGATAAGCATGTCTAATAAAGTCCCTTAGGTGGGGTGTTGAGTCTCTCGTGTTAATTCTCTATTTTTGTGACTAACATTATGTTTGGCAACACTAACTTAGCAAAAAGATGTTGAACAAGATGTTTCAATTGGCAATTTCAACATGTCGAATGTGATATCCTAACTAGAAAAGTAGGACATATGGTATGTCATAGTATGGATACAAGTGATTTAAATTATTGAATATTTTGAAAATATTAAGTAATCCTATGTGGTGCCCAGTATGAAGAAATCATAGATGTTGAACAAAAATGTTTTATCATTGAGAGAAACATGTTAAATCAAGATGCCTTATGCATAATTATTTGACATCGTCATTGCGATCAGCTAGACAGTTGGATTAGTTATGTTTGTTACAAATGAAGAATATTCTAGAAATATTATGTTATCCTATATGGCGCTCAATTTAAGGAATAAGATACTTAAGCTGAATTCAATAAGTATTCTTAGATTCTAATTATGGATATAATTTAGGAAACATATGATTGAAATCCTACTTTATGCAGAAGATTGTGCAGGTATTTAGCAGTTGGCCTAGTGCATTTTTTAAGCCCAAAATCCAGTCTAGAAAATTGTTTTAAATATAATGATGCAAACCTAATTCTAGCGTGGAACGTATTGTAACTTTTATTGAGCATGTAGGGTTTGTGTTTCATTGTTAATTGTGACCCACTCTTGTATTGTTTGATACTAGAGTTGGACTGTTAGTTGAGTTGTAAGTGTTGTCAATCACTTTTAAACTTCTAGTTATATAATGGTTGTGTGTTCTTGAAGTTTATCTTCTAATTCTTTTGAATTGTCCTATTTTCACTGTTAGTGACTGAAGGTAGGTGAGAGTGGTCTCATGTCTAGGAGTTCCTTGGTAGAAGTATAACACGTATAGTGATTAAGTGATGAGTTTTAAACAAAGGAGTTTAGCTTTGAATTGATACTATTTAGTGGATTTCCTTTCTCGTTTGGTATCCTCTAGATGTAGGTGATGTTGCACCGAACTAGGTAAACAATTATGTGTGTTCCTTTACTTTTAATACTGTTACAATTGTGTTTTATATTGCTCATAGTGTTTAAACCAAATATCGGTGTCTCAACATCTCATAGGACATCTAATATCTGTATGCCAGAATTTTAATTGGTATCAAAGCAGACATTCTGCTCTATATCTGGGTGAGATTCAGGGAAGATACTTTATGGTGCAGTGGACAATAATGGTAAGCCTATTGATGTAGCGAATGAATAATAAGAATTTGATGATTTGAATAAGACATATTTTCAGGTGATGACAAGGGAGGTCAGTGGTAACACTCCTAAAACATGTGACAAATTCAAGGAGTGCAGGAGGTTATTTGATAGGGACAAGAGGTGGAAGACCACCTAAAGATGATCAATATTGTTTTGTTCCTAATGTTATAGTGTGCTCCCACTGTTACTAATGATGATGGATTGGGCTGTTCTAAATAGATGTCAAATATGATGTCCTAACATATTTGACTGAGAATTTATTTTTCTCAATGTTGATTTGTTTGTAGATTCCACTGACTGATACTCTGATGTTTTATTTTGTTGCTCTTCTTTGATATTATGGGTTATGAACTTGGGTAGTTCATGTTGGTGTTATTTTCTGGATCTTCTTGGGTCTTGGGGTTTCTTTCCTATTAATAGGGATAAATGATTGTATAAAATATGGGGAGTAATAGTCATGTTTCTATTACTGCATAGTATCACTGAGATAACATTATGATTTCAACCTTTTATCTCTAGGATATTTGTGCATTTCATGTGTGCCTGCTGTTTTATGGTTTGTCTTATGAGCTAATTTGTTTTGTGGTATGTGTGACTAACTTGAACATGGTTGGTTGCTTATATGTTAACTATTGTAATGGAGCTCTTGAAGTATGGTTATTTAGGCCTGAGTTAAAGGGGAGTATTCTGATGCTGAAGATTGTGAAAATGTTAGACAAGTTGACTGGCCACTGATGTGAATGAGAAAAACATAAATTTATCTGTGTGATCCTTATTATTCTACAAGTTAAATTATGCACTATTATTCTTCTTGTAGAATCTGGTTTATGAGGATTTATAACAACCAATACTATTGTTTTGGGTCAGTAAAATCTTTCAATTATACAATTTACATCTTGGTATTTTATTGGCTATTAATAGTGTTAAGAAAATGGAATATCCTTTGTCTTTGCATTATAAATTGCCTGGTAGAACACATGTTCCAAACATTTTTCTGACATCTCTCGACATTGCTATGATGTTTGGAACATTAGTTTGTGCATGAAATGTGAGTGCCATAAATTTCATTTGTTATTGCATGATGAAGACCATCACGGGGTTCAGAATATTGTCAGGACTGAAGAATCTCGATGTTGAGAAGATAGAAGGGAGAGGGTTCATTTGACTTTATATCGTTATCAATATCATATTCAATGAAATTGATAAGTATTCAATCTCTCTCACTGTTACCAAAGATGCTTAGGTTTATCTCAAGTCCACTCATGAAGGCACAACTATATCAGGAGTAAAGAGATCATATGAGATGTTGATCAAGAAATAGAGAAACAAGTTTCATGTCAGGAAATTTGACATGGAAGTTGCAGCTTCTAATAACAGGATCATCTTTTTTTTGTTCAATGTTGAAGGAACATATCCTTAATAAATAGGCTCTTATGGCCACATGTATTCCTTTTATGGTAATTTAACAAAATAGGGGAGAATGGACATGATGTCTTAATCAGATATCCAAAACATCAACTTTAAAGTCAGAATTAGAGACCAATTAAAGGAGAGGAACTTTGTATCATGAAGACATTGATCATATTAGGGTTTAATGCCCTATATATTTCAAGGATCATCTTAGAAAGTTGTCTTGGGAATGTGATCTCTTAGTTGCATGTGCCAAGCCAATTGATGATTGATGAAAGGTGTTCGGATAGGGAAGTGAGTGGTAAATATGTATCTTATGTTGATTGTTGTGACTTCTGATACAACAATTACTGAAGGTTGTTTCTATGAATAATGTCATGTGTTGTTTCCACAACTACTAAAGGTTGTATGTATGTGCATAATGTCATTCAAACTGTTCTAACATTTTCCCTATGAGAAAAGTTATCTCTTACTTAGTATTTTGACGTGTGTTCGTCCCTTTTGATTTGCAGAAGAAAGTGCTCTTATTGATCTCTCAACTTGTAATTAGTTTGAGTAGTTTAGAATGTTCTAATGTTGAAATTTCTTCAAGATGGGAGATGCAATATTGGCTCCATTACGAGTCAAACTGAGTTATGATGGAATGCCAAATGTCTCAACATCATGACAGACATTAGAAAGGAAAAAACATGAGTTGAGCAAGTCATCTCTATGGAGAAGGAGGTGTGGAAGGACTTTTGAATGGCCATCCTAAGGGTCTAACTCAAATAGTGGTTGAGAATTAAGGAATGAGTGTTTTGGAATTCAGTTATTTATGTGGATCTTATATCTCATCCTATTGCTTTTGTTCTCTAATGATAATGCTAATGGTTGTGTGAAGAACTTGAGAGTCTAAGTCAACTAAGTGATACCATCATTCCCGATAGGTCATGGCCACGATGATGACTAGCTTCTCGATATTATGATATCGTGCCTCAACACATTTGAACACTTTAATTATTAAATACATATACCAATATGTCTTAACTGTCTCTTGAATGAGTACTGAGCTCTTAGTCTGATATGTGATTGAAAGGTATACTACCAAAGACTATCACTCATATGGTTGAGTGAGGACATGCGACAATGTGAGAAAGGTATTTATTATCGAGAATGTCTCTTGTACTCCTTTGTCCACTCAAACTTCTTATTTTATATGGCGAAAAAGAACATGAACGTCTTGTCGCCCACACAAGAGAGGAAGCGAGATAAAGCTGCAAGGTGAATCACTAGTTGTTTCAATTTTCTAATATTAGTGAGGTTTATCATGTCAATGATAACCTAACACTTATATGGGTTTTCTTTACTGCCCCTTTTCATCAACATGAAGCCAATGCATTTTTTTTGTCTATACCATGAAGGAGAACTTGACGAGATTCAGACACATGTAGTATTTCTTGAATGATTGTAGGATGTACTTCATGTCAGCTGCATGACTATGTTCTTTTGCATTTTCCATTGTCATGTCGTTAATGTAGACTTCAAAGTTTTGCCCTCTTTGGTGGTAAAATACAATGTACATGAGTCACTAGTAGGTGACGCCATTGCTCTTAAGGTCGAAGTATATGTCATTTTAATATTAGTTCGTGTGGTTTTACCCTAATATGCATCTATAAAGTTTAGTGTGTGGTAGTTTGATGACCTATCAAGAAGTGGATAAATATCTGACATGGGATAAGTGTTCACGAGACATGTCATTTTTGAGGTCAGTGAAGTACATGCATATGCTATATTTATTTGATGCTTTCTTAACAAGCACTACTCCGGCCAAACATATTGGATATTTTGGTTCTATTATGAAACATACACTTGATATATTATTTCTCTCTTTGTTGATAGTGGTTATCTTGTCCTCGCTAACTTTCCGCCTTTTTGTAACCCTAGTCTTACAAAGAGGTCAGCGGTGCGAAGATGGCACACCATTTTAGTGTATATATATATGACATATCAGATGTGCCCCAAGCGAACAAGTTTATGTTTATAACGAGTTAGCTGACTAGCTCACACTCCTCATCTTTGAAAAGAAAGGTATCTATCTTTGTCACTTGATGAGCCTAATGACCTATTTGAACCTTTTAAGATCCTCTACCAACGCGAACCTCTCATTTTCCATGCCCAATTTAGGGCCCTAACTAGTATTGTTTGTGTTATATGTTCTCAAAAATGGGACACCTTCATGTGTGAGATCTTCTGTCCCTATTTCCAAATTGATCCAGTAGCATTCTCAAACGCTTTAATGGTTTTCTCGAATCGTTCTGACTCACTCAGTCACCCGTTTGGTAACAAGTGTTTCAAGACCATGTACTATATGAATATAATCACCTTTAATGAGTTAGTTGTGTGCATGCCAAAGATGAATTTATTGGGCGATAAAGCATCCATAATGAGATAATCGAGGATGCTTTATCGCTAGTATGAGTGGCCATAGGTCTTAAGGATTTTTTGGGGTTTAGGGTTTGCTTATGGTGGTGAGAAAACATGTTCAATGGTGTTTTTATATGGAGAGAGAAAATTCACTTAAGGTGAGAAACTCTATATCTTTGGGTTATTCCCTATATGTTTTGAGTTTTCTCTCTGATCCTCATATCGAGGTATTATACAGTCATATGGGCATGAATTCCAGGTTTCCTTGGGAATTTCAACTGCACGACTAGTAATGGTAGTGGACCTTTGAATCCTTATTTCTTACGAATACATGGATTATTCCACTGACTCCTATTTTTCTCCTCCTTTCACCAAGACACCTCACTTCCCACGCTTCACTATCATTAGTCTCACTGTTGTATGTCCTTCGATAAGTCTAAAATAAATCTCCAACGCATTATCTCATCAACTTAACAACTTGTATTTTGGTACCAAAAATGGGATGGGCATATGAACAACCATGCATTCCTCCTTGTAATAACCATCGTATAACAAGAGGGCCTCAATAGAATCCAAAAAAGAATCTTTCTCATCAATAAAGTTCCCATATACCCATTTTGAATCAAAAGTATCAGTCAAATTTATAACTTTGTGGCCCATACGATCATGAGTGGAGGGAGAGGGATTTGAAGTATGAGATGTTCCCCATTCTCACGGTAAAAGAATCATCACTCTCATAATCATTAAATATGCAAATAGGACTATCACCCACTTTAACCAAACAACAAATAATATTGAAGGTAAAAACACGCGTTAAGAATGATGTATGAACTAACTTAGATGAGATCGATGAATAAAAAATAATGGATAAAGGTAGAAGCTTTAAGCAAAGAGCTATAATTATTTTGGCAAATACTTCCAGGGGGAATAGAGGAAGACACTTTATAACAAAAAACACTTGTGAATGGAAGTTGAATTTAAAGGATTGCAAAATGTTTCCACTATGTTCAACCACTCTTATATATAGGCGAATATGATTAAATGGACCAAATTAGCCATAAAGAAAATTTACAAAATCACCAAAGACTAGATTTTCCATTTGGAAACATAAACAAACTCAAGTGCATTCGAATACACTATATGTAGTGTTGTGCCCTAACTAGTCACTTCAACCCACATGTAAAAAAATAGTGAAATGTTTCAAAAACATAAACACATCTAATGTGCTTGCTCCCTATTACTTTTCAACTGTCTCCAAGTGATTTCACTCATAGTATGAAACAAATATTACTCTTAGAGTCTAGTCACAACTGCTAAAGACTTTCTCGACAACCTAAGCGCCCAACAAGCTTGAGGGATACAATTTTGGGTTGACCAAATACCCAATTCATTAAGGCCCAAATTTATGCCAATCGACTCAATATTATATAAAAGTCACTTCACAATAAATGCAAGATACACTTTTTGGTCCCCACTTTTTTTATACACACATTGATTCTTGAAGTGAGATGAGTGTTAATGTGCCAACCTTGCGGATCCACCCCTGTGCCACCATATTAGAAATCAACACCACCAATTTAAGATTCAACTTTACTAACTTACACCTAATTCTGGTTCCTGAACATAACAATTTGCGAAGTGCATTTGAGAAACTTCATCCCTTATTACTTCTTTGTGGCGGAAATTCTCCATCTTTAAGACCCGAACGAGACAATCCTGGGGGAGATTTGCACTCAAGGATGCAAATTAACATCCATAATAAAAAAGAAAAAAAAATGAATTTTGTTTGGTGAAAGAGAAATGCGAAATAAATACTTGTTTTCACTATTTTTATTTTTTTTAAAGTAAAGTATTCAATAGAATTTTAACTAGATTGAATATTTAAAAGAAGTTTTTTTTAATATCATTTAATAAGAATATAAATTATGTGGTATAATTTTTGTTGTTAGATTCAACGTTTAGATCCATACATGCTACTCTTAAAAAAAACATATAAGGAAATACCAAACTACAATGATAGATTTTGGAGTCACTTTTGCACATAATCTAACTAGTGTGGTCCGACCAATGTTAATGTGACCTATATGGTACACCATTTCATGTCTTCCACACAACTTAAAATATATACTCCATCTGTTCTGGAAGGAGTATTTTTGTTGTTCTTTTTTTAAAAAAGCCACATTATTTTTAGGTAAAGGATGAATTTTGGATCATTTAATTATTTTTTAAAATCAAATGAATAAATTGTTGGCCATGTGGCTTAATTTCAAACATTATATTTTTCTAATTGACCAAAATTCTCTAATAAATATGGAGATATTTCTGCTATAAATTTACACATAAAAAACTATAGAGGTGTTTACAAAAATGTAGATATTGATGTGGATCTTCTTCCTCTTGTTTTAATTAGGAAGATCTAGTCGATAAGACAATCAATGTTTCAATTAAAATTCGAAGACATTTGTTATGAGAGATTTAACCAATCATTAAGTATTTGAACTATAGTTGTCAAAATGGGTTACTTTAATTGGTTAGCATGAGCCTACTAAAACATAGTTGCTTTCCTTCGGGACTACTTAGTATGAGTTGTTGGTAGACTGTTAAGCCGCGCACACCTATAAATTCTAAAAAATAAACTAAATTTTTTATTCTCTTAAAAAATAATACATTGAATTCCTTTCACCTTATAAAAAAATATTTTTCAATATTTTAATGTTAAATATCATACATCAATATTATCACATTAATATTTAACTACTTTACATTTCACTTCATAATTTCTCGTATTTTATTAGTCATCGTTATGTTTAATACTTTGAATTACTTTGAACAATTTTAGACTTATATAATATTTAAATTATGTTATAGTATTTTTTTAAACTGATATAATACTTAAAAATATATTACAGTTATGTGAGTGGGGAAACTCAACTAATATATTTTAGTTGAGTTAAATGAGTGAAAAATATTGGTACTAGGTCCAGTTTCTAGCGATAATATTTTTTTATATTATTGTATTAATATAAACTAGTTGTTGATATTTGTTATAGTCCGCTCGCAAGACCCAAATGAAAAACGAATGAAGTGAATAGGAGGAACTAGTATTCCCCAATCTCACAAAAAGTTGACAACTTCACCCACACATGCATCACACACTATTTAGATCAATCAGACGGTTGTCCACACACTATATCACACTCCTCACATAAGGTTTTAACCGCTCCCATTATATGAGAGAAATTATGTCATTCTCAAGTATTAAAATTTACTCTCACTCATACATTAATCATTATTATATCATTGACTTATGCATTTGAGTGGTATGTGGGAATAAAGCATTACCTTATCATTTCATTTGTCATTTCTAGTTATGATTAAAACATTAGTGTAGTATGTGGGAATAAACATATAATTCCCACACATTTCCACATCATGATTTCTTCTAATCCAAAAATTTAGATCTTCTAATAGATTCGGGTCTTTGTTTCTTAATCGTCCTTATTGAAGTTTCAACCTCCTTCTCCAACCGACCCATCCTCGGATTCATCATGTATGGTGACTTCTAAATCTATTTCATCTTTCGCTCATTGACAAGCTACCACTGAAGTTGTTAAGGCTCCACATGTTTCTTTATTTCCCCAGGTAAAAGATGATATAGTTGTAGTGGCATTTCCTACAAACCACACGCAGAAAAATCCTGCTCCACCAAGGTTTAAACAAGGATCATGCAGGCTTTCTCGTTTTTTTTAATCGACACAAGAAATCCATTAAGGCAGACATTTGATTATCCCCAATACCCGTTGTACTTGGACAACAAATGCTCGTTGGCCTTCAACTGTTATGGACAAATCTTAGAGTATAAGAGGCACACAATTGTTGAACAACATCTATAATTTGGCGAACTACCAGAATTTATGATTATTAACAAAGATGTTATTCACAATTGAAGAGAGTCTGCAATATGTTACACAGAAAAAAATTAGTGTGCGAGAGGTGACATCCTAGGATAATCAAGTTATTTTACCTTAGCCAGTCGCCATTAAGATAACACCACCACGAGGAGGCCCTAGGTCACAAGATCGCGATCAACATCAGAGACATATAACTTGATCCTAACCCTAAATGGGTGAACAATAGTCATACTCCCACGAGGTTCGTTGTCCTTATGATTCACAGCACGATATCCTCGAAGAAAGCAAAGACACGACAAAGATGTTTCAGTCCTATAGTGGAAAAAAGAACACGTTATCAGACTCAGGTCCCGTATGAAGTTCCACTCCATGGCATTCTCCATAAACTCTGCATGCACCATTATTAATGTTGATAAAAGGTGTAATGGTACGTCAACTCGGATGTGATTTAGCAATACCTTTCGTACCTCATACGAGATATGTCAAAATGGTTTTTCAAGATTCATCATGAACTTTTCAAATATCATTGAAGCAGAACTTTGGACCGTCTACAAAGTTCTTCCTCAATCCAAAAGGTATGACTATTATGGTCTTGCCTTGTTGCATAAATCATTCCTTTGGTACGAGCCTTATTAAGACTCCCTTGAATAAATATCATAAATATGTTGTGTTGATCTAAAATATTGATATTTTCATTGAAAACACTATGTTTCGAGCAATTCACACTTTATGTGAAGACAATCAAAGTGATGATTTTATGACAAAAGTTAGGAACATATGCTAACGTTGATCTCTTAATTCACAACTTTCCTTTTTCAAAATCAAGTAACATTATTTTCCATAAAATTGATTTCTCTTTATATCATTATAAGCAAACGCGTTAGAAATTTTATTTTCAAAATTATAATTTATTTCTGTTTATAAAAAAACATAGTTTTTAACTTATATTCGTTTAAATTTATGGACAGAGAAAAAAAATGAAATTAGATAGTTTAGTGGATAAGAGTTTAATAAAATAATATTTCACTTTTTTATTTAAACATTTAAATTTAAAAATCAACTTCTTCGTTTAAATAATGCGATAAAGAATAAAAAAGTAATTTGAACATATTGTATTGTATTGTTTTTTATGAACAATTTATATTTAGTAGGATTCAAACGAAGATTTTGAGAGGGTTTCATTATAGTTGATTTCATTGTATCTATTATTACAAAGAAAAAATAAAATTTAATTATTTAACACTTCATTCTATTAGAAAAAATGAATGGTATACTGAGATTATCAACTTCATGAGGATGAATCAGGATAAATCATTCTATATTTTAATTGTTTTTAATATAATATGGCAAGAAGTAATTAACTAATGGTAAGACAGTGCCATAATTTTCTACCCTAACCCAACTCTGTTGCGGCTGTGTTGCTCACCGTGTTTAACCTACACTCACGTCGATTCGGCGGCGGAGCTTCATCATCTCTCCGGCGACCCTAGATTCCGACGCCACGAATTCAGTTTCAATCACCGGCTAAAATGACAGAAAATCGTAAACTTCCGAAGCTACCAGTTGAAGGAAAGCGCAACATCCTCATCACCAGTGCTCTTCCTTACGTCAACAACGTTCCTCATCTCGGCAACATCATTGGATGTCAGTTCTCTCTGTCAAATCACCGATTCATTTCCCTTCCACATTTCACTTGCATGTTCATGGATTGAATTATTTTGTTCATTTCTCATGTTCATTAGAATCATAGTTTTGAAATTCACTTGCATTGGTTTGATTTTGATCAGGTGTGCTGAGTGCCGATGTGTTTGCTCGGTATTGTCGACTTAGGGGTTACAATGCTATTTACATCTGCGGTACCGATGAGTATGGTACAGCGACAGAGACTAAAGCTCTGGAAGAGAATTGTTCTCCCAAAGAGATTTGTGACAAGTATTTATTCATTTCCTCTATAATTTATTAGATTTAATTCAAGTAACATAGGTTCGCTTGCTTTTTGTAATTTCTAAGTTATCATGTTTAATGGCTCAATGTATTGACAATGTTGTTTCACTGGCCCCTAACTTTTACAATTCAAAAGGAACAATTGCATTTGCATGTTGTTATGATGGGGGCATTTCATTGATGTGGACTAGAGTTGTTGATATGAGTTATTTTATTTCGCTAATGATAATTTCCATGTGTTTGTAGATACCATGTCATTCATAAGGAGGTATATGATTGGTTTGATATAATTTTTGATGAATTTGGACGGACTTCTTCACCCGAGCAAACTGAAGTTTGCCAGGCAATTTTCAAAAAAATACATGAAAACAACTGGCTCTCTGAGGACACACTACAGCAGGTGTTATGTTGTCTGTTGTTTCTCTGGCTAAAGTGTAGTTCTTTAAATATTTTATTGGTTATTGTTAGCATTATACCCTCCAATTTTCTTGAAATTTAGGGTCTTTATTATGCTTTACTTAAATGTTTATAAAATTTCAGCTTTACTGTGATACATGCAAAAAGTTCTTAGCTGATCGGCTTGTGGAGGGTACATGCCCTATTCCCGGGTGCGAGTATGATTCTGCTCGAGGAGACCAATGTGAGAAGTGTGGAAACCTTCTAAATCCGACTGAATTGAAGATTCCCAGGTGCAAGGTAGTAAACTCCCCTTTCCCTAAATTTTGGCTCTATGTTTGTGATAATTAGTTATCTGTCAAATCTATGGAAGCATTTCTGTGTCATATTTGTGAATTTTGAATGATCATAGGCTATGTTTAGGAGTTACAAAGGGAGGGAAGGACTTTGGAGGAGAGGGGAAGGTCCTAACTTTGGGAACTAAAAGAAACATTTGAAGAATGGCTTTAGATGCGTTTTAAAAATCTCCAAACACTTTCATTCATTTTATAAAGGTCCAAATAAGGAGCAGGCTCACCACAAACCCTATTGAAATTAAATGATTATTTATGTGTTTTGAAAATTTTAGTTGCTTTGAATTTCATTGTACTCTATGATCCTTGCAGTTTTGTTTTACATTTTCGTTGGACTTCTTTTGATTCTTCTGTGTTTGAATCTACAACGTATATGTACGTGAAAAAAAGAATATGAGATTAATATTTTTAATCATCATTTAAAGGATTAATTTAATTTCAAACAATAAAATGTCGAAATGAAAAACTAATAAGTCATTTAATATTTTGTCAATATTAAAGCAAAAAATTGTTATTACATACTATATATGTATTGATATTAAATATTAAATAAAGTTATTAATTATTATTAGTTCTTAAAAAAGCTTATACACAACAAAAGTAAAGTTAAACTCATTTATTTCCCCATTTTTTACTGTTTCATTCCTTAGCATTTATTCTATATATTCTTGATAACGCTTTCAATATTAGATACAATGTTTTAAAAACCGGCCCGGCCAGTCGGACCGGTCGAAACGGGAACTGCCCAGGTAACTGGTTTGGTTTAATTGTTAGATCGGATGTGTCTTTGAACCGTTGTGAATTGGGAAAACCGGTGATTCAATTGCATTTTTATTTTATTTTTAATTTATTTAAAATTATTTAAAATTATTTTTAATTTTTTTATATTTTAAAAATCAAAATGACTAGTCTTTTTAATTAATTAATAAATTTTTTAAATAAAAAACAAAATAAAATTATGATATCATTGACGAGGAACATGTTGTAGATGTAATTGATTTTGTAGCAGATGGTTTTGATATTGAAGAAGGAGATTTCAACATTGAAATAATTTATCCTCTTTAAAATTAAATATAATAGACAATGAAATTATTTTGTTATAAACTAGTTTATTAGATTATGTTGCAATTAGACTTTGTTTACAATTAGACTTTGTAATTTTGTACTATTTTATTATATGTGATACTTATGTTTAAAATTTAACTTTAAATTATGAACTTGTGAATTTATTTATGATATGATATTTTTAAAAAATTTAATTGCTAATTATATTTTGTAGAGACGGAATCATCCAGTTTGACAAGTTTTATACCTATATAATTTTGTTATAATGACCGGTCTATTCAACCGAGTTATCCGGTTCAACCCGGTTTTGTCATATGGTTCGACCACTGATCCAATGGTTCGACCAATAAATCAGTGACCCAGTACCCTCACCGGTTTGATGTCCGGTCCGGTTTTTAAAACCCTGATTAGATATACACATTCATTAGATATGCATTATTTTTCAATGGCAATATTTTTATTTTTCTTGTTTTATAGCACAAAAAAGTTTATGCAAAACGTAGTCACCAAAATGGCCCAGATTTAGGCGGGAAAACTACTACAGAACTACCTTAATATATTTATTTACTCTCTACATAAAAAGATCAAATCTCAGTTTTTGAAGCAAACATGTTTATTTTCCATAATCAAGTACATTTTTATAGCTGTTTGGAAGTCTAGAGAAATTTTAAGTTGAGGTCTTTTGGCATATGTAACAGGTTTGTCGAAATAGTCCTCGTATTTGTGATACGGACCACTTATTTCTTGAGCTCCCTCTTTTGAAAGATAAGTTAGAAAAATACATCAATGAGATGTCTGTGGCTGGATCATGGAGTCAGAATGCTATTCAAACAACAAATTCATGGTTCAAAATGGGATTAAAGAAACGTTGTATTACCAGAGATCTGAAGTGGGGAGTTCCTGTTCCACATGAAAAATACAGTGACAAGGTAACTTTTCCTTTGGGTCTTTCAATATTTCAGTTGTTTCTCATGCAGTAATTTTAAAATATATTTCTTAAATTGGAAGGTTTTCTATGTTTGGTTTGATGCACCTATTGGATATATATCAATCACGGCAAGCTACACACGTGATTGGGAGAAATGGTGGAAAAATCCGGAGAATGTGGAGTTATTTCAGTTTATGGGAAAGGACAACGTGCCATTCCACACTGTAAGTTATTATCTTCAAACAATTTGAGGATTTTTTAACCTGTTATGTGCTCTAATGATCGATTGGGAGGATTGCATATCAATATCTTATTTCCTATCATTTTCCTTCATTGATCAGTGATTCTTTAGCCGAGTTAAAAAATTCATATGTTGTTATGTCCAAGTTCTGTCCCGGGATATCAATCAGACACCTAAATTGCATCCATTAGCAGATTTTGCATTGCTATTGTATTTTGGAGATTAAAACCCCATTCTGTTCTCATTTCCCTACTCTTTCTACCCTAATAATTTGATATTTGTGACGTTATTGAATCAGAGGTGAAAAAGTTAAAACCACATTCCACTGGCATACTTGGCTTTAGCAAATTCAAAATCTTCCTCCATTCATTTATGTCATAATTCATGTTTAAAACAAGACTCTGTTCATCTTGTTCAGCGTCACGAGCTTAAGTCCAATGATTGCATGCTGTACTTCCAGTCGTAAGGAATGTTCTCCCTCCACCACTCATCATTGCCGAGCAGTGGCTTTCAGTTATTCAACACAGCCATGTACATTATATCTTAATATGCTAAGAACCTCTCTGTTTTCTCCCCTACATTGCAGCATGCAACCCTATTTTTTTTCTTTCATTTTTAACCATTTATTCTGCTTCTCAAGCCTTCTTTTCTCTGTATTTTTTAAGTATAGCTTATTAATTTGGAACATGTCTTCAACTTTTGTATTTTTTTATTATAATTGAGTGTTTATGTGTGTAGTTTTTATTCATTATTTATTTTGAATCTATAATCTTTGATATAACGGCCATCTTGCTTTCATGTTTTACGGATGACTTGCTTTGTGCTGCTATCTAGGATTGATATTCTGTATTAACATGACTTGCTTTGTGCCGCTATCCAGGATTGATGTTCTATAGTAACATATAGTCCTATACAAGATATTTCATGCATTGTTGTTTTTCAATTTTTTGGACTACAATAATATATTCCCATCCGCCTTTCTATTTCTGTATTCTTCTTTCTCTTTGTTTTTGTATGATAACTGTTCAAATGCATTGTTTTGCATTGATAATGTTTTGGTCCTTTTTGTTTTTTGAGTTTCAAACTCTTCCTTTTAATTACCGAAGGTTTGCAACGTTGGTCAAAAACATTATTTATGAAAAACATAAAGGACTAATTTGATGCCTTAAAGGACCAGTTTGACACTCAAAAACAAAAAAAGGACCAAAATGTTATTAAGGCAAAACATAAAGAACGAAATGATGCATTTGGCCTATTTTCTAATATATTGGCTTCTGCCACACTCCCAGCCAGTATCGTAGCATGCTACCTTTCCCAGCTACTTTCACATTTATTTCATTACCATCATTCATTCTACTCTGCGAATTGTTGTTAACACTTATGAAATTATCATGCTGTTTATTATGCTGCAGCCTTTATTGTTGTTTAGTGTTAGAATCTATTTTATAGCTGTATTATTTCTGTCAGAATCAGTGTTTTATTAGTTGTAGTATTTCCTTATTTAGCATATTACAATTATAGTGTATAAGGGAAATATCCCTGAATCATAGGGATATGATAGTTTAGATATTAGTGTATTTCCTAAAATAGTTTTCTAGCCTTGTATATATAACTGATGTATTCTCAGCATAATTGATATAACAAAATCAATTCATTCTACCCTAATTTCTAAGATGGCATCGAGCTCTCAAATTGGAGCCGCCTCATCGCGCAAACCAAAACCCTAGACGGCAGCCTTCATTGCTGCTGATCATCCTTTTTTCTTTTCAGCCTTCATTGCTGTCCATCATTCCTTCAGGGCAGCCTTCATTGCTGCTGTGATTTGCAGTGTTGTTCCTTTGTTGTCGTCGCAACAATCAAATACATCCTCACCGCATTGAGGTTGTTGTCTGTTGTGGCCATGGCAAACCCAACCGATATGGCAAACCCAATGATATGGCAAACCCAACTGATGAAGTGGTGCAAAAACTCGGGAAGAGCTGCAGAACATCAACACCGCCACCGATTGAATGGGAAGAATTATTTGAAATGGTCCCACTTGTTGGCGAACTTTGAAAGGTAAAGGAAAGCTAACCACTTGATGATGACGCCCTAAAGAAGGAGATCCCAAATTTAAAAATGGGACGAAGAGGACTCTATGATCATGGCATGGCTATGGAACTCAATGATCCCGTAAATCACCGATACTTGTATGTTTCTTAATTCGCAAAGGAGATTTGGAAGGCCATGGAGGAGACATACTCCAAAGCTAAAGATGCTGCTCAAATATATGACGTGAAGGTGAAGACTATGGCTGCAAAACAGGAAACAAGATCATTACAGTACGCCAATCAACTCAAATCATTGTGGATGGAGTTAGATCACTATGGTCATAAAAGCCAAGTGCCCAGCAGATTCAACAATGTTCAAAGAGTATATTGAGCAAGATAGAGTCTATGATTTCTTGGTGGGGCTTAACTCGCTTTTGATCAAGTGAGAGCCCAAATCCTTGGAAAAGAAAAAGTTCCAGAATTAATGAAGTAGTAGCTATGGTCAAGTGAAGAAAGCGTAGGAGTCATGCTAGAAGACCTAACCACGGAAAATTCAGCCATGGTAGCTTGGGGCCTCGCCATGATGGCGCACTGAAAAAGTGGGGCATACGTAATATGGAAAAGAAAGGTGAAGGAGTGGTGTACCATCGAACAAACCTCGCCACACTCGTGACAATGAAGTCGATCGGAAAGCCACCTAGTAGAGAATGGGGCCCCAAAACCGAGACAGGAGTGGGGAAAAAGAGACAACACAAGAAAGGGAGGACAAGCACACATAGTTGCAACCAATGAAGAAAACAAGGGAGGAGTGATTCAACTTAACCAAGATGAAGTAGAAGATGAGATCATTCCTCAACAAGTTGGATAAACCAACGTAGTTGTTCTCAGCATATTCGGTGAGTTTCTTTCCTTTGGACTTAATGCCTCGGATAAACACTATAACCAATATTGGATCTTTGGCCACCGACCACATGACACCCCTACCTAAACATTTCTCCTCTTACACCCCTGCCCTAGCAATAAGAAAATATCCACAGCAGATGGCACTGATGACCGCAGCAGTCAAGGAGAAGTTCAAATAAGCTCATCCAAAACCCTTAAAATGTCCTTCATATTCCTAAATTATCTCATCAATCTGATTTCCATAAAAAAACTCACAAAAGACCTATCATGTAATGTTATTTTTTATGACAATGCTTGTATACTGCAGGACAAGCACTCGGGGAGGACGATTGGACATGCTAGAGAATGGAATGGCCTTTACTACTTGGACAGCCCGAATCTGCCACCAGACTTACAAAATAGCAACTGTTTTTTCTCTGACTCAATAAAGACCAACAGGGAGAAAGTCCTCCTACATCATCGTCGTCTTGGACATCCTTCCTTTAGAGTCATAAAAATGTTATTCCCTTCTATTTGTAGCAAATTAGATGTGGAGAGTCTTCATTGTGAAGTGTGTGAGCTTGCTAAGCACAAGCGTGTACCTTTCCCAATTAGTAATAATATAAGCACTTTTCCCTTCTATTTAATTCATACTGATGTGTGGGGACCCTCAAATGTCCCAAATGTTTCTGGTGCCCGTTGGTTCCTTACCTTTATAGATGATTGTACTCGGGTCACATGGGTTTTCTTACTAAAACAAAAGTCCGAAGTCAGCTCTGTGGTCCAACATTTTTTCTCCATGGTAAAAAATCAGTTTGGTATTAGCATTAAAAGGATTAGATCCGATAATGCCAAAGATTACTTTAATCATGAGCTTATTTCCTTTTGTCAAAAGGAAGGTATCATTCACGAGTCATCTTGTGTCAAAACACCTCAACAAAATGGGATTGCTGAGAGGAAAAGACACCTACTAGACCAAACTCGAGCTCTTCTTTTCAACATAAAGTTCCTAAAAGGCTTTGGGGAGAAGTTGTTTTGACAAAGATGTTATCTAATTAATAGACTACCTTCTAGTATTCTAGCCTCAAAAAGTCCTATGGAGGTTCTCTTCTTTCTATCCTAATGTGTCCACATCCAATCAACTCGCTCCAAGAATATTTGGGTGTGTATCTTTTATACATGTCCACAGTGGTGATAGAGGTAAACTTGATCCTAGAGCCTTAAAATGTGTTTTCATAGGATACTCATCCACACAAAAGGGTATAAATGCTATCACCCACCTTCCAAAAATTCTTTGTGTCCAGAGATGTCACTTTTTGAGCAAGAAAGTTACTTCCACCAAGATCATCTTCGGAGGAGAATACGTAAAAGAAGATGATCTCCTTATGCTCCCCGACTTAAGTTTAGGACCGTAGTAGGGACTAGAAGTGTAACAACTTCGAGAAGGAGGCAACTTCGAGAAAGAGGCTCAACCCACTAAGTCCACTCAAGATGGAGTTGATGTAAGATTTGGAAAAATCGGTTTATAAAAGAAGACAAAGGCCATTCCGAATCGCCCATGTCCAAGAATCCAACCCAACACTACATGAGGTAACTACCGTTGATCCTTTAATCTCCACTGAATCAATCTCTGATTTTCCCACTGTACAGGAACCCGAATCCGGTTCAGCACCACTTCATGAGGACCTAGATATTCCAATTGCCCTTAGGAAAGAAACAAGGAAATGTACCACCAAGCCACTTTACCCTCTGGCCAATTACCTATCATTTAAAAAATTCTCACCTACCCACAAAGCCTTCCTCACAAGCCTAAACACTACAATCACCACGAGCGTGGTTTGGTAGGTTTACTAAAGTTATGATAGGTCTGGGCTTCAAACAAAGTCAAGGAGACCACACTTTGTTCATTAAACACTCTAAGTCAGGGGGAGTAACGGTTTATGTGGATGATATTATAGTGACGGTGATGATGAGGAGGAGCAACAACTGTTAAGCCAACATCTAGCCAAGGAATTTGAAATTAAGACCTTGGGAAAATTGAAGTATTTTTTGGGAATTGAAGTGGCTCATTCTAAAAAGGGGATCTTCATATCTCAACAAAAATACATCACCGATTTGTTGAAAGAGATCGGTAAGACAAGATGCAAGCCCGCAAGTACACCAATTGATCCAAACACAAGTTGGGAAATGTAGAAGAAGATACTGCAGTTGACAAGGAAATGTATCAAAGACTAGTTGGTAGACGATATATTTATCTCACACTAGACCGATGTTGCATTCGTGAGTCTAGTCACCGTTCATGCACCAACCAAGGAGGTTCACTTACAAGCACTAAGAATTGTGCAATACTTGAAAGGGACCCCAGGAATTCTTTTGAACGGAATAGGAGTGTAAGTCTCAAGCATATAGATGCGCATATGCCGGGTCGATTGTGGATAGGAGGTCGACTACGGATATTGCACTTTCCTTGGAGGAATCTTGTGACTTGGAAGAGTAAAAACAAAGTGTGGTGGCTAGATCCAGGTCCAATTGTGGCAATGGCACAAGGGATATGTGAGCTATTGTGGTTGAAGATCATCTTTGAAGACTTAAGAATAAAGTGGATGAACCAATGAGACTTTATTGTGATAACAAATCGCTATTAGCATAGCCCATAACCCAAGACAAGATGATAGAACCAAACATATCAAGTCGATGGACATTTTATCAAAGAAAAATTAGATGTGGCCTGATCGCATTCCATATGTCTCCTCACAAGACAACCTCGCAGATATTCTAACGAAGGAATAGCAACAACTTTGAGAAGATTGTTTCCAAGTCGGAATGGAAAATACCTATTCACCACTTGAGGAGTGTTAGAATCTATTTTATAGTGTATTATTTACGAATCGGTGTTTTATTAGTTGTAGTATTTCCTTATTTAGCATATTACAATTATAGTGTATAAGGGAAATATCCCTGAATCATAGGGATATGATAGTTTAGATATTAGTGTATTTCCTAAAATAGTTTTCTAGCCTTGTATATATAACTGATGTATTCTCAGGATAATTGATATAACAAAATCAATTCATTCTACCCTAATTTCTAAGATTTAGAGTTCAATATGTATGACTTGAATACTAGTTATAAGCTGGGGGCAAACCTCACCTTACAACTTGGTTTTGTAGGGTTGAGTTAGGCCAACTCAAATTCTGGGATGATATCAGAGCTTATTCTAGATTCATTAGGGCTCCCATTATCAGGCAATTTGAGTCATGCCCAAGATGTCAAGTCCCAAAATAGGTAACACGGCGGAGTTGAGATGGTGCGTCATGTCGGCCGCCAGATTTGCCGCGGCTGTGGTGCCCATGGCGGAAAAAACAGACAAAAACAAGGGGGGAGTGGGTTGGTTGTAAAGGCCTGACCTGAAAATTAGGCCCAAGAAACATCAACCTAAAACCCAAACCCTTTTCTCGAACTGTATCAATCCCATGCCTTCGTCGTCAAGTTTTCGTACACATTTCGTCAAGCTCACACAATATCTAGTGTTCCGTCAAGCTTCATTTTTTGCTCTCCGCCATGGACAACACTGATTAGAAATAATTATTTCACCTGGAAAAAACCTTTCCCAACTAAACACGTGTATGCTGTAAATCCTGATCAGCACGTGTCCATCCTACGCTCTTGGCTCTGAGGACTGAATTTGACACCTTTTAACTTGTACTTATTTAATGCGGAAGGTTCTCTTCGGTGTTTGGAATCTTGGTGTAGCAGCTATTTGCTCAGTGAAGTTTGAAAACAAGGCAAATGCTAACATAAGGGGTTACTAATGTATTTAATATATAAATATTGTCTTGAAATGTGCGCATTCAGTTCCTTGAAAGTTAATAAAGTATACTTTTCAACACAATTTTTAATTATAGATTCCTTAACACCAGCTCTTTAGAACCAGCTTTCGTTGCTTGATGGAGTGGATTGTGTGCTATGTTGGTTAAAAAAGTTCTCTGGAAATTGATGGAATTTATTCTTCAGGTAATGTTTCCATCTACGCTACTTGGGACTGATCAAAATTGGACTTTAATGAAGACTATTAGTGTTACTGAATACCTGAATTATGAAGCAGGTTAGTATATGTTTGACAATGGTTTATTTGTGAATGATGCATAAAGGTTTAAAGTTAATAATATGTTTTATGCTTGAACATTTGTTTTGTTTTGGAAAATATTCTGTTTTCATTTCTTATATTTACTATTAACTTTAAAACCTTTTTTTTATTTTATTTTTTTATATATTTTCGATACTTCCCTATGAACTTCAAAACTGCTATCTTTTTTTTTTCCGATAACAAAAACCACCATCTTGTTTTCTCCCTGTTTCATATTTTCAAAGACTTGTACAAGAGACAGTTAAAACAGCTTTTTTGAATACTCACTAATTTCTATACAACTATCTGTAAGTAGGAAACAAAGTCAAAATGATTGGCCGTTTTTGCAATAGAAATGAAACAGATGTTTTCAGAAACCAAACACGGCCAACATTTAGAAATGGTAATGTTTGTCATTTGACAGTTTCAAAGTAATAAAATGTTGCTCAAATGATATCTAGGGAAGTTTTCTAAGAGCAAAGGCATCGGGGTATTTGGTAATGATGCAAAAGATACTACTATTCCAGTTGAAGTATGGAGATATTACTTGCTCACAAATAGGCCTGAGGTAATTATATTTCAAACATATATTAACATTTATATTTCTCTCGAAGAATAAAAACGTTATATTTTCTCTCCCTTTATTGAGTACATTGAGTATGATATGCATTTGTAGGTATCAGATACACTTTTTACGTGGTCTGACTTGCAAGCAAAATTAAATACTGAGTTGCTGAATAACTTGGGAAACTTCGTCAACCGAGTTTTGAGTTTTATTGCCAAACCTGCAGGTTGGTTTACTCTTTGGTAATATTTCTCTTGAAATATCTGCTGATTATTTGCTACAAATGATAATGAATTAAATACACGAGGACTATGAGTATAATTCTTGGAGTTATTGATACAGCTTTTCCTTTCTTCATTATTATCACTATTATTTTTATTGAAGTTTTTTTTTTTTTTTGCCGCTTGTCATTTTGTTTACGTACTTACTTTGTCTTGTAAAGGTCAAGGATATGATTCCATTATTCCCACTCTTCCTGATGATGTAAGTGGTGACTCCCATGATCCAACCAAAAAATTGGCCAGCAAAGTTGCTGCATATATGGAGCAATACATAGAAGCAATGGAGAAGGTTTCTAATCCCTATTTTGAAATAGCATGACATTGGCAGACATGTTTGACTGTGTTTTTCATTTTCTTAAATTTGAATCTATTTTATTAAACAAATTTAGAAAAATTGTTTTCATAATAAAACTGAATCAGGCAGCAATGCAATGAAAATGGAGCATTTCCAGTGGAAATGGTGGGTAGTGAATAGTGTCAAGTGGAGGTGGTGGATTTTGTTGAAGGGGGTGGGGCAACAATCAATTAAAAAATGAAAAAAAACAACTTATTTTTTATTCAATAAGATGAAAAACAAAAATGAGTTTTGAGAATATAAAACTCTTACTCGGATAAGTTTTTTTATATTAAGAAAAACAAGAAACAATTTGTATAAGTTGCGGTTAAACAAACCTGTAAGCGCCAGAATACACTTTTTTACTTCTAATCATAATACCAGTCTTATAGTATTTCTTTTTGCAAAACTGTAAAGGTTAAACTCAAGCAAGGATTGAAAATTGCAATGAGCATATCCGGGGAGGGGAATGCATATTTGCAGGTATCTTTGGAATTGCTACATTCTATATTTTTGCCTTTCCTGCCCCTCAAAATATTCATTTATACTATTTTGGTGTTGATGTTAAATGGCTGTGTAACCTGCTTAACTTTTGTGCAATAAACCTTTTAGGAAACTGAATTTTGGCGTCTTTACAAGCAAAACCAATCTCTCTGCTCCCTTGTTATGAAAACTGCTGCTGGGATTGTATATCTTCTTGCTTGTTTATTGGAACCTTTTATGCCATCTTTCAGTCTTGAGGTAAAATAACTTCCATAAATATTTGTGTCTTTTTTGTTGGTATTTTGTTTTAATTTTGATGACTTATTCTTTTAGGATAAGGATGAATTTGTTCAAACTTGGGCTAAGGGTTGTTATTTGTTACTGAGGTAGTTAGGACTTAGAATTAGCATGTATGTTACAGAATTAGAGAGGGTATCTTTTGAGTATTTTGTAAAGTTTAGTGGATAGAGTAGTGACTGGTAAAAGGGAATCCTCGGAGGAGAGCTTTCTCTTGTATTCTTTCTTATTTTCTCAATAAAAGTATTTTTTGTTGTTTTATACTTTTGAATTCAATTCTTGGGTTCCTAATATATTCCAAGGCATTGCTCTTCTCTGTTTTCTGGCACTGAAGGTATTCAAGCAGCTAAATTTGTCCACGGAGACGCATCTTTCACTTTCTGATGATAAAGGAGATGTTGATAGAGTAAGAAGGCCCTGGGATCTCCTGAGTGCTGGTCATAAAATTGGAACACCAAAGCCATTATTCAGGGAGCTGGTATGTTACATGCTTGGGAAATGAATTAAAGGATTGCAGTTGTACTTTTGTTTTGAGTCATTGATGTATTCAAAATCCTTTTACCAGAAAGATGAAGAAGTGGAGTTCTACAGGAAGAAATTTGAAGGAAGTCAAGCAGATAGGGTTTTGCGTGCAGAGGCTGAAGCTGCTGAAAATGTTGCTGCACAATTGAAGAAAACAAAAGTTTCAGGTGTTTATTGCATCCATTTCTAATGAGAGTTTTATGTTTTGAAAGGTCAACAAAAACAGACACTGAGGTATTATCATTATATTTTCATGACAACCTAATATCAAGAAAAAGGGGAACGGTATATTGAAGAGCTACCTTAAGAATGTCTCACCTCAAATAATGTGACAACTGGCTCTACAATAAGCTAAATAACATAAACAATTGGACCTTTTATAATTCCAGCACTCTACTTTAACAACCATACATTGCATGCTTAGATATTGTATTTTCTAAAGAGTTCTATAATCTATAATTATTATTAATATAGTAACCATTACAGACATTTTTCATTTGTTATGGGCTAAAAGCTGATTAACTAGTCTTTAAGAATTTATTAATCTTCAAAAGTCATTGTTGTTATGGCATGGTCTTTCTTTTTTATTTCCTAAATTGCACTTTACTTGAAAAAAAGACTGTTTAACGAATTTAGGCTTGATTGGTGGTACCCCATTAGTTAATAACTGAAATTGGTTAAACCCTTGTTTAGGCTAGGGTAAGTTTTATCAACAGATAACTGAACTTTCAAGATTGTTTACATTGGTTAGTGCTATTGTTTGCAACAGATGGCACTGGGAAGAAAAAATCCGGAGCAAAATCTGCAACAAAATCATCAAATGAAGCCAAAAACAAGTCTGCTGCTGAACCGGATATTACCATCACAAGGCTTGATATTCGAGTTGGTCTCATAAAAAAGGCTGAAAAGCATCCTGATGCAGATTCACTATATGTTGAAGAGATTGATGTTGGTGAAGAACAGACAAGAACTGTTGTCAGTGGACTTGTCAAGTATATACCACTTGATGAAATGCAGGTTTGTTATGATGTCTGTATTCTTTTTTAAATAACAACTTGTGATGGTGATGTTTCATCTATTGTGTAATTAATGCTGACGGCTTTCTTCAGAACCGAAAAGTCTGTGTTCTTTGCAACTTAAAACCAGCAAGCATGAGGGGCATTAAATCCCAAGCTATGGTCCTTGCTGCTTCCAATGATGATCACACCAAGGTAAGGAAAAACAATGCATTTTCCTTTTCAACAGGGGCGCAGATCGCACTAGTTAGCCTTTTAAACTACCCTGTGGTACTATTACGATGTAGTATGACAGCACATGGTAGTAGTTAATGATTTAAAGACGAAGTAGGTTTGCTTATGGTTAGTGTTGACTGAAAGACAATTAAGATCTCCTACAGTGGATATACAATTTTCTTCATAGTTTTTCTCTGCTTTTTTCAACAAACAGACATTAATAATCAATCACTGAACTTCCCCTTACCGATTGATTACAAATTACAAGTTCAAAGATTAATGTTTAGTTCCGAATGGGTTAGTAGGACTTACAATTAGATTGCCATTTATTCTTTTAACTTCACTGGTCCGGAAATAGTGTGCGTAGTTTCAGAGCATGTTTATTGCATTATAGTGCAGTGCAGTGCGTGCATGCATGTGTGGGTATATTATATACATCGCCTGCCGTTTTATCTATATTTGATTTTGTTTAGTATTCCCTTGAACTGCCTCCTCTCACATAAGTATGTGCGAAGAGTATTAGAGTACTAATTTTGTTTACTGCTGTGCACAGGTTGAGTTGGTGGAACCGCCCAGTTCTGCTTCTGTTGGAGAAAGAATTACATTCCCAGGGCATGAAGGCAGTCCTGATGAACTTTTAAACCCAAAGAAGAAAGTTTGGGAGACATTGCAAGTCGATCTGCACAGTAATGAGAAGCTAGAGGCATGCTACAAAAATATCCCACTCACCACTTCAGCTGGCATTTGCACAGTTTCATCAATAAGCAATGGATCAATACGGTAGACAAACATCAAATATTGGTGTTTCAAATAGATTGAATAGAGAAGGAATTTTTAAAGGAAAAGAAAGCATATTTTAGTCATTATAATCTGACTATCAGATTTGTCAGTTTTTCATTCTGATAATTGTAGAATTTCAATTTGCATTTACATTGTGTAATTTAACTTTTTGCTTCTCCATTCTAAACGCATATTTTAGACGGGCTGGTGCTGGTGCCAACTTGTTATCACCGTTGATTAAATTTTAATTTAGTCGCCTGATTTTCTGTTAGATAATCTATATATCTCTTCATTAGGTGGAGACCATTTGTTTGGTTGTAATTATACCACATAGTGCATTTGTTAGAATTTACTATTTGCCTGTTTGTTTTATTTATAAAATTTATTGTTATAGACTGGACCATCATTTGGTCCATAATCAATCAGGTCCAATCCAATGCTCCTAGAAAATCCAAAGACCTACTTGCTCACGACCGTAGCGGACTTATCCCACGTGGTAACGTGGCCAATGGTCATTTTGACCATGATCGTACCCTTCGAGAATAATGGGTCAGTTCACCTTATATTTCGGAGCTGCAGACTAGGGAGGAGGCCCTATGTTAGATTTCATACACATGTAAGTCTTGACAGTCTCTTAGTAGGCTCAACAATTCAGTCCACTAAACAGACCTTGCCCATTGCTGGGGGTTATAAATACCCTTTCACTTGAGAGGGTCAGATATTCATTCATTCTTATTCTCGTACTTGCACTCTGATTGCTCTCTTTCTTACTTTGGCATCAAAGTACCTTGCATGTATCCCCCTCCTTCTTCCTTGTTCAACTGTAGCTGCTCAACACGTTCGTGGGTCAAAGACGATCCTTCTAATCAGGTACGATCAATGACGCCTTTTGTGGAAGTTCAATTGTTTCCCTGTCTTTTCCCTGCTTAAGACCAAAACAAATAATTAGGAATTGTTAATTATTAGTAAATAATTAGAAATTTAATTATTAATTTAATTAAAGGTTTAATTATTGACATTTTTGAATTAATGCATTTAACTATTTAATTAAATAAATGAGAGTGTTGGGGGTGTAATTAATTTAACTATCTAATTCTAATTAATTTATTTTATTATTGGGAATAATAAAAAGGACTAAATAAAGGAATAGAGGAAATAAGAGAAGGATTTGAGAAATTAGAATTTCACTCTACGTACTTTTGAAAAAGAGAAGAGAAAGAGGAGAAAAAGCCAAATCGTCAGAAATCGAAGATTCATCGCGAGGTAAGGGGTGATTTGATCTGATTATTACGCCTTATATAGGTTTTGATGATTAATAGAATAATTCAATCCGTTAGGAATCTCGAATTAGGATTCTAGGTTGTGCCCTATCGTTATAATCTGATGTAAAACCTTGATTGGAATTGTTATGAACGGTGAATTTATGTAAGATGATCCTAGGCTAATAGAAAACATGAATCTGTGGTCAATTGGATGTGAAAACGCATGAATTAATTTTGTCTTGTGATAATATGAAGTTTGGTAATGAATGGAATCAATGGGCATTGGAAAACAGTGAGAAGAACTGGTTTTTGGTGAAAATCACGTGTTATGCATCGACCCATAGGGTTATGCATCAATGCAAGCAGTCAAAATTTGGAAAAACAGAAACTGGAATAAGCTATGCATCGACACATCACTCTATGCATCGACACATAAGAAAATTTTTAAGGCTATGCATCGACACATATTGAACCAATTTTGAAAAATGCAGAATTTTTAACTGTATGCATCAATGCATACGACCTATGAGTCGACGCAAGTAAGTTATGTATTGACACATGAGGTTTTGTGTTGATACATGTTGTACATGGATGAAATGTAATTTTCTGAAAACGGTTTGGGTCATATCTTTTCGATCGTAACTCCGATTTAGGCATAGTTGGTATCGTTGGAAAGCTTAGAACGAGTATTATCTATTGAAAGTATTTTCAAAACCAGTAATTAAGATCTTGAAGGATTAATATAGCTTTCGTATCAAGAATTCGTTGTAATTCGTAAATTATTCGTTGCGTAAACTTGCTGCATGTTAATCACATGTGTTGTGATTAACGTTATATGTTCATGATTCGTTGTTATCATGTACTATGGTTGTTATTGTTTATAATTGGAATAATGTTGTGTGATCATATTCCGTGTTTGAATTGTTGCATGCTTCTGATGTGCATGCATAAGAATTCTGGTGATGGTTCATTCCCATTGTGTGGAATTGAACTTGCAGGGCCAATAACCGTACCTAATGGATAGTGGTGGTGAGGCTAGATTCTTGACCCAGTGGTGTATGGGCGAATCATTGATTGACGCTGTTTTCCAAGGTGTAAGCGGAACAGGGTGTGAACTTGGTTCACATTTGGTACCACATGCATTGAGTCTGCATTGCATATGTAATTATAACATGTTAGGATGGTTTCCAGTGTTATAATTGCATTGATTATTGTTATGTGCATAATGAATTTGTATGGAATGTAATTGTGGATTGCTGATATGGTCATGCTAATACGGGTGGAATAATGTATCGATTGTTTTATTGTTTTAAAGAAACGTATAATGCATTTTAATCTTGATGAAATCTCACCCTTACTTTAATGATTTCAGATTGAAGTGAATAGCGGCTCGGGAATTGGTGAGGATAGCTTATAGAGTTGTGCTATTTAGATAGTCCGCGTGTCAGTGTCATGCTCTGGTAGTTGTAACACTGGGGAACGATCGTTTTGGAATTTTATGGATTTAAACTTGTTTCTTTTGAGTTATGTTGGGAATAACTATTGATTGAATTATCCTGGATTTTATGTTATCTTTCCGCTGTGTAAAACATAATCATTGGTTTAAATTACATCTAATAAGTTCTTCAGTAAAAGCATGATCACTGGTTTGTTATTTTTGAATTTTTAAAATTGTGACGCCCTTTCGTTTTGTTAAAACTCTAATTAATTATATAAATCGCGTGGAAATTAGAAGGGGTGTTACAATAGTGGTATCAGAGCATAATTGGTCGTGTCTTAGAGTCTTTATCTCTTTTGTATGCGACTAGTGCAAGGTAACACTGTCGATACTTGTGTGCTGATGTGATTGTTTTGTAATGTTACAGAACAATGGCCAGAAGAGGTAACTGAAGAGACGATGTTGCTATCGCTGAAGCTTTGGGAATTTTAATTGGTGTGCTTGGAGGGAATCAGCTGGGAGCTAGTATTGGTGCTGATAGGCAATTGGGAAACTTTCAGAGGAACAATCCTCCATTGTTCAAAGGCACTCATGATCCCGAAGGTGCTCAGAGATGGTTGAAGGAGATCGAGAGGATCTTCAGAGTGATTGACTGTGTGGAAGAGCTGAAGGTGAGGTATGGTACTCACCTGTTGGCAGAGGAAGTTGATGACTGGTGGGTTGCTACCAGGACTGAGATGGAACAAGATGGTATTGCATTGACTTGGGTTGTGTTCAGGAGAGCCTTTCTGAGGAGATACTTTCCTGAAGATATTTGGGGCAAGAAGGAGATTGAGTTTCTGGAACTCAAGCAGGGCAATAAATATCTGTGAGTGAGTATGCTTTGAAGTTTACTGAGTTGACGAAGTACTATGCTCATTATGCTAACGATGCAGATGGAGAATTTTCCAAATGTATCAAGTTTGAGAATGGTCTTCGTGATGAGATCAAGCAAGGTATCAGGTATCAGCGCATCCGGAGGTTTTCTGATTTAGTAGACTGTAGTAGGATTCTAGAAGAGGATCTTGCTAGTACTCGGACGAATGCTCAGGGACATGTTGATCGTAAAGGAAAGCAACAGATGGATCGTGGGAAACCTTATAGTAAGAATAACCAGAGATCCAATGGTTGGAAGAAACCTAGTGGGTGAGATTCTAGTGCTCCTATTAAGTGCTATAGGTGTGGTGAATTGGGGCATCGAGCTAATGAATGCAGGAATGATGCGAAGAAGTAAAGCAACTGTGGAAGATTTGGTCATGTAACTACTGAATGCAGAGCAAGAAAGGTAACTTGTTACAACTGTGGCGAAGAGGGTCATACTCGTCCGCAGTGTACTAAGCCAAAAAAAGAACAAGCTAGTGGTAAAGTGTTCGCTTTGTCAGGATCAGAGACTAAGCCAGATGATCGGTTGATTAAAGGTACATGTTTTATTAATGGCATACCTTTGATTGCGATTATTGATATTGGAGCGACACCTTCTTTTATTGCTTTAGATTGTGCTAAAAGATTGAACTTGGATATTTCTAATATGGATGGAAGTATGGTTATTGACACTCCTGCGTCGGGTTCAGTGACTACTTCATATGTTTGTAGAAATTGTCCTATTGTAATTTTTGGTAGAGGTTTCGGTATGGATTTAGTGTGCCTACCGTTAGAACAACTTGATATCATCCTTGGAATGAACTGGTTAGAATTCAACCAGGTTCATATCAACTATTTTGAGAAGACGGTTATTTTTCCTGAAGAAGTTAGAGTTGAAGATGTGACCATGTCGGTTAAACAGATGAATTTGGCTGTTAATGATGGTGTTGTAGTGTTTATGTTGTATTCTTCGACGGAGGTGAAAGGAAAAGCTAAGAGTGGGGAATTACCTGTTGCGAATGAATTTCCAGAAGTGTTTCCGGAAGATGTTAGTGAATTGCCACCTGAGAGGGAAGTGGAGTTTGCTATAGATCTAATTCTTGGAACTAGTCTGGTGTCGATGGCACCTTATCGCACGTCGGCATCTGAATTATCTGAGTTAAAGAAGCAGTTGGAGGAATTGCTTGAGAAGAAGTTTATTCGTCCTAGTGTTTCGTCGTGGGGTGCTTAGGTGTTGTTGGTTAAGAAGAAAGAGGGTTTAATGAGATTATGTGTGGATTACAGGCAGTTGAACAGGGTTACGATCAAGAATCGGTATCCATTGTCGAGGATTGATGATTTGATGGATCAACTGGTTGGAGATTATGTATTCAGTAAGATTGATTTGAGATCTGGATACCATCAGATTCGTGTGAAGATAGAAGATGTTCAGAAAACTGCATTTAGAACGAGGTATGGATACCATCAGATTCGTATGAGTATTCTGTTATGCCGTTTGGAGTTACTAATGCACCTGGTGTTTTCATGGAGTATATGAATAGGATATTTCATCCGTATCTTGATAAATTCGTGGTGGTATTTATTGATGATATTCTGATCTATTCAGAGAATGATGAAGAGCATGCAGAACATCTTAGAATTGTGTTGGAATTGTTGAAAGAGAAGAAGTTGTATGCGAAGTTGTCCAAGTGCGAGTTCTGGTTAAGTGAAGTAAGATTTCTTGGTCATGTGATTTCCAAGAATGGTATTGTTGTTGATCCTACGATGGTAGAAGCGGTATCTCAGTGGGAAACGCCGAAGAATGCTTATGAAATCCGTAGTTTTCTTGGTCTTGCAGGTTACTACAGAAAGTTCATTGAGGGATTTTCGAAGTTGGCTTTACCGTTGACTAAGTTGACAATAAAGGGTCAAGTGTTTGTGTGGGATTCTGAATGTGAGAAAGGATTCCAAGAGTTGAAGAAGAGATTGACTAGTGCTCCGATTTTGATTTTGTCGAACCCGGCAAAATCTTTTGTTGTGTATTGGGATGCGTCATTGATGGGATTAGATGATGTTTTGATGCAAGATAAGCAGGTTGTGGCTTATGCTTCGAGACAATTGAAAGTACATGAAAGGAATTATCCTACTGATGATTTAGAATTGGCAACCGTGGTATTTGTTCTGAAATTGTGGAGGCATTATTTGTATGGATCTCGATTTGAGGTATACAGCGATCATAAGAGTCTGAAGTATCTCTTCGATCAGAAAGAGTTGAATATGAGGCAGAGGAGATGGTTGGAATTTCTCAAGGATTATGATTTTGGTTTGAATTACCAACCTGGTAAGGCAAACGTTGTTGCAGATGCATTGAGTAGGAAGTCCTTGCATATGTCTATGTTGATGGTTCGTGAATTGGAATTGGTTGAGCAGTTCAAAGACTTGAGTTTGGTATGTGAGACTACTTCTGATAGTGTTAAGTTGGGCATGTTGAAGTTGACTAGTGGTATTCTTGAGGAAATTCGAACTGGGCAGAAATCTGATGTTGTTTTGGTGGATAAGTTGACATTGATTAACCAAGGTCAAGGAGGTGAATTCAGAATTGATGAGAACGGTGTTATGAGGTTTGGTGATAGGGTGTGTATTCCGAATATTACCGAACTTCGGAAGAGTATCTTGGAAGAAGGACATCGTAGTGGATTGAGTATTCATCTCGGTGCTACTAAGAAGGACTAAGTTATTTTGGTGGCCTGGAATGAAAAAGGAAATTGCTGAGTTTGTTTATGCTTGTTTGGTTTGTCAGAAGTCAAAAATTGAACATCAGAAACCGTCAGGATTGATGGAACCGCTGTTTGTTCCATAGTGGAAATGGGATGGCATTTCTATGGATTTAGTATCTGGTTTACCAAGGACAGTGAAGAATTGTGATTCTATTTGGGTTATTGTTGATCGGTTGACGAAATCTGCTCACTTTATTTCGATAAGAATGGATTATCCGATGGAGAGATTGGCAGAATTGTATGATGAGAAGATCGTAAGTTTGCACGGTATTCCTTCTAGTATTGTGTCGGATAGAGATCCGAGATTTACGTCTAAGTTCTGCACGGGATTGCAAGAAGCGTTAGGTACTAATTTGAGGTTGAGTTCCGCTTATCATCCGCAGACAGATGGTTAGACGGAGAGAATGATTCAGTCGTTAGAGGATTTGTTGAGAGCTTGTGTGCTGGAGAAAGGTGGAGCTTGGGATAGTTATTTACCATTGATTGAGTTTACCTAAAACAATAGTTTTCATTCGAGTATTGGTATGTCTCCATTTATGGCATTGTATGGTAGGAGGTGTCGTACACCGTTGTGTTGGTATGAATCTGGAGAAAGTGTTGTGATTGGACCGGAAATTGTCCAACAGACTTCAGAAAAGATCAAGATGATTCAGGAGAAGATGAGAGCTTCTCAGAGTCGTCAGAAGAGTTATCATGATAAGAGGATGAAAGATCTTGAGTTTAGTGAAGGAGATCATGTGTTTATGCGAGTTACTCCGATGACTGGTATTGGTCGAGCCTTGAAGTCAAAGAAGTTGACTCCGCCGCGTTTTATTGGTCCGTATCAGATTACCAAGAAGGTTGGAAGGGTTGCTTATCAGATTGCTTTACCGCCATCGCTTGCGAATTTACATGATGTCTTCCATGTATCTCAGTTGAGGAAGTACATTGCTGATCCGTCTCATGAGATTCAGGTAGATGATATACAAGTGCGAGATAATCTGACTGTTGAGGCATTACCTGCGAGAATTGAGGATCGAAAGGTGAAGCAGTTACGTGGTAAAGAATCGTTCCGATATCTTGAGATGGAAGGTGAACTCTTTGAGACTCCCTATCAAGCTTTCGAAACAGTTCCAAGAGTCATGCCTGTTGACTCTCCTGTCACTCCTGAAGTTACACAAGTCCCGCCTAGGATGACCTCGCTGAAGGATACTCAAGCTACAATTAAAGAATGAGGTAATGATATTTGGGGTCAGCTCCCCGATCTTCCGTTCAAGTCTGACAAGACTGGTTTAGGCTTCACCATCAAAGGTTAGAAGATGATACGCCGCGAACGTGCCGGCCAACTTCCTTTCCGCACCAACAAAGATGGAGTTCATGCTATAGAAGACAACGACAACGACTTCGACATCAGCAAGTGGATCTTCCCAACTCTCGACAACGGGCTCAGCAATTGGAAGACTGAAGACGTCATACAAATCTCCTTTAGACAGAAGTAATTGCTTTTGTTTTCTGTTTCGCTTTTTCTATGCTTTGAACAATAAACTTTAAAGCCTAGTGCCTTGCCCGGGGCATCATGGCTCGTTTGTGAGGGTTATTATCTGTCATTTGCATATTTTCCTTCAATAAAATCATTGGACTTTTGCGTTTAATTCGTTCTTTCTTTTACTTTATCACCCCTTCAAAAAGCTATGTGTTCTTACACACACTCACGTGATACACTGCAGATTCACTCCGAATCTCATTGATAACAGCTATGCTATTGCTAAATATGACTTCGATAATCCGATCTACCAAGCCGAAGACGAAGGTGAGGAAGATTGTGAAGTGCCAGGAGAACTTGCCAGACTGTTACGGCAAGAAGATCGAGTTATACAGCCACATGAAGAGCAAGTTGAGGTTGTGAATTTGGGTACTGACGAAGACAAAAAAGAGATTAAGATAGGAGCGGATCTTGAGAACAGTGTTAAAGAAAGGTTGGTTTAGATGCTACGGGACTACATTGAGGTTTTTGCTTGGTCATACGAAGACATGCCAGGGTTGGACATTGATATTGCAGTGCACCAATTGCCAACAAAAGAAGGTTTTCTCCCAGTGAAACAGAAAGTTCGTCGCATGCGTCCTGAGATGTCAGAGAAAATCAAAGCCGAAGTCATGAAGCAGTTCAACGCTGGTTTCTTAGCTGTCACCTCTTATCCCCAGTGGGTTGCAAATGTGGTACCCGTACCTAAGAAGGATGGCAAGGTACGAATGTGTGTGGATTACAGAGATCTGAACAAGGCAAGTCCGAAAGACGATTTCCCACTTCCTCATATTGATGTTCTAGTTGACAACACCGCTCAACATAAGGTTTTCTCCTTCATGGATGGTTTCTCCGGTTACAATCAGATCAAAATGGCTCCTAAAGACATGGAAAAGACTACTTTTGTTACACAGTAGGGTACATTCCGCTACAAGGTCATGTCGTTCGGAATGAAGAACGCTGGCGCCACTTATCAGCGTGCCATGGTGGCATTATTTCATGACATGATCCATCACGAGATAGAGGTCTACATCGACGATATGATAGCTCAATCACAGACTGAAGAAGAACACCTCGATCATTTGCGGAAACTGTTTGATAGACTGAAGAAGTACAGACTAAGACTTAATCCTAATAAGTGCACCTTTGGAGTCAGATCCGGTAAACTCCTAGGGTTTGTTGTCAGTGGTAAAGGTATTGAAGTTGACCCAGCCAAGTTTAAAGCCATTCAAGAAATGTCAGCTCCCCGCACCGAAAAGGAAGTCAGAGGTTTCTTGGGACGATTAAATTACATTGCCAGATTCATTGCACATCTAACTGCTACTTGTGAGCAAATCTTCAAGCTACTGAAGAAAGACCAAGTAGTAGAACGGAATGACGATTGCCAGATTGCCTTCGACCAAATCAAGGAGTACCTACAGAATCCTCCTATCCTGATGCCGCCTACCGAAGGAAGACCTCTTATCATGTACTTAACATTATTAGAGAACTCAATGGGGTGTGTGTTGGGGAAACATGACGAGTCTGGTCGAAAAGAGTATGCAATATACTACCTTAGCAAGAAGTTTACCGACTGTGAAACAAGATACTCACAGCTCGAGAAAACTTGCAACGCTTTGGCTTGGGCTGCTCGCCGACTAAGACAGTATATGTTGACTCACACTACCTTATTGATTTCCAAGATGGATCCGATAAAATACATATTTGAGAAACCAGCTCTCTCCTGAAGAATAGCAAGATGGCAAATAATCTTAACCGAATACGACATCCAGTATACTTCTCAGAAAGCGATCAAAGGAAGTGTAGTAGACGATCATTTGGCTCATCAAGCCGTAGATGAATATAAGTCTAT
Organism: Vicia sativa; assembly: GCA_021764765.1. NCBI lineage: Eukaryota > Viridiplantae > Streptophyta > Magnoliopsida > Fabales > Fabaceae > Vicia > Vicia sativa. The sequence continues at coordinate 184,486,070 of CM038793.1, read as the reverse complement.
GCAGTTCGAGTTTCCAAACGAAGATGTTTTACTAGTTACTGATTGCGAAGAACTAGGACCAGACGAAGGACCTGAACAAGGATCCCGATGGACCATGGTCTTTGACGGAGCCTCAAATGCACTTGGCAATGGCATCGGCACCATCATCACATCTCCTACAGGCGGACACACTCCTTTCACCGCCATATTGTGTTTCAGCTGCACTAACAACATGGCCGAATACGAAGCGTGCATCATGGGTATTAAAGCTGCTATTGACTTAAGAATCAAGTTCTTACAAGTGTACAGAGACTCAGCTTTAGTGATCAGTCAGATAAAGGGAGAGTGGGATACGAAGCATCCGAATCTCATTCCATATCGAGAGCATGTTGTAATACGGTGAACTGACTTTAAGATTTTTGTATCGCAAATGTGCGGATAGCAAGAGTCGCCACCGACTTTTCTTTTATCCAATTAAGGGAAGGTAAAAAGTACAGAAAAAGACCTTCGTTAGATTCTGAGTAAGGGACAAGGTTATGAAAATGGAAGGTATTAGTACCCCTTTCCATCCGTAGTTATCTACGGGCTCTTAGTTGCTCTTAGATCACTTTAAAATTGTGCTTTCTGTGTGTTTGACAAAAATGTTTTGAAAAAAAGACATTTCGCTTTGACTTTGTAATGATTCATGTAGGAATGTATACAAAGTGTTTGGAAATGTTTCGCTTTGAAAAGAGTTTGGACTTTGATAAAAAAGTGTGAGGTGTGAAAAGTTTTTGATATAGCAAGCAACTAAAAGTCTTATTACCTACTCAGAATTGGTCGTTTTCGTGTTGTTTTACTTTCCTTTAGAATAGCGCTATCCATACCATTAGTTGGTAGGTAACCCTATCCGTTGGATGTAAGCGGGACATTCGAAGGGACATCGGATGGTCATAGAAGGCAACTTGTAGGAAGTATCCTAGCACATTCGAAGGGACTATCATCATTTTTCGTAGGCGACAATCGAGGGTCAAGATCATGTATTCGTAGGCGACATCGTGGGTCTATGATCTTTGTATCGAAGGGACTATGATGATTTATTTTGGAGGCAACGGTGCTAGAATATGTCATACCCCAAAATTTGCCCTCCATCTACTCAAGAGATTTCATACATCCATACTCAAGGATTCCTCAAGAGTTGATCAGACAAACTCTCTCCTAGACAATCAACCCAAACTAGGGTTTGGTATCTCTCAAGCCAAGATGGATTTCCAACATCTCCAATGGTCTTCATGACTACTCATATGCTTCAAAGATTCTCCATGTCAAGTTTCAAGCCTCACAAGTCAAGTTTCCTCAAGCAATTGCTCAGATGGTTGAAAATCGGGTGTATTGGACAAAAAGTCAACTATGGTCAACATACAGTCAAAACCTCTGATTTTTGGTCAACATCCTCATTTTGAAGTTACATTCATCATTTGATCAAGGGTTGATCATGATTCATCAAGAAAACTCAAGATTTGCTCAAAAGTCAAACTTTCTAAATTAGGGTTTCTAGGTGAAAAGTCAATCGAACTTTGACCGATCATAACTTTCTCATACTTTCGTAAATTTTTCCACCATCTCTTGTTTTGAAGGAAATTCAATTCTCTACAACTTCATGTCTCACAAGAATGTCCAAAAATGCTTCATTTGAGAGGTATAGCTCAAAACATTACTGTGTCATTTTCAAAGTCAACAAAAGTCAACTTTTGTTTTGAAGATATATTGAGCATGGTAACTCCAATTGAGATGAGACCAAAGACATTGTTTAGAGGACTCTTAGAGCTTTCCAAAAAATCCAAGAACACTCAAAAATGTGGAAAATTGAGCAAGATACACCATTCACAAGTTGGGCAATTTTGAAAGAATGCACAAAGAGAGATACTTCAAAAAATCAAATCTTTTGCAAATGGGCCTACTTTTTCTTCATCCTAACTTATTCCTCATACAATTAGGAATGTCCAAGCCCAATGCCACGAATTTTTGATTTATTTTTCTATTTAATTTGTAATTTATTCATTTAAATGCAAATTAAATCTTAAAATAAATTATAAAATCAAAATTAATTGGAAGATTGATTTTTATTGCTTTCTTGTGATCCAATCCACCCATAAATGCCAACAATTTCGAAATTAGAGCAGATTTGGCAAGATTGGATTGAAATTGGACCAAAGTTTGAAAATTTGATTTCATGAAAATATCAAAATTGATTTCCATTGAATATTGATCAATTCTTTCCAAATTCAATCCCAAATCCATCCAGCATATATATTTGATGCATACCTATCAAGAAAGGACGAAAAAAAATGGCTCTACAAACCCTATTCCAAAGTTCAAAAATCCGTGTGTTTGAAGCAACTGGTAACCCTAGTTTTGCTTCGATTCAACCCATTCCAAGCCGTCCATTACATTCCTTGAGGTCTTTAGAGTCGATCCAGACTCTTACATTATTCAAAACCATCAAGAATCAAGCAATCCCATTTTCGGTTTGTTCTTATTTTTCCAAATTCGATTATCAATATTCATGCATTATTAACTTGTTTTGATTGTTTGTTTGTGCTTAGAATCAAGTTTTCAAACTTTCTGGGCAAGCCAATTGAGTTTCCATGGCCGGGAACGTATGTTACCATGACTAGGGTTCCTGGTATCGAATTAGGGTTTCTCTATACAGGAAAAATTGGCCAACAAGACCTATACCATTAGACTCGGGATGACCTGAGGAATCGAACCATGGTTTCAAATGTAATTTATATTATGTGTGCTGCATTTTTGATATTAGCCAGGGTCATAGCGTCGAAGGAAGGCCGACGCAGGATTTTGAATTTTCAAAACGAAGAAGACGACTGGATGGCGCGAGCGGGACGAGACCAGGAGGTGACGCGTGTAAAACCCACTCGCTGCGTTTCCAAACAGGCTTGCACACTTGGCTCAGTTGGTTAAGGCGTTTACTGTTGTGGGATGCTCTCTCATGTCCCCAATTCGAATCCCACTGGCACCGGTTTTACACCTTTTTTTACAAAACTCATGTTTTCTTATTATTTTCTATTTTTTTCAATATTTTGCATTATTTTAATCTCTTTTCTACATTTTTATTTCTGCATTAAAAAATCACCAAAAAAATATTTCCTTTTGCATTTATATTCTAAAAATGTTTATTTAATTTAATAAATTTAAAAAACATATTTTTGCATGCATATTTATTTTTATTTATATTTTTGCATTTAATTCACTTTTAATTGCATTTTAATTATTAAATCTTTTCCAAAAAATCCCAAAAAATTATTTTAATTTATTTATCTTATTTCCAGCCTATATTAATTTTCTCATATTAAAAATTGCATTTTTTTCTAACATTTCATCTTATTTCGATTTCATCGTATTTTCCGATCTCTTATTCTTTCACAGGTTGCTCCGATTCGGACGTTTTCTTTTTGTCATTTTATTTTTTCCAATAATGTAACTGTTCATGGGATGTAATAGTTTTAATTTAGGACTTTATTTTCCGCATTTTCAATTATGTATCTGCCCCAAAGCCATGTAATAGCGTAGGTTTTATTTTCCGCACCTTTACATTTCCGCTTTACATTCCGCATTTTACTTTCCGCACCCTTATCAATTGCTAGTAATTAGGCGTGTATGGCAAGATAACAATGAACATAGCTCACTAATTTTCAAGATAACATATTCTGAAATCAACACACTTCTTTCACACACGCACCCCTTAGGGTAATTCTCTCTCGTTGCCTTTCGATTTCAAAATGGTCATGTCCCTCGAACGTAGAGGTATTCTAGCACCGTTGCCTTCCAAACAAATCATCATAGTCCCTTCGATACAAAGATCATAGACCCACGATGTCGCCTCCGAATACATGATTTTGACCCTCGATTGCCGCCTACGAAAAATGATGATAGTCCCTTCGAATGTGCTAGGATACTTCCTACAAGTTGCTTTCTATGACCCTCCGATGTCCCTTCGAACGTCCCGCTTACATCCAACGAATGGAGCTACCTACTAACTAATGGTATGGCTAGCGCTATTCTAAAGGAATGTAGAAGTACAACAAAATGACCAATTCTGAGTGGGTAAATAAGTCTTTTAGTTGCTTGCTCTATCAAATGTTTTTCACACCACATACTTTTTTTCAAAGTTCAAATTCTTTTCAAAACAAAACATTTCCGAACACTTTGTATACACTCCTACATGAGTCATTACAAAGTCAAAGCGAAATGCCTCTTTCAAAACATTTTTGTCAAACACACAAGAAAGCAATTTTCAAAAAGTTATCTAAGAGCAACTAAGAGCCAGAGAATAAATCATGGATGGAAAGGGGTGCTAATACCTTCCCTTTTCATAACCATTCTCCCGAACTCAGAATCTAACGAAGGTCTTTTTCTGTTACTTTTACCTTCCCTTAATTGGATAAAAATAAAAGTCGGTGGCGACTCTTGCTATCCGCACATTTGGATACAAAAATCCTACAAAGTCAGTTCACCGTACCACAGAATACCTCTACGTTCGAGGGACTTGACCATTTGAATTTGTAAAGGCAACGAGAGAGAATTACCCTAAGGGGTGCATGTGTGAAAAAAGTGTGTCAATTCAGATATTTTTATCTTGAAATTATGAGTGATCTATGTCTAATTTTATCTTGCCATACACGCCTAATTACTAGCAGTTTATAGGGTGCGGAAAGTAAATTGCGGAAAGTAAAGTGCGGAAAGTAAATGTCTTACGCTATTACATGGCTTTGGGGCAGATACATAATTCAAAGTGCGGAAAATAAAAGTCCTAATTAAACTATTACATCCCATAGGCAATTACATAATTGGAAAAGAAAAGCAACAAAAATCGTCCGAAACAGTACAACCTGTGAACAGATACAAAATCGGGAAATACGAGAAAATTGCATAAGAAGAAAATGTTAGCAAAAAGCATGATTTTTGAATGGAGAAAAAGGTTTTATGTTAGTAATAACATTAATATGATAAAATAAATTTTGGTAATTTTCTGAATCGATTTGGTAATTTAAAAACAATTAAAAGCCACTTAAACAATTAATTAGTAATTAAATTAAATATGCATGCAAAAATAATAATTTTAATTTTAAAAATTAAATAAACATTTTTCTGATGATTATGCAAAAAATAAATATTTTTGGTTTTTTTTAGATGCATGATAAAAATATTTGAAGATAAATTAAATTAACATGAAAATATTAAAGAAAATAAGAAAAAGAAATTTAGTTTTCAAACTTGTAAAAATAATGGTCCTGGTCAAGCTCGAACCGGTGTCCCTCTGGTAACACGTCACGCTTCCATACCTTAACCACTGGGCCAACGCGCACTTGATGTCATGTAATTGAAACGGAGCCGTTTTAAACAAAATTGATTTTTGGGAATTCAAATCACGCGCGAAGAACACCTTCTTCTTCGTTTGAATTTCTGGGAATTTAGCGTCGGCTGAATTCGGCGCTATGGCCCCTGCAACAAAACTGGATTTCGTGATTCTTGATGTTTTTGAATGATGTAAAGGTCTGGAATGATTCCAGAGACTCCAAGGAATGTGTTTGGATGCTTAGAATTGGCTGAATCGATCCAAAACCAAGGCTGCAGATTGCTTGAAGTGCACGATTTTGTTGACTTTAGGTTAGGGTTCTTGAGACAATTTTTCTGTTCTTTCTTGTTGTGTAGGCATTGTATATTTATAGTGGATGGATTTAGGTCTGAATTCAAGAGCAAATAATGATCAATGAATGTAGAAAATATTTGATTTTGTATGAAATCAAATCTTCCTTTTTTGGTCAATTTCAATCAAATTCTTATCAAATCTATGCAAATTTCGAAATTTGCCAGCTTGTGTGAGTTACTTGGACCTCAAGCTTGAGAGAAAAATCAATCTTGCATTTAATTTTGATTTTATACCTTATTTTTTAATTTAATTTGTATTTAAATGAATAAAATCCAAATTAAATAGAAAAATAAAGCTAAAATTCGTGGCATTGGGCTTGGATGTTCCAAATTGTCTAAGGAACAAGTTTGAATGAAGAAAAACTAGGCCCATTTGCAAAAAAATTGATTTTCACAAGTATTTCTCTTTGTGCACTTCTTCAAAAATGCCCAACTTGTGCAAGGTGTATTTTGCTCAATTTTCCACATTTTTGCGTTTTCTTGGACTTTTTAGAAAGCTCTAAGTGCCCTGTAACCAACCTCTTTGGTTTCATCTCAATTGGAGTTTCCATGCTGAATAAATCTTCAAAACAAAAAGTTGACTTTTTGTTGACTTTGAAAAGGACCTGTAATGTTTTGATCCATATCTTCCAAATGAAGCATTTTCTGATAAAGTATGAGAAAATTATGCTCAGTCAAAGTTCAGTTGACTTTTCTTTAGAAAACCCTAATTTGGAAAGTTTGACTTTTGATCAAATCTTGAGTTTTCTTGATGAATCATGATCAACCCTTGATCAAATGATGAATGTAACTTCAAAATGAGGATGTTGACCAAAAATTATGAAGTTTGACTGTATGTTGACCACAGTTGACTTTTTGTCCAATACAACTGATTTTCAACCATCTGAGCAATTGTCTGAGGAAACTTGACTTGTGAGGCTTGAAACTTGACATGGAGAATCTTTGAAGCATATGAGGAGGTATGATGACCATTGGAGATGCTGGAAATCCATCTTGATCTGAGAATGGCCAAACCCTAGTTTGGGTTGATTGTCTAGGAGAGGGTTTGTCTGATCAACCCGTGAGGGATCCTTGAGCATGGATGTATGAAATGTCTTGAGGAATAAGAGGGTAAATTTTGGGGTATGACACATGTTCTGAGTTTGATCCCCTACTTCGAAAAGATCACTTTCAATCATATTCCACGAGAAGAGAATAGGTTGGCTGACGCATCAGTTACTATGTCGTTATATGTTTAAGGTCAGATGGGACAATGAGGCTCCCCAAATCATCATCGAGAAGTTTGACGAACCAGCGTATTGTTGTGAACTAGATATAGAAGAGAAGCGTTGGTTCTACGAAGTGAAGAGGTATCTTGAGACTCAGGAATATCCCGCAGGGGCATCTGTCAAGGATAAGAAGTTCTTGAGAAGATTTACATCCAAATTCTTCCTCAGCAACGACATCTTATACAAGCGCAACCACGATTTGTGCTTACTCCGCTGTGTAGATCAGAAAACAGCAGAACGAATCATGGAAGAGTTACACGAAGGCGCATTTGGTACTCATTCCAATGGACACACCATGGCTAAGAAGATTCTGAGAACAGGTTACTATTGGTCCACCATGGAAGCTGATTGTCACCGCTATGCTCGATCTTGCCACAAATTCCAGATATATGCAGATAAAGTGCACGTACCTCCAGTACCGTTGAACGTTCTAACCACTCCTTGGCCTTTCGCAATATGGGGAATTGACATGATCGGAAAAATCAAGCCCACCACTTCCAATGGACATCGTTTCATCCTTGTGGCAATTGACTATTTTACCAAGTGGGTAGAAGCGGCCTCGTTCGCATCTGTTACCAAGAATGTTGTGGCTCGATTCATCAAACATAATCTTATCTGTCGATATGGCACTCCCGAAAGGATTATCACAGATAACGACTCTAATCTCAATAACAAAATGATCACCGAACTCTGCACGCAGTTCAAGATCAAGCATCACAACTCTTCTCTATATCGACCTAAGATGAATGGCGCAGTGGAAGCCGCCAATAAGAATATTAAGAAGATTATACAGAAGATGACAGTGACTTACAAGGATTGGCATGAGATGTTACCATTTGCTCTCCATGGTTATTGCACTACAATACGAACATCAACAGGGGCATCCCCCTTCTCTCTTGTATACGGTATGGAAGCGGTCCTACCCATCGAGGTTCAGATACCCTCAACCAGAGTCCTTCAGGACGCAGAGCTAGGCGAAGACGATTGGATCCAGACTCGCTTTGACCAGATCAACTTGATCGACGAGAAACGACTCGCATCCATCTGCCATGGACAAATCTATCAAAAGCGGATGATTAGAGCATTCAACAAGAAACTCAAGCACCGAGTCTACCAAGTCGATGATCTAGTATTCAAGCGTATCATCCTTCCACAAGGTGATCCCAGGGGGAAATGGACTCCTACTTACGAGGGACCGTTTGTAGTCAAAATAGTATTTTCCGGCGGAGCTTTGATACTTAGCACTATGGATGGCGAAGACTTCCCACACCCTGTGAATGCAGACATAGACAAAAAATACTACGCATAAACGAGACCTGCTAGGTCGACTGACCTAGGCAAAAATAAGGGCATCCTGGCGAACCAAAAGGGTTTGGGCAAAAGTTAAGGATATATACAAAACATGTACACCCGACAAGTCGAAAACCTGCAAAGGCGGCTTGGGCAAAAAAGCGTATCCCAGTAGACTGAAAACTCGAAAGGGCGGTCTAGGCAAAAGTTAGGGATTTAAGCGTACAACTATGTCTCGTCTAGATCACCTACCTACAGACTTCTACTACCAGCATTCAAGATTCAAATGGCGAAAATCAATCCACTCACTTTCTACTGGCAGCAAAGAGATGAGATAGTCGAAATATATGAGTACTAGCATAGTTGGAACTCGACGAGATTGTTTCTGCATAGCTTTTTACTTTCTTTGTATACAAACTGCTTGGCCATACGCCACCTTTTCAAATTAATACAAGTTTCTTTCTTTTCACAAAGTGTTCATTTTTGTTGTTTCCGCCTAAAGTCCAATGTTTGCTTTGAATGATTATATGCATCTGACAATAAACATTTGTTCACAAACATACGAAAAGCGGACATACGAAAGTAATTACTACAGGCTCTATGAATTGAGATGACAACGAAAGTCACCAACATGTTCCCCTGCAGAGTACAATCCCCACAGAGCCATCACTCACTACAAACCTTCCCCAGCGAAGTACACATCTCCTTCCAGTAGTTCCAAGTTTCATCGCGTTAGTCCCTGAGCAGCGATCCCAGGCAACTTAACCTAATTACACCAGTCTTCAAGCAGTAACATTTCATCTCCAGTAGAGGTATTTATCCCCAGCAGAATATCTCTCAACAATTACCATTTCCCCGGCAGCAGCAATATCCAGGCTCGAAACTTGGTCAGATAGTGCATCGAAGGAAACCTACATCTCTTATTCCCCAGCCAGATCTACGTGCAAGATCCCCGGTGGAGTGTCTTTCAACTTCCACCATCCTCAGTAGGGTTTACGCACAAGGTCCCCAGCAGAACATCTCCCAGCTTTATCCCCCAACATCAATGTCCAGACTCGAAACTTGGTCAGATAGTGCATCGGAGGAATCAAAGGCCCCTATTCTTATTCCGAGTCAAGGTTTCATGGTTTTATCCTTAAGCAGAAGCCAGAAATCCTCAAGCAAGAACGTCCACATCTTCTTCAAGATGGATATGTTTTGAGATACTGACATCCACATTCATACATTATTCATAAAAATCATAACATACGCATATAACATTCATACACATTATCATGCATCATAATCTGCATAAGTCTAACTATATCCTGTCAAAATCTCTTCTGTTTTTCTCCCCAGCAGGCGGAAATCAATTCCAAACGAAAGGTCAAAGATTAATACCTGAAACAATACGGGAAACCTATCTGAACGACTATAACAACAGGTCCAGGATTAATACGCGAAACAAGACGAGAAAGCTTATCCGAACGACTACTCGAGTTGTCCTCCGACAACAGGCATTGGATCAACACCCAAAACTAGACAGGGAACTTATCCGCACTAGGCCAACTATCTACTTCAGAACAATCAAGACGAATACTTGTTCTGATTCTCTCTTATTATCAACAGCAACTACAGAGTCTGGCGTACGACTCAGTTGCCTTGGATGGCATCTTAAGCCCATCTCCGATTATTTGTCGACATCTCTCCACTTTCAGAATACTGCATATTTGGTTAAAAACCAGCACAAACCAATAACTTCATTCAAAGACGAGTGTGAAGTCTAACGTATGACTCTCTCTGGATGGCATCTTAAGCCCATCTTCGTGCTCCCTTCCACTTTCAGGAATATCTGCAGAGCCTAGCGTACGACTCGTTCCTCAACATCAGTCTCTCCAGATGGCATCTTAAGCCCATCTCCGACGATTCTCCTATACAAGCGACGTTCTTGAGTCTAACGTACGACTCATTCCCCAGTAAAGTCGACAATTTCTCCAAATGGCATTTGTAAGCCCATTCCCGCATCATCAATCAACAGCGAGTGCAAATTTTCAGGTGTACTCGAGTGTTCAATCATCTTATACCTCCAGGTCACGAAAGGCAAGCATGCCAATCTAACCCTTCCAGTACAAGAAGATTGAACAGGGGCAGCTGTCATACCCCAAAATTTTCCCTCCTACTCCTGAAGACATTTCATACATCCATACTCAAGGATTTTACAAGGGTTGACCAAACAAACCCTCTCCTAAGTAATCAACCTAAATTAGGGTTTGGTTATCCTCAGATAAAGATGGACTTCCAACATCTCCAGTGGTCATCATGCCTCATCATATGCTTCAATGAATCTCCATGTCAAGTTTCAAGCCTTACAAGTCAAGTTTCAGATGGTTGAAAATTAGTTGTACTGGACAAAAAGTCAACTGTGGTCAACATACAGTCAAACTTCATGATTTTTGGTCAACATCCATATTTTGAAGTAACATTCATCATTTGATCAAGGGTTGATCATGATTCATCAAGAAAACTCAAGATTTGATCAAAAGTCAAACTTTCCAAATTAGGGTTTTCTAAAGAAAAGTCAACTGAACTTTGACTGAGCATAATTTTCTCATACTTTATCAGAAAATGCTTCATTTGGAAGATATGGATCAAAACATTACAGGTCCTTTTCAAAGTCAACAAAAAGTCAACTTTTTGTAAAGAAGTGTTATTGAGCATGGAAACTCCAATTGAGATGAGACCAAAGATGTTGTTTAGATGACATCTAGAGATTTCTAAAAAGTCCAAGAACACTCAAAAATGTTAAAAATTGAGCAAGATACACCTTGCACAAGTTGGGCATTTTTGAAGAGGTGCACAAAGAGAAATACTTGTCAAAATCCAAAATTTTGCAAATGGGCCTAACTTTTCTTGATTCAAACTTGTTCCTCAGCTAATTTGGGACCTCCAAGCCCAAGGCCACGAATTATCTTTTATTTTCTATTTTATTTGGATTTTAATCATTTAAAAGCCAATTAAATTAAAATAAAAGGTAGAAAATCAAAATTAAATGCAAATTGGATTTTTCTCTCATTCTTGAGGTCCAAGCAAACCTCCCAAGCTGGCAAATTCGAAATTGGCATTGATTGGCAAGAGAATTGATTGAAATTTGATCAAAAAGGCAAGATTTGGTTTTATACCAAATCAAATATTTTTTCATTGATTGATACATTATTTTCTCTTGATTTCTGACCTAAATCCATCCACTATATATACATGAAGCATTCACATGAACAACAGACAAAAAATTGCCTCAAGAACCCTAATTTTTTTCCAAAGAAACTTGTGAAAAAGCAATTTTGATTTCTGTTTTGCAGGCCAATTCAAGGAGTTTTGAGGATTGAATAAGCATCCTCAAGGTCCCATGAAGCTATTCCAATCATCCCCACGCGTTGAAACACCCAGAATCGGTCCAACCAAGTCACAGTCTGTGCCAACATAACTTGAATTCAAATTCATACATATACTCATGTTTAATGTGTTTTGATTGCATATTTGTGTTTCTAATGATGTTTCTAAGCTTTCTACATAGTTTGATTTAAGTTTCAGTGCAAGAATCACGAGATGCCATGGCTAGGGATTTTGGCTTCGTTTTAGGGCTTCCTAAAATACGTAAAATTGGACAAAACCAGGACTACCATCGTGTTTAGAATGATGTTTACAATCGATTCATGTATCCATAACTAATTTATATTGCCTGTATGAGATTTTTGAATTTTGCAGGGGTTGTAGCGTCGAACCAGACCGACGCTACTTGTTTGAAAATTCAAACGAAGAAGATGAAGATCTTCGCGCGTAATCTGGGTTCCAGGATTCAATTTCGCTTATATTCTTTTTGTTTCATTATTAAAACAGCTAGACACTCCAGCTCTGTTGGCAAGCAGCGCGCGCGTCTGAAGGCTTGGTCCTTGGTTCGATCCCTGGCCATGACATTATTTTTTACAACTTCTCAAAACTAACATGTTTTTCTATTTTCTCTTTATTATTTTCCTCTTAAGTTAATTTATCTTTAAATATTTTTCTCATGCATTTAAAAATCACGAAAAATATTTTCTTTTTGCATTTTAGTCAGAAAAATACTTATTTAATTTTTGACATTAAAATTAATATTTTTGCATGCATATTTTAATTAATTATTAATTAACCATTAAATTGACTTTTAATTGCTTTTTATTATCGAAAACGATCTAGAAAATTCTCAAAAAAATTCTATATCATCTAATCAGCATGACTAACCTAAAATCTTTTTCCTCATTCAAAAATCTTATTTTTACTAACATTTCTCTCTTATGCGAACTTCTTATATTTTCTGATTATGTATCTGCTCACAGGTTGTAATGGTTCGGACTATTTTTCTCGCTTTTATTTTCAATATTATGTAACTGCTCATGGGATGTAATAGTTTAATTAGGACTTTTACTTTCCGCACTCCTATTATGCAACTGCCCCAAAGCCATGTAATAACGTATGATTTATTTTTCCGCACTTTACTTTCCGCAATCTATTTTTTGCACCCTATAAACTGCTTGTAACTAGGCGTGTATGGCAAGATAAAAATGGACATAGATCACTTCTAATTTACAAGATAAAATATTTGAATTTGACACACTCTCTTCACACACGCACCCCTTAGGGTAATTCTCTCTCGTTGCCTTTCGATTAAATGGTCAAGTCCCTCGAACGTAGAGGTATCCTAGCACCGTTGCCTATAAAACATATCGTCATAGTCCCTTCGATACAAAGATCATAGACCCACGATGTCGATTACGAATACATGATCTCGTCCCTCGATTGTTGCCTACGAAAAGTGATGATCGTCCCTTTGAATGTGCTAGGATACTTCCTACAAGTTGCCTTCTATGACCATCCGATGTCCCTTCGAATGTCCCTTCTACATCTAACGAATAGGGTTACCTACCAATTAATGGTATGGATAGCACTATTCTAAAGGAACGTAAAACAACACCAAAACGGTCATTCTGAGTAGGTAATAAGACTTTTAGTTGCTTGCTCAAACAAAATACTTTTCACACCACACACTTTTGTCAAAGTTCAAACTCCTTTCAAAACGAAACATTTCCGAACACTTTGTATACATTCCTACATGAATCATTACAGAGTCAAAGCGAAATGCCTTTTTCAAAACATTTTTTTGTCAAACACACAGAAAGCACTTTTAAAAATGAGCTAAAAGCAACTAAGAGCCCGTAGATAACTACGGATGGAAAGGGGTGTTAATACCTTCCCTTTTCATAACCTTCTCCCTTACTCAGAATCTAACGAAGGTCTTTTCCTGTTCTTTTCACCTTCCCTTAATTGGATAAAAGAAAAGTCGGTGGCGACTCTTGCTATCCGCACATTTGTGATAAAAAGCAAAACAAATTCTCAAAGTCAGTTCACCGTATTACAAGATGATCCTAGGCTAATAGAAAACATGAATTTGTGGTCAATTGGATGTGAAAATGCATGAATTAATTCTTCTTGTGATAATATAAAGTTTGGTAATGAAAGGAATCAATGGGCATTGGAAAACAGTGAGAAGAACTGGTTTTTGGTGAAAATCACGTGTTATGCATCGACCCATCGGGTTATGCATCGATGCAAGCAGTCAAAATTTGGAAAAACAGAAACTAGAATAAGTTATACATCGACACATCACTCTATGCATCGACAGATAAGGAAAATTTTAAGGTTATGCATCGACACATACGTGTTATGCATCGACACATACTGAACCAATTTTGAAAAATGCAGAATTTTTAATTGTATGCATCAATGCATACGACCTATGAGTCGACGCAAGTAAGTTATGTATTGACACATGAGGTTTTGTATCGATACATACTGTACAGGGATGAATTGTAATATTCTGAAAACGGTTTGGGTCATATCTTTTCGACCGTAACTCTGATTTAGGCATAGTTGGTATCGTTGGAAAGTTTAGAACGAGTACTATCTATTGAAGGTATTTTCAAAACCAGTAATTAAGATCTTGAAGGATTAATATAGCTTTTGTAGCAAGAATTCATTGTAATTCGTAAATTATTCGTTGCGTAAACTTGCTGCATGTTAATCCCATGTGTTGTGATTAACGTTATATGTTCATGATTTGTTGTTATCATGTACTGTGGTTATTATTGGTTATAATTGGAATAATGTTGTGTGATCATATTCCGTGTTTGAATTGTTGCATGCTTCTGATGTGCATGCATAAGCATTTTGGTGATGGTTCATTCCCATTATGTGGAATTGAACTTGTTGGGCCAATAACCGTACCCAATGGATAGTGGTGGTGAGGCTAGATTCTTAACCCAGTGGTGTATGGGAGAATCATTGATTGACGTTGTTTTCCGAGGTGTAAACGGAACAGGGTGTGAACTTGGTTCACGTTTGGTACCACATGCATTGAGTCTGCATTACATATGTAATTATAACATGTTAGGATGATTTCCAGTGTTATAATTGCATTGATTGTTGTTATGTGCATAATGAATTTGTATGGAATGTAATTGTGGATTGTTGATCTGGTCATGCTAATACGGGTGGAATAGTGTATTGATTGTTTTATTGTTTTAAAGAAACGTATAATGCATTTTAATCTTGATGAAATCTCACCCTTACTTTTATGATTTCAGATTGAAGTGAATAGCTGCTCGGGAATTGGTGAAGACAGCTTATAGCGTTGTGCTATTTAGATAGTTCGAGTGTCAATGTCATGCTCTGGTAGTTGTAACACTGGGGAACAATCGTTTTGGAATTTTATGGATTTAAACTTGTTTCTTTTGAGTTATGTTGGGAATAACTATTGATTGAATTATCCCGGATTTTATGTTATCTTTCTGCTGTATAAAACATAATCATTGGTTTAAATTACATTTAATAAGTTCTTCAGTAAAAGCATGATCACTGGTTTGTTATTTTTGAATTTTTAAAATTGTGACGCCCTTTCGTTATGTTAAAACTCTGATTAATTATATAAATCGCGAGAAAATTAGAAGGGGTGTTACAATAACCGGTTATCGAAGCCAAAAATATAATTTTTCAAAACATAAATACATTGGTAATCGGTTACCACCCTGGGGTAACCGATTACCACATGACCTGTAGCAAAAATTCTGTATTTTGACAGCAACAGTGGTTCCCAATTCCAATCCAATTTTGACCCCAAACATGTATACACCAAAACAGTCCCAAAAACATGATTATAATGCAAATTTAGCATGACACAACATCACCTAACAAGACTATAACATCAATTTGAATCAACTTCACCAAAATTATGCATTAGGGTCCAAAATTCCTAAACCTTAATATCCTAAATTGGGATATCTAATCTACCCAATCCATTCCTATTATTCTTAAACCAATAAAGCATAATAATCAGATAAATCCCCCCTTTAACTTAGCCAATTTTCTTGAGTTCTTGAACTTTTGAGTTCCTCTTCTCCTTTGCTCCACTTTCCTTCGTACGTTCTTTCTCTTCTCTAACTTTAGCTTCCAATTTTTCTTTTCTTTCTAACTCCTTATTTTATCAAATAATACTAAAATAAATTTGTAAGTTTTACTTACTTCACCCCCTTTCTAGTAACCACAATTTAAGCCAAATTATTTTATTTTCCTTAATTTCCAACATTTATTTTAATTCCAATAATCTTCCAAAAATTCAATTTAATTAAATCAATAATTAGAAATTCTAAATTATTAACAATTGATAAATATGGGGTGTTACAACTCTCTTCCACTAAAAGAATTTTTGTCCTCGAAAACATACCTTAAGCGAACAATTCTAGATAAGAGTCCTACATCTGACTCTCCAGCTCCCAGGTAACATTACCACCTGCTGATCCTCCCCAAGTTACTTTTACCAATGCTATTTCTTTACCCTGCAATTGCTTCAATTTTTTATCCTTGATCCTCATAGGCAATGCTTCAACAGTCAGGTTATCTCGTACCTGTACATCGTCTACTTGGATCACATGAGATGGATCTGCTATGTACTTCCTCAACTGAGATACATGGAACACATCATGCAAATTCGCAAGTGTCAGCGGCAAAGAAATTCGATAAGCAACCTCCCCAATCTTTTCCGTAATCTGAAATGGACCAATAAAATGCGGAGCCAACTTCTTTGACTTCAAAGCTCGACCAATACCAGTCATAGGAGTAACTTGCATAAACACATGATCTTCTGCATTGAACTCGAGGGACTTCCTCCTCTTATCATGATAATTCTTTTGACGACTTTGAGAAGCTTTCATCTTCTCTTGAATCATTTTGATCTTTTCAGTAGTCTGTTGAACAATCTCATGCCCAATCACAACACTTTCTCCATATTCGTACCAACACAAAGGCGCCATACACCTCCCACCATACAATGCCTCAAACGGAGCCATACAAATACTCGAATGAAAACTGTTGTTGTAGGTGAATTCAATCAAAGGTAAGTAACTATCCCAAGCTCCACCTCTTTCCAACACCCAAGCACGCAACAAATCCTCCAACGACTGAATCGTCTTCTCCGTCTGACCATCTGCCTGCAGATGATAAGCAAAACTCCATCTCAGTTTAGCACCCAAGGATTTTTGCAAACCTTCCTAGAATCTAGATGTAAACCCCAGATCTCTACCTGACACAATACTAGAAGGAATATCGTGCAAGCTCACTATCCTCTCAATATACAACTAGGCCAACTTCTCCATCGGATAATCCATCCCCATTGGTATAAAATGAGCAAATTTCATAAACCTGTCCACAATAACCCAAATAGCCTCACAGTTCTTAACTGTCCTCGATAAACCACACACAAAGTCCATAGAAATATTATCCCACTTCCATTCTGGAATAAACAACGGTTGCATAAATCCAGACGGTTTATGATGTTCAATTTTTTATTTCTGACAAATCAAACAAGCATACACAAATTCAACAATCTTCTTCTTCATTCCCGGCCACCAAAATAACTTCTTCAGATCATGGTATATTTTAGTAGCACCAGGATGAATACTCGACCCACTACGACGTCCTGCTTCAAGAATACTCTTCTTGAGTTCAGCAACATCTAGAACACAAACTCTATCACCAAACCTCATAATGTCATTCTCATCAATTCGGAAGTCATCTCCTTGACCTTGGTTGATCAAAGTCAATCTATTAACTAAACCAACACCATATTTCTATCTGATTCTGATTTCATCCAGAATACCACTGGTCAATTTCAACATACCCAACTTAACATTATTTTAGGAGTGTTTTCACATACTAGACTTAGGTCTCTGAACTGTTCAATTAAAATCATTTCGTGCACCATTAGCATAGACATATGTTAAGATTTTCTACTCATCGCACCTACAACAACGTTTGCCTTACCAGGATGGTAATTCAAACCAAAATCATAATCCCCTTCAGAAATTCCAACCATCTCATTTGCCTCATATTGAGCTCTTGTTGATTGAAGAGATGTTTCAGACTCTTTTGATCGTTAAACACCTCAAATCGAGAACCATACAAGTAATGCCTCCACAGTTTCAAAACAAATACCACAGCCGCCAACTCTAAATCATGGGTCGGGTAGTTCCTTTCATGAACTTTCAATTGTATTAAAGCATAAACTACTACTTGTTGATTCTGCATCAAAACACCACCTAAACCCTTCAGTGAAGCATCACAATACACGATAATAGATTCCGCCAGATTCGGAAAAATCAATATCGGAGCACTAGTCAATCTTCTTTTCAACTCTTGGAAACCCTTTTCACATTCATAATCTCATACAAACGCTTGTCCTTTTATCGTCAACTTAGTTAACGACAATGCCAACTTTGAAAATCCCTCAATGAATCTTCTATAGTAACCTGTGTAACACGGTGAACTGACTTTGTAGGATTTTTGTATCCAAATGTGCGGATAGCAAGAGTCGCCACCGACTTTTATTTTTATCCAATTAAGGGAAGGTAAAAGTACGTAAAAGACCTTCGTTAGATTCTCGAGTTCGGAGAATGGTTATGAAAAGGGAAGGTATTAGCACCCTTTCCATCCGTAGTTATCTACGGCTCTTAGTTGCTCTAGATCACTTTAAAAATTGCTTTCGTGTGTTTGACAAAATGTTTTGAAAAAGGCATTTCGCTTTGACTTTGTAATGACTCATGTAGGAGTGTATACAAAGTGTTCAAATGTTTCGCTTTGAAAAGAATTTGAACTTTGAAAAGAGTGTGTGGTGTGAAAAGCATTTATTTTAGAGTAAGCAACTAAGAGACTTATTTACCCACTCGAATTGGTCGCTTTCATACTTCTACGTTCCTTCAATAACGCTAGCCGTACCATTAGTTAGTAGGTAGCTCCATTCGTTGGATGTAAGCGGACATTCGGGACATCGATGGTCATTGAAGGCAACTTGTAGGAAGTATCCTAGCACATTCAAGGGACTATCATCATTTTCGAGGCGACAATCGAGGGTCAAGATCATGTATTCGTAGGCGACGCCGTGGGTCTATGATCTTTGTATCGAAGGGACTATGATGATTTGTTTTGAAGGAACGGTGCTAGAATACCTCTACGCCGAGGGACATGACCATTTGAATTGTAAGGCAACGAGAGAGAATTTCCTAAGGCGTGTGAAAGAAGTGTGTTGATTTCAAAATATGTTATCTTGAAGTTAGTGGGCTATGTTCATTATTATCTTGCCATACACGCCTAGTTACTAGCAATTGATAGAGTGCGGAAATTAAAATGCGGAATATAAAGGTGCGGAAAGTAAATGTCCCACGCTATTACAAGGCTTTGGGGCATACATAATTTAAAATGCGAAAATAAAGACCTAATTTTAAACTATTACATCCCATATACAGCTACATCATTGGAAAATGAAAATAGTAAAGAAACGTCCGAATTGGAAGAACACGTGAAACGAACGAGAAATCGGAAAATATGATGAAATCGAGATAAGAGAAAATATTAGAAAAATACAAATTTTAAATTGGAAAAATATGACATGGAAATAATGTAAACATGCTAAAATAAATTTTTGGATTTTTAGATGCAATTTAATAATTTAAAATGAATTTACAATGATTTAAATGCAAAATTACAAATAAAATAAATATGCATGCAAAATATATTTTAATTTATTAAATTAAATAAAGATTTTCAAAACAAATGCAAAAAGAAAATTAATTTTTGATAATTTTTAATGCGAAATAAAATATGAAAATAAATTAAAATAACATGCAAATATTAAAAATATGAAAATAGAAAAATAGTGCAAGTTTGTAAAAGAGAAAACAAAACTGGTGCCAGTGAGGATCGAATCCATGACCAGGAGGAGAATCTCTGCTTGCCAGCGCCTTTACCACTAGGCGAAGTGACACTTGGTGTTCTGAAGTTGAAAATCAATGGCATATATGTAAACGTGTCCGGATGTTTGAAAATCAAAGTCAGACGCCATTGACTTATAACGAACGAATCGAACGCGTCTTGCCACGCAGCCTCCTCGCGGTCCTCGCCGAGTCACGAGCTAGGGTCTGGCCATCTTTCCGGAAGCCCGATCTGCTAACCTGCAAAATAATGGAAATCGAAGGTCGATTAAGGCTACCCCTAAATCGGGTCATGAGTCCAATGGTGGCCTTAGTTTTCTTTGAATCGGCCTGCAATTAGAGATACGAAGCTAACAGTTTGAAAAACCCTAGTAATGGCACTATACGATTCTGACGTTCAAAACCAAGAACGATTGCCCAGATCAAACCCTAGGCATCTTATGAGCATGATAAAAGCATTAGAAACATTTAAAACAAGCAGGATAGTAAAATGCAAAAATCAGAAAAGTTTGAATGTATATGCATGTATATGCATCGATTCTGGATGGTTTGATCAATGCCAATAGTGTATTCTTACTCAAAACTACCTCCTGAGCACAATGAAATGGTTTGTTTGGACTGAAAAGGGATGGAAACAAGAACACGATTCTCACAACTTTGAGAAAGTTTTTTGACAAAATAAGGGCTCTTTCTTGGGCTAGGGTTTCCTCCTCATGCTTGTACACACTACTGAGTATTTATAGAAGAGATTTGAAAAGAAAAAAGAGTGAAAAAAGATATGATTTGGAAGCATTCAATTTTTTCCAAATAAAATCAATTTTCTTGAAGAAAATTTAATTTCCTCTTCAATGCTTGATTATGCACGAATTTGGCAAGAGTATTGGGCTATCTTGGACATTAAGGAAGATATAAAATCAGCCCTTTTGGAAAAAATACTTAATTTTCATATTTTACATAATTTATTTTTGAATTAAATGTTATAAAATTCAAATATAAATCATAAAAATAGAAAATTACCAAGGCCAAGCATTTATGGGTCAAGAATAATGTCATGAACAAGTTTGGATCAAAAGATTTTAGGCCCATTTGGAAAATTTTCCATTTTGACCAAAATGTCCTTTTGTGCAATTGTCCAAAATTGCCCAACTTCTGAACAGTGTATCTTGCTCAATTTTCCACCTTTTTGAGTGTTCTTGGACTTTTTGGAAAGCTCTAAGAGTCCTCTAACCAACATTTTTGGTCTTATCTCAATTGGAGTTTCCATGCTCAATATATCTTCAAAACAAAAAGTTGACTTTTTGTTGACTTTGAAAATGACCTGTAATGTTTTGGGCCATACCTCTCAAATGAAGCATTTTTTGGACATTCTTGTGAGACATGAAGTTGTAGAGAATTGAATTTCCTTCAAAATGAGCTTTGTTGGGGAAATTTCTGAGAAAGTATGAGAAAGTTATGATCAGTCAAAGTTCAGTTGACTTTTCACATAGAAACCCTAATTTAGAAAGTTTGACTTTTGAGCAAATCTTGAGTTTTCTTGATGAATCATGATCAACCCTTGATCAAATGATGAATGTAACTTCAAAATGAGGATGTTGACCAAAAATTATGAAGTTTGACTGTATGTTGACCACAGTTGACTTTTTGTCCAATACAACTGATTTTCAACCATCTGAGCAATTGTCTGAGGAAACTTGACTTGTGAGGCTTGAAACTTGACATGGAGAATCTTTGGAGCATATGAGGAGGCATGAAGACCATTGGAGATGTTGGAAGTCCATCTTGACTTGAGAGATACCAAACCCTAATTTGGGTTGATTGTCTAGGAGAGAGTTTGTCTGATCAACTCTTGAGGAATCCTTGAGTAGGGATGTATGAAATCTCTTGAATAGATGGAGGGCAAATTTTGGGGTATGACAGATGCCCCTGTTCAATCTTCTTGTATTGGGAGGGTTAGATTGACACGCTTGTCTTTCGTGACCTGGAGGTAGAAGATGATTGAACACTCGAGTACACCTGAAAATTTGCACTCGCGGTTGGCTGATGATGTGGGAATGGGCTTACAGATGCCATTTGGAGATTACGCTGGGGGAATGAGTCGTACGCTAGACTCGAGGTGGTTGACTGAATAGGAGAATCGTCGGAGATGGGCTTGAGATGCCATCTGGAAAGGTCGATGCTGGGGAGTGAGCCGTACGCTAGGCTCTATAGACGTTTCTGGAAGGAGCATGGAGATGGGCTTAAGATGCCATTCGGAGGGAGTCGTACGTTAGACTTCGTGTTCATTTTGAATGAAGTTATTGGTTTGTATTGATTTTTAACCATATATGCAGCATTCTGAAAGTGAAGAAATGTTGACAAGTAGTCGGAGATGGGCTTAAGATGCCATCCAGGGCAACTGAGTCGTACGCTAGACTCTATAGTTGCTGTTGATAATAAGAAGGGATCGAATAAATCTTCGTGCGATTACTCCGAGAGATGGTAGTTGGCAAAATGTGGATAGCTTCCTGTTGTGCATCGGTGTTGATCCATTGCTGTTATCGGAGGATAACCAGGGCGGTCTTCGATAGTTTTCCGTCGGTTCGGGCTTAATCTCGACCACGTCGGAGGACAACCATGGGCGATCTTTCAGATAGTTTTCCCGTCGATTCGGGGCTTAATCCTGGACCAGTCGTCGGAGGACAACCATGGGCAATCTTTCAGATAGTTTTCCCGTCGATTCGGGGCTTAATCCTGGACCAGTCGTCGGAGGACAACCATGGGCGGTCTTTCGATAGTTTTCCGTCGATTCGGGCTTAATCGACCTGTTTGCGAGGATCATACACTGCTTTGGAAAAACAAGAGAAACTTTGATAGAATATTGGTTAGTTTTATGCAAAGTATGATGCATGACAGTGTATATGAATGACATATGCATGAATTATGACTTTATGAGAAATGTATGAATGATAGATGTTGTGGTATTTCAAAATATATCCATCTTGAAGAAGATGTGGATGTTCTGCTTGAAGATTTCCGACTTCTGCTTGGGAAATTGAGTAGGTGAGAACCCCGCTTTTGGAGGAAAAGAAAGATATCCTGGATTCCTCCGATGCACTATCTGACCAAGTCTTGGGCCTAGATATTGTTGAGGAAGGTAGAGATTTGAGAGGCTCGTTGTTGGAGATCTCATATATAGACCCTGTTGAGAAGAATCTGGGAGGCGATCCATTGGGGACCTTGTATGTAGATCCTGCTGAGGAAATTTAGGAGGTGCTCTACTGGGGATTCTGAGTGCTGATCTCGCTGGAGAGCAATTGGTAGTTGCCGGGAGACCGGGTTGGAAGAGTCAGGAATCCGTTGTAATCCCAGGCTGGGAGGTGAAGATGTGGTTTCCTCCGGTGCACTATCTGACCAAGTCTCGAGTCTGGATACTGCCGCTGGGGAAGAGAGGAAGGGACTGAGGGATGTCCCTTGGGGGATAACTACCTTGACTGGAGATAAGGTGTTTACTGCTTGAAGATCGATATAACATTGCTTGGTCAAGTGGAATTGCTGCTCGTGGATTCCCTTTTGCTCTGCTGGGAAAGTTGTGTTGGTGACTTTTGTCGTCATCTCAATTCCTGGAGTCCTATAGTAAGTACTTTTGTACGTTCACTTTTCATATGTTTGCGATTAGATTCTTATTGTCAAGTGCATATAGTCATTCAAAACAAACGTTGGACTTATTGCAAACGACAACAACAAAAATTGTAAAGAGAAAGAATTTGCGTTTATTTGAAAGGTGGCGTATGGCCAAGTTGTTTATACACAAGACAAGTAAAAAGCTATGCGGAAACAATCTCGTTAAGTTCCAACTATGCTAATACTCATATATTTCGACTATCTCATCTCCTTGCTGTCAGTAGAAAGTGAGTAGACTGATCTTCGCCATTTGAACCTTGAATGCTGATAGTAGTCGAAGCGCGATCCGAAGAGACATAGTCGTACGCTTAAATCCCTAACTTTTGCCTAGACCGCCTTTCGGTTTTCACCATGATACCTTTTTGCCCAAGCCGCCTTTTCGTGTTTTCGACTTGTACATGTTTTGTATATATCCTTAACTTTTGCCCGAACCTTTGGTTCGCCAGATGCCCTTATTTTTGCCTAGGCCACCGACCTAGCGGGTCTCTTTATGCGTAGTATTTTTGACTATGTCTGCGTTCATGTGGGAAGTCTTCACCATCCATGGTGCTAAGTATCATAGTCACCGAAAATATCGTTTTGACTACAAATGGTCCCTCATAGGTGGGAGTCCATTTGCCCCTGGGATCACCTTGTGGAAGAATGATGCGCTTGACTACTAGATCACCGACTTGGTAGACTCGGTGCACGGCTTCCATACCGTATACGAGAGAGAAGGGGGTTGCCCCTGTGTATGTTCGTGCTGTAGTGCGATAACCATGAAAAGCAAATGGTAACATCTCATGCCAATCTTTGTAAGTCACAGTCATCTTCTGATAATCTTCTTAATGTTCTTGTTGGCGGCTTCCACTGCGCCATTCATCTTAGGCCGATATGGAGAAGAATTGTGATGTTTGATCTTGAACTGCGTGCAGAGTTCACTGATCATTTTGTTGTTGAGATTAGAGCCGTTATCTGTGATAATCCTTTCGGGAATGCCATACCGACAGATTAGATTATGCTTGATGAATCGAGCCACAACATTCTTGGTAACAGATGCGAACGAGGCTGCTTCTACCCACTTGGTAAAGTAATCAATTGCCACGAGGATGAACCGATGTCCATTGGAAGCTGTGGGCTTGATTTCTCCTATCATGTCAATGCCCCACATTGCAAAAGGCCAAGGAGAAGTTAAAACATTCAGAGGTACTGGAGGTACGTGCACTTTATCTCGCATAACCGCACTTGTGACAAGATCGAGCATAGCGGTGACAATCAGCTTCCATGGTGGACCAATAGTAACCTGTTCTCAGAATCTTCTTAGCCATGGTGTGTCCATTGGAATGAGTACCAAATGCGCCTTCGTGTAACTCTTCCATGATTCGTTCTGCTGTTTTCTGATCTACACAGCGGAGTAAGCACAAATCGTGGTTGCGCTTGTATAAGATATTGTTGCTGAGGAAGAATTTAGACGCAAATCTTCTCATGAACTTCTTATCGTTAACAGATGCCCCTGCGGGATATTCCTGAGTCTCAAGATACCTTTTCACGTCATAGTACCAAGGTTTCTCTTCTGCGTCAAGCTCATAACAATACGCCGGTTCGTCGAACTTCTCAATGATGATCTGGGGAGCCTCGTTATCCCATCTAACCTTGAACATAGACGACATAGTAGCCAATGCGTCTGCCAACTGATTCTCTTCTCGTGGAATATGATCAAAAGTAATCTCTTCGAAGTAGGGGATCAAACTCAGAACATGCTCTCGATACGGAATGAGATTCGGATGCTTCGTATCCCACTCGCTTTATCTCGACCGATCACTAAAGTGAGTCTCCATACACTTGTAAGAACTTGATTCTTAAGTCAATAGCGCCTTTAAGACCCATGATGCACGCCAGACTCGGCCATGTTGTTAGTGCAATGAAACATAATCTGTGAAAGGCGTGTGTCCGTAGGGATGTGATGATGGCGCCAATGGCATTGCCAAGTGCTTGAGGCTCCATCAAAGACCATAGTCCATCGGGATCCTTGTTCGTGTCCTTCGTCTGCCCGGTTCTTCACAATCTGTAATTAGCAAAACATCTTCGTCTGAAATTGAATTGCATAGACGATAGTCATCTACGGCTTGATGAGCCAAATGATCGGCTACCACACTTCCTTTGATCGCTCGAGAAGTGTATTGGATGTCATATTCGGTCAAGATCATTTGCCATCTTGCTATTCTTCCGAGAGAGGCTTCTCAAATATGTATTTTATCGGATCCATCTTGAAATCAACAAGGTAGTGTGAGTCAACATATCTGCCTTAATCGGCGAGCAGCAAGCCAAAGCGTTGCAAGTTTTCTCAGTGTGAGTATCTTGTTTCACACGGTAAACTTTTGCTAAGGTAGTATATTGCATGCTCTTTTCGACTGCACTCGCCATGTTGCCCCAACACACACCCCATTGAATTCTCTAACACCGTCAAGTACATGATAAGAGGTCTTCCTTCGGCGGGCGGCATCAGGATAGGAGGATTATGTAGGTACTCCTTGATTTTGTCAAAAGCGATCTGGAAATCGCCGTTCCATTCCACTACTTGATCTTTCATAAGTAACTTGAAGATTGGCTCACAAGTAGCAGTTAGGTGTGCAATGAATCTGGCAATGTAGTTTAGTCGGCCCAAGAAACCTCTGACTTCCTTCTCTGTGTGGGGCGTTGGCATCTCTTGAATGGCTCTAACCTTTGCGGGGTCAACTTCAATACCTTTTTCACTGACGACAAACCCTATGAGTTTTCCAGATCTGACTCCAAAGGTGCACTTGTTAGGATTGAGTCTCAATCTGTACTTCTTCAATCTATCAAATAGTTTCTACAAATGATCAAGATGTTCTTCTTCAGTCTGTGATCGAGCTATCATGTCGTCGACGTAGACCTCTATCTCGTGATGAATCATGTCATGAAATAATGTCACCATAGCACGCTGATAAGTGGCGCCCGCGTTCTTCGATCGGCATAACCTTGTAGCGAAAGTGCCCCACCGTAACGAAGTAGTCTTTTCCATGTCTTCAGGAGCCATTTTGATCTGATTGTAACCGGAGAAACCATCCATGAAGGAGAAAACCTTATGTTGAGCGGTGTTGTCAACTAGAACATCAATATGAGGAAGTGGGAAATCGTCTTTCGGACTTGCCTTGTTCAGATCTCTGTAATCCACACACATTCGTACCTTGCCATCCTTCTTAGGTACGGGTACCACATTTGCAACCCACTGGGGATAAGAGGTGACTAAGAAACCAGGTTGAACCTTCATGACTGGCTTTGATTTTCTCGACATCTCGGACGATGCGGAACTTTCTTTCACCGGAGAAAACCTTCTTTTGTTGGCAATTGGTGCACTGCAATATCAATGTCCAACCCTGGCATGTCTTCGTATGACCAAGCAAAAACCTCAATGTAGTCCCGTAGCATCTAAACCAACCTTTCTTTAACACTGTTCTCAAGATCCGCTCCTATCTTAATCTCTTTTTTGTCTTCGTCAGTACCCAAATTCACAACCTCAACTTGCTCTTCATGTGGCTGTATAACTCGATCTTCTTGCCGTAACAGTCTGGCAAGTTCTCCTGGCACTTCACAATCTTCCTCACCTTCGTCTTCGGCTTGGTAGATCGGATTATCGAAGTCATATTTAGCAATAGCATAGCTGTTATTAACGAGATTCGGAGTGATTCTGCAGTGTATCATGTGGGTGTGTGTAAGAACACATAACTTTTTGAAGGGGTGATAAAGTAAAGAAAGAAAACAAACAATTGAATGCAAAAGTCCAACGATTTACTGAATGAAAATACGCAAACGACAGATAATAACCTAACGAGCCATGATGCCCAAGGCACTAGGCTTTCAAAGTTTATTGTTCAAAACATAAAGAAATACGAAAAGCAAAACAAAACAAGAGCAATTACTCCTGGCTAAAGGAGATTGGTATGACGTCTTCAGCCTTCAAGTTGCTGAGCCCATTGTCTGGAGTTGGGAAGATCCACTTGCTGATGTCAAAGTCGTTGTCGTCGTCTTCTATAGCATGGATTCCATTCTGGCTGATGCGGAAAGGAAGTTGGCCGGCACGTTCGCGGCGTATCATCTTCTGACCCTTGATGGTGAAGCCTAAACCAGTCTTGTCAATTTTGAAAGGAAGATCAGGGAGCTGTCCCCAAATAGTACTACCTTCTTCAACAAGCTTGAGCATCTTTCAATGAGGCCATCCTAGGCGGAGCTGGTGTAACTCGAGAGGAGGTCAGCAGGCATGACTCTGGGTATTGTTTCAAAAGCTTGACAAGGAGTCTCGAAGAATTCTCCTTCCATCTCAAGGTATCGGAATAACTGTAGATGACTGACCATATACTCCTCTTCACCACACACTGTAACAACCTTCCCTTTCACCGGGTACTTGACCGATGTAAGGTAGAGGTAACCGCCCCATGTATCCAGGCGTCCAAGTAGGCAAGAGTAAGACGGATGTCCATGACAAAGAAAGTAGAGTCGAAAGTCCGGGAACCGACTTTAAGACAGTGAGCTATCCAAGTACTGTTCGCTTAGAACCATCAAAAGCTCTCACAATAATGTCACTAGGTCTCAGAACCAACGCTTCGACATCAAGCCGATCAAAAGCAGTCTTTGGAAGGATATTTAGAGCAGAACCGGTATCCACCAAAACATGGGATAGTGTAGTGCCCTTGCATTCAACAAAGATGTGCAAGGCTTTGTTATGTTTCTTTCCGGCAGGAGTCAAATCAGCATCAGAGAAGCCTAGGCCGTTGTTGGCAGCCAGGCTAGCAATACAAACTTCAAACTGGTCAGTAGTAGTGTCTTGAGGCACGTGAGCATTCTTCAGAAACTTCACCAAGGCGTTAGCATGAGCCTCGGAGCATAAAAGCAGAGCAAGCATGGAGATCTTGGACGGAGTCTGTCCCAATTGTTCCACAACATTGTAGTCGCTCTTCTTGATAATCTTCAGAATTTCCTCCATTTCTTGTTTGAGGTGTCTTCATAACTTCCTTTGGTACTTGGCGGGATGATGGGTTCTGGTTCTTTCCCTCTAGCTTGGGGAATGGGTTGAACAGTTGGAATGCGAGCTGAAGTCGCAGTGTCTTTTGGAGGAGAGATATCTGGAGAGAATACCCTTCCGGTTCGAGTCACCTTACTTGATCCGGTGATGTTGTCGATGTCAGGAATGGTAGCTTCAACTGTAAGATATTCAATGGCCAGAGGGTCTTGCTTGACACCATGATAGTAGACATCAGCTCCATAATTCCAAGGGATAGCCTTGTCAAAGGACTATGGAACTGGTCTTGGAGAAGTGATGATGAGAGGTGCCACTCTAGGCACAGGATCAGCAGAGGAAATCCTTATGGTGTTAACATCAGCACAATCTTGTGGGAAATCGTCACCCCATCCGGTCGCCTTAACATCTTCAATAGGAATCTTGTAACTATCAGGGACAGTGTACTTCACCATGTAATCATATTTTCCACTTGGCTGCCCCAAGGTATCCCACACAGAATGTACAGTTTCATTCGCATTGTCAATCTTCAACTTAGACATTTCTTCACACAGCTTCTGCACAGGTGGTTTCAGAAATAGTATCTCTCGGTTATCCATCATGCACTGAACACGTCTTCTCAACCAAGCACAACCATCAGGTGCGGATGGGCACCAACGACAGTTCTCTGGGCATCCTGGGTTGACACCGGCTTGCAACAAATTCTTCTTGACAGTCATCAGAGGAATGGTCAAGTCATCTATGTTGAAAACATAAATATCGTCACCAACAACATTGGAACCCTTGTCATGGTTAGGCATAGGCGCGTTGATCACATTTGGAGTCTCAATAGGAGGATCAAACTTAATCTGCTTAGCTTCGATCATATCCTGAATCTTGTTCTTCAGAGCCCAACAATAATCAGTACTATGTCCTGGGCTATTGGAATGGTAAGCACACTTAGCATTAGGATTGTACTTCGGAGAGGAAGTGTTGACATTCTGAGGAGGATCCCTCAAGGTAATCAGCTCTGCTTTCAACATATGTTGCAAGGCTTGCGACAATGGCATGTTGATCTTCGAAACCGCCTTCGTGGTGCGTTCGTGCGTTGTCTCACCGAGGTTGTCCGACGTAGGATTGAGATCACAACTGCCCCCAGATTGAGCGGTCGGTCTTGGCTCGACTTTTCCGACCATACAGCTTCTTTCTTACCACCAAAAGATCTCTTCGCAGATTTGAAGATGTCTCTATCTCAATCTTTCCACTTGATACCACGATCGCTCTTTGTCAATATCATTTCGGTGAATCCGGTCAAGAGTTTCCAATCGATGATTGAAGAATGGGCCTGTTAGTGTCCCCATAAACATATCAACCAACTCCCTATTGGACAAGGGTGGTTGAACTCTGCCTGCTAAATCTCTCCATTTCTGAGCATACTCCTTGAACTTCTCATCACGACCCATAGACATGCTTTGTAGTTGCATGCGAGTGGGTGTCAATTCAGCATTGTACTCATATTGTCTGTAGAAGGCATCTGCCAAGTCACTCCAAGTACGGATACGGTCATTCTCTAGCTGATAATACCACTCCAACTGAGTTCCGGACAAGCTCTCTTGGAAATAGTGCATCCACAACTTTCTGTCATCAGTGTGGGGATTGATCTTCTGGGCATAGGACTTCAAATGTAGCTTAGGGCAAGGCATGCCATCATACTTAGCAAAAGTAGGAACTTTGAACTTGGGAGGAATCACAACACCAGGGACAAGACTTAGATCATCAAAATTCAGCCCGGACATCTTCAGTTTTCCACAAAGATTGACGGTCTTCAAGTTGCTTGTACTTGTCATCTCCATTAGAGTATTGGCCATCATCATAGTTCTTCTCAAGCTCAGGCTGACTGCCTTCACCATCACCCTTGTTACTTTCCTCAGTATGGACACTTCCTTCAGAGAGCTCAATACGGCTGACCACCTTAGGACCACCTTTGTAGCGTCTGCCCATGTTGAGGAGACCAACAACCTTTTTCTTCTGTTGATGAGCTTCTTCAGATCTTCTTGGCCTTGGACCAAGCTGGTGAACATCTGCTTAAACTGAGCATTCTGAGCTTGGAGATCTTTGACGGACTGTTCAAGAGCCATTTCTGCTAAAATAAATAGCGAGAGAATGAGAAAACCAATCTTCAATGTACCTGTGATGCAATGTTATGCTATGATATGCAATGTTTATGCGAATGCAATGTAATGTTTTCAAGGACCTTAGAGACTTAAATTTGTTAAACAAGCAATGAACAAACATTTATTAGTACTCTTTTCATTATTCTTTTTCTTTTTAAGTACAAGAGATAGTTCGAAACAATAAAAGAAAACATAAACATCCTAAAGCTCTAAGTCTCCCATGGGCGCTTCCTCTTGGTGCCGATGTAGGCGTTGATGTTTCGCTCCTCGTGAAGTAGTTTGGTCAACTCTAGCACTTTCTTCTCACTTGCATAACACTGAGCTTCAAAGGTATCCCTCTCTTCTTTAAAGAATCCGGATCTCTTCAAGTCTTCAAACTGTAGGCATGTCGGGATGGAGAACAGATAGGTACGCCACCTATAGCAACAGTTCCATAATTCGGTAAAACAGTGTGAATGGCATCATGAGGTTTTGAGCTCGAGCTCGCACCCATTTGAGGTAAGGTTCCCAAGGAATGGAGTTCGGGTGCCCCAAAGTCTTGGTATCAGTCTTCTTTACCATGCCCCAAGCGTGTATGAACCTTCGTCGGTAATTCTGGAGATCGTGGTTGTAGTCGAACACAACATCTTGGAGAAGCATATCATGTGGACCATCTCTTGGCCAAACCAAACCGAGAGCTAGAGAAGGGTTGTAAGTAATACCTCCCTTATACCAAGTAGCGGTACATTAGGAATTCTCCACAACGCTCGATGAAGGTGAAGTCCTTTTGAGAGAAAAGATTCCAACGATATCGAATGAGAGAGTGACATCAATCTTTGAGACCATCTCAACCTTTGTTCATTCTTCAAAACCGATGGAGGAAGGTGCGAAATAAACCACCTTGAAAGTAACGGTACACAACACATGAGAGTTCCTTGTCTCTTAGCAGTACGAGTGTGGAGAGAATGTAGGATGTCTCCAAGTAAGGTAGGCACAGGATTGCGGGTAAGAAATAATTTGATGGCATTGATATCTATGAATTGATCCGAGTTAGGGAATAGAATCAAACCATAGATTAGCAAGGCCACAATGTCTTCAAATGCATGGAAACTCATAACTTTGAGGAATTCTCGGGCTTTCTTGATTAAGAACTTGGAAAGTAAACCCTTAACTCCACTTCTAGTTTCCCAATTGGCTTCAATGTCTGAGCGCTTAAGGTGCAAAGCGGATGCAATGTCTTCGTACTTAGGAACCTTTTCTAGACCGGTGAATGGCATTTGACCAAGAATAGGTATTCCAAGTAGCTTAGAGAACTCTTCCAAGGTAGGAACCAACTGATAATCTGGGAATGTAAAGCAATGGTGTTTCGGATCAAAGAACTGGAATAGGACATGCATCATATCTTCTTCAAAACCGGAGATAACCAAGTCGAGTAGATAACCATGTCTTTTGATGAACTGAGCATGGTCGGGAATTTCTGAAACCAATTATTTGAGCTGAGAAGGCATACCCATAAAGTTGATTCGGATAGTCTTTCTAGAAGCCATAATTCCTACAAAACAGAGCAAAGATAAATCCCTAGGTCCTTGAAATGGTTAGAAATGATATGCAATGCAAATGATGTCATGATGTCATGTTTAGCACACACAAACAATTCACACAATGAGCCTAGGTTTAAGGCTTGCATGAGGTATAGGTGATTACCCTACCAAAAGTTTGAGTTGGTTCATCCTGTCCTATAATAGTAACCGGGTTCTAGGAATCTCACATCATCGATCTTTCTCGTAGGCGTTTATTTCAATACGACGGCCAAGTGGTCGATCGAAAATATCCCAAAAGTCTGATCTCAATAAGCGTAGCATCGAGTATCAACCAACCTCGGTCTATACCAAAGTCGGCCATCTCACTACCTTCTAATGGCCAAGATGGGTCAATTAAGGTTCTAAAAGTTTAGTTAGCGCTTGATGACACCACGCAGAAGCCAAATACTATCTTCAACTTGGGAATGAAGAGTATCGGGACAACCAAAGTGTCACGCTAACGTAGCCATCATGTTGACCGTTTAGTTATACGTCTAACGGTCGCAATGATCTAATGCTACTTACCTAAAAGGAAACCCGGATCCGGGTGTAGGATCCCCCAACAATACAATACCCAAGCAACCATTGAAGATAAAGCATACAAGTCAAACAAAAAGCGGTAAAAGTTATCTAGAAATCCTTAAGGCAATTCTCTCTTTTAAAAATAATCCCCAGCAGAGTCGCCAGTTCTGTAACACGGTGAACTGACTTTGTAGGATTTTTGTATCCAAATATGCGGATAGCAAGAGTCGCCACCGACTTTTATTTTTATCCAATTAAGGGAAGGTAAAAGTACAGAAAAAGACCTTCGTTAGATTCTGAGTTCGGGAGAATGGTTATGAAAAGGGAAGGTATTAGCACCCCTTTCCATCCGTAGTTATCTACGGGCTCTTAGTTGCTCTAGATCACTTTAAAAATTGCTTTCGTGTGTTTGACAAAATGTTTTGAAAAAGGCATTTCGCTTTGACTTTGTAATGACTCATGTAGGAGTGTATACAAAGTGTTCGGAAATGTTTCGTTTTGAAAAGAATTTGAACTTTGAAAAAGAGTGTGTGGTGTGAAAAGCATTTATTTTAGAGTAAGCAACTAAGAGACTTATTTACCCACTCAGAATTGGTCGTTTTCATACTTCTACGTTCCTTCAGAATAACGCTAGTCGTACCATTAGTTAGTAGGTAGCTCCATTCGTTGGATGTAAGCGGGACATTCGAAGGGACATCAGATGGTCATTGAAGGCAACTTGTAGGAAATATCCTAGCACATTTGAAGGGACTATCATCATTTTTCGTAGGCGACAATCGAGGGTCAAGATCATGTATTCGTAGGCGACGTCGTGGGTCTATGATCTTTGTATCGAAGGGACTATGATGATTTGTTTTTGAAGGGAACGGTGCTAGAATACCTCTACGCTCGAGGGACATGACCATTTGAATTCGTAAGACAACGAGAGAGAATTTCCCTAAGGGGTGCGTGTGTGAAAGAAGTGTGTTGATTTCAAAATATGTTATCTTGAAGTTAGTGGGCTATGTTCATTATTATCTTGCCATACACGCCTAGTTACTAGCAATTGATAGAGTGCGGAAATTAAAATGCGGAATGTAAAGGTGCGGAAAGTAAATGTCCTACGCTATTACAAGGCTTTGGAGCAAATACATAATTTAAAATGCGGAAAATAAAGACCTAATTTTAAACTATTACATCCCATATACAGTTACATCATTGGAAAAATGAAAATAGTAAAGAAACGTCCGAATTGGAAGAACCTGTGAAACGAACGAGAAATCGGAAAATATGATGAAATCGAGATAAGAGAAAATATTAGAAAAAATACAAATTTTAAATTGGAAAAAATATGACATGCTGGAAATAATGTAAACATGCTAAAATAAATTTTTGGGATTTTTTAGATGCAATTTAATAATTTAAAATGAATTTACAATGATTTAAATGCAAAATTACAAATAAAAATAAATATGCATGCAAAAATATATTTATTAATTTATTAAATTAAATAACGATTTTCAGAAAACAAATGCAAAAAAGAAAATTAATTTTTGATAATTTTTTAATGCAGAAATAAAATATGAAAATAAATTAAAATAACATGCAAATATTAAAAATATGAAAAATAGAAAAATAGTGCAAGTTTGTAAAAGAGAAAACAAAACTGGTGCCAGTGAGGATCGAATCCATGACCAGGAGGAGAATCTCTGCTTGCCAGCGCCTTTACCACTAGGCGAAGTGACACTTGGTGTTCTGAAGTTGAAAATCAATGGCATATATGTGTAAACGTGTCCTGGGATGTTTGAAAATCAAAGTCAGCACGCGTGGGGCCCATTGACTTATAACGAACGAATCAGAACGCGTTGTCTTGCCACGCAGTCTCCTCGCCGGTCCTCGCCTGAGTCAGCGCCGGAGCTAGGGCTCCGGTCATCTTCTCCGGGAAGCCCGATCTGCTAACCTGCAAAATAATGGAAATCGAGGTGGATTAAGGCTAAATCGGGTCTCATGAGTCCAATGGTGGCCTTAGTTTTCTTTGACTCGGCCGCAATTAGAGATACTGGCTAACAGTTTGAAAAACCCTAGTAATGGCACTATACGATTCTGACGTTCAAAACCAAGAACGATTGCCCAGATCAAACCCTAGGCATCTTATGAGCATGATAAAAGCATTAGAAACATTTAAAACAAGCAGGATAGTAAAATGCAAAAATCAGAAAAGTTTGAATGTATATGCATGTATATGCATCGATTCT
This sequence comes from Vicia sativa, assembly GCA_021764765.1. NCBI lineage: Eukaryota > Viridiplantae > Streptophyta > Magnoliopsida > Fabales > Fabaceae > Vicia > Vicia sativa. The sequence goes on along the minus strand of CM038793.1, from coordinate 184,451,355 downwards.
GGATGGTTTGATCAATGCCAATAGTGTATTCTTACTCAAAACTACCTCCTGAGCACAATGGAATGGTTTGTTTGGACTGAAAAGGGCTGGAAACAAGAACACGATTCTCACAACTTTGAGAAATTTTTTGACAAAATAAGGGCTCTTTCTTGGGCTAGGGTTTCCTCCTCATGCTTGTACACACTACTGAGTATTTATAGAAGAGATTTGAAAAGAAAAAAGAGTGAAAAAAGATATGATTTGGAAGCATTCAATTTTTTTCCAAATAAAATCAATTTTCTTGAAGAAAATTTAATTTCCTCTTCAATGCTTGATTATGCACGAATTTGGCAAGAGTATTGGGCTATCTTGGACATTAAGGAAGATATAAAATCAGCCCTTTTGGAAAAAATACTTAATTTTCATATTTTACATAATTTATTTTTGAATTAAATGTTATAAAATTCAAATATAAATCATAAAAATAGAAAATTACCAAGGCCAAGCATTTATGGGTCAAGAATAATGTCATGAACAAGTTTGGATCAAAAGATTTTAGGCCCATTTGGAAAATTTTCCATTTTGACCAAAATGTCCTTTTGTGCAATTGTCCAAAATTGCCCAACTTCTGAACAGTGTATCTTGCTCAATTTTCCACCTTTTTGAGTGTTCTTGGACTTTTTGGAAAGCTCTAAGAGTCCTCTAACCAACATTTTTGGTCTTATCTCAATTGGAGTTTCCATGCTCAATATATCTTCAAAACAAAAAGTTGACTTTTTGTTGACTTTGAAAATGACCTGTAATGTTTTGGGCCATACCTCTCAAATGAAGCATTTTTTGGACATTCTTGTGAGACATGAAGTTGTAGAGAATTGAATTTCCTTCAAAATGAGCTTTGTTGGGGAAATTTCTGAGAAAGTATGAGAAAGTTATGATCAGTCAAAGTTCAGTTGACTTTTCACATAGAAACCCTAATTTAGAAAGTTTGACTTTTGAGCAAATCTTGAGTTTTCTTGATGAATCATGATCAACCCTTGATCAAATGATGAATGTAACTTCAAAATGAGGATGTTGACCAAAAATTATGAAGTTTGACTGTATGTTGACCACAGTTGACTTTTTGTCCAATACAACTGATTTTCAACCATCTGAGCAATTGTCTGAGGAAACTTGACTTGTGAGGCTTGAAACTTGACATGGAGAATCTTTGGAGCATATGAGGAGGCATGAAGACCATTGGAGATGTTGTAAGTCCATCTTGACTTGAGAGATACCAAACCCTAATTTGGGTTTATTGTCTAGGAGAGAGTTTGTCTGATCAACTCTTGAGGAATCCTTGAGTAGGGATGTATGAAATCTCTTGAATAGATGGAGGGCAAATTTTGGGGTATGACAACCTGTAAGACCAAGAAAACTATGGATTTCAGAAACAGATTTCGGCACCTCCCACTGAGATATCGCTTCTACCTTCGTAGGGTCAACAATAATACCGTCCTTGGAAATCACATAACCAAGAAAGCTTACTTCATTCAACCAGAATTCACATCTGGATAACTTCACATAAAGCTTATTGTCTTTCAATAATTCTAACACAACTCTAAGATATTTCACATGCTCTTGGTCATTCTTTGAATAAATCAAAATGTCATCAATAAAGACCATCACAAACTTATCAAGATACAGATGAAATATCCTGTTCATACTCCATAAAAACATCAGGTGAATTAGTAACTCCAATCGGCAATGATAGAATATTCATAGTGTCCATACCTCGTTCTAAACGCATTATTCTGAATATCCTCCATTTTTACACGAATCTGGTGATATCTAGACCTTAGATCAATCTTACTGAATACACAAGCTCCAACCAACTGATCCATCAAATCATCAATCCTCGATAATGGATACTGATTCTTGATTATAACTCTATTCAATTGCCTGTAATTAACACACAGTCTTATAGAACCCTCTTTCTTCTTAACCAACAACATAAGAGAAACCCACGACGAAACACTTGGACGAATAAATTTCTTTTCAAGTATCTGCTCTAATTGACTCTTCAATTCAACCAACTCAGATGCCAACATGCGGTACGGCCCCATCGATACAAGACTAGTTCTAGGAATTAAATCTATAGTAAATTCTACTTCTCTCTCAGGCGAAAACTCGCTAACATCTTCTGGAAAAACTTCTGGGAAGTCACACACAATGCGTAATTCATTACTCTTAGCCTTTCCCTTCACTTCCATCACATCCAACAACATAAACACCGTTGCACCTTCATTAACAACTTCATTCACTTGCCTAGCAGACATAGTCCAATTCTCGACACCAATAACTTCCGGAAAGATAACAGTCTTCGCAAAACAATAGATATGAACCTAGTTGAATTCCAACCAGTTCATTCCACGGATGATGTCAAGTTGTTCTAACGGTAGGCATACTAAATCCATACCAAAACCTCTACCAAATATTTAAATAGGACAATTCCTCCACACAAGTGAAGGAGTCACTGAACCCGACGCAGAAGTATCAATAACCATACTTCTTTTCATATCAGTTATATCCAATTTTAATCTTTCAGCACAATCCAAAGAAATGAACGAATGAGTCGCTTCGGTGTCAATAATCGCAATCAAAGGTGTGCCATGAATAAAACATGTACCTTTAATCAATCAATCCTCAGGAGTAGTCTCTGACCTAGATAAAGCAAACACCTTTCAACCAGACTGTTCTTTCTTCGGTTTTATACACTGCGGACGAGTATGACCTTCTTCCCCATAGTTGTAGCAAGTCACTATCCTTGCTCTGCAATCAACATCTATATGTCCAGGTTTTCCATATTTATAACACTTCTTCTCATCACTCTTGCATTCCTTATTGCGATGTCCAATTTCACCATATTTATAGCACCCAATAGGAGCACTAGGGTCTCCTCCACTAGGCCTTTTCCATCCACCAGACTTCTAGATACCTCTGTTATATGGTTTGCCATAATCCATACGTTGTTTTCCCTTCTTGTCAACTAACCCACGAGAGTGTGACCTAGTATTAGTAATATCCTCTTCTAAAATTCGGCTACAATATACCAAATCAAAAAAATTGCGAATCTGTTGATACATGATACCTTGCTTGATTTCATCACGGAGACCATTTTCAAACTTAATACACTTAGAAAATTCACCTGCCTCATCATTGTTATAGTGAGCATAATACTTAGCCAATTCAGTAAACTTGGAAGTATACTCACTAACAATCATATTACCCTGCTTTAGCTCCAAGAATTCAATCTTTGTCTTTCCCCGAATATCTTAAGAAAAGTACCTCCTCAGAAAAGCCCTTCTGAACGCAACCCAATTCAGTACAACACCATCTTGCTCCATCTCAGTTCTGGTAGTCACACACCAGTCATCAACCTCTTCTTCCAGCATATGAGTACCATATCTCACCTTCAAGTCCTCATCATAATCAATCACTCGGAAGATCCTTTCAATCTCCTTCAGCCACTTTTGAGCGCCTTCAGGGTCGTGTGTGCCTTTAAACAACGGAGGGTTGTTCCTTTGAAAATTTCCTAGCTGCCTATTTGCACCAATACCAGCTCCATTGGGGTTTCCTCCTATCACACCAGCAAGCATCCCCAAAGCCTCAAAAATTGCAACATCACCTCTTTCGTTACCTCTTCCAGCCATCGTTCTGAGAATACACAAAACAATTCTCATTAGAACACAAGTATCGACAGTGTTACCTTGCACTAGTCGCATACAAAAGGAATAATAACATTAAGACACTAGTCACAATGACTGACTATGCCCTGATACCACTATTGTAACACCCTTCTAAATCCCCCGCGGAATATATATAAATTTTTTATTTCAGAGTAACATGTCAACAAGGATACTACAACACACTATAATAAAAGTTAACACCGATCATGCTTATCAGAGGAACATGAACCAATTTAAATAATTTAATAAACATGTTTCACCACAGCGAAATAGTCTTCCTAAACTTTTGGATAAATCAAAACATCAACAATAAGGTCACTGCCTTAATTCAACAAAACTATTATTCAAATAAAACATCAAATCAAAAGAAGAGTTTAATAATAACTCTAAAGCAAATATTCGTTCCCCAGTGTTACAAATTAGAGCATGACATCAGACTCGATATAACATAATGGATTAGCTCTACAAGCTATCCTCACCAAAGCGCCTAAGCTGCTATCTTCAATCTGAAAATGATCAACAGTAAGGGTGAGACTAAATCACAATTATTATATGTTATAAGATCATAAACAAATAGAACTTCGTAAGCAAATTATTTCACCCTATTCAACATATTCAGATTTATCATTTTATCACCAAAACAATTCATAACCCAACAATCAAAATAACAAACAACATCACGTTATAACACTGAAATTCTTTCAATCGCGTTATAACACATAAAACTAATGCAATGAGACACACCGACTCTATGCATGTGGTACCAATTAGGAAATCCATTCACTCCACCGTTCCATTCCAACTCGGACACGACTAACACCCTCCGTTCCATTCCAACTCAGACACAGATACCGCCTACCGTCTATTCCAACTCGGATACGATTATGGCAACCTCACTAATTCCACACAATGGGAATTATCTACATACAACAATGATATGTATGTATGCACATCTTTAAAGCATACAATATCAATACCAGATATGATAACAACTCCTATCATAAACCACCGCCAATAACATGCAACATATAAAAGCAATTACATTCATAAATATTAATGTTATCACCATCATACACAATCCAACAACATCATGTATTCACAATAACACCTCAAACACTACCTTGTCACATATATTCAAGGTATGCAAACAATGTATAAAAACAACTTAATTAATGAAACAACCGGCTGAACATCATCCGATAACTATATCAATAAAGTCATCATCAAACATTTTTTATCTCGCAAAAGGAGAAAGGTAAGCATCGAGTAAACTTGAAAGGGATAAGACACGGTCTTGTGACCGAGAGATAGGGTAAGAGAGTCTATTACGCAAAGAGAATGCATTAACACCCCACACGTCCGTAGCACTCTACGGTATCCACTTCTATTTTCTATCTAACAGGTGTGTTTATATCTATTTACTGCTTAATTGCTATATATGTATGCTAAAAGAGAATGCAAGTGAAAGAAATGAAAATAAAGAAAACACGGGGAAAAGAAGGAAGTATTTACAAAGTTTGCTCGATCGAGCCCCATGACAAGATACCCATGACAAGATACTTACGTATTCCCTCATGCAATGGGAAAGTCAGAGCGTCGTAGTTTGGCTCACATGTTTTTGTGGGTTTTGTGTTTTTTAATTATGAAAAAGAGTTTTAAACACAAAAAGAAAATACACCCGTAGGTGAAAAAGGTTTTGCATTGGTTGGTTGTTTTTAGCTTTGAAAAAGGATTTTGAACCATTATTAAGTGTTTTGATTTTCAAAAGAAAAGAAAACAAGTTTTAGTTTTATTACATACGAGAATGCAAAAAAAAAGAAGAAGAAGAAAACAATCAAGGGAAACTATCTAATTCTATCCCTAATGTTATCATACATGGATTGCAACCTAAGGTCTAACTCGAATCACTACCTAAGGTAGAGTCGAGAGAATCCTAAGTGAACATGGCAAAGGTTTGCAACCTAAATCTATATCCATCTTGAATCGCTATCTAAGGTAGAGTCAAAGACGACAAAAGGGATAATGCAAACAAGTGCTTTGGCAAAAGCACAAAAACAATGCAATGCAAAAAAACAAATGTCACGCAAGCGCATGCAAAGGAGGAAGTCGCATAGCCTACAACAGCAAGCCGAGGGCCAAAAGCAACCAAAAAACCGTGCACAAATAACAAGCGTGCCTTCCCCGAAAACAGCAAACAATACATGCACACATAAACAAATAAATAACATAGAACACTTCATAAAATTACGGCCACAAGGACCGGATATGTCTTAGAGTTACAACGGGGACTCCACCCAAACAAAACAAATTAATTAGAAAACGACCGACAAAGGTCGAAATTACGAGCACACTTACATAAAAGGGCAAGGCCCAGACATACATGATAAGAACAAATCAATTCCCTTCAACAGGTTGAGTTAAGGTGTCCTCGACGACCATGTGATTAGGGGTATCCTCTACCATCATATCAATAAGGAAATCAGGCTTCTTTATCTCACCATCCTCAACATAAGAATGGACTCTCATTCCTTCGGTCACCAGCTTCACACCTGGGTTAAGGACTCGCATCTGAGCCACATCATTTTCAAAACTCCCAGTCGAAGCTACCTCAGCATCATCATAAGCCAATCGTACGTGCTCGACCAATTCTCCCCTCAGATGGGGCATAGTCAGCCTTCAACCGAGCCATATCATCGACCAGCCGCTGTTTGTCCGTACGCTTTGTGTCACGTTCCTCAATGACCTGTTTAAGTTCGAGGGATAACCTTTCTCGAGCATCCTCCCGGGTCTTGGCAAGTTCTGTTGTGTCTTTCAATTTGGCCCTGAGTTCCCGAAGCTCAACCTCAGGAGATTGCCCGAGCTTGGAATAAGCGGTCGTCATTTCAAAAATGCACACCCAGGCGCCCGCATCTTTAGCTAGGGCCGCCGTTTTTGACGGCCGGTCCATCTCCTCCAACAAAAAAGATTCGGCCCGGGGCAGAACGACGCTCCTATTTTCAAAATATGCACGGTCGTGCCAACAAGGAGGAAGATCAAATTTTCGCTTCCCCTTTTCTCCAGTCAAGTCCACAAGTCTTTCTCCCCGAACCCTCTTGTTCTTCAAAGGAGTAACATGAGGGGACAAGGCCACCAGGCTCGCAAATGACTTCCCCAAACCAGTATTTGAGGAGCCACCCGTTTCATTTAGCGACCCAATTCCCTTCGCCTTCTTCTTCTGCAAGAAATTCCGAGCTATGCGCTTGATCAATGATCTTTTGTCATACTTTCCAAGCAGGTTTTAGTGTCGTTTCTTATGTTTTCATGAGTTTTCTTTTAGTCTTTTAATTATGTTTCATCAGTATTTTCTGATTTAGATAAGCTAGTCATGTGTCCATGTTTTCATCATTTTTACCGTTGGTGCGTGTAATTTGGTTGTTGTTTCATGATATTTCAGGTTTCTGTCTAGTTGGCTATCCGACACCAATGCGAAAATGATCCAAATACAGAGAAACGCATGAAAACGAAGATTTCAGAAGTGTGACACGGGTGCCCGTGTCGTGCAACACGACCCGTGTCGTGGCACCTGTAGGAGATGGGAAATTATGATAAACCAGCAACACAACACGGCCACCCGTGTTGTACAACACGGACCGTGTTGTGTCCCCTGAAGGTGGAGATTTTAGTTTGTGAAGCAGCGACCTGACACGGTCACCCGTGTCACACAACACGGCCCGTGTCAGGGCATCCGGAGGCAAAAATCTCTATTTTCGACATGCTGACTGGGACAAGTTTGAGGGCAGTATGGACATTTATTTTAATATTTTAGAATACTGTAATATTAGAGGCTAGGGTTAGAGGACTTGGAGACTTTGGAATTGGAGAATTAACGTATTGGAGAGAGCTTAGAGTGGTGATTCAAGGAGAAGAAGGATCGATCAAGAGCGGAAGCAATCGACGATCCAACCTATCCAAATCCTATTGTAATGAGTTTTCTTCTTGATTCTGTTTTCATTAGTATTATGAACATGAGTAGCTAAACCTCCCAATGTCAGGGAGGTGTCCCTGATTTGCTTTGTAATGACTAATTGATGTTTCGTAATATGAGTTTTATGTTTAAACCTTATTCTTTATGGTGTGCAACGTTTTTAATGCTTAATCTGCTTGGAAGAAATGATTAGTGATCGTAATTAGGGTTGGCCGATCAAGATCCTAATCTTGTTGCATCACTTTTATCATAGTCGATATTCCTAAGGAATTAGAATACCCTCTGAATACCTGTTTTTATGTCAGAACTAGTGCTTGATATTCTCTCTTGGCATCTGAGGAATTAGGGCAAAGAGAGAATACCAAAGGTTTTTCTTAAAAGGAATTGGAAAATAACTTTAGGCATAGGGAAAGAAAAGGTGAAACATAGCTTTTTAAAATAACGAAACAAATTGGTCATTGTATCGCGATTTATACACCGCCCGGGCATTATTCTCATCGTCATATATAATCTTCTCGCAAATTTAGTTTTCAGATTATTGTAGCTCAAACAAACAATCAACCATTGCTTTTGTTCAATTGATATTCATTCGAACAAACTTAATTCACCTGCATCCTCAAGAGATCGACTTTGGGGTTTTCCCATTATTACTACATCGATAAAATAGTACACTTGCTATTTTACCGATCAAGTTTTTGGCGCCGTTGCCGGGGACTGCCAAATAATTAAGTTTAGTTGAACTATTTCAATTGAAATTTTGTTGCTCTGCGACTAAAATTTTATTCTTTTGCTATTTTATTTTATCGCATTCGCTATGCTCTAACTTTTGTTTGACTTGTTTATGCGAGGTCAGACCTCAGCTAAATTTTCCTTTGACACAGAACCAGAAAGAGCATTGCACGAGAGACGCCGTCAATTAAGAGTTGAAAGATTGACAGCATCAAGTGCAGGACCCAGTACTATAAATCAAGAAACGGAAGACGAAGTGTCTGTGCAATCTGAGCACAACGACTCAGATTTTGACAGAGAGATGGATCAGAATCATGGTGAAGTAGCAGGAGGTCAACCCCCAGCAGAGAGATTGCTAGGGGACTACGGAGGGGCAAAGGCTCAACCAAACCGGATGACCATTGTCAATCAACCAGTGAATGTAGCACACTTCCAGCTATATCCATCTACCATCCGCCAGTTGGAGAGCAAGCCTTTCGCCGAAAAAATCAACGAGGATGCAAATAAGCATCTTCAGAGATTTCTTACTACCACCACGTCGTTGAAAATCGAGGGTCATTCCGAGGAGGCAAAGAGACTTGTTATGTTTCCTTTTACACTTACTGATGATGCGGAAGAGTGGTTCTACTCACTCCCAGCTGGGAGTATCACAACATGGCAAAAGATGGAAACAACATTCCTCAACGAGTATTTCCCTGCTTCAGTGTTCATCCGAAAAAGATACGATATTGTCAATTTCAAACAAAAAGAAGGGGAATCACTTGGGGATGCATACAAGAGGTTCAAGAGATGTCTAACTGCCTGTCCTAATCACAACATGGACGCAACTGAGCAAATGCAAAACTTCGTGAATGGCTTACGATTAAAGACAAAACAGCTTATAGATACTGCTGCCGGTGGATCTACAAATTTCTCAACAGCTACTGGTATCAGAAGAATTATAGAGGCTATCGCTGCCAACGAGCATCTTGAGTTGTATGATCGTACTGTGAACCAACCGGATGGCAAGATAAATTTGAAGCTGACGGAGCAGGTTGTGAAAATGGAGGATCAAATCGCTGCAGAGGTAGAAAGAAGGTTGAAAAAGATGAATATTGGAACTCAGACAGTGGCAAAGGTGGAACCAGTTCAAGCGGTCCTTTGTGAAATATGTGGTGGACCACACTTTGTTATGCATTGTGTAGCAACTCAAGAGCAGGTTGAGCAGATTCAAATGCTAAGGCAGAACAATCTGTATGCCAACACATATAATCCGGGTTGGAAAAATCACCCAAATTTCTCATGGAAGGACCAACAGGGAAACGTTCAAAAACCGGTCCAAGGCCAGCAACCATATCAACAACAACAACCTTACCAACCTCAACAACAACAATATCGTCCGCAACAACAACCTTACCAACAGTCTCATCAGCAATACCAACCACAGGGTCCAAGAAAGGCAGATTGGGAAATTGCCATTGAGAAGATGGCCACTCACAGCTCTCAATTCCAAGAAGAAACAAGAAGCAATTTCAGGAATACCGGAGCCTCAATAAAGAATCTTGAAGTGCAAATGAGTCAAATCGTCCAACATCTTGCAATTCCTCAAACACCGGGAGCGCTCCCAAGCACAACTGTGCCTAATCCAAAGGACAATCATAAAGTCAATGTTGTCACTACACGGAGAGGGAAACCAAGTGAAGAAGTGGAAAAGACATCGGTAAATGAAGATAAATTGTTGGAAGTGAAGTTGGACATAAAAGAGAATGAGAGAGTTGAGGAAGAATTGGTAATACCAGCCCCAGTTACTAAAGAAAAAGTGGGAGAACCGAAACCAGTGATCAAACTCCCTTACCCCCAAAGAAATAAGAAAAAGGGGCAGCAAGAGAAGAATTTTGAGAAGTTTCTTGAGTTGTTCAAAAAGCTGGAGTTGAATATTCCGTTATTGGAGGCACTTGAGAAGATGCCTACATATGCTAAATTCATGAAGGACATCATTGCTAAGAAGCGAACCATTGCAGATGAACCTATTATTCTAACCGAAACTTGTAGTGCTATTTTGCAGGGCCTAAAGATTCCAGTGAAGAAGAGAGACAGAGGAGCAGTTACCATACCTTGCACTATTGGTGATAGATCTTTCAAGAGAGCATTAATCGATCTGGGTGCTAGTATCAGTCTCATGCCTCTATCCATCTACAAAAAGTTAGGTATTGGTGTTGTCCAAGACACTCGGATGACTCTCCAATTTGCGGATCATTCTGTTAAGTGGCCTTATGGAGTTGTTTAAGACGTTCTTGTGAAAGTGGATAAGTTTGTATTTCCGGTGGATTTCGTGATCCTTGAAATGTCGGAAGATGAAGAGATTCCGCTAATTTTGGGCCGCCCATTCTTGGAAACCGGGAGAGTTATGATCGATATGGAAGGGGGTACACTTACTTTGAAGGTTTATGATGAAGAGTTGAAAATAGATGTTCGAAATACCATGAGACATAAAGAGGACTTTGGCACAAGTAGCAACATTCAAGTGTTTGAGCAAGTAGGAGAAAGGGATCATGTGGAGAGTGTATCCAAATTGCCTCTCGAAAGAGTATTGAGTATGTCAATTTTTAAGGAAAATGAAGAAGTTGATAGTAGTGATATGGAAGTGGTGGAAATGTTGAATATTCAACCTGTTCTAAAAAGATCCCGGGACACATAGGTGGGAAGACCTAAGGCAACCTATAGAGTTGAACGGTAATGAAGACAAGCCAAAAAGTTCAGAGTTGAAACAGCTTCCTGAGAATCTGAAATACGTTTTCCTTGACACTGATGAAAAATGTCCCGCAATCATTAGCTCTAATTTGCAAAGTGTGCAGGAAGACAAGTTAATTGAAGTTCTTAAAAATTTCAAAGGTGCCATTGGTTGGAAAATCGAAGACCTCAAAGGTATTAGTCCTACGGTTTGCATGCATAAAATTCTCATGGAAGAAGATCACAAACCAGTGGTACAGCCCCAGAGGAGATTGAACCCGGTTATGAAGGAGGTGGTGAGAAAAGAAGTTGTAAAGCTGTTAGATGCAGGACTTATTTACCCTATCTCAGACAGTTCATGGGTGAGTCTCGTTCATGTGGTGCCCAAGAAAGGAGGTACTACGGTAGTCGTGAATGAAAAGAATGAGTTGATCCCAACTAGAACGGTCATTGGGTGGCGGGTGTGCATTGACTACCGGAGACTAAATTTAGCCACAAGAAAAGATCATTTTCCGCTGCCATTCCTTGACCAGATGTTAGAAAGGTTAGTTGGGCATGACTACTATTGTTTTCTGGATGGATACTCCGGGTACAACCAAATTGCGGTTGCACCAGAGGATCAAGAGAAGACGTCCTTCACTTGCCCTTACGGTGTCTTTGCTTATCGAAGAATGTCATTCGGGTTGTGCAACGCCCCAACAACATTTCAAAGATGCATGACTTCTATTTTTGCGGATATGCTTGAGAAGCATATGGAAGTCTTCATGGACGATTTCTCTGTTTTTGGATCCTCATTCGATAACTGTCTCGCTAACCTTTCACTTGTTTTGCAGCGATGTCAAGAAAGCAATCTGATCCTAAACTGGGAAAATTGCCATTTTATGGTACGAGAAGGCATTGTTCTTGGTCACAAGATTTCTCACAAAGGGATCGAAGTCGATCAAGCCAAAGTGGAGGTTATCTCAAAATTACCACCGCATGTGAACGAGAAAGGTATTCGGAGTTTCTTAGGCCATGCGGGGTTCTACCGTAGGTTCATAAGAGATTTTTCAAAAATAACCAAGCCATTGACTACCTTGTTAGTTAAAGACCAGCCTTTTGTATTCAACAAAGATTGTGCCGATGCTTTTGAGACACTAAAAAATAAATTGGTGTCGGCACCCATTGTGATAGCGCCATATTGGTCTTTTCCCTTCGAGATCATGTGTGATGCGAGCGACATTGCGGTAGGGGCTGTTCTTGGACAGCGGAGAGAAAGGTCGCTACATGTTATTTATTATGCTAGTCACGTGTTGAACCCTGCACAGATGAATTATGCAACTACCGAGAAGGAGTTGTTAGCGGTTGTTTATGCCTTTGATAAATTCAGGCAATATCTGTTGGGTTCCAAAGTAATTGTGTACACTGACCATGCTGCTTTGAAATATCTTTTTGCTAAGCAGGAATCGAAGCCGAGACTCCTGAGGTGGATTTTACTCCTCCAAGAGTTCGATGTAGAGATTCGTGACAAGAAAGGGTGTGAGAACACCGTAGCTGATCACCTCTCTCGAATGTCACCTATTGAGGAGACTGAAGATCGGCGTCCAATAAAGGATGAGTTTGCTGATGAACACATCCTAGCTGTTATTGGAGTGCCTTGGTTTGCGGATTATGCAAACTACCTTGTTGGCGGTATAATACCAGATGATTTTGATTCTAACCGTAAGAAAAAGTTTGTTCATGATTGCAGGTTCTATCTATGGGACGACCCTTACCTGTACAAGAGAGGAGTAGATGGGTTGATACAACGATGTGTGCCTAAGGAAGAACAAAGGGATGTGTTGAGAGCATGTCATGATTCCGAATACGGTGGACATTTTAGCAGTGACCGCACTGCGTCTAAAGTTTTGCAATCAAGATTGCACTGGCCGACATTGTTCAAGGATGCCCAGGAGATGGTGAAGGAGTGTGATAAGTGTCAGCGGACCGGGAACATATCAAAAAGGAATCAAATGCCCCAGAATTTCATGCTAGAGGTCGAGTTATTCGATGTTTGGGGGATTGACTTCATGGGTCCATTTCCACCGTCGTCATTCAGGAAGAACTACATCCTTGTTGCAGTGGATTATATATCGAAATGGGTGGAAGCGGTAGCCTTACCAACCAATGATGCTAAGGTAGTAGTCAAGTTCTTGTGAGAGAACATATTTTCCAAGTTCGGAGTACCGCGAGCACTGATAAGTGATGAAGGAACTCATTTCCTAAATCACCTCATGGAGAAACTCCTTCAAAAGTACAATGTGAAGCACCGAATAGCCACTCCTTACCACCCTCAAACGAGTGGTCAGGTAGAAGTGTCGAATAGACAGCTCAAGCAGATTCTGGAGAAGACGGTGAGTTCGTCGCGAAAAGACTGGGCGACAAAGTTAGATGATGCATTATGGGCTTACCGAACTGCTTTCAAAACACCTATCGGAATGTCACCGTACCAACTCATCTATGGCAAAGCCTGTCATCTGCCTCTAAAACTAGAACACAAGGCCTTTTGGGCAACCAAATTCTTGAACATGGACGTATCTCTAGTAGGAAGTTCTAGGATTCTGCAACTGCATGAATTAGAAGAGTTTCGGAATTATGCGTATGAGAATGCCAAGGTTTACAAGGAACAGACTAAGAAGTGGCACGATAGGAGAATCCAGCAAAAAGAGTTTTGGGAAGGACAACTGGTCCTTCTGTACAATTCCCGCTTGAAGCTATTCCCAGGAAAATTGCGGTCCAAATGGTCCGGACCCTTTGTGGTTCATAAGGTGTTTCCGTATGGAGCGGTTGAGATTAAGAATCAAGCCAATGGAGACATCTTCAAAGTTAATGGGCAGAGACTTAAGCCTTATTTTCAAGTTCAAAAGGTTGGACAGGTTGAGGTCATTCGTCTTACTCAATAGGACGACGGACCGTCGAGCCATGCGACGATAAACGCAGCGCTACGTGGGAGGCAACCCACGATTTTATTTAATTTCTGTTTGTTCATTTTGTAGGTTTGTAGTTGATGTGTCTCCCTGATCAAGCTGGCAAGAGAGATGTTGAATAAACGGGTTTGAACAAGCAGCAAAATTCATGATTTGGTGTGATTTCAGAGCCCTGACACGGCCACCCGTGTTGCTTGACAAGAAAAAATATACATTAAGACTAGATAAATTCCGAAGCATTCAGTAAAAGCATGAGAACATAAAGGAAAATATTATGACTAATTTACCCAAAAAAGATTTCGGATCCCCGCTAAGAAGGAGTTCTATCACACTGATAAGTTTAGGCTCATAAGTATGATCCTCGTCTTCATTCACGAGCGACTTCCCACCTCTGCCCACGCGCTGGACCAAAGGAAGCACCTCGACATAAGATGATAAAGCATCCAAGCTCGCAAGGTCCTCAACGTTCAACTCTTCCCTAGACCATACATATTGGTCGGCGTTTCGCTCGAAATGATCGTTCTTCTAGTGGAAGTTGAACCTGGGAACGAGCTGGCACACCCCTTCACCCCGTTCGTTCAGCTTCAGGGCACCATCCTCCAACAATGCCAATCGACTCGAAAAAACGTTGAAGAGGTTCCGTTCCAAAATTGGGTGGACCAACATAAACTTCTCTTTAAAGGAACAGACGAACTTTTGATATAACTTGAACAACTTCCCATTCTACTGCCAAAATGACACCCTACTCCACTTAACCAATCCATCATTCTTCTCCGAGCCCCTCTAAAGATAGAATATGTGGAAGAGTAGTGGAAGTGTAGCCCCGACCTCCAAATAATCACACACCACTTTGAACGCCCGGACGAATGCAATCACATTCGGATGAAGTTGAGATGGAGCCTGGTGGAGATGATAAAAAACGGCCACCTGTAAATCAGTGAAAGGGAGGCGAATCCCAAGTTCTCTAAACCAAATATCGTACACCGGGATGTGGTACACCTCATATATAGATCAAACTCGGTGCCCTTCGGCAGAAATAAAAATGGCCCAGTCCTCCACTCCATATACCTCAGTTTCATCCCCCTCGATAGGGCCATACCAATCAATCTTATCGAATAGATCATTTGGGCGAGCAGTGAAGTGCGATCCTCTCGAGCGAACATCCGAAGCCACCCAAGCGGTCAGATCCTGACTACGAGGCTGAACAACCGAGGATAGGTCCCCGACAGATTGAGACTCCTCCTCCTGCTGGGGATCTTCCCTCAGAATATCATCCGAAGTGGTCTCCTCATCGACAGAGTCTGCATAGCGTTGCCCGGAGCGGCTTGAAAATTCACTACTATCTCCATTTTCATCCGACATGACACCTGAAAAGCAGAGGAAGACAATGAGCTTGACATTAACGTCAAATCCACCCTTCCACCACTAATCAAGTGAATGGGCTCGGACGAACGAGAATCCGCTTCCTCGGTTAACGACCCTCTCTCAGACATAGACTACTATTCAGAATAATGTTCCTCTACTCAGGACAAATACGCACAGAAAACCGCTAGCGTCTGAAGACGCCTAAAAACGGCGGAGCAACCGTTCATCGCCAGGAAAAACCTAGAAAAAGGGAACCCTAACCACATGCATCCTATAACAATCAGGAGTTTAGGCCTAAATCCAACTAAATTACGCAAAAGAACAAAAGAACATATCGTCTAGAAGGAGATTGAACTGTTCCAAGAGAAAAGTCAAACACTGGTACAACGGTGTAAGGTGCCCCGAACTTAGAAAGACTAAGCTGTAACTCCTTGAAACAATGGCTAGCGAGTCCGGTATGCGCGAGTGAGATGCAGTAGAGAAAGTTCTCAAATGAAAGGACTATTCTCCTTTTAAAGGCCTCTTCTGCACACGTGCTCTCGCACGCGCCTATGAAACCTATGGAAATTATCATTACACCTTATTCCCTAGGCCTGACACGCATTTAATGCACATAACTTGAGGCCACGCGTGCTGGAACCTCCAAATTTCCTATACTTTTTGGCTCCTCGACAACAACCCTCGGATGACGTGACACTGGTCGCGTGATTCAAGTCATCACGCCCTTTGACACAATGACTTGGGGGGCTACTGTTCTGGACTGCCCAAATGCTCAGCGGGAAGTTTAATATCCTCTGATCCCAAGACCCTCTGCCCGACTTCCGTTGTGCAGAATCAGTACTTAGGACGCTTAAGGCCATGCTCAGTGTGTCCCACCTGCCCGACACAACGACTAATTACGAGCCTATTTGCCCGATTTTGACCTAGTCAGCTCTAACCACTATATTCGTGGACCCGCATATCTCGGCCCGAATATAGCAGCCAATGAGGATCTCTCAACATCTATTATATAAATATCTTTGAGGGCAAGGTATCACTTTCTTAAACTCTAAACCCTAAATACTTTCTATCTTCTCATTCAAATATTTGCTTACTTTAGCATCAGAGTGCCTTGCAGGTACACCATCCCCCTTCTCCTCACCAACTTGCTCGGAAGATCATCAACAACTCGATTGTCTCCAATTCTTATCAACAGTTCAAATCAGAAACAAATGGTTAAAATTTGGCCTTTTCTTCAAGAGACGACATACTGAGACATCGACAATGGTAATTCAATCAATGTGCGGAGTGACTATGGGCTCAAATCTGGTCGTCTCAACAATACTGTAGTAGATAGTGCAAATGCCTCGTAGGTGGTTAAAGTTTTTGACCTGGTCGATACCAACGATGATTGGAATATATGCTTGCTCGAAGGTATGGTGAATTTGGCTACTTTAGAGGAGATTATGACCATTCACCTCCTAGAGATTATCATGGGAATGATGCACTTCTTTAGAAAGGTACTCCTAATGGAACCTTTACAATCACAAGTGCCTATAATCTTTTGAGCAACAATGATCAGAATTTGAATAACGATAAGATCTGGAAGCAAATATGGAGTCTCAAAGTCCCATAAAGAATCCGCTCCTTTATCTGGCTGGTGTACCATGAAAGAATCTTAACAAAAACTACCTGCATAAGCTGCTGATTTGTGATCCTTGGTGTGATGACTGTACTAATGCCGTAGAAAACTTATAACACGTTCTTCGTGATTGTCCTACAGCAAAGACTGTCTGGCTCCAGATTATTAATAGGTAAGACTGGGATGCTTTCTTCGATAGTAATATCCATGATTGGATAACTGGTATTTTCGATGGTAAATTCCCCTGCCTCCCATAAGGTGTCCCTTGCAACTTGGGCCACAACCTTCCAACAATTGTGGTATTGGAGGAACAAAAGGAAACATGATGAAAATTTCATTATGCCAAATAATTTACCTAGTCTAATTTTCCGCAAGGTTGAGGAATATGACGACAGTGTTATTCTCCAGCAGCAAATTTTTGCTAAACAGTAAACAGTGCAGCAGGTTATGTGGTCTCCTCCAACAATAGGTCGGTTTTGCGTCAATACGGATGGAACAATTAGAGGAAACGCAAAGGCAACATGTGGAGGCCTGATTAGAGATTGCAATGGTACTTGGTGCATAGGCTTCTCAAAATTTTATTGGTAACTGCCGTATAGAAGTTGCTGAAGCCTGGGGAATTTCAGAAGGCATTAAACTTGCTCTCAGCCGCAGTTTTCGGTTTCTCCAAGTTTAGTCGGATAACAAGTTGCTGATAGATAACATAAATGGTAAGATATCTCCCATATGAGCTACCAAAAGACTGACCAGTCAGATTCATCAAGAGAAGAACAAGGCCACCAAAGTCAACTTCACTCACATTTTCAGAGAAACCAATAAATGTGCGGATGCTTTAGCTAGATGGAGTTTTCAGCCAGGGGCTCGATACCAACTTCATGAGAATTGTCAGAATGTTTTATTCTCCTTGTTTGCGCAAGATTTAGTTGGAGACTCAACTCCTAGAATAATCTTGTTGTAGTTTCTTTTGTTTTGGGCTTAGGCCTCCCATTTATAAAAAAAATACAAAAGGATGAATATTGAAACAAACCGACACAAACTATTTGATAACAAAATGAATAATATAAATCAACATCAAAGTGGTTGATTGCATAGAGATAATGCAAGTTTCTCATACGATTATGGAAGGAGATCAATCAATTTTACTTTAGAAATGATAAAATGTAAGCAAATTGAAAAATACAATTTTTTTTTTTTGTCTTTCAAGTAAAAAGAAGGTGAATGTGGAAGGAATCAAACAATAATTATTAGGCGGGATAATGAAATATTTAGATGTTCTAATTGCTGCAGCTAATTTATTTTTTCTTAACATAGAATAATAAAATATTTATACGTTTAAACATGCTAACTAATTATTCTTTCATGATACGAGAGTTATTTGGCGGGATAATGAAATCCTTAGCCGCCTTAATACATTTATAATTTTTTTTAACGCGGGACAATGAAATATTTACGCGCCTTATCGCGGGACAATGAAATATTTAACTGCCTCAATACATTTATAATTTTTTTCTTAATATGGAATAATGAAATATTTACGCGCCTTATCGCGGGATAACAAATATTTACGCGCCATATCGCGAACCATATATATACACCATTTTTAGATGTTTATAGTCACTTATTGAATTTAAACATTTCAATTCTTTTTGTTTTTCTCTAAGAAAAAAAGCACCCAAAAGGAAAACCATTCCCCAAAATTCTAGGTTTCTACCCGTTTTCTCCTCCAATAAAGATCTACAGGGCCCCAAAATGTGTCTCCACAAGTTAAATTCCGTTGCTGAATCCATCTCCTTAAGTCCCTTCACTCCCTTACTCACACTGACCGTATATAGCTTAGCGTCAAATCAAATCAAAATCACCCCTTCATTCCGTTCCCCCCTCTTTCAAACTCCCCATCTAGCTTCATATTCAAGCTGTCTTTTCTTTTCTCACTTTATTTAATAATTATTTTTTCAACTCAATAAATACTAGAATTTTTTTTAGAGATAAAAAAAACTCTAAACTGTTCTCTCTCCCTGAACCCTCTCTCTCTATCTATCTCTCTAGAATCTCCGCGTCTAGGGTTTTTGTTACTCTAGGGTTTAATCACTCTCAGTCTTGTTCTTCTTCGCCATGGCCGCTGAGAAGCTCAGAGATTTGAGCCAGCCTATTGATGTGCCCTTGCTCGATGCTACCGTCGCCGCCTTCTATGGCACCGGATCTAAGCAAGAGGTCAGTCACCGTCTCCATCTTCAATTTTTCTTTATTTTCGTTTTTCTTCTACAATGTCACGAGCTGTGCCGTGAATAATGCGCACTTTAGGTCTCATCAGTATTTCACTGTTCGTCTTGTTTTTGAACTGATTAAGTCTCGTCAGTGTCGTTGTATGATTTATCGTAATCGATTGAATTGAGCAGGATGCGAATTCCACTGTGGTTGATAATCGATGTAGTGTTTCTGTGATTGATAACGTTGAGCTTCTTTTTCGTTTTAGATAATGTGAAGCTGTTTACGGCCGTTCTCTGTTGATCGATTTTGTATGTTCTTAGTTTAACATTTTTGTGTGTGTTCGTTTTGACTGTGCAGAGAAGTGCTGCTGATTCAATTTTGCGGGACTTGCAAAATAATCCTGATATGTGGCTTCAAGTTATGCATATCTTGCAGAATACTCAAAATCTCAATACCAAGTTCTTTGCATTGCAGGTTGGTTTGTTTAATGATCTATCTCCTCTGGGTTAATGTTAGGAGGGATGGATCGTTAATTATGGCTTCAATCATAGTCTATATATCTGTGTAGTTAATGCAAATGACAGTTTTTGTCTCTGTCCTAAATGACTCTTGAATTTTTTGGTTTTATAATGCAAAAGTTCTTATTGATTTGTTATATGATAAAAGATTTGTGCGCTGGGTTGGTTGATTAGTACTGCAATTTATTTGAAAGCATATTTAAAGCACAAAAAGTGAGGTGCTTCCGTTTGTAATTATGTGAGATTTGAATGGAAGTACCTGTAGCTGAATTTGCTTTGTCAGAGGTCTTGAATATATAGCTTATATTTGATTTGGGTTGGCTTATGACAAAAGTGTTCCTTCCACATCACTTTGTTTGATAGACCCATTGACTCATATTTATTTGACTATTACTTAGTTTTGACATTTGTAGCCTACTTACTAGCTTTGCCTTTGGAAACAATGTGTATTAAATATTAAACAAGTTTTTCATCTCTTATGAGAATATTATATCAGCTGCCTTAGTTTATGTTTTTTATATTCTTGTATGTTATATTCAGGTTCTAGAAGGTGTGATTAAATATAGATGGAATGCATTACCTGCTGAGCAGCGAGATGGGATGAAGAATTTCATCTCTGATATCATTGTACAGGTATTATTTGTATTTGGCGAGGCCAGTTATTTGTGTTGAGTTAGTTGGGCATACATAGTTTTTCTTTTTTAGTTCTTCGTTTTTCTGCATCATTGATCTTCTTGTTGGTTTTTCTCGCATAGCTTTCCAGCAATGAGGCCTCATTTCGGACGGAAAGGTTGTATGTCAACAAACTCAACATTATATTAGTTCAGGTAAAGACCGCAGTTTCTTAACATTGACTACTATTTCATGTGTTTTTTAAGTCCTGAAACCCGTTTTTCACTAGTTAATTTTTATGCTTCCCTTTTATATACACATTTATTCATCTTAAGATGTTTTGTACTTTTCTCTACTCCTGTATTGTTTGTTTTGTAATGTTAATTTTTTTAAAATTGTTCTTCTGTCTCTGAATCAGTTATTTTGCACATGTAGCTTATCTTTTTCTTTTCCATTTATAAGTAAAACCTGCTTTGAGTTTTTATTTTCTGTTTTTCTCAACCAAGTCTTTATTTTTCCTGCAATGCTTAAGACATTCAATTTATATTATGGTTGGAGATTTCTTTTTCACCTTTTTTATTGTAGTTCTGGATTCAAAATCTCTGTTTGCAAATATTATTGTATCTTTTTGCATTCACCACTTAAATGCTCTATGTAATGGTGCACGGGTGTGTCTCACACGCAGATTTTGAAGCATGAGTGGCCAGCAAGATGGCGAAGCTTTATTCCTGATCTTGTCTCAGCAGCTAAAACTAGTGAAACAATCTGTGAGAATTGCATGGCTATATTGAAAGTAAGTCTATCCCACTTTTCATTAGATTATGTTTCTTATGTCAATGTCAATGACTAACTTAAAAAATGTTTGTTCAGCTTTTGAGTGAAGAGGTTTTTGATTTTTCGAGAGGAGAAATGACACAGCAAAAGATTAAAGAGCTTAAACAGTCATTGAACAGGTAGCTGTTGATAGCTCAATGTCTGTGTATTCTTTTCTGCTTTCCATTTCACTTGCCATTCTTTTTAGTTGGTGTCTGAAAGATAGAGTTTTAATTACTTGTTATACAACAATGGATTCATTAGGCTGCATTCTTAAAATCCTCACCTGTACGTTCTATAACTTTTTGGGTACACTTTTGATTCTTGGAATGTGCTCTATAGATTGAAAAACTAGCTAATGGTAATAACTGCTTATATAAGTGGCTAGGCAGATCAATTGATTTTAACTAGTAAGTGGGAGAATACATTGCAGTTTGGATTTGTATTGCCTTAGTTGTGATTTGGTAATTACTTTTGTTGCCTGTAAGTTAGACTGGGGCGAATTTAGACTGGGGCGACTAACATCAAATACTCTGGTTGATGATCAATAATTGCTTAGTTATGTTATATTAGAAAATCCGTTAAGTTTACCATTAAGTTGCCAGATTGAGAGTAGTCAAACAACTAGAGATAGATGAAGACCTAGAAAAACTATACAAGAAATTATTAGGAAAGACCTCAAAATTGACTAGTTGGATAGAAATATGGGTTTTGATAGAAATTATGGCGTAGTTTATCCACGTAGCTGATCCCATTTATTGAGATAAGACTTAGTTATTGTTGTATATAATATAATGATGTTATATAATATAATGATGCTGTATAATATAATTATGATGTGCTGGAGTTTATGGCTTGATATACATACTTGTTGCTTTCCCTTGTTATAATTATCTTGAAAGCCTATTAATGCATGCTTTGGATGGCTATTTATTTGTTCAGCGGTTTTTATTTATCTACCTTTACTTTCGACAAAGTGTCTATATTCCGCTAAGAATTATATTTGATTGTTTGCATTTTCAGTGAATTTCAACTCATACATGAGTTATGCTTATACGTGCTATCAGCATCTCAAAGGGCTGAGCTCATACGTGCTACACTGTCCACATTGCATGCCTTCTTATCATGGATTCCCTTGGGTTATATATTTGAATCACCGTTGGTAGGTACATTTTTCTACTCAAAATGAATTTGTTATTGAAGAACTCACTAACGGAAATCTTTTAACTTTTGTCTCTCAGCTTGAGACACTCCTAAAATTTTTCCCGGTTCCAGCATATCGGAACCTAACATTGCAATGTTTATCTGAGGTATGTTCCATCCTTTCGGTTCTGATGTTTTTACTTGAATTTTTATTATAGCAATATTCACTTTTTATGTTTCCAGGTGGCATCGCTTCAATTTGGGGATTATTATGATGCACAGTATGTCAAGATGTATGGTATATTCATAGGCCAATTGCAGGTGTGTTTGATTGGTATCCTTTTTGTAACACGCACATCATTCTTATGCTTATTCAGTTGATTATACATTGAGCATCTTGGCTGACTGTGGTAATGTATAATGTAGAGCATACTCCCGCCTACAACAAATATTCCCGAGGCATACACACATGGCTCTGATGAAGAACAAGTGGGTTTTTACTAAACCAAGATGCTTAATTTGCTTAAATAATTTTTGAAGTATTTGTCTGACCATGGTTTTTTTCCGCTGTTTAGGATTTTATACAGAACCTGGCACTGTTCTTCACTTCATTTTATAAGGTTAGATTTTTAAAATTTCATCTCTTTAGTTTTATTTTGTGATGCATAATCATCAAACGACATAATTAAACTGTTTGTAAGAATGTTACCTTGCTGAGGCTGGTGTCTTCAAGTTGAGATTTTTACTATATCATATTTGGGCTAATTCAAGAATAGATCGTGCCATATTGGTTTGCTTGCTGGGTGTTCTGCTCTCTAGTAAAAATATTCTGATAGTCTTCTATTTATGCAGGTTCATATCCGCATCCTGGAATCCACTCAAGAGAATATATCAACTTTGCTGCTGGGCCTTGAATATCTTATCAACATTTCATATGTTGACGATACCGAGGTTTTTAAGGTATGTGCATACTGCATTTGTGTGTCGCAGTCTCCTGTTCCAAATACCCAAATTAATATTGTATCTGATTCGTTGAAAATAATAGGTGTGTTTGGACTACTGGAATTCCTTGGTGTCGGAGCTGTTTGAGCCACACCGAAGTTTGGATACTCCCGCAGCTTCTGCAAACTTGATGGGACTTCAGGTGCTGTGAAACTTACGATATGACTCGTGGATTGTTAAAATCAAGAATTGACAATTCTCTTTCCCCCCATTAAAACATTTTTCTTACAAGCTATGACCTAGCATCTTTAATAGAATGTTTCTTTTTTTAATGCCTGTCTGTTTGTTCTTAATGTTCATAAGAGTGTCACTGTTTGTTTGGCATGTCTGTTATTATTGGACCAAGAACTAATACTTGGTTGGAAAGTGACTAATTAAATTAGTAAAAATTATTAATATGATTAGATGTGATCACAGTCATCCTAGTTACTATTAACATTTTTGCTTACTTTGCTCTTGTGTATTATATATTGCATCTCAACGTCTCTTGTGTGTTTCAAGTATTTCTTTTCTTGCTTCTGAAAAAGGTGGCTGTGTATAAGTCTTACTGATGTATTTTCTCAATGGAGCAAGCAGGTAGCAGGAATGCTTCCTGGTATGGTTGATGGGCATGGTTCTCCGCTTCTTCAACGTCGACAGCTTTATTCTGGTTCCATGTCAAAGTTGAGGATGCTAATGATCTGCCGAATGGCTAAACCTGAAGAGGTTCTCATAGTTGAAGATGAAAATGGGAATATTGTCCGTGAGACCTTGAAGGACAATGATGTTCTTGTTCAATATAAGGTTATAAGCTGATATCTAACCTCTGCTAGATTTTAATGTCTGATATTTTTCATGTCTCTGTGAAAACAGTGTCTAATAGTTACTTCCCTTTTATATATTTTATTTTTACTGATTGCTCAATCAACTCAAATGTGATAAATTTGAGACTCACATAACATTGTTCAATTATACAGATTATGAGGGAGACTCTTATTTACTTGTCACATCTTGACCATGAAGATACTGAGAAACAGGTATACGAATCCAAAAGCACCACCCTTTTATTTTGCTCTAAAAGCAATCACATTATATGGTGGTTTTGATTTTTGATCAGTTTTAGTTCTTATTGTTGGGACGTTTGTATTTGTTTAAAATATGAAATTATTTGTTATTTGTCAATTTATGAAACTATGATTCCAACTTTCATGAAATACGACTTTCATGACCTAAAGTTGAATTGAATAGCCTGAAAATGCTACATTACATTAGTATGTTGTTTTGGTTAAGAGTGATAGGATGTAATAGCTACCTATCAAACTTTTTTTTGGATGAATTTACCTATGGGACAAATTTACCTATCATAAACTTGTTGCACCTTTATTAAAATTGCCTCGTTTCATGTAATGTGCAGATGCTGAGGAAATTAAGTAAACAGCTCAGTGGTGAGGATTGGACATGGAACAATTTGAACACGCTCTGCTGGGCAATTGGATCTATATCTGGTTCCATGATTGAAGAACAGGTACTGCGAACATTATGGTATTTATTGATTGACTTTTATATCCCTATATGCATAGGTCATTTTCAATATTAAATATATGTACAGCTTTTGTAATCTGCTGAGGCATTTCCATTATTGCGGTATCCTGCTGGTTATAAGATTTTTTTAATATAAATTGTGGACATCCATGCCTGTTTCAATGATATCCCGATGACATAGGGATATACCTTGGAAGGCATATAGAATGTCTTAATTAGCAGCAGCGTTAAGCAAATTTCAATGATATCTCGACGGCATAGGGGTTTACCATACCTTGGAAGACATATAGAATGTCTTAACTAGCAGCAGCATCAATCAGTTTGACCTTTTTTTTGGGATCCTCAACTACTCTTCCATGAATTGCTAATCTTTCTCTGCGCATGCACATATTGGCTTGTTTTTGTCTTTTCTAGGACTGATGATATCTCAACTGATTCATTAAACTTGTTAACTGTATCTGAAATTCTTTTATGGCATTGTTTGATCAGTTTTGGTATTTTATTCCCATGTTTATGGTTGGACTTCTTTCTTGGATTTGTGACAGGAAAACCGATTTTTGGTTATGGTAATTCGTGATTTATTAAATCTATGTGAAATCACGAAGGGAAAAGATAACAAAGCAGTTATTGCAAGCAATATCATGTAAGATGTGTTTATATTTGCAATTTTTATTGTTTAATATTGCTATTTTTAAGTATAATATTCAGTTGCTTCTGTTGGTAGGTACGTTGTTGGCCAGTATCCACGTTTTTTAAGAGCTCATTGGAAGTTTCTTAAAACTGTTGTTAACAAGTTGTTCGAGTTTATGCATGAGACACATCCTGGAGTTCAGGTTATTTATTTATCCTTTTGAAGCTCACTTTCAATTTCAACTTGTCTGTTACTTCTAATTCTAATGATATTATTAATTATTTGTATTTGTTAAAACAAACCTGTGATTTATATTCTCCAAAGCTAGCTTGATTTTCTTATAACATCAAAGTAATCAAAGATTCACTAAGGCATCAGCGCAAAGATTTGCTTCCCTGTAAACATGAGTGATTCGAACTTCCCAGTCGCCACTTATCGATTGTTTGATTTGTATCTGCATTACACTTTAAATAATGTCATATTTTGTTGATAATATATATTCACCCTGTTTCAATTGTTTTAGGATATGGCCTGCGATACGTTTTTGAAAATAGTTCAGAAGTGCAAGCGGAAGTTTGTGATCACCCAGGTAATAAGGCCAATAATTTCCTTCCATTTCTCATCTTTTCGAATTTAAATAAAAACGACTAGTGCGTGTCCCACAATTTCTCCATTTATGCTAGTATGTGATGTAATCCATAACTGTCAATGTAATTGCTATTTCAGGTTGGTGAAAATGAGCCATTTGTATCGGAACTTCTATCAGGCCTTCCAATCACTATTGCAGATCTTGAACCCCATCAGATACACTCCTTTTATGAATCTGTATTCCTTTTAGATGCCTTAAACTCATTACTTAAAATTATTTAATTATATTTTTTCCGTATATTCTATATTTATTCCCGTGTCTGCTATGTAAGTAATATTTTTGAAAATTTGTAGGTTGCTCATATGGTTCAAGCAGAGTCTGACTCGCAAAAGAGAGATGAATATATTCAGAGGTTGATGGGGCTCCCTAATCAGGTATTTTGCCCGCCTTAGTCATGTCATTTGCCAATTCACTGTATTTATTTTATTTTTTGTAAATTTTCTTGCTGGAAATACTATCTTATAATTAATTCCTGTGATTTTGGTTTTTATTCCTGCAGAAATGGATGGAAATTATTGGTCAGGCACATCAAAATGTTGAATTTTTGAAGGATCAAGATGTTATACGTACTGTACTTAATATACTGCAGGTACAGTTTTGTTGTAATTGTGCCATTCTGCTGGATATTCTTCATAATTTGCCAAGCATGCGGGAATGCCATTTGAATACTGAAATTTCATTTAATACTTTATTTGCCCGATGGCGTTCAGTGGTGGGAGCTTTTGATAGATCAGTTGCTGATGTTGGCTAAGCAAATGATCAAAGTTTTCCCTTGTTGACTTTTTTCCCCCAGCATGTCAGTCCTTGTTAGAACACAGTTTATATTGTTGGATTACATAGTTGGTTACAAGCATGTAAAAGTAGGGATGCATTTTGTTGGTTTTATTTTGGAATATAATCAATTAGCATGTGACTTTGGTACCGATTGTTAATTGTTGCAAATTTAAGGGAAAGTTACTTCTGTTTTTTATTGGTTTCTCTATGTCTTGATGTGTAAGTAATTATTCTTAGAACTTTGATAGTGTCTAACTCAATCGTACAAAACCGGCTTGTAGATTTCCCCCACTTGAAAACATATGTTTAGA
This sequence comes from Vicia sativa, assembly GCA_021764765.1. NCBI lineage: Eukaryota > Viridiplantae > Streptophyta > Magnoliopsida > Fabales > Fabaceae > Vicia > Vicia sativa. The sequence continues at coordinate 184,424,136 of CM038793.1, read as the reverse complement.
TCATATTCCATCCGATGTGAGACTCAAAACACACTCCCTCCACGCCCAACACTAATGGGCTTCATGCGTGGATATAAATTATGTGTGGTCCGATAGTGGTAACCGGATAACATGTGGTCCAACAGAACTTGAACTAGGCTATGATCCCATGGGCCTAGCTCAACCTTATAAAACAGGCTTGTAAGGCGATGGTAGCCCCTACTTATAAACATATATTCAAGCCATATTTCATTGTGTGTGCAGACTCTTAACAATTATGCTTGTAGTAAATGCCAAGTCTTTCACTTTTATTTTGTTGTTCTGCTACGTTATGGTTTTAATGCTGTGTTTAAATTCCTCCTAATTGCAGACGAACACAAGTGTTGCATCTTCTTTAGGGACATTTTTCCTTCCCCAAATCACATTGATCTTTTTGGACATGTTGAATGTGTACAGGTGTGTTCTGTTAACTGTTGGTTTTTGTAACAGTTATGCTAATAACAGTTGATTGGAGCAATAAGTAGTTAGATTTGATTAATTTTTTTAATTTTCAACAGAATGTACAGTGAGCTTATTTCAAAAAGTATTTCAGAAGGGGGACCTTATGCATCTAAGACATCCTATGTGAAGCTTCTGCGGTAAGATTAATTGAGATTATATAGTTTTCTAATAAATATGATGACTGTTCAGTCCCTTTATCTATATAATTTGTAATGCAGCTCGGTTAAGAGGGAGACACTTAAATTAATTGAGACATTCTTGGATAAGGCTGAAGATCAACCCCAGATTGGAAAGCAATTTGTGCCACCAATGATGGATCCTGTTCTGGGAGATTATGCTAGGAATGTTCCTGATGCTAGGGAATCAGAGGTTTTGTCCCTTTTTGCCACGATAGTGAACAAGTACGCTTCTTTCTCTTTTTCTGTTTATTTATTTTGTTGATTGCGTACGGTGCTTTGACATCTGGCATTATGCATGCTTATGCTTTGCTACTTCCCGAGGTTTATATAATACTCACATGTTTCACTCATTTTTATCTATCCCTCTTACTTCCAGATATAAGGCTACCATGATTGAAGATGTACCTCGTATATTTGAAGCTGTCTTTCAGTGCACACTAGAGGTAATTGTTGTGCAGAATGTTCAGCTTTGTAAATGTTCTAGCTTCTTGTTGTTATTATTGTAACTATTATTATTATTATTATTATTATTATTATTATGTGGTTGGTGGCCCTTGTGTTTGATATCCACCTTTTTTTTAGAGTCAAATTCAATAAAGAAAAGACTAGTTACATGAGTTGTTGTTGGGCTTATTATACATGAAACCCGGACCACTCCTTTTATTCATAGTAGCAGTACACTTTGCCAGGTCATGGGCCCTTCTGTGTTCAGTTTTCTACTAACACACCTTTGAATATACCGATTCCTTTGATTTGAATATTTTTAGCTTTGAAATAAAATAGCCATGGTCTTGTATTTAGATCGGAGACTTGGGTCTACAAATCAAAATGTGAATTACATATATTTTGATAAAACATCTAGTTTTATTGTTACTAGAAATGTTAATTTACAGTAAAATTTATAATGTTTATTTGGAGACTCGAAGTTTATAATAATGACTCTGAAATTCATGATTTACATTAATTTTGATTTCATATCTTTTTATTCTGAGATCTTTGATTTTAAAGTTGAAATTTTAATAATTTGATGACAAATAGTTATTGGGTATATAATATGACCGGTAAACTATCAACTAAACTATATTTTTCTTTTTATTCTGTTGCTCAGATGATTACAAAAAATTTCGAGGATTACCCAGAGCACCGGCTTAAGTTCTTCTCTCTACTCCGCGCCATAGCTACTCACTGTTTTCCTGCACTAATCTGCTTGTCAAGTCAGGTTGATTTCTTCCCCTTTTTCCACAACAATTCAGGGGCATGTCAGTTTTTTTAGTGTATTAGGTATTAACTGCGCCTGCTTGTCAGAATTTGCAATTCTGTAGTCTGTCTGATATTTTTGGGCTCGTGTGTCAGCAATTGAAGCTTGTTATGGATTCAATCATGTGGGCATTTCGGCATACAGAAAGGAATATTGCTGAAACTGGTCTGAACCTGTTGCTGGAGATGCTGAAGAAGTTTCAGGTGTGTTTTATCTGTGCAAATACTTTGCTCCCTAACTGGCGCAGGGTTTTTCTGCATACTGTGTGTACAGGTTTCCTGTTTTTGAGGACTTCTTATCTTTGTTGCACTTGGTCTTTTCATCTGATAAATTTAATTTTCCATTCATGACAGTTATTGCCACTTCTGCGAATATCACCATTTTATATATTTTGACTGAATGCCTTATTTTACAACAGGGCTCAGAGTTCTGTAATCAGTTCTACCGGACATATTTCTTGACAACTGAGAATGAGATATTTGCTGTCTTAACTGATACTTTTCATAAGCCTGGGTTCAAATTACATGTCTTGGTGCTTCAGCATTTGTTTTGTCTGGTACAATGTCATAGTCATACTTTTTTTTGTTTCAATTTTTGTTTATCAATTTAGCAAGAGCCACACATAATGAGTTTGACCTTTCAGGTGGAAACTGGTTTGCTAACCGAGCCACTCTGGGATGTTACTGCAAATTCATATTCATACTCAAATAATGCAGTTTTTGTACGCGAGTATACTATTAAGCTTCTAAGTGCTTCATTTCCTAACATGACAACAGCTGAGGTAATTGAGATCTAAACAATATTTTTTTCCCTTTTGCCAGAACAAATGACTAATTTTGACAAATTTACAGGTTACCCAATTTGTTGACGGGCTCTTCAAGTCTACAACTGATCTCTCTACATTTAAAACTCATATACGGGATTTTCTTATACAGTCAAAAGAATTTTCAGCTCAGGTAATGCTTTATTTAGTATTGCTAATTAAACTTGTGGTGAATTCAGGTTTTGGGCAAAAGCAACAATTTGAGAAGATTTTTTTTACTCCTATAAGTTGACCATAAATCTTGTAATTTAAGTTTATTCACATGATTGTTTCTATGGTCATTTTATTAGCTCATTGCTACAGTTTTTGATGTTTCTGAGCGTTTTCATGTTCACCCTTGTAAATTGTTGATTGTATTCCTTTCCCGCCCCTACTACTTCACATATCTTAATGTTTGTCATCCCCTGTACCACAGGATAACAAAGATCTATATGCTGAGGAGGCTGCAGCACAGAGGGAGAGGGAACGACAAAGAATGCTTTCTATTCCGGGGCTGATTGCGCCAAGCGAGTTGCAAGACGAAATGGTGGACTCATAGGTAGATTGAGTTGCAAGACAACATGGTGGAATCATAGGTAGATTAAACAGTTGGAAGTTAATATTGAAACCATGGAAATTTTAGTGTATTTCACAGGCTCCGTGATTCAATGAATTAACAGTGACTCTGAGAATAGGTGCAGCTTTTTTCTCCAAGTTTAGATTTTACTCTCTTCCCAATATTTTATGTTGGGTCTGGTTTGGCAGGTTTTTCAGAGTTTTACCTAGCCGGCAATATTGCCTTGTCCATGGGGTGAGTGTAGATTATTGTTTCACTAATTGAGGATGATAATGTTGGGTCATTTGTAATGAAATTCATGAAGGCATCTTTGTATTGAACGAAGATGGAAATCTCGTTTGAAGTGATGAGATGACTATTTAGGGGCTACCTCCTAACTTCTGGTGGTTTGTGCAGAAAACCCTTGTGGTTTTATATTTTGTATTTTTCCCTTCAACTATACTTAGGGATATTGATATACTGAATGCACTTAATGTTAGTGTTATGTGCCCATTCGTCCCAATAGATAGAAGATATTAATTTACATATATAATGTCTTGCTTTCTAGCTTCAAATCTCTAGTATGCAGCCTAATCAGACCAGCTTTTATTGAAAATTTCCACAAGTTTATTGCTTCAATGATAGGACCATACTTTTCTTAAAATCGGTTGCGAATACCCCAATTTTGCTAAAATAAGTTTTTTAAGTTTCAAATAGTTGCTTCTATGATAGGACCATACTTTTCTTAAAGTCGGTTGCGAATACCCCAATTTTGCTAAAATTAGTTTTTTAAGTGTTAAATAGTGATTGTTTTATGAGTTTAATGGTAGTGTACTGTTTGTTTAATTATACTGCATCCATTACGATTTATAAATAAAAGTCAAATTTCAACACTTAGAAAATTTAAATGTTTCGTTTTTTTTTAATTAAGTTTTATTTTATGAGGTGTAAAAACAATTTTAAACGAATTTCTTTATCCTCTCCATGACCTTCTTTTTCACCCCAGGGAAATTTCTAAATTGCCCTTTAAAGTCGAAAATCGAAACTTAAGTTTCGGTTCTGTACCGTAATTTTATTTTCAGTTTTATTCATAACAGAAATTTAAAAAAATTCATTTCATTTTCTAACAGAGATAATAAACCGGTTCTTTACCGTAATTTTATTTTCGGTTTTATTTCTAATAGAAATTTAGAAAAATTCATTTCATTTTCTAACAAAAAGATACATAAACTTAGCAAATACAAACCGAAAGTTAAACATAAATTGAACATTACAAATCAATATTCTGGTGGAAATTGCAGCATCCTCATTATGTCATCGACGATTCTTAATAAAGTCGTATCTAGCTTGATTGGAACTTTCTCCTGAAAACTTTGATAAGTCGACCACATAGTCCGTAAATCGTCGTCGTTCTTCAGTTTACGGTTCATGTACTGTTGATTCCCTTCATTGTCGATTGATGGAGATTGGTACTCGATCTTCACTACCTTTCGACCATCGCCGTAAGGAACAAGTTCCTGCAAAGTTTCACGTACCTCTTCAATTGGGGTGTAACCGTGATATTGAATTCGCGAGACGGTACGTCGCTGGGAAAATGAACAACTCCAGCAATCCATGTGATGTCTAACTTCATGTCTATTTCTGGTTTTGTGTTGTGGTAGGAAGAATTATAAGGGGAGATATATTTTTATAATAGAAGGATGTAAACATGGATCATAGAAGTCTTATCTTTGTGTCAGTGATAATATCGGAAGTTAAACTCCGGTTTCCTACTTAAGACCAAAATCAAAATTTAATTTTTGATAAATGCCCTGGGTTTGAAAAATCAGAAACATAACAGAAGACAACAACTATAACACAAAATCTCATATATTCAATTTTTTTTTCAAGTGGTCAAATTACAAAAATGAGTATACTTCCACATCATTATACATTATCAAAATGTAGTTGACATTACAATGCTACCTATGCTACTTGAAAGAGCCGAAAAAAGTGTCGTCGGATAAATTCACCGGTGGCACCCCTTTCGATTTTTCCCTATTTATTTCTATATCTATTTCCCTCAACTTGTTGTATTCTTGCATCCTTTCCATGAATTTGTTTGGCTATGTCTCCGATGGTTTTGTGAAATGAAGCGCCCACTCTGGTGATGTTGGTAGAGGGCATCCCAATTTCAAGTAGACTTGAATAAAATGCCGTGAATTTGAAATTCATCGAACACAAATGATACGATCAATGAGATTTGGTGTAGGAGCCATGCCCAGAGGGAAAAAAGTCTCTGAAAAACCGTATCTCGTTAGATTAATACACACCCTATCATACACACTTGCAATGAGATGACCCATTTCAGGGAACTGCGTCCATTTGTCCTCCGGTGCACATCAACCTTAACAGGTACTAGTGCATGATGTATTTCAACCTTCTCCTTACTCCCGAACACACATGTGTACAACTCTCTGTGTTCTGTCAACTCTGTGATCAGAGTATCTCGGACAGTGTTGTAATACTCTTCACGGCTACCTGGCAAAAAAGAAACAACTCGAAAGCCACAATCACTGTCACCGGCCACATTGACGATCCTTTCAACGTATTTGTGCATGAAAACTGGCATGTGATCGATGAACAATAGTTTTGATGGAGGCGGTGTAGGCGTTGGTTTGCTAATACGGGCACCTTTAGAAGCATATTTATGAGATTTCAGTGTAGGTGAGTCGAGAAATACCTTGTCAACATGTTCATAATACGAAGGATTTCTCATAGTAGAATTGTCGCCTGGTGTAGGTTTCAACTTTTTCGGTGCTCCTTTTGTTTTTACCGGTTGGGAGGGAGGTTTCAAATCTGTGGTCTCCGGAAACACAATTTTTCTCAACTCTTCTTAGATGTGGAGTTTTGTGGGGTCATCCGCTCTAAAAAATATAGCTTGTATTGCTTCCCATTCGGTAAGGATGAAGATATTTGATTTTTCAGTTTTTATTTTTCTGTCATCCTCAAAACTAAGTCTCTTCCAATGACTAGAGACCTCGTCCATACGTATCGGAACATTACCACTCATCTTCTTGGCTATGACATAAGCACATGGGAGACCATATATTTTCACAATAGTGCACCCGCATTTTGAGGTGTCATCACCCACAGTTGAGGCTCTTGTGGCCTCATGGAAAATATAATTAAGCGCCGCCCGAGAGATGTTACCGACCAATTGAGAATATAGCATATTCTCCTTGAACCCGTGTTCCAACACCGTGATACTGCGACTAAATGTCGTTTGTATCTCATTATGCTGGTTCATGATCATATGGTTCACAACTTCCTAACCCGTAATCAAATCGCCTTTGCTATTTGCCAACCAATTCTTGAGACAAGCATGCACAGATTCAATTTAGTTTGATGTTGTATGTCCGAGGTGCATAACCTGATCAGTCCACACAAAAAATCTCCTTCACCTGATCAAGTATTGTGCTCTCCACATATTTCAACAGATTCAGATATTTCTCACAAACAACTCAAAATTGTAAAATAGCATCAGTATACATCTCTTTTGTAGATGCATTAACAATAACATTCCATCAACCATGATTTTATCCATAATAACACCGGACTTTACCAACTTTCTATCTTCACCAGCTACTGGTTTCGACACCATAACATGTTTAACCCGACTTCTCACATTTTTTTGTAATATGGTACCTACAAAGTAATGCGGAAGAAGTCGAAAATACGGTTGCAACGACATTCATTAATGTCGTATCACGGTCGATAATAATAACCTTTGGCATATCCTCTTGGTTCTTCAACATGGACCTACACACCTCTAAAGCCTATTGAAAGCTGTCTTCTTTTTTGCACTCGAGAAATGCGAAACCAACTGAGTACGTCTTCTCGTCGATGTAACACCAACAGTTTCCAACAACGGTAACCTGTACTTGTTGGTTTTGTACGTCGAATCCATTACGAACACGGTAAAAATTGTGTTGAACAATTTAACTGAATCAGGATGAGTCCAATAAATGTCTCTAACAGTGACACCATCATCCCCCCGTTGGTGCCTACAAACATAATTGTTCTCATCAAGAACTTTCAAAAGGTGTTGCATTTCGGTTCGATCCCCCCAAAGTTGCAAGAATGTTTTTGGTAGGTACCAAATTCAATGTCATGTCGAAAACACAAATTTTCCCATCTGGAAGTAGCTGACATGCTATTGGATGACCGACCAACTTTGGAGTTAAATCATGATTGTGTTCTCCGCTAATCACATTAAAATTCCACTTACTGTTGGCCATGCGATAATCACGCAACCGAAACGGGCACTCACATTTTCTTGTGTCGGTTTCCTCGTGTTTCAACTTTTGAATACGAGCCACATATCTCCCGCTCCTTTCGCAAGTCACAATAACAAAGGCATTTCTTCTATCAGTGTCGTTATCGGACTTTGCTATTATAGTAGAAAATCCTAACCTTGTTGCCTTTAAACGAATCCACTACAACATATCGTCCCGGAATTCAAATTCTTGAACATTTTCAAAGTGTTGACGAACATCGACCGCCTTAATTACGCGGGGCGGAACAACGACCGACGATACAACTTCGGTCACATCGGGCTTAAGAATGTTATCGGGGTGCATCATACCTATGTAATTTTAAAATAGAGATACAAACGGAAATAAACTTCCGGTTTAGTTCAACAATAAACCGGAAATAAACTTCCGGTTAGTACGTAACCTTATTTTTAGCAAAATATAACAGATTAATGCGGTCAATGAGGGATAAAAAAGATGATGTTTACCTGAAATTCTTCTTTGTTGAGCTTTTTCTGATATTATTAACCAAAAAAATGTGGATTTGGAGTGGATAATGAATGGACAATGGAGAGGTATGAAGGAGAAAGTGTGTTATGGTGGTGATCACCATGGTTGCTGCTTATAGCAATCAACTTCGTGAAAAAGCCGGAAATAAATTTCCAGTTTCATACAAAATATTCAGGTGGCATACAATTCAATGTTCCCGCTCCTATGGTCGGAGTTATACCTCTGGTACCATATCAAAAGTTAATATCCGGTACAATTTTTACAATTTCAGGGGTCACACCATGTTTTGAACGGTTTGAACAAAATAGGGTGCGAACCGGAAATAAACTTCTGATTTTTAGAAAGGTATTTTGGGAATTTCATGGGATGGACCACACACTTAAGGAGTAGGTTAAGAAATTCACCAATTTTAATTGGCTAATGTTTGCATTTAATTTCAATATGTTTTATGTGAAGAGTATTCATTTATTGCTCTTGATGAGAAGAGTATTCATTTTTGAAAAACCGAGAGAAACAAGATTATTCTTTTTTGAAATTGATTTTATGATGTATTACTTTTCAATTATGGGACGAGACGTATGGTTGCTAAAAATTACAATCCAATGTGATGGACAAACAAACGTTTACCTCCTCTGGACATATTTATAAGTAATAAAAATAATTTTCACGGTTATTAAAAAATTTAATCAGTTGTAATTAATTTTTTTGATTTTAGTAAAAATTAATTAAATTTACTATAATGTCCTCTTTATTAAATTTAATGGAATGTTTGAAATTGAAATATAAGGGTATATTAGGAGTTACAACATGAAATGATTTATTAATAATTGATTTTTGTTTATAATAGTGACACAAAATTTGTGCATTTTTGTTGCTTATAAATGTATTAGAAGGGTGTATAATAGATTCATATAAACTTACTCAAATTCAGAGCTTTGGAAAGTTGTTAAAATTTGCTTCAGTAACTTGTTCACAATTTGGAAAAAGAGAGATTTGGGTGAATACAACGAGGGAATGTAAATTCAAATGAATAAAAGAGAGAATGAGGGGTTGTGCCAAAATATATATTTAAAACAATTCAGGTATGCAACTTCGAAATCCCTTGAACTTAAATTATGAGTTGATTCGAAAATGCACATGTGAAACCTTATGGTCTTGATAAAAAGGTTGTTCCAGACATGCATATTAGAATATCTCCTCTAAATATGTATTGTGGTGAGTTCGAATGTGCATATTAGAATGTTGGAGATATTTTCCAGTATTTGCCAAGGACCTCTAAGAAGACATGGATATGTGTTAAGAAATTTCCAAATTAAAAGGATCTTGAAAAAATATTAAATCCATGTAGTAAGGATTGGTCAAAACATTTGAAAGATACTTTATGGGCATATAGGTCTAATTTATAAATACCTATTAGAATGTATCCATATATATTATTTAAGCTGAATTTCGAAATTCAGATATTTCTCTATACTTTCATTGGTCGTGGTTCCGAGGATGGATTTGTTGTGGTGTGTTTGGATTCCAAAATTCATCTATTTTTATTTGTATTTAGCGTGTGTTTTGGTGCGTTCAGATTCCAAAATTTGAATTTTGGGAGTATTTCAGTAATTTCTTCAGGGTAGGTGAGTAAGGCATAAGTTGTAGTGAACAATTCCCAAATTAAATGTTTTTATAAATATCATGAACTTGTATTTTACAAAATGAGTTAGCCCAAGCTCAAATTTAAATGCATTGGATCATAAAAAAGAACTCATTTAAGACCTCAAGGGTATATTTGGATTGGTGGTATGAGATGAAATGAGATAGTAACTAATGAAATTTTATTGTTTAGATTTGTAAATAATTGATGAAATGGAATTGAACATGATGGAATCCATTCCATCCCATTCCATCTAATTCTCCATTTTTTGTTCTATCCAGTTTGTGGTGTGTGTGATGGAATGTGATATTTTTAATAAAATAACCAAACAATGGAGTGAGATTTTTATTCTATTTTGCTCTTCTCTGCTATGTTTCATTCCTTTTTGCTCCTATATGCTCCATCAATCCATCCAAACATTGCCCAAAGAAGTGACAAATATGTGCAAAAGAGCATTATCTTCCTTTGTTTTAAGACCAATACAAAGTTTGAATGTGTGTTTGTCCTATACTTTGACCGCTCAGATACCTTTTCGAACGACCACCCTAATAATTGATAATTTAAAATTCTAATTTTGTATAAAACAAACCGTGTGATAGATATTAGTATAAAATAAGATAATTTCTTAATGAATCCTAAACATCTCTAGCGCACCACATGAAAATACAATAATGCCTCCAGATTTCACAGATGCATCTCTGGATGCACCAACTGTATATTGATGAGACTTTTATTCCTGAGACGTATCCTTGTAAAACATCCAGAGATTAATTTCTGGAGTATTATGAAGTAGAAGTAGAAAAACAGAATAGAAAAACAATCTTCTTTTCTTTGTTAATGGATGACGAGTAGAACTCGATCTTTACAATTTTGTGATTGTCGCCAAATGGTAGGAGCTCAAATAATGTGTATTTTATATCTAAAGAGGGGGTGTTCTAAGTAATCTTAAATTCTCTTGAGGGTGTAACCCTGTTAAAGTGAATATTTCTCACATGTCAAATGATATTCATTCTTTTGTATTGTGTTTTGGTATAAACAATAAGACAACTTCCCTATATTTATAATAGTTATAGATTAATATTGACCTAAAAAATTCTATCTTGTTCCAATGCACGTTCCATAAATGCATCTCTGATACAACAACCCTTTATTTTGGAAATGTATTTCGAGAACCATTCATGGCAGAACAAAATAGAAACAGAACATGTAATCAATACATAATTTTCTTTAACAAACTTTAAAATGCATATGTTAGAAATCATAACACATTAATATAATATTACTCACAACAAATTGATAAATAAATAATAAAATGATCTGAAAGACTTGTCCCTCCAAACCTACAACTTTTGGTGGTACCCACTTTGACTATTTTTTATTTATTTTCTTTCAATCTTGCTCAATTTGGTGAACTCTTGCATATTTTCAACAAATTGGTTCGGCCAAGTCCAGGCTTTGGTTGTAGTATGAGTTGTTCACTTCGGTTATGTAAGTGGTATGGGGCATCCTAGTTTCAAATAAACTTGAACAAAACCCTCAGGATTTGAAATCCATCCAACATAGATAATATGATCATTTGGATTTGGATATGGAGCAGTGTTAGTGGAAAAAAGTTTCAAAGAAACTGTATCTAGTAAGATAAATAGACACTATATCATACACACTTTCTATGAGATGACCCATTTTAGGGGAACACATTCATTTATCCTTCGGTGCATGTTGTGACACCCCGATTTAATTCAAATATTAAATAAATGGGAATTTAATTATTTATTTAATTAAAGTCTTAAGTATTTATTTAATTAAAGTCTTAAGTATTTATTTTATTTGGGTTAATTGGATCGATTTAATAAAGAAAGGATTGGAGGTGTGCAGAGTAAACAGTGGGTATAAGAGTAAATCACTCTACTAATTACTAAGTATTGATTATTTATTTTATTTGGAATATTAAAAGGAAATATAAAAAGGAAAAGAAGGGAAAAAGAAGTCTTTTTGGAGAAAAGTCATAATACGTAGAATTGGAGAAGAGAAGAGAGGAAAGCCGACGCCGAGAGAAAATCGAAGATCATCGCGAGGTAAGGGTAATTTCTTTCGGTTAATATGTCTTATGGGTTTTGGAAATCAACTGGGTAATTGGGTATGTTAGGAAATTGAATTGTAGGTTTATAGAAGGAAACCCTATTTTGTGTCGGTGTATGGAAATCGGATCATTAGTGTGTCATATAACTAATAGGAATGAGAAAACTATGTTGTTTGATGTTAAAATGGTGTAAAATGGCTTTAGATTGGTGTTTCTAATATCACAATTCGTGTTTGGAAGTTTGGAAATGATTATGGATGCATAAAGCTGTCAAAAATAGCAGATTTTACTGTTACAGGTCGTGGGAACCGGTTCCCTGTGGGGAGGAACCGGGTTCCAGGTGTTAAAGTTCAAAATCTGGGGATTTTTGTACGTGGGAACTGGTTCCCTGTGGGGAGGAACCGGGTTCCCCATACAAAAATCCAAGGAGGCTTATTTTTAAAACGTGGGAACCGGTTCCCTGTGGGGAGGAACCGGGTTCCCCATACAAATTTCCAGGAGCGTGTATTTTTCAAATTGTGGGAACCGGGTTGTCCCAGTGAGGAACCGGTTACCACTGTGTATTTTTCCAAAACTTCAAAAATTCATATTTTCTAAACCGTAACTCCGATTCGAGTGCCGTTTTCGGCGTTATTTATTAAATTTAAATTTCTATCTTTTGGAAAGGAAAAATATTATTTTCTCAAAAATTATTTTTAAAAAGAGTCGAGCTTCCGATTTTGAAAAGTATGGATTATTTAAGGACAATGGGGAATTAATACAAATGGTCTGAGTTACCGGATGAGAGCTAATGCATGCCATGTTATATGTTGATATTCATTATGATTTGAATGTGATATATTGGTGAATTGACATGATGTGGATTGTATTGATATTATGATATGTGAAGTGATGTTGCATGCCTTTATGATGCATGCATTGAACATTGTTAAATTGGTTCATTCCCATTGTGCGGATGTGAGCTTGCAGAGCCAATAGACTTACCTGGTCGGAGGTGGTGAGGCTAGATTCTTGACCCAATGGTTGTGGGCGAATCATGGATTACATTGTCTTTCCACGAGTAAACGGAGCAGTGGGTGAACTCGGTTCACGTTTTGGTACCACATGCATAGAGTCTGCATTGCATATGGGATTGTAACATGTTAGGATGATTTCCAGTGTTGCAATTCCCATTGTTTGATATATACATGATCATTGTGTGAACTGTTTTGTGAATTGATTATGACTTTGTGTTGGTTAATGGATCAATGTATCTGATTATTCTGTTGTATTTAAAAACGTATAATACATGTTATATTGAATTGAAATCTCATCCTTACTTTAACAATTTCAGATCCGAAGTGATTAGCTGCTTGGAGTTGGTGAGGATAGCTCTAGAGTCGAGTTAGTTAATTAGTTCGCGTGTCAGTGTCGTGCTCTGGTAGATGTAACACTGGGGAAACGGTTGTTTGAAATCCTTTAATGGATATTTTTAATATTTTTGATTTGTGTTTTGATTATATATCCTAGAATAGCTATTGAATGACGTATTCGGGATTTTGGATTATGTTTCATTTCCGCTGTTAAACATAATTTTAAGTATGACTTATTTAATGATTGTTCTTCAGTGAAAGCATGACAGCTGTTTGGTCAAATTTTATGATTTTAAATTGTGACGCCTCTTAATTATGGATAAAACTCTGATATTAATTCTATAAAACGCGGGTAATTATAAGGGATGTTACAATAGTGGTATCAAAGCATAGTCGGTCTTGTCTTAGTGTCGTTATCCCTTTTAGTATGCGACTAGTGTAAGTAACACTGTCGATACTTGTGTGCTGATGTAGATTGTTTTGTAATGTTACAGAACAATGGTGGAAGAGGTAACGGAAGGAATGATGATTCTTTGAGGCTTTGGGAATGTTAGTGGGTGCTCGGAGGGAATCGCGATTGGTGCCGATGACAATTGGGAAATTTTCGAGGAATAATCCTCCATTGTTCAAGGGTGCACATGATCCCGAGGGTGCTCGAAGTGGTTGAAGGAGATCGAGAGGATCTTGAGTGATTGATTGTCTTTGAAGAAGGTGAGGTATGGTACTACATGTTGGAGGAAGTCGATGGTGGTGGGTTGCTACCGGGGAATGGAAGAAGATGGAATTGCATTAACTTGGGCGTGTTCGGAGAGCTTTTCCGAGAAGGTACTCCGAAGACATTCGGGAAGAAAGAGATTGAATTTCGGAGCTCAAGCAAGGCAACAAGTCCGTGAGTGAGTATGCAACGGTTCACCGAGTTAGCAAAGTGCTAATTACCCTAACGATGTAGATGGAGAATTTTCCAAATGTATCAAGTTTGAGAATGGATGCGTGATGAGATCAAGCGGTGTATCGTATCAGTATTAGAAGGTTCCCGATTTGGTTGATGTAGTAGGATTCTAGAAGAAGATCTTACCAAGACTAAGGCGAATGCTCGAAATTATCGCCGTAAGGGTAAGAGACAGATGGATCGTGGTAAGCCTTATGGTAGGAATAATCATAAATCTGGAGGTTGGAAGAAGCCTAGTGGGGGAGACTCTGGTTCTTCTGGTTCTTCCGTAAGGTGCTACAGATGTGGTGAATTGGGTCACCGATCTCTTGAATGCAAGACTGATGCGAGGAAGTGCAACAATTATGGAAGATTTGGTCATTTAGCTGTTGAGTGTAGATCCCGAAGGATAACTTGTTACAACTGTGGCGAAGAAGGACACACTCGTCCGCAGTGTACTAAGCTAAAGAAAGAGCAAGCTGGTGGGAAAGTGTTTGCTTTGTCAGGATCAGAGGTTAAGCCAGATGATCGGTTGATTAAAAGTACATGTTTTATTAATGGCATACCTTTAATTGCAATTATTGATACTGGAGCAACACATTCTTTTATTTCTTTGGATTGTGCTAAGAGATTGAATCTAGAAATTTCTAATTTGGATGGAAGTATGGTTATTGACACTCCTGCGTCGGGTTCAGTGACTACTTCGTATGTGTGTAGGAATTGTCCTATTGTTATTTTGGATAGAGGGTTCTGTATGGATTTAGTGTGCCTACCTTTAGAACAACTTGATATTATCCTTGGAATGAACTAGTTGGTCTTCAACCAGGTTCATATCAATTGTTTTGAGAAGACGGTTATATTTCCTGAGGTAGCTAAAGTTGAAGGGTGACCATGTCAGTTAAGCAGATGAATTCAGCTGTCAGTGATGGTGCTGTGGTGTTCATGTTATATTCTTCGACAGAAGGGAAAGGGAAGGCTAAGAGTGGTGAGTTACCTGTTGTGAATGAGTTTCCAGAAGTGTTTCCGGAAGATGTTAGTGAACTACCACCTGAGAGAGAAGTGGAGTTTACTATCGATTTGATTCCTGGAACTAGTCCGGTGTCGATGGCGCCTTATCGCATGTCGGCATCTGAGTTGTCTGAGCTGAAGAAATAATTAGAAGAGTTGTTGGATAAGAAGTTCATTTGGCCTAGTGTTTCGCCATGGGGTGCGCCGGTGTTGTTGGTTAAGAAGAAGGAAGGTACGATGAGACTGTGTGTTGACTACAGACAGTTGAATAAAGTGACAATCAAGAATCGGTACCCACTGCCGAGGATTGATGACTTGATGGATCAGTTAGTTGGAGCTTGTGTATTTAGCAAAATTGATCTGAGGTCTGGATATCATCAGATTCGTGTTAAGTCGGAAGATATTCAGAAGACTGCGTTTAGAACGAGGTATGGGCACTATGAATATTCTGTTATGCCATTTGGAGTTACTAATGCACCTGTGGTGTGTTTATGGAGTATATGAACAGGATATTTCATCCGTATCTTGACAAGTTTGTGGTGGTGTTTATTGACGACATTCTGATCTATTCAAAGGATGATGAGGAACATGCAAAGCATCTCAGAGTTGTATTGGAATTGTTGAAGGAAAAGAAACTTTATGCGAAATTGTCGAAGTGCGAGTTTTGGTTAAGCGAAGTGAGTTTTCTTAGTCATGTGATTTCCAAGAATGGTATTGCTGTTGACCCTACAAAAGTAGAAGCAGTATCTCAGTGGGAAGCGCCGAAGAATGCTTCAGAGATTCGTAGTTTTCTTGGTTTGGCAGGTTACTACAGGAATTTCATTGAGGGATTTTCGAAGTTAGCGTTACCGTTGACTAAGTTAACAAGAAAAGGGCAAGTGTTTATTTGGGATGCAGATTGTGAAAAAGGATTCCATGAATTGAAGAGGAGGTTGACTAGTGCTCCGATTTTAATTTTGCCGAATCCGGAAGAATCTTTCGTGGTGTATTATGATGCGTCCTTGATGGGTTTAGGAGGTGTTTTGATGCAAGATAGGAAAGTTGTGGCTTATGCTTCAAGACAGTTGAAGACTCATGAAAGGAATTACCCGACTCATGATTTAGAGTTGGCGGCTGTTGTGTTTGTGTTGAAATTATGGAGGCATTATCTGTATGGTTCATGGTTTGAAGTGTTCAGTGATCATAAGAGCCTGAAATATCTCTTTGATCAGAAGGAGTTAAACATGAGGCAGAGGAGATGGTTAGAATTTCTCAAGGATTACGATTTTGGTTTGAATTACCATCCTGGTACGGCAAACGTCGTGGCAGATGCGTTGAGCAGGAAGTCCTTGCATATGTCGATGTTAATGGTTCGTGAATTGGATTTAGTGGAACAATTCAGAGACTTGAGTTTGGTATGTGAGACTACTCCGAATAGTGTGAAGTTGGGCATGTTGAAGCTGACTAGTGGTATTTTGGAAGAGATTCGAAATGGACAGAAGTCTGATGTTGGTTTGGTAGATAAGTTGACATTGATCAACCAAGGTCAAGGAGGCGAGTTCCGAATTGATGAGAATGGTGTTATGAGATTCGGTGATAGGGTGTGTGTTCCGGATGTTGCTGAGATTAAGAAAAGTATTTTGGAGGAAGGACACCGTAGTGGATTGAGTATTCATCCTGGTGCTACTAAGATGTACCATGACTTGAAGAAGTTATTTTGGTGGCCTGGAATGAAAAAGAAATTGCCGAGTTTGTGTATGCGTGTTTGGTTTGTCAGAAATCAAAGATTGAGCATCAGCAGCCGTCAGGACTGATGGAACCGTTGTTTGTTCCGGAATGGAAATGGGATGGCATTTCTATGGATTTCGTGTCTGGGTTGCCACGGACAGCGAAGAACTGTGATTCTATTTGGGTTATTGTCGACCGATTGACGAAGTCTGCTCACTTTATTCCGATAAGGATGGATTACCCGATGGAGAGGTTGGCAGAATTGTATGTTGAGAAGATTGTAAGTTTGCATGGTATTCCGTCTAGCATTGTGTCGGATAGAGATCCGAGGTTTACTTCTAAGTTCTGGACAGGATTGCAAGAAGCTTTGGGCACTAAGTTACGGTTGAGTTCTGCGTATCATCCGCAGACAGATGGTCAGACGGAGAGAGGACGATTCAGTCGTTAGAAGATTTGTTGAGGGCTTGTGTGTTAGAGAAAGGTGGAGCTTGGGATAGCTACTTGCCATTGGTGGAGTTTTACCTACAACAATAGTTTTCATTCGAGCATTGGTATGGCTCCGTTTGAAGCATTGTATGGTAGGAGATGTCGGACACCGTTGTGTTGGTACGAATCTGGAGAAAGTGCTGTGATTGGACCAGAGATCGTTCAACAAACTTCAGAAAAGATTAAGATGATTCAGGAGAAGATGAAGACTTCTCAGAGTCGTCAGAAGAGTTATCATGATAAGAGAAGGACAGATCTTGAGTTTAATGAAGGAGACCACGTGTTCATGCGAGTTACTCCGATGACTGGTATTGGTCGAGCTTTGAAGTCAAAGAAGTTGACTCCGCGCTTTATTGGTCTGTTTCAGATTACCAAGAGAGTTGGGAAAGTTGCTTACCAGTTGCTTTACCGTCACTTGCGAATTTGCATGATGTTTTCCATGTATCTCAGTTGAGGAGGTACATTGCGGATCCGTCTCATGAGATTCAAGTAGATGATGTTCAAAGGGATAATTTGATCGCGAACTGCGAATTGAGGATCGGAAAGTGAAGCAACTGCGAGGTAAAGAGATAGCACTGGTACGAGTAGCTTGGGGAGGACTGGCTGAAGGAAATATCACTTGGGAACTGGAGAGTCAAATGAAGGACTCGTATCCCGAACTTTTCATCTAAGGTATGTTTTCGAGGACGAAAACTCTTTTAGTGGGGGAGAATTGTGACACCCCGATTTAATTCAAATATTAAATAAATGGGAATTTAATTATTTATTTAATTAAAGTCTTAATTATTTATTTTATTTGGGTTAATTGGATCGATTTAATAAAGAAAGGATTGGAGGTGTGCAGAGTAAACAGTGGGTATAAGAGTAAATCACTCTACTAATTACTAAGTATTGATTATTTATTTTATTTGGAATATTAAAAGGAAATATAAAAAGGAAAAGAAGGGAAAAAGAAGCCTTTTTGGAGAAAAGTCATAATACATAGAATTGGAGAAGAGAAGAGAAGAGAGGAAAGTCGACGCCGAGAGAAAATCGAAGATCATCGCGAGGTAAGGGGTGATTTCTTTCGGTTAATATGTCTTATGGGTTTTGGAAATCAACTGGGTAATTGGGTATGTTAGGAAATTGAATTGTAGGTTTATAGAAGGAAACCCTATTTTGTGTCGGTGTATGGAAATCGGATCATTAGTGTGTCATATAACTAATAGGAATGAGAAAACTATGTTGTTTGATGTTAAAATGGTGTAAAATGGCTTTAGATTGGTGTTTCTAATATCACAATTCGTGTTTGGAAGTTTGGAAATGATTATGGATGCATAAAGCTGTCAAAAATAGCAGATTTTACTGTTACAGGTCGTGGGAACCGGTTCCCTGTGGGGAGGAACCGGGTTCCAGGTGTTAAAGTTCAAAATCTGGGGATTTTTGTACGTGGGAACTGGTTCCCTGTGGGGAGGAACCGGGTTCCCCATACAAAAATCCAAGGAGGCTTATTTTTAAAACGTGGGAACCGGTTCCCTGTGGGGAGGAACCGGGTTCCCCATACAAATTTCCAGGAGCGTGTATTTTTCAAATTGTGGGAACCGGGTTGTCCCAGTGAGGAACCGGTTACCACTGTGTATTTTTCCAAAACTTCAAAAATTCATATTTTCTAAACCGTAACTCCGATTCGAGTGCCGTTTTCGGCGTTATTTCTTAAATTTAAATTTCTATCTTTTGGAAAGGAAAAATATTATTTTCTCAAAAATTATTTTTAAAAAGAGTCGAGCTTCCGATTTTGAAAAGTATGGATTATTTAAGGACAATGGGGAATTAATACAAATGGTCTGAGTTACCGGATGAGAGCTAATGCATGCCATGTTATATGTTGATATTCATTATGATTTGAATGTGATATATTGGTGAATTGACATGATGTGGATTGTATTGATATTATGATCTGTGAAGTGATGTTGCATGCCTTTATGATGCATGCATTGAACATTGTTAAATTGGTTCATTCCCATTGTGCGGATGTGAGCTTGCAGAACCAATAGACTTACCTGGTCGGAGGTGGTGAGGCTAGATTCTTGACCCAATGGTTGTGGGCGAATCATGGATTACATTGTCTTTCCACGAGTAAACGGAGCAGTGGGTGAACTCGGTTCACGTTTTGGTACCACATGCATAGAGTCTGCATTGCATATGGGATTGTAACATGTTAGGATGATTTCCAGTGTTGCAATTCCCATTGTTTGATATATACATGATCATTGTGTGAACTGTTTTGTGAATTGATTATGACTTTGTGTTGGTTAATGGATCAATGTATCTGATTATTCTGTTGTATTTAAAAACGTACAATACATGTTATATTGAATTGAAATCTCACTCTTACTTTAACGATTTCAGATCCGAAGTGATTAGCTGCTTGGAGTTGGTGAGGATAGCTCTAGAGTCGAGTCAGTTAATTAGTTCGCGTGTCAGTGTCGTGCTCTGGTAGATGTAATACTGTGGAAACGGTTGTTTGAAATCCTTTAATGGATATTTTTAATAGTTTTGATTTGTGTTTTGATTATATATCCTGGAATAGCTATTGAATGACGTATTCGGGATTTTGGATTATGTTTCATTTCCGCTGTTAAACATAATTTTAAGTATGATTTATTTAATGATTGTTCTTCAGTGAAAGCATGACAACTGTTTGGTCAAATTTTATGATTTTAAATTGTGACGCCTCTTAATTGTGGATAAAACTCTGATATTAATTCTATAAAACGCGAGTAATTAGAAGGGGTGTTACACATGTCCATTGCTGCAAGGAACAAGAGAGTGATAAATTGTTCAATTCTTTATTTGCGATAATCGTGTGTATGATTCTTTATCTTCCCTCAAATATTGGATAAAAGTATGTCAGACAAGTGTGTCATCCTTTCTTCGTTTCTTGAGCAAAATAGAAACAACTCAAAAATCGAAGTTATCGTCACCTTGGACATTGACGATCCGTTCTATGTACTTGTGCGTAAAAATTGACATTTCCTTAATGAATGGAATTTTTGGTGGAGGCGGTTTGCTAATGCAAGCTACTTAGAAAACACTTTAATGAATTTCAAAGTCGGTGAATCGGGAAAAAATTTGTCAACATGTTCAATATATGAAAGAGACCATATCGTTGAATTGTCAGACGATGTAGGTTTTACCTTCTTAGGAGCTCTTTGGTTTTTACCGGTTGATAGGGTGATTTCAAGTCTTTTGTTTCAGGATCTGCAATCTTCCTTAATTTCTCTTTGATGTGAATTTTTATGTTATCATTAGCTTTCAAAAATCTCTTTTGTACCACTTCCCTTTCGGCCAAGATAGAGATATTCAATTTACCTTCTTTCATAACACCACCACCATCATCATCAAAATTGATCTTTTTCCAATGAGTGCAAATTTTATCCATTCATATTGGGCTATCAATTTTCACATTCTTAGATTTAACACAAGCACATGGAAGACCATAGGTTTTCACAAGTGTTGAACCACACTTTGAGCTATCAAAACCTATCTTATCAGCTCTTTTGGCTTCGTGAAAAATATAATTTAGAGCTGCTCGATATATGTTACTAACCAACTGAGAATACAAAGTGTTGTCTTTGAACCTGTGTTCCAACACTGTGATGCTATGACCAAATGATGTTTGCATCTCATTATGCTTGTTTTGAATCAGTTGGTTCACATAATCCCAATTTGTACACAAATCACATTTACTATTTCACAACCAATTCTTCCAAGTAGCATGGACAGACTCAACTCAGTTTGTTATTGTATTTCCAAGGTGTCTAATATGATTAGTCCAATCACATACAATTTTCTCCTTAACTTGTTCCAAAATTGTACTTTCAACATATTTTAATAAATTTAGATATTTTTCACACACCTTTCAGAAATATATAACAATATCAAAATATAAATCTTTTGTAGAAGAATTTATTATAACACTCTATGCATCCATTATTTTTTCCTCTACGACGTCAGTCTTAATCATTTTTTCATCTTCACACTTTATCTGCTTTGGCGCTACCGCTGGTTTAACATGAATTTTTTACATTTTTTTATTATGTGATACCTACAAAGTAATGCATATGAAGTGGGAAATACCTTTGCAACCGAATTCATCAAAACGATATCACAGTCGGTAACAATTACTTTCAACATTTTCTTCTCGATATCACACCACTAAAGCCCAAGTAAAATTCTCCTCTTTTTCTCACTCTAAGAATGCAAATCCGACAGAATAAGTCTTCTCAGTAGAGCTAACACCAACAATTTCCAATAATAAAAGTTTGTACTTGTTGGTTTTATACATTTTCAGAGAAATCGTAATTTTTTTCGCGTCAATACATGATTAATGTGTGCAATAAAGATTGAAATAAATGAACTTTACCTTAAATTGCAACTTCTTTTGATTTGAGAAAACACAATAATGAAGTTTTGAAGTGGAAATCTTGATAGAGAATAGAAGTTTTTGGAGATAGTTTAAGGAAAAAAAAAAGATATGAGATCTAATTATGTAAATGGTTTAAGAATAATATATCTGGTTTTTTCGGAGATACATCTCTAAAATTATTTGACATACAAAAGTGACATATTTTTAAAATTTCCGCTTTAAATGTTCAAATATACATTTTCTATAACTTTTGGAACAAACAATAGACAAATTTTTTAATATTATCCTACAATGATGTATCTCCAAAATAATATTATATTTGTCTATAGGATGAATTCATTTTTATCCGTTAACATGTGATACAAAAGATACATCTGAAAATATATCTCCAAAACCTGAAATAAATTTTCAATTTTAAGTAGATTTTTTCCCCTCAAAAAAGGATTAAGAAATTGTCTAAAATAAGATGTACATGTCCTTTAACACAAGAAACAAATGATTGAATAGTGAAATTCTCAAAATATATAGTAATATTTTCCATAAGAAAAATGTTTTAAAAATCGAAAAGGTGAAAGATTCCCATTGTGTTTTAGGTAGTATATGATAATAATAAGAATAACAAGGTGCTGAGAATTCATTTTTCCAAATCAAACGCAACAGGGAAGGTAGAAGGAAACGCAATTCAATTCAATTCAATTCCCTTCCCTTTGCATTTCTGTTTCCAACCAACCATTTTCTTTGATTTTGATCTCATGGGTCAAGCTTTTCGCAAGCTTTTTGATACCTTCTTCGGTAATACCGAGATGCGGGTAACCCCTCTCTTTTCCTTCTCAATCTCACTTTTTTAAAAATTGTTTTTTTTTTTTTTTTTTATAAATTATTAACATAAGAACAATAAATGTCCTTTTTTTCTCATAATAATGATGATCTTGTGTTTGATTATTAACTTAGGATTAGTAAAGTTTAATTTTTTCCCCAAATTGTTAATATTGTTCTATTTGCAATATGGTTATAGGTTTGCTTTGTTTAACTTTTCAATTTGATGTGATTTAGGTTGTCATGCTTGGTCTTGATGCTGCTGGAAAAACCACTATACTCTATAAGCTTCACATTGGAGAAGTTTTATCCACTGTTCCTACAATTGGTTGGTTTTGTTAATCTCGTAATAAAAATTCATTGTTTCCTTTTTAAAAATTTCTTAAAGATACATATCTTGTTGTTAATTAATGCTAATTAAGTTGTTTTGGCAGTTATTGTGGAAGATTTATTAGCTTATTCTTGTTGTTTCTTTGTCTGTTTTGAATATGTTTGTGAGTTGAGTTGTTTTATTATCCCCTTGATTGTGGTATGTTGGCATGTTATTATACCGGATTTCTTTTTGTTGGAATTGGTTTTCGTTTGCGTGATGAAATAGAGATTTTGGCTTCTGTAATTGTACTGAAACACTTATATCATTTTGGTTAAGCGAAGGAGAATTAGAATTGAAAATAACCCATGTGTTGTTTGAGGCTTATTAGTCTGTATGCGTTGTAGGTTTTAATGTAGAGAAGGTTCAGTATAAGAATGTTGTTTTCACCGTTTGGGATGTTGGAGGCCAAGAGAAATTGAGGGCACTCTGGAGGCATTATTTTAACAACACAGATGGTCTGGTAAGCATTGATTTCTTTCTGTCAGTTGGTTTGTAAAATTTTGCTTTTCCTACTACAAGCATTCGTGTATTCTATAGGACTGAAAAGACAGGATACGGGTCTAATGTATCAAGGTTGATACATATGTGCTTTTTTATGCAGATCTATGTTGTTGATAGTTTGGACCGCGAGAGAATTGGGAAAGCAAAGCAAGAATTTCAGGTGATGAAGTAAAAAACTTACTGCACAGTGCACACACACCATGTTATTACCAACAGACTTTGAACTTATCTATGGATTACTTGCAGAATATCATAAATGACCCATTTATGCTCAACAGTGTCATCTTGGTGTTAGCCAACAAACAGGACCTGGTATGTGTATCTTCTTGATATGTGTTCTACTTCTTTTTTCTGAGTGACCTGTAAAGATGAACTCAAAAACTAAATATGTGTACTAGTTGATTTTTTTTAATACTTTAGAGTTTGGAAAATATGCTATAATTAATGCATATACCAATTGCAGCATTACAAATAAGGCAGGTTTGATATTAGACGCAAATAAGGCAGGTTTTATATCAGACATTCAAATAGTTGCAATGTTTAAAATTTTGTTGAATGGCTTAGGATTCTTTCCTCATATAATGCTAGTTGGCTTAAAAAGAATTCTGGACCTTTTGCTCTTGCTTTTGTATCTAAGGAGATATTTGTATTTTTCTTAAAATTTTACTGTTTATCTAAAGAAATGTTTGTATTTTCCCAAATTTCGATGTTTATCCGAAGAAATCTTTGTTTTTTTCCCCCTATATTTCAATTTTCCCCTCCAACAGTTCTGCCTTTCTCTTTTCCCACATTTGGTTAATTTGGCCGGTACTCCCTTTGTCTTATTATAAGTATATCTCATTTGAGTAGCACACTGTTCTTAACAAAATTTAGTTTGGTTGATTTCAATGACTAAATAACTCTCATTTACTAAAATACCCTTATTAATAATACTTAGCGAAGTAGTTTAGTGAATTGAGATACAATAAAAAAGGAATTAGTGGAGTAGGGAGTACTAAATAGCACAATTCTTTTTCCCTGCCAATAGCTGATAGGCCTCTTGGATGATAAGAGAAATACAAAACTGAGTTAGCTTGACAAATCTATATCTATACTGTCTTTGTAATTCCTACAACTGGTCCTCCGGGTGATCATTCTGACTCAATTCTGATCTTGCTGCAACATCTGTATTGATTTATTTTGTGCTTTCTTTCTGCTGTCTAAAAGTTACAATGAAAAAAACTTGCTTTAGGACATTCCAACCTTAGTGTAATTTCTTTAAATCTTGAGGTAGGTTCCCAAGTGTTATTTTTTTAAATATTCTTTTGTCCTAAAGTTCTTGCATATCGGCCATGGCAGATATAGTGGCGGTTTTTGGGGTTGCCGCATTGGTAATATCTTTCAATATTGCGGATTTTTGGTTCTGCACCACAAAGCAGGCGGTGGCATTTTGGCTCTCCGCCATTAATAGAACCCATTAAGAGAAAGACCCAAATAGAGGGAGGGAGAATGCTGAGCTGGCAAGTTAGAGATGGTGGGATGAGTTACACATGAGATGGATTACATGGGGTGTGTGGGAGGGAAAGATGAAGGGGATTTAGTATCATTTTGTATTAGAACCTTAGGGTTGGGCAAAGGGAGAATTTCTTCTTCCTTTGAGGAGCTTTGCTCCGGGATTATAGGGAATTTATTCTCTGTAATAGTTTCTTTTTATCATTAATAATACATTTCTCTTATCTCTTGAGTTGGGCCGATCTGCCGGATTATCGACTGAGAGCCAGTGTTTGAGAAGGAAGAATCGGAATCATACAATTAGTTTGTG
Organism: Vicia sativa; assembly: GCA_021764765.1. Lineage (NCBI taxonomy): Eukaryota > Viridiplantae > Streptophyta > Magnoliopsida > Fabales > Fabaceae > Vicia > Vicia sativa. The sequence continues at coordinate 184,398,954 of CM038793.1, read as the reverse complement.
AATGAATGACTGCCAGAATTTGTGGGTAAAAAGACCCCTTTGATTGGATCACCAATGCACAATTGTTTTTCTGGAGCAGAAGATCCATTCATCTGATAAAGTGTGGTGGGCATTCATGAGAATGGAGGGTGTTGCTTTGTTGTGGTTTCGGTTTTGGTGTGAAGACAACTTTGATGCCAACTGGACATCATTTTCCATAGCTTTGATGTGAAGATTTGGGGATGAGATGAAGAAAACTATGCGGTAAAATCCCGTACCACCTTCAGAATCTCAGACAGACGAAAACAAGAAGTCTAGGTTAGAAGTGATAAGAGTGGCTTCTATTGATGAAGAAGAAACAGATCTCAATGTCTTGTCATACCAACATAGAGAAGAAGCGTACCACAGAATTTGAACTCGAGGTTGAAATGATTATTGACGTAGTAGTAGAGAAGATGCAATTACAAGTCAGTAAGAAAAAGAGAGCAAACAGGTGGTATTGACCCACAAACTCCACTCGAGCCACCGGAATCAGGTCCACTGACTAAGGAACCCGGAACTAGACACTCCCTTGTAAGAAGATGGGCTTTGGACCAAACGGGCACCAGATCCGCCGGAGCCACCTGCTCGATCAATATTGCTGTTGTGGTTGTGGGGGGTTGCCTCAGGGACACAATTGTCAATGATTCAAGCACCGTTGCAGCTTTCGGTGCCGCCATAATCAATAGGGATAGACATGGGCTGAGATTACCGTGGTTAATGTGGGATGAAACCGCTAAGACAAAGGTAGAGAAGAGGGCATGGGGTGTTTATGCTGTGCAGTAAAGAGAAAGAAGTATGTAAACTATGATGTGGGTTTAATTCTAAAACCAACAGGTAAAATTCAACACAATGCTAACTTGCTAGATGGTTTATTATTTAATTTAAGGGAGCTAGCGTACATTTATGGAATTCATGGACAACACAAATTCTGAGAACAAAGCAAACTCATTAAGAATTTATGTGCATGGTTTATCAGGGGGGTTAAAAACCACTAGGTTTGCTAGTGCTCTCAAGTATAGGAAATATGCCATTGGTTAAAAACCAAGAGGCTTGCTAGTGCTAGCGCTGTCATAATGGGAATAATAGTACAAAATTCCTCACAATGGGAAATTAAAGTGTTTGGTTTGTATGTGGGGATTTTATCAAGTTCTGTTAATTGCTTGGCTGAGATGAATAGAAGAAGCTTCAAAAAGAAAGGTTAATAGAAAAAGGGTTGTACATTCCATTACTTTTGCAGGTATAAGTGATGGAAATAACTTTTCAATCTTTGATTTAGCTAATGGGGTTGGTTCTTCTGAAGCTAAATATTTTTGAGACTGTCATAAAGAGGATTAGCAAGCTTATACCATTTGTTAAAACTATAATTGATGGATCACGAAAAGATGGGAAAGAAGTGCAAGTGGGTGCTGTGAAAACTTGTGTTGATAAGGATGAATTTTTGGCAACAGTTTTAGTTTGCAGGAAATACAGAGGTAGATATCATATTTGATTGTGCTTCCCGTTGAGCATTTGCTTTGTGATGCACGTTCAGGGATTAATGTGAACTATAAAGTTTGTGCATTTGATATGAAGGTTATTGCAATTGTTAACATATTTTCCAAATGCTGCAATTGGGGTCTTGCTTTGGAACTTTTCAATAAAAGGGAAGGACGGAATTTGATCACTTTCAACTATGTGATTTTTAATATCAATTTGAAGGCACGTAGTAATGAAGTTTTTGGTGTGCATCAGTGGAAGGGAAGTGAAGAGTCAACAATTTGGAACTCGCTGATCAATAGATTTAGGCAACCAAGGATCCACGTGGAATTTTTTTACTACATTAGGAAAATGAGGTTATTAGTGTGGCTGCATTTGTAAATTCTTGTTAGTCTTTTATTAGCAGTGTCCACTGGTGTTGCAAAATGGAAAAGAGATACATGAGTTTGCATTGGAATCTTTACTGGATGGGAATGAGATGTTGGCAACTGGTTTGGTTGAGATGTATGTGGAATTTGTGCATGCTTTTGTGAATGTGGGGTCTTTGTCCAATACTTCCCTAAATAAGATGGCCTTGATTTTTGGAATGTTGTGATGGGAGATATGGAAGAAATGGAGTTTGCTTTTGAAATGATTTATTGGAATTCCTCAACTTTGATTGGACAATGCGACCAAAGGAAGTCCAGTATTACAATGGTAATTATTGGCTTTAAATATTGTTGGAGAAATTCTCCCTCAATCTATGGTTTGCATAATTTGGTACATGACTTAGGGAAGATTTGGTCCTCAATCATTTGGGTGGGACTTAAGTTGGTATAACATAGAGGGAAGTTTCGTTCCTCAAGTTTTTGGGTGCAATTGATGTCCGGTCTCGGTGTCTTCAATGTCTCGATTGTTATTTGTAAGCGAACTGAAGGGTTTCATAGCAGCAAAAAGAATAATAAAAACCACTTCCAAATTTGAGGGCAAGATTGTTTATAAGAGGGTGACATTAATTGGACCCATTAAGAGAAAAAACCAAATAGAAAGAGGGGGAATGCTGAGCTGGCAGTGGCAAGTTAGTTACAAATAGTGGAAGGAGTTACACGTTTGTGGGAGTATATGGTGTGTGTGAAAGGAAAAGATGAATGTGACTCAACCACCTAAAGCTTATTTTCCACCATCTTCTCTTTATACGCCTAAACCATCTAAGCCTATTTTCCACCATTTTTTTCACCGTAGGTGCTACCTCGACACTCTAATATTGTCATTTTTGATCGTGTTTTGTCTAGTCTCTGTCTAACCACACATCCAATGCAACATCCTTATCTTTGTTACACTTTATTCTCGCGTTGATTCATAACCACCCAACATTTTGTCCCGTACAACATCATAGATCTTACTGTTGTCTGATAAAATTTTCCCTTTAGTTTAAATAAAACCCCTCAATCCCTCCTCCATTTCAACCTCCTAGTTTGAATTCGATGATTTACATTCCCTTCTAAAATTTCCCCTTTTTAGCTTTAGTGGTTTTATTTCTCAGGCATAAAACCAAATTGATTTTCAGTAACTTGAGTCTTTTTTTCTTAATCTCTGTACAATCACTCTTTCCCATAACTTTATGGTGTGACTCGTAAGTTTAATCCTCCTATAATAGAGAATTTATTCTATGGAATTGTAAGGAATTTATTCTCTATAATAGTTTCTTTATATCATTAATAATACCTTTCTCTTATCTCTTGAGTTGGGTTACAAACAACCATGGACCGCCATCTTCCATCAACAAGGTACACCAATGTTTTAAAACAAAAAAACAGTTTTGTATTTTCTTCTTAGCATTTCTATTGATAACTTGGTTTTCTTCTTGTCTGTCCAAAATTCTGCATGACTACAATTTTTTTTGATACTAGTGAGACTTTTAGTTTTGGTTTTTCACATTTTGGTGTACTTGTATACAACTTGAATTCTGCTTGCTATCTTCTCCGCGTGAGCATGACTGACATTGTTCGTTCTCAACGTATAAGTTTCATAATGGAACTTCTGACTGTCAAAAAATCACCTGATTTTTTGTACGATTATTGATATCCATGTATTGCTAGCTGACCACTCCTCTTGAACAAACTACTTTGGGGCAAAGTTTTGCCTTATTTTTAAAGCCTAGTTATAATCAAATGTTATCCTTTTCTTTTCCAGAGAGGAGCGATGACAGCAAGGGAAGTATGTGATGGATTAGGTCTCTTTGATCTCAAGAATAGAAAATGGCACATACAAAGCACTTGTGCACTTAGGGGTGATGGCCTTTATGAGGGTTTGGACTGGTTGTCTTCAACACTAAAGGAGATGAGAGCTGCTGGATACTCTTCATTAGGACTAGGAACTTCATCTTTCTAGTTTTCCAGGTTTGAAATATCTCCATCTTTCAATCATGAGTTACCTGTCTATCTATCATGGCATTACATTTTAACGTATTTTTTTATTCTCTTGTAGGTATTTTGGCTTTGGGATTTTGCGATTGGTGAATACGGACTGTGGCCAGTTCTAAAATGCCGTGATTGGTAATCGAATTCTTTGAGTTTCATCTGAAGCTGATGATGAATATAGTTAGTTTGCCTTTCAGGGTACATAAAAGATATGTGACTTGCTATGATTATAGAAGTTTGTACATGTCAAATGATTAACTAAATTCTGTTACTATATTGATAGCCCCCACGTTAAGTGCATGAAAACGTGAAACTCGCTTTCACAACCACTGCAGATGCTCTCTCTGCCGTCATGCACAGCTTCTTTCCCTCTCTTGCTCCAAGCTATTTGTCTCCTTTTCTTGAACAATCTCTTGCATATTCTCGTTCTCTATTTGTGATTAGTGTAAAAAGTTGATCTAGGATTCAAAACTAATTTAGCTTTCAAACTATATTGCATCTTTTATTTATCTTCTTTGGTACAAAGTTTTAGGTTTGTTTTCCCCAACACAACTTTTAAGTCTAGGAAAGAAGAGGCCGTTTTTAACCGTGCTCCAGAAATCACAATTCATCCCGCCTATAAATATTTTCATCTCCTTTTTCCAATAAGCATATTTGACTTCATTAACCATATGAGTTTGTTTAGAGAATTGTTTGAAGTCATTTTATCATTTGAGACGATTAGTCTTATAACACACAACTTAAACTCTAATGTCATTTGATTTATATGATTTTTGAATTTTTCTTACAAAAGAATTGATTCAATTTTAAGAAAGAAAATGGAGTAGATGTTTAAGCGTGAAAGGTAAAATACATAAAGTAAAAGTGAAGAGTTTATAAAGATCACACTAAAATTTATACTAGTTTGAACTCCTCACGACCTACTCCATTTTCCTATAGTTTTTCTTTGAGAATTACTCTATCAAGTTGAATTTTTTTCACATAATCAATCCAGTCTCTTTACACCGAGTTTTACTCATGTGCGACTTTTTCCTATAGTTTTTCTTTGAGAATTACTCTATCAAGTTGAATTTTTTTCACATAATCAATCCAGTCTCTTTACACCGAGTTTTACTCATGTGCGACTTTTTCCTATAGTTTTTCTTTGAGAATTACTCTATCAAGTTGAATTTTTTTCACATAATCAATCCAGTCTCTTTACACCGAGTTTTACTCATGTGCGACTTAAAACCTTTATACCAATTTCAAAATCAGAAGAGAAAAAAACTCTTAATTTACAATACAACAATATCATATCAAATAACAAATTACACAAATTTTTCTTTAAGCTTTCAGTTCTCTTAACACTAAGATAATGAAGTGTGTGTAAAAACATTTTAAATGAAAAAAATAGTAATAAAGAAAAGTGCAAAATCAAAATTTTTGTTATCATAAAATATCACAAATACTCCTTTATATAGGAGAAGAAATTTGGCCAAGAAAGAAAAGAGTCCATGGGTCAAGACCGCTCTCTAATTGATTAGTCTACGAATCTAATTGATTAGATCTAGCTAATTAAGAAACAAACTAATTAGATTCAGAGTCTAATCGATTAAGAAGGTTCCTAAACGATTAGGTGGTAAGCGATCCCCATCATCAGTTAGATACAATTTTCAATTGATTAGAGATCGATTAATATTTTGTTTTCTTAATTGGTTAGGATATTTTATAATCGTTTAGCAAATTACCATGAACGATTTTAGAGAAGGTTTTGAAACATATGAAGTTTGTAAAATCATTTTTTGAGTGTGTGCACACATTACTTTAGTATCTTGAAAGCTACTCTCACGTATTTACACACTAATGATCCTAAATAGATAAAGTTACCCTAAGACAAATGATTATGCGTGCTTGCACATACATTAGTTCCTTTGATGTTGATCTTTTCATTTGTCTATCTTTGCTTTCAACACCAGAAACTTTGTAGTTTTTCACTTTTTGATAACTTCAATTTTTTTCTCCTTTGATTATGTTCTTGATTACATTGTATTATTTTTATCATCATCAAAACCATAGACATAATCACAGTTACCTGCACAACACATAAAATCACATCTTCAATGATAATTAAAAACTAAACATTTGAGTGATCAAGTTGATAGTTTATCATGACCATGATAGAAATTGTGAACAAAACATGTAGACTCGAAGATACGATTTGTTAGGACAAAAGGATTTTCAAGAAAGATGAGAGAAAAAGAGAGAAAAGAGAAAAAAAATTGTATATGAAAAATTGTTATTGTTGTTAAGTATGTAGTGTATACGAAATTATACAAGTCATGCCTATTTATAGGTGATCAAGGTTCAGGTCCAAAATTACAACCCAAGCTCAATTATAATTCAATCCCAAAACATCAAATTATATTTTTGGCTTCGACTCAACAGCTATTTCTGGTCCAAGGTTCGAATCCTGGTGGCGGTTGTTTCTTTCAAAAATGTAAACGGGTTGTTGATATTTATAAATCAACAACTTTTAAAGAGAAAAAAAACAGCTAAATATTGTATTCGATCATGTTGAATACAGCTGAAACCTTCTATTTTTACTAGCTACTTTGACACAGTCGAATACTAATTTTTCACAAAATTGAAGTGGAGCATTGCCGTGGAGAAATAAAATCTAAATGGCTTTAATTAGATGTTGATTTCTGCCTTTGGCTACCCTCATTTTGTTGAAGTGTATTAAAATAGGATGTTTGGTTATGATGAATATAGCATTAGAACTCATAAAATCTCGAAATTGATGGGAAACATATTAACAAATGAATTATTGTTGTTTGTAACCGCAGCAGTAGAACCAGAGTTCTAATTAATATGACATTAACTGAGGAAATCATCGTAGTTTGCTGGAGAGACCTGAAAGGAAGGTGTAGTCTGAATAATGTCTAAACCATCAAGTTGAGTCACATTCGCCTGATGTGGAGGCCTGCAATACAACTTCGATGATTGGTCAATAGCATGCTCAAGTCAGTTACAATGCTCATACTTAGTACATGATTTGGAGCTGGATGACCTTTCTCGAAAGCGATTTGGATTATTTCCAAGTGATAAGGGGAAGCAAAAGGCTCAAGTAAATTATTTGCAGGTACTTAGACATGAATAACAGAGTTATTAGAGATATATGATACACTGACAAAAATCAAAATCTGATCACAAGTAGTAAAGCTCTTCTGAGACAAGTCATATAGAGCAATGGACATGAAGAAGGTGTCGTGTTCACGTTCTTTCTTTTGTTCAGTTGTAGTAGTTATGGTAGGATGCAGGAGCTCATTCACATCATGAAGTGCAAGAGATTATGAACATAAGATGAAATAGCTAAAGAATGGTATCTGTCAAACTCTTCCATTGATATTATAAGAATACATATACAAGAATAAACATCAAATATTTGACTCCAACCTCCTACAATTACTCAAGAATATACTTCTAATGTTAATCCTATAAACATTCCTACAATAGCTAATTCCTATCAATCGGTCAAAGATCTTTGATATGTTGAGATTTCCTTATCTATAAATCTATAAAAATGGAGATTACAGCTTCTATAACACATATTTAACAATAATTCTGATAATCCCGCGTCAAGTTGGTGCATCAAAATTCTAAATGCCCAACTTGTTGAAGAAATTATAGAATTGTAAGATGCTCAATGCCTTGAGTTGCTTTTGGTTTTTGCAGAATACGCGGAAGAAACTGCGCGAGCCCTTAATACATTTCCATGCTAGCATTACTGCATTGTTCCTGTAAAGTCTCATGCTAAATAAATTTGGATCTGCAAAACATGTTGGATGCTAAACAGAGGCAATGAGTGTAAGAGTTCTCATTCATTTCAATCCAATTGTGGCGATAGATTTGCAACTATTCCATCATTAAGAAATCATCAGATCTCACCATCTCTCGTCTTGTATCCACATATTTTTCTCTTTTGGCCCAGTAGGACCTTCCTCACCATACAGCTCCACTGGGAGCTTGTTAAACAAGTTTCTCATTGAAGATTGAAGCATGTGAGGAAGTGCGTTGATAATCTTATCCAACTCAGTTTTTGAATCATAAACAATTTTGGGACCCCACTCTCTCATAAACTGCAACCAATTAGGCTCAACAACAGTATTTTCGAGATATTCAGCCGCAAAAATCTCATAATGGATACTCGAATCCACGTAAAAGTTACTACGAACAGCGTCGTTCCTAATGCCAAGTCCTAGTTTTGAAGACCCTTGGATATATGTTCCAGGACGAGGGTAACTTGCATGTCCATTTTTTGACGAGTAAACAATAGCTTTGTTGCCATCAATATAATCCAAGTCACATGCGTCCACCCATTCACCACCACTGTGCTGTGAGAAGTATATACTATAGAGCTCTCCGGCGAAGTTGCATATACGAAGCGTGAAATGCTCCCAGTCGCCAACATGCTTTCCAACCTTGCTCAAAGGTATACTCTTAAGTCCTATTTTCAAAGTTGCTGGCCCATTGAATGGGCAAAATATCCACATAGCAATGTCGGTAAAAGTCCCACCAAGAGCTGGTTTCACATGAATATAAAGCTTTGCACTTTTTAAGTCTCCACGTATGACGAAATCTCTCCGATCATCACTGGGCAGGTCTATCCAAAATTGGCCATCATTTGATCCTCCACACGGTAAATTTGAGCCGGCTGCATCGATTGCCTCTCCTGCAGACACACCTTTCCGGTACAAAAGAGCTCCATTGTTGAAAAACCAATCAACAGAAGAAGGCAAGTAAATCTCCTCGGGATGAAAGAAAAGAGTAGGACCATAATGCTCAATAAGTGCATGAATTTGTTGCAGATTAGGCATTGATGGTAGTGCAGGATTCAGGTTTTTCAAGCATGCAACAGGGTACTCTTCTTCATTGCTCAAACCACTATAGCAGAGAAAAGTCCCAACAGAAACACCTTTCCCTAGCATGCCACGGTCACAAGGTCTCAAGCTCCATACCTGAAACGAAAACTCGGGAGTTCTAGAACTAACAGCAAACATTACACGATAAGGTTCACATTTATCAGTTAGATCCGCGCGAACGCAACACATTTCATCCAACTCAGGCTTGTTGGGGTTGTTTGTAACAAAGTATCCAACAGCCTTGTAACCTTCGGGAGGTTCAGGTAACCAGAAGTAACCACATCCACTTGAAATTTCAAGACTTCCAGGCTCATTCGAACTCCAAACTAACTTAAAATCAACTGGATTCCTTAAAGGAGGTAACTTTTCTTCATTAGTTCCGGACATACAAGTTTGTGTTTCCTTCACGACAAGTACAAAACCCCGTAATGGCTTGTCACTGGTTTGACAATAGTGACCAAGGATATGGAAACTATTTGGTATCCCCACAGGCTTGTAGAATATAACAGCTTTTCTTGGGTCTAGTATACCACTGCTCCAAATGAAATCAAACTTTGTGACCTTGAAAACTTCTATTTCACCAAGATTCACAACTCCTGATGCAAAACCTTGTCCTGCTATGACATAAACAGAATAAGATACTATGCAGATTGCACAAAAACAAATAAAAAAACCCACAAAGCTGTAACTTATAGTTCAAAACAATTCCCCAGTAACTCTTGTGCGTGAGTTTATCAGCTATTTCAAACCTAAAGAGCAAAATTTCACAAAAACAAAATGTCATATAGTTCCAAAAATGCAAAGATGAAAAAAAAATGCAAAATTGACATTCATATGATGAAAAAATCATATTTTTGGTTGACCCAGTAACGAATTGGCACAAAAAAAATACCAACCTTGAGGCCATTGAGGGAGGGGAGAAGGAAGAGAGAAGATCGGTGGGTGATTTGAAAAGGATTGATCGTATGCAATTGAATTCCAACGAAAGCACGTGGAGCCAAGCATCTCCACTGCTCATAGATCGCACATTTGAAACATTTCTAGATTTACCGACACTTTTTCATTTCTTTGTTCCCTCAAGGAATCTACGATGATGTTTTCTTGTTTTTGTTTGAAAAATATTCATGTACTATAACTCCCTTTTATTTAAAGATTAGTTAGAACTTAGAACAAGTGTAAATACTGCACGATGTTCACGCCTATGAATATTTTTACTTTACCCACACAAAATATTTGCATGGTAAATAGAAACAAAAATATTTGATTTTGACATAAGCTGATTTTGATGGAGATTAATTTAAAATATTATATGAAAAATCCCATATAATATAGTGGAGATTTAATGTTGAAATAAACATGTTATGTTCTAAATGTTATAAGGATATCGTATGTGCATAATCATTTTTAAAAAGTCTTACATAATTACTAGTCATTCATAAATGATATTTTTATGTAAAAAAAACTCAAAATCATATAAAATTTAACTTACGATTATATATATATATATATATATATATATATATATATATATATATATATATATATATATATATATATATATATATATATATATATAATTGACTGTGTGCAGTGCTAATCATGAAGGTCCACATCACGCTGCCGTAACAGAGATCAACATCACTAGTTCAAGACATCTGGTTCATCAACTGTATCTATTTTGTGGTTCAAGACATTCAATTTATCAACTGCATCTATTTTTGGTTTATGAACGTGGCGTCATCAGTAGGAATCAACTTTTGATTCTTATGATTTCCACAATATCAGATTCAATCCTCGATTTAATAATTTGTGACCTCTTCATGTCACCGAATTAAGAACATATTAGCATCGAATGAGGAGATATGCCGCTGGTGATTCAATCATAATGTTTCAACTATTATTCATCGAATTTCCAGATCAATGATTCCCTTGAGAACTCCCTGAAGTAAAAGAACAAAGGATCCTAGATCCAAATTAAGATCAACACTGAAATCACCACAAACTTAAGGAATTTTCCTTGAAGATCACGTCAAAGATATAGGGTTCATCTTTCGATCTAACATCACCCATATCTCTCGTCGCCAATGTGATATTTATAGTGGTGATGTCAAAGATATGACGAGTTCCTAGTTAATGATCGACGTGAATTCGATATCAAATCACCTCTTATAGGTACCAAAGAATCTTCAATCGTCGAACATAGATCTCCTCAGATCATATCAAATAGGTCAGGATGTTGCAGTTCATAATGCAAAGGTCGAGCATGACAAGCGTGCTACATCTTTTCCTTATCGCTTAGGTTAATTATTACCAGAAGATCAGTTGATTCCAATGAAAACCTCTTAGTAAACATCCCATTCCCTATGACTCTAGGATGATACATCAAGAACTATAAGCGTCTGAGCGTTGCGAAAACTACAGCCTTAGGCCATCCAGTATGTGCGATAGTTTCTACCAGGGCCAGAGTCCCTGCGAGATAACTCATAAGAAACCTTTGTCAAGAGCCATTGTCCTGTCCTACCTAGCCGAATACTAAATCCCTATGGCCAGACCGACCAGGTAATTGAGATTCATTAGATACGTTCAGAGAAATGACCCCCGAACTGTTGGTGTAAGCCCTAGAGGCCAATATCTTTTGGTACTTGTATCGAATTATTTATTAATAATAAAAGGCTTTTCTTTATTATGTTTGCTTTTTGAAAAATAATAAAGTCCCTAGAATAGTTAGTCTGTTTAATGCAATGTTAAGTGTGACTTAATCATGAGATCCATTAAACACAAGGACACTATTCTTAAAGTATCCATAATCGAGCTTTATTGTGAAGTGGGATAACATTAAAACATTGAGATTATTATGAAGATAAACTGATGATCACATCTCATGGATCATGGATAAGGAGTTATCAAGTCTTGACATAGGTATAAATATTAGGAGTAATATTTATACTGGATTGACCCGCTATGAGAATACTACATAGAATGTTATGCAAAGTGTCATAAGTTATTCTCATGGTGATAAGTGGTGCATACCACCCTTCGACCTGAAACCACTATGGACCCTAGATGTAGAGTCAAGTGCTTTATTGTTGATCAAACGTTATTCGTAACTGGATGATCATAAAGACAGTTGATGGGTACTTCACAAAGCATGCTAAGGGACATGAGTGACCTAGATGGAATTTGCCCATCCTGCGTAACGGGATAAATGTCTGAGGGCCCAATATTGAATTGGACAAGGATGACACGGTCTATGCCTTGTGTTCAATATAGACATAAGGGCAAAAGGGTAATTATACACACAAGTATTATCACGGAAAGATTTTGTCAAATCACATGACATTTTCGTGACTTGGGTAGCAGTGATGTGTTGCTAGATACCGCTCACTGTTTATTATGTTAAATGTGATTTAATATAATTGCCAACGTCGCGAAAACCTACAGGGTCACACACATAAGGACAGATTAATGAGAGATAGTGTAAATAAGGAACATCGTAGGGTACGGTGTACTTAAGTGGAATACAGAATGTGGTAAGGTACCACATGCTTAAGTGATATACGATACATCATAATGTATGATATTCGTGTGCTTTATTGGGCTTTTAGTTTACAACCTTTATTGGGCTTTTAGCTTGCAACCCACACTTGTGGTCTTATAAATAGAACCCTTGTGATGAAGCTTTTCACTTGATGCAAATTCGGTCCTGAATCCTGCCGTGATTTCGTTCACTCTCTCACTCAAAGCTTCCGTTCGTGAGCAGCTAGCACTGTGATCGGAAGCGACCTGTTCGTGTGGACTGAGTAAAGACGTTGTTCTTCATCAACGTTCGTGATCACAACATCAGAAATCCAAATCGCCACAAGAGGTAAAATATTCTATCACTGACCATGAACATTCGTAAGGATCACAAAGGAAAAAAAATTCCGCTGCAATTTTATGTCGCAATTTTACTTCAGGAACTATAGTAGCAAAGAAGTTAAGTCTCTTCCAAAAGTACCTTTGTCGGCAATTATCTCTAGTCCATCGCCTAACATCGTCGGTCCTTAGAAAGATTACCAGACGAAGAGAGAAGACTGAACTTCTTTCGTAAAGGTTACGGGACGATCATCTCAAGGAGCCTCACCTTTGTCCGTCAAGACTCTCGAGCCCCGGAGGAATTCAGCTGTAACCCTAAAGACAAGGTAAAGCGATGTTACGATTGAAAGTTTACTTACATGGTCATTCTTTCTTTTGTTGCACTTTTCTTGTTTGCCTCTCTTCTAGAGAACTAAAGGCAATGAAGATAAAGAATACACACAGTTTTACGTGTCTGATACATATCACACGCACTTCTTCGTATCTGATATGGCTTTAACGCGCTTCTACATGGACAACGAATACACATACTTTTGCGTGTCTAATACAAATTAAATGCACTTTTGGATATTTGATATGGCTTAAACATATTTCTTCCTAGCTAGCACATCCCCCTTTTCAGATCTAGCCTGTCTAAGGGCATTATGTGGTGGAGCTTATAGACGTCCACCTTGATTCGAGCCAAGCCTCATGGACAGAGACTGAGTACATTCAAGAAAGTGATAATAACACATCAAGTACTACTTTGTTGTAACAAGAAGCCTTTTCCTTCCTAAAGACAAGCAATCGTTATTCTCATGCCCAAAGCAGACAACACTTCACACCGATGCACATCGGCTATGCCCATGTGGCAAGCAAACCCTACCCTTATAACAATTCGCAAGCAACCAACACTTGGAGCATATCAACAATGACAAAATGGAGCCAAACGCATTACTCTAAGGTAAAGAGTGCACAAATCGTTGAGGTAAAAGTATTTTTATAAATTATTTGTACACCAAAGGCACAAAACTTGGGAAATGTTGCAGACAACTGGAAATAATACAAAGAAAAAAAGGCAATTAAACCAAAGCTCCCGAAGTGGTGGTATCGGGACCATCATATGAAGTCCCCTTTGGGGCGGCTTAGAACAGGTTTAGTGCTTCAGTCGAAATTATTGTTGTGGGAAAAATCATCCTTGCTTGCTCCACGACCTTGTCTTTAACACTATGCTTAGTCCATTGGAGAGAACCATGCCTTCAAGTTGACCACCTCATCTTCTAGAGTTTTTAGGGTCTTGACATGAGCCTTGGCCTCCCGTAGAAGAGTTTTTCGATCCTCCTCTATCTGACATGTTATCTATGTATCCTGATGACACCTCTCCTTCGCCTTAAGTGCAACCTCCAACTCAATTATCGAGGCATGCAAAGTAGAAGGGGAGTCATAGGTCTTCAGTGCCTCTCGCTAAGAGTTAGCAAGCTCGACTTTCTTTTACAACTCAGTCAGATCCTTCTGTAAAGCGAAACACTTTTGGTTCATGGCCTCACTTTCCTTCTGTAAAGCGAAACACTTTTGGTTCATGGCCTCACTTTTCTTTCCAAGTATTTATTTCCTTGCATGGATTACTGGCAACCAAGATGTATGAGAATTTCCATTCATGAATAAGACCAAAATAAATTCAATTTTTATAACAAGACTCAAATTTATTAAAACTAGCTTAATATTTATTTCTTTTGGAATGTACAGTGTCACTAATTTCTACGTGCTTCTTTCTCAAACTAAGTCCATAGACTCAAATATCTGTCAAGCAAGTTACAACCGAGTGCCAGAGAATATTTTATATCTCCCAGCTCCTTTGCTCTCTCATCCAATTCCGAGTTTCAATAAATGTTCAACTGCCTTTATTTCTTGGATGAGCAGGAGATAAAACATATGATGGTGCAAGATGTTACCAATTGGTGCGATGACATATTCAGCTTCAGATGGCATATGCTGATCCAAATAGCAAAGTTCAAGAACTAGTTTATGAGTTTAACTTCAGAACACAAATTAAAAGCAGATTACAGTGAGATATTCAAGCTCATTCTACCATTACAAGCATAACATCAGAGAGATATCAAACAGGAACTTTGTTCTGATTTTAAGTGCTATGAAATTCTTAGCTCTAACTATCACAAGAGCAGAGCTTAATAACACTAAGGACTCACCCCCCTCACAGTCACACACATTGCTCTCAGCATTTGAAGTTCATTGCAAGAAAACATTGAGTCTATACTCAACAGTTTATGCATTTAAATATGGATGGTAATCACAAAGCCTGTGCATTATTAGCATTTGGCTCGGGATCATTTGCTGATGATTTGGCGTCTTCAAAAGTTTCCATTTCAATGGTCACGTCATCACTCGCATCAGCCTCAACCATTACTTCGTCGTTGTCTGTTACCAAAGGTTCAGTGCCATTTTGCGGGCCATCAGATTGCTGCTCCTGCTGCTTTTCACTTGGTTTCTCTATGTCCTCTTGCACCGGTTCTTGTGGATATGGATCAGTGCAGATTGTCAATGTAGATGTAACTAACAAATTCTACATAGAAAAAAACCATACAGAAGTCAAGCAAAATGTTTAAACAAATTTATTGTAATTCAAGTACCAACCAGAAAAATGAATGATTAACCATTTAGAAACACAGAATCTTTAATTTTGTTAAATAAAACAAATTTGAAAAGCAGTGCACATGTCACATTATGATGTGTACCTTTTCAAGAGCTAAAGCAAGCTTGGAAAGATTTGGATAAATGTTTTTGGCGTCCAATAGAATCTGTTCAATACAAGCTATCAGAGAACAGTGTTTTGGTATTATCATGTTAAACTTGACGAAATTTGGAGCCAAGATATAATCCTTAATATATTAAAACAGAATACACGTTTAGGCGCCAAATTTAATATAAAGTCTCGCCTAAACACGTGCATCGCACATCCCACGGGGTGAAAGTACTAGTATTGCTCAAAGGATGAAAATTTACCTCACAAACCCTTTGCAATGTAAATGGGGGGCCATCAATAAAACATGTAATTGCTGGAATCCAGAAAAGAATATCAGAGTTAATTATTAAAGATCGTATGTACCCAAAAAATAATTAGTTCAGCAATTAAGAAAGAATAGGATCTGGGCCGAGTCTAACAAAAGTGGCATCCAAAAAAATGTTTAGCAGCTAAATGACCGTCACTACTTCATTATAGCATCAAATAGTTTTAAAGTAAAATTGGAAACCAGAATGAGTGGGATACTCTTGATCAACGCGACTCATGCCAATCACTAGGAAGCTTATGTCTCA
The DNA here is from genome assembly GCA_021764765.1 of Vicia sativa. Taxonomy (NCBI): domain Eukaryota; kingdom Viridiplantae; phylum Streptophyta; class Magnoliopsida; order Fabales; family Fabaceae; genus Vicia; species Vicia sativa. Next base: position 184,382,990 of record CM038793.1, on the reverse strand, counting down.
ATGATACTCTCTAAGAGCTTTGGTTTCATTAAGTGTCAGTTAATGACCGTTCCAGACATAAATGTTGGCCAACTAAAAAGTCAAAACTATGGAAAGAATTCAAATATGCTTTTAAAATAAATGACATTATCTGTTAACATAGAGCTTTCTCTAAGAAAGTTTTGATATAAAATAATATACTATTCTATGTAGAGATGACAAAAAAACCACTTATTTTACCATTAATAGTTTGTATATTTGCATCAAATTATCTGTATAGATATTATAATTACACACATCGAAATATAACACACTGGTCGCTATGGCCAATGTTTGGAAAACCAGACTGCAGGTCAGTCCAGTTCAACTGGGAACTGCTACAGTCAAGACTCTAAAACAAGTATCAGAGTAATTGCCACATAATGAAAAGTTGAACAGATCGAACTTTCATTACCCTTAATGCACCAGGGGAGAGATGAGTATGAAACATGAATCCCTCAGCTTTAAAATTGATATTCCCAAGAATACTTTTTTAGTTTTTGAAAAAGTAATTTAACCGTTTATCTCAAAATTTATGTTGGGCATAAATTATACATATAAAACCGGCATGTAAGATGAGGATTGTCCCCACTTATAAAGAGAACATAGGATATATCCATAAACAATGTGGAACTAAATCCACCCTTCAAACCCTAAACACAGCAAGCCAAATGCCGCAGTTAAGGCGACTAGGGGCAGACCACAATGAAGGCGGAAATTCCATCAGTTTTGTTCACTTACAAAATACTAACAGAATATTAATATAATTTTCAATATTTTAAAAACAATATTAAATTCTCCCAATTGATGTCTATAAAATGAAATGATACTTAAAAATATAGTGGGATACCATACCATCATCCAGTTTGTGGACCAAATCAGAGTAGGATTCTCTAAGTGAAGCATATTGCTGCTCACTTGTCATTTTTGCCTCAGGGTACTCGGACAACACCTGTACAACAAATAAAAGATGAAAAATATCACGAATTAGAAAAATGATGTATGAATAATAAAATTCCAATAAACTATATATGAAAAACTACATGCTAGCATACTCAAAGAATTAACCTAATATAAAGAAGAATGCATGCTAGCATACCTCCCCATACCTGCTTCAGCTGAAATGATAGTATACTCTTGAGATTATCCCAGTCATGCCTGTTATACAGAAAATTCATCACACCAGTTTTTAAACTGCATTCAACATCAGTCTAAGGTACGTAACAAGTCGGCAATTACAACGAAAGCGCAAAAAGTAATAATCGTATGCGATAAAAGGATCACAAATATCATAAAATAACTAATTATACGATTGGAGCACAAAAGTAACTCTCACCGGAACCTCCCGGAGGAAGCAATAGCTTGTAGAATCCGAAAAACTTCATCCCTGGAAACATGGAATTTTTCTTCAGTGACTCTAAAAAAGAACCACAAGAACAAAATCAATTACAGCAGATTGTCAAACAGAAACACTAGCGAGTGAATTCGCAAATCACCTGTGATTTGAAACATCTGCCACCGCATCGACCACCGCGTCGTTGGGTGGATTATCGGCGTGGCTAGAAGAAACCGAAACCGGTCCGTGCTGCAAATGATCGAGTGGTTGCGTCTCCATGAGAAGCCCTGCAACCTCATTAAGTTAAATCAAGCTAAATTAATCAGATAAATGGTCAATTAACAATTATGCTGTATGGATTGTGGAATGTTATAATAGAATAGATTAGATGTTGTGGGAGAAAATAGATACCTATATACGTTGTCGTTTTGAAGATTTGAAAGTGAAGAGTTGGTGTGGCGTTAGTTGAGATTTGAGAAGGTTGTTATGGTTTGGACTTCGCAGCCTCCGTCACCGTCAGCGGAGGAACTGCGTCGTGGTGTCTGTGTGTGTTTCTCTTTTTCTGAGTTGGGCTTTGTTCTTGCCGGTTTGAAGATTTCTTCTTGCTAACCACAGCTATACCTGCGACCCCCAAAATATGGAATTTAGGTGTTTTTACCAAAATATTTACAGAAAATACTCGAAATTTAGTGATTTTCGATACATATCAGAAATTTTATAGGGAATAACAGAAATTCTGAGAGATTTACCATTTTTACCAAAATATAAAATATCAGATATTTAGTGATTTTCGGTACATACCAGAAATTTCATAGTGATTAATGAAAATTCTTTGAGATTTACCATTTTTACCGTGTCAGATGTTTTATACTAGAAATTCTAAAAATCCGATAACGAAAAAATATCAAATATTTCAAATTTTCAGTATGGTTTCAGTACAAAAAATTATCGGAAATTTTAAATTTTTGGTGTTTTTTTATATACTGAAAATTTTAAATTTTCGGTAATACTAAGACTTAATTTTTATTGTTTTTAAAATGTATAAATTTATATTTGAATAAAATCTACGGGAAATATGAAATTTCTGATATTGCTTTTATACCGAAAATTTGGAATATTTTTGGTATGTGTAATAATTTTCCTAAAATATATCGAATTTTTAAGTTTGTGGTAAATTGCACCGTAAATTTGAAAATATCCGGTAAATAAATCTCATAAAATTTATAAAATACAAAGAATTCCAGGTATGTCCCAATAAAGAGTACCGGAAATTTGGTCTGCGGCGTACCAAAAATTTACTTTTTTTCACAACTTTTTCAACAGTAAATTTTTTTTCAAAAAAGTTAAAATTTTGAGTAAATAAACTAAGGGGTATTTTCGGAATATCAAAAAATGAGAGGGTGGCAGGAAAACTCACTTACTTTACGCGTCATCCTAATGTATATAATCTACACCTTATCACCATAGCCTCATTGGCATAAAAGGTCGCAACAACACATAACCCTCCGTCACCACGAAATCGTCACAAACTAATACATCACTAATTAACACGGTAGTCTTAAAGAACAACATCAACCAACAACCTTAAATAATGCTAGTAATATAAGCAACATAACAAATCATCACAAATTGGCTAAAACCCATCTTCGCTTTTGGCATAAAGCGCATCTTCACTTTTGGCACAAAGCCCATCATCACAACATCATCACATCATATATCATCGCAATTCAATATCATCCATCAATCAACAAAAACCCAACGCCAAACAACTCAAACATAAACATAACCGACTCCATGAGACACGACTATGTTATGCATGTGGTACCCATCGCTTTGTCCGTAATTAGGGACACTTGGCATAAAGCCGATCTTCGCTCGGCATAAAAGTCATCATCGTTTGGCATAAAAGCCCTCTTCGCTTATGAAATGTATGTGACTCGACAATAAAACAACATAACACAAAAACATCATCATCGCTCATCCAAATTGGCATAAAGCCCACATCACCATAATTTATCCAAAACAAGATAAATATATCATCGCATCATAATTGCATTATGCAAACATCACAAATAAATTCACCAAAATTCATGCATTCACAAATCAATTTAATCATAACATCATCATGTACAAAACATATACCATCGCATTGCATATCAACAAGTATTCATTAATAAATACACCGTCGCAAATCTTACGTTTATTCACACTGCATCATTATTAATTAATTCACTAAATTCCGAAAATGGGAAAATAGTCAAACACATATACTCGTCACGAAAGTCATTCCTAACAACCGGTATTAATCATAATCTTCGACGTCGAAATCGGATTGTCCATACGTACCTTAAATCTACTAAAACACCGTCCGATTCAATTTTATCGTAAATCAGCTTGTTTCGGGTCGTCTTGTAAAAACTCGTAATTTCTAAAAACTAACCTCACCACTATGTTCTACACGTCAAACTTAGCTAGCACGTCAATTTTTGTTGAATTCGGAGCAACTTGCTCCGCCGTCGAATTTACCGAAATCGGAAAATCGGAACATAATCGGGTTCTAAATTTAAACGGCTATCTTAACCCCTAATTATATTTTATTAATACTAACTAGTAGTATGAATTAATATGGAAATTGAAACTAACAGAAACCAAAATTATGCAGGAAAAGAATTTTGACAGCAAACAGAAATGCATGTTACAGCAAAACGCAGGCAATTTCTATTTTGTCGTTTCTCCTTCACCAATTGCCAGGGACGTACGTCCCCACCTTCTCACTCATTTGGAGGCGGCTGCCTCATGGTCCTAGCCCCATCCATTCGTTCATTTTACAACTCCCTGCGTTTTTGAATGTAATATACAGTTTTTCTTAATTTTTCATATTAGTTTTACTGTATGTCATTCTTCTTTGATTTTTCACATTATGTTACTTATATTTTTTTTTCTTTCTTATTTCCATTGCATAATAAACCATAATACTAACAACAACACCCATATTCTCTACTCCAAATTCAACTCCTCTAAACATTTCAACAATCACTCACCAAAACCCTATAACCCATCTCTCAATTTTTCCCAAATTCAAAATACAACTATCAAAACCTAATCATATGAGATAGAGAAATCAAACCCCTTACCATGGAAGCTTTGATTGATCTTGATGATTCTACAAACCCAACTTCAAGCTCTAGCTCTCTTGCTCTTCTTCTTCTCCATTCCAAAACCCTCTCTTTCTCTCCCAAGTTTCTATTCTTGGTGTGTTTGGAAAAATGAAAAGAAAAACAAAGGAAATGGTTTTTATAAGTTGTTTCCTACTAGTAAGCCAAGTTTCCATGTTTGGTTTTGTGTTTTGCAATGGAAGGAAAACAAGGAGAAGTGTTTGGATGGGAGAAAATGAGGAAAGTGGTTTTATGATAACCTTACTAGAAAACTAATGTGTAAACCCAAATCCTTCCCAATTAATCCTCACACTCCTAATTTATTAATATAATTAATTCAATCAATTAAAATAATTCCGGGAAATTAAATATCGGATCCGAATAATATTTTACCGAACTGAACGAAATAAAACCCGGACCGAACGCCACGTCGCCAGATAAATTAATAGGTATATTAATTAATATAATTATTTTCGTCGCCAAAACAATCGTCAAACGGTAATTCAGCATATTAATATAATATAATATTAAATAAAAACGGGCGTTACAATGAACATTCGTAAGGATCACAAAGGAAAATCGATTTCCACTGCAATTTTTAAGTCGCGATTTTCCTTTTGATAAAATTATTTTAGTTTTTTTATTTTTCTGAAATTTTCTTTTATTTATTTCTCAAAAAATAAAATCAGTTTTTTATAATTTTCTGTATAACAATTTCAATTTTTTTCAAAAAAACAATTTTTTTCAATTTTTTTCCGGAATTTTTTTAATATAAAATACTTATTTTTAAAATAAAATCAATTTATAATAAAAACTGGTTTTGAACTAGTTTAAAACTGCATTAAAATTGTTTTGATTATATGGTTTAGTTTAATAATCATTTAAATGGTTCAGTTTTTATGCTTCAATCCAATTTAATGCAGAAATACAATTCAATTAACCATATTTTGAATATCCCTACTACATTATAATTTATTGACAAAAATACCCTTTTATAAAATATAATTAAAATTTAAAAAATGTGAAAAATGTGATTATCAGAACTCTTTTGCAAAGTCTTATGAAATACAAGAAACATGATGTAAAAAATGACTTTCGAAATACAAAATAAATGTTAAAAAATGACTTCCGGAACACTTTTCAAAAGTCTTCAAGAATACAAAATAAAAATGATTAAAAAAATTGACTTCCGAAACACTTTTGAAAAGTCTTCCGGAACACAAAATAAAAATGATGTAAAAGATTGACTTTTGAAACACTTAAAAAATTGACTTCCAAAACGTTTTTGAAAAGTATTCCGGAACACAAAATAAAAATGATGTAAAAAATTCACTTCCAGAACACTTTTGAAAAGTTTTCCAGAATACAAATTAAAAATGATTTAAGAAATTGACTTCCGAAATACTTTTGAAAAGTCTTTCGGAATGCAAAATAAAAATTATTTAAAAAATTGACTTCCAGAGCACTTTTGAAAAGTCTTCCGGTACACAAAATAAAAGTTAAAACATAATTTTTAGAATACTTTTGAAAAGTCTTCCAGTACACAAAATAAAAAAATATTTAAAAAACAACTTCTGGGTTTGGAAAGTCTTCTGAAACACAATAAAAATCGTTTAAAAACTTTCCAGAATACTTTTGTAAAGTTTTCCGGTATACAAAATAAAAATTATAAAAAATATATTATAAATAAAATAATAACTTAGTTAAAATTATACAAGGGTTATATTGGTATTTTTATAAAATGTAGGGCTATGAGAATGAATGTAAGGGTACAAAGTAAATTTTTCAAGAACAATGGACTCACTTCTGGGCTGCTTATTCTAATAGGAAATTTCCTGAGGACTTTTTAATGTCATCTAAGTATTTCAGCACCAGCACGAAATTCTATAAATACTGCCAAGAATCGGATATGCATCTTTGGGATGCACTAACATATAATTAAAATTAATCAAAATTGTAAATATATTTCCAATTTATAACCGCAAATGTATTTTTGATATTATTCATTATAGAATGCAGAAATACAGCACTTACATATTACATCAAGATTCCTAAACAAAACATAAAGTTACATAAAGTAAGCAATACAATACATATGAGATTTAAACATATGAAAAACATTACACTTTAACATCCGGGTGGATGTTGCAGCAATTTCAAAAAATTTATCGATCGTTCTTGTAATCATCACATCAAGCTCGATCGAAAATTTTATGTCGTAACCGGAAAAGGTTTCCCACATAGCTTGTAAATCAGTGCTTATGTTTATCTCTTTTTAAGCATTTTTTATATTTTGGTTCTTATTAAATATGATGCCCCCAAATATATTTCTCAAAGCTATTGTAAGTAACGATGTAAAACTAGATGTAGTGAAGAATGATGTTTAATCGGATGAAGTGAAGTATGATGTTAAACCGAATGAAGTGAATTGTGATGTTAAACTGGTTCTTGTCAAGATAGATGGTGGTCAATGTTTCATAAATGAACAACTATTTAGTGCTCATGAACATATACTTTATTGGATCTACATGATAGCCAGGAATTCAAGGTTTGACATTGTAATCGGAAGGTTTGACAATGGTTCAAATAGAAGACAACCATTTGTAACCATGAGATGCGAGAGAATTGACATGTATGTTCTCCCGATTTGAAAGTTGAAACGTGATGACACCGAAATTAGAAAATGTGCTTATACATTTAAATTGCAAGGATATTGTAAGGTGAGTGAAATGTTGAAATTTAATGTAATTTCTGGAATACATAACCTTCTTTTTTAAACAAAACTAGTGGGTTATCCCATCGTATGTCGCCTTAAATCGGAGGAAAATGAAATTGTTTCGAACATGTCTTTAATCGGATTGACGCCAAAAAACACATTTGCAGAAACATCCATAAATTGTTTCAAATATCAATCAGGTATATAATGCGTGTTATTGAAACAACATGGAGATAAAGGGTCCAAGATCCTAAATGCAACAACAATTGAAACTTTTGGATGAAAACAACTATCTTTCTAGGTACTGTGACACCCCAAATTAATTCAATTATTAAATAATTAGAAATTTAATTATTAATTTAATTAAAGGTTTAATTATTGGCATTTTTGAATTAATAGATTTAATTGATTAATTAAATAATGAGAGTGTTGGGGTTAAAGTGGAATTGGGAGGTGTTAGAGTAAAAGACTCTAATTATTCCAATTATTCTAATTTGGTTATTTTATTATTTGGAAAATAAAAAGGAATAAATAAAGGAATTGAGGAATAAGAGAAGGATTGGAGAAAATTAGGATTCATTCTACGTGCTTTTGGAAAAGAGAAGAGAAAGAGGAGAAAAAGTCAAACGCCGAGAATTCGAAGAATCATCGCGAGTTAAGGGGTGATTGAATCTGATTATTATGCCTTATAGGTTTTGATGATCAATAGAACGAATTGATCCGTTCGGAATCTCGAATTAGGATTCTAGGTTGTGCCCTACCGTTATAATCCGACGTAAAACCATGATTGGAATTGTTATGAACGATTAATTTATGTAAGATGAATATAGGTTAATTAGAAAACAAATTATGTGGTCAATTGGATGTAAAAACACATGAATTAATTCTGTTTTGTGATAATATAAAGTTTGGTGATGAATAGAATTAATGGGAATTCGTAACAGCGAAGAAAAACTGAGATTTTGATAAAAAAACAACAGTATGGGTCGACACATAGCCTTATGAATCGATGCAAGAAGTAAAATTTTGGAAAACCAGAGGCGTGAAAAACGTATGCATCGACTCATAGAGCCATGCATCGACTCATAGGAAGAAAAACAGAGTTATGCATCGACACATACGTGTTCTGCATCGACACATATTGAATCAATTTTTGAAAATGCAAAATTTTTACATGTATGCATTGATGCATACGATGCATGTGTCGACACATGCTGTTTATGTATTGAGGCATAGGCTTATGCATCGATACATACTGTACTGGGACAGAACATGATTTTCTGAAAACGGTTTCGGTCATATCTTTTCGACCGTAACTCCGATTTAGGCATAGTTAGTATCGTTGGAAAGCTTAGAACGAGTACTATCTAATAAAAATATTTTCAAAACCAGTAACTGAGATCTGGAAGAATTAATATGGCTTCCGTAATAAGAATTTGTTGTGATTCGTGAATCATTCATTACGTATATGTGTTGTATGTTGATTTCAGGTGTTGTAATTAACGTTATAAGTTCATGAATTGCTGTTACCATGTGCTATTGTTGTTATTGATTATAATTGGAATAATGCTGTGTGATCCTATTCCATGTTTGAATTGTTGCATGCTTCTAATGTGCATGCATGAGCATTTTGGTAATGGTTCATTCCCATTGTGTGGAATTGAACTTGCAGGGCCAATAACCGTACCCAATGGATAGTGGTGGTGAGGCTAGATTCTTGACCCAGTGGTGTATGGGCGAATCATTGATTGACGTTGTTTTCCGAGGTGTAAGCGGAACAGGGTGTGGACTTGGTTCACGTTTGGTACCACATGCATATGGGTCTGCATTGCATATGTAATTATAACATGTTAGGATGGTTTTCAGTGTTATAATTGCATTGATTGTTGTTGTATGCATAATGATCTGTGTGAATTGTATTTGTTAATCGTATTCTGATGATGCTAATAAGGGTGGAATAATGAATTGATTGTTTTATTGTTTAAAGAATCGTATAATGCATTTTAATCTTGATGAAATCTCACCCTTACTTTAATGATTTCAGATTGAGGTGAATAGTTGCTCGGGAATTGGTGAGGACAGCGTATAGAGTTGTGCTACTTAGTTAATCCGCGTGTCAGTGTCATGCTATTGTAGTTGTAACACTAGGGAACGATTGTTTTGGAATTTTTATGGATTTAAACTTGTTTCTTTTGGTTTATGTTTTGGAATAGTTATGATTTGAATTATTCCGGATTCGTATGTTATTTCCGCTGTATAAAACATAATCCTTGGTTTTCTTTATTTAATAAGTTCTTTAGTAAAAGCATGATCACTGCTGTTTTGTTATTTTAAAATTTTAAAATTATGACGCCTTGTTGTTATGTTTAAAACTCTGATTAATTATATAAATCGCGGGTGAATTAGAAGGGGTGTTACCACCATTTTTTATGATAAAATCATTGTTCGTGTCATATTCTGGACTCATCCCGAAAGCATTAAGTTGTTAAAGACATTTCCCACTGTCCACAATATCAATGCAGTGTATAATACCACTGAGTATAGGCTTTTTCTTCTCAAAATTGTTGGTGTTACTTTTACATCGACGACTTTTATGTGGGATTTTCATTTTTAGAATACGAAAAAGATGTCAATGTTACATGGGCCTTGGAAATGTGCAAGACTTTGTTGAAGAATCAAGAAAACATGTTGACGATAATTGTCACCAATCAAGACATGGTGTAACACCCTTCTAAATACCCCGCGAATAATATATTAAATTCAGAGTTAACATGTATAAAAAGGGCATCACAATTGATTAAAAATATAAAATTCCATATAATGTCATGCTTAGCTAAGAAACATAATTTAATCAACACATGTTTAACACAACGAAATTATTTATTCAAAACTTGGATAATTCAAACCAAATAAACACCAATTCCAAAAAGGTCAACGCCTTAATCCGTAGGAATAATTATCCAACTAAAATAATTAAACAAATCTAGAGTGTAATAGTAACTCTAACGACAACGTTTCCCAGTGTTACAAGACCAGAGCATGACACCGACACATGATAATTAAATAGCATAGCTCTACGAGCCATCCTCGCCAACTCCTAAGTTGTTATAGCTTCAATCTGAAATCATCAAAGTAAGGGTGAGGCTACATCATAATTAACATGCATTATAAATTCCTAAAATAAATAGAACTTCATAAGCTATTACTTCACCCTATTTAGCATAATAGATTCAATCCTTCATTCCACAAGAAACACAAGTCATGAACATGCATCAAACATAACAACTGAATTATAACACTGGAAATCATCTTATCATGTTATAATCCATACAAAATGCAATGCAAGACTCTATGCATGTGGTACCAAACGTGAACCAAGTTCGCACCCTGTTCCGTTTACACCTCGGAAAACAGCGTCAATCAACGATTCGCCCATACACCACTGCGTCAAGAATCTAGCCTCACCACCACTATCCATTGGGTACGGTTATTGGCTCTGCAAGTTCAATTCGACACAATGGGAATGAACCATCACCATAATGCACATGCATGCACAACATAAAACATGCAACATTCAAATAAGGAACATGATATCACAACATCATTCCATACATGGTTAACACCATCAACAGCGCAGCATAAATCATGAATATATAACGTTAATTACAACACATGGAATTAACATCCAACAAGCAATTACTGCAATATCATCACCAAAACATGATAACCATCATTTATCATGAACATCATCCAATCGCATAAACATGCATATCATCAAGCATGCAACATCATCAACCAAAACATAATGCAATCATTTATCTGGTACGTCACCAATAGCATAACATGCAAAGTAATTAATCATCAATTAAGAATGTTATGACCAACATAAGCATGCAGCCATCGATATGCACACATACATCATCACAAAACAACATACCATTGCCTACCCATCAAGTGTACAAAATACGAATAACCACAAGTCGGAAAATCAATACTTTTCAAAAAAAATCAATTTACTGTTATTTTATTCATTTTATAAAATAGAGTATTTAATTTAAGAAACAACGTCCAAAACGGCGACTAAAACGGACTTACGGTTTGAAAGTTATGAGTTTTTGAAGTTTCCAAAATTTTGTCATACAGGGTGCAATCGATTTGCACCAGACTGCAATCGATTGCACACAGCTCCAAGGGCCAAAAATCATATTTTCGAAGCAGTGCAATCGATTTACACCAAACAACAATCGATTGCTTGCTGTAGCAAAAGCCAAAATACTGCACTTAACAACAACAATGGTTCCCGATCCAACCAATTTCGACCCCAAACATATGTATCAGCAAAACAGTTCCAAAAACATGATTATAATGCAATTCTATCATGGTACAACAACATCTATCAACACCATAACATCAATTTGCATCAAAACATCAAAATTCATGGATTTGGGGTTTAAACTCATAAACCTAGAGAATCCTAAATTGGGATTCCTAATCTCTTACTCTATTCTATCATTCCCAAAATCTATAATACAATATAATTAGAGTAATCACCCCTTACCTTAGCCAATTTCTCGAATTCCGCAAGCTTTAGGTTTCCTCTTTCTTAGCTCTTCTCACTTCTCGTACGATTCCTTTGTTTCTCCCCCAAATAACTCTCAATTCTCTTTTTCCTCTTTTTATTCCTTTTATTATTATTCTATAATAATAATAATAATAAAATAAGTTATTAGAGGCTTATACTCCATACACCCGTCCTTCTACTCTTTACACCATAAATTCAAATTATCTCCTCTTATTTATTTTTCAAAAATTCTAATATTCCAATAATTCCCAAAAATCAAATTTTAATTAATTAAATAATTACAATTCTAATTTAATAATAATTGAAAATATGGGGTGTTACACATGGCACTGATGAATTTGGTTGCAAAAGTATTTCCTACATCCTACACATTACTTTGTTGGTATCACATTACAAAAAATGTGAGAAGTCGGCTCAAGTTGACTCAAGATGACAATTCAACAAAGTGTACTTCATCATACTTCGAACATGTTGATTCACATTTCTCGAATTCTCCAACTCAAAAATCTCAACAAAAAAATGTATAAGGGTGCTTGCACTATCAAACCATATTTTCATTGTCGATCTAAGGATTGAATTCATTGAAGAAATGTCACTTTTATATACAAACACATAGATCATATTATGAATGTTAAGGATGATGGTAATTGTAGTTTTTGGGTCGTATCCAACTTGCTTGGTAAAAGAGAGGAGAATCGCCAACTTGCACACATAGCCATTTTGAAAGAGTTGACGATACATATTGAATTCAACACAGAGTTATACAAGATAAAAAAACATTTTTATTCAATTCAAGATGCACTTAATCCTTGTGCTAGCAACCCCACAACATTTTCAAAATGGATGTGCCTCCTTGATATGATTCATTGTATAGAAAATGCATATGATTGAGTGTGTCATGATTTGACAAGATATGTGTTCTCTGAGACATTTTTTCCACTTTAGAGTGGTCTACCTAAAGACCCTTCCGCATGCATCATGTGCATAGGGTGACTTTCAAAATTGTTATATTTTGTTGAAGTTTATTTGAAACTGGGGTGTCCAATATCATGTACATCAGTGGAGTGGACGACACATTCAACAAAAGAGGCGGAAACTTGGTTGAATCAATTTCTATAAAGGATGGAAGAGTTCACCAAATTGAGTGAGCTTGAAAGAGAATCAAATAAGGAAAAGTCAAGGTGAAACCAATTGTAGATTTATGCAATATTGAATCTTTTGATACATTTTAGATTACAATCGATACATTTTTTGAATATATTATCATCAACGATGTAATCTTGATACGATTTAATACATAAGTAACATATGACCTCAACAATGATGGTGTAATCCTTGATTAAGTTTGTGGTTTTCTTATAGTTTATATTGTATGTGCTTGTAGAATAATTTTCTGGTTTGTTTTTGGTAAAGGTATGTTTCGGATATACGTATCCAAATTAACCTCGTGTGTTTAAAGAAAAATTAATCAGTGACATTTTTGGATATTCATCTCTGAAGTTATCTTTATTGTAAAAAAAAAAGGTTGTGTTTTATTCGAATATACATATCTGAAAAGTTACACAATGACATGATAAGGTTTCTGAGGTTCAAAGTGACTCAATATTTGTATAAATAGTGTGCCTCTCAACCTATTTTTTATGCACAACACTAAAACCAGAGTATGAATGAGTATCTCCACCTTGCATTTGTGTATTTCAATGGCAAAGCACTGTCACTTCCATTTAGGGTTACTGAGGAAACATCCATCATATATCTGATATCCAAACTAAATACACTTATGCTCTTTCCAAAAAAGTCGTAGAGTTGTCAAGCTCGAGTATCGGTCACCGTTATTTGACAGCAAAGGGAAGATACATTTCTCCAACTTTAAACTGAAGACGGGTGTAGATTTAAAGATTATGCGGAGAGTGTTTTTCTCTACTGTGAATCAAAGGGTCCAATTGAAGTGGATATGAGGATTCAAATATCCGTCGTGGATATAATCATTATGTTGCAGCGTACCGATTCTAACAATAAGATATAATGATGCATTTATTTTAATGTATATATGTAATGTTGAATATTTTAATTTAATGTCAAGTTGGTGTTGGTGTTTGATTAATTTTCAATACTGTGATATTGTCATGTTTATGGTTTTTGTTTGATTTACAGTATTAGGCCATTTTCGGAGATACGTCTCTGAAATATAACTTTGCAAATGCATCTCAGAATTAACCTTTAGTTAAAATTAAGAAATGGTACGTTTAGAGATGTATCTCCTAAAATAAGGGGGATTTTTTACTTTTCGCCAGGGGCCTAGGAGAAGGTAACAGGATGCAAAGAGAAATTCCCTCTTAATATTGTGGAATTGCAAACTCTACTTAGAGGTTAGAAAAATAACCTCTGAAAATTCGAAATTTCTCATTTGATTTTAAAAATGCATCTCCGAAAGTATCTTGTGTAACACCCCCTTCTATTTACCCGCGTTTTATAATTAATAATCAGAGTATTTTAATCACAATCCAAGAGGCGTCACAATTTAAATAATTTTAAATCAATCAATACAGTGTCATGCTTTCTTTGAAGAATATTTAATAAGTAAATAATGCAAAAGATTATGTTTAACAGCGGAAATGAAACATAACCAAAAATTCCGAATACATCATTCATAGTATTCCAGGATAATGAACTAAACAGGATTCAAAACATTAAGGAATTCCATTAAATAATTTCAAATAAACGTTCCCCAGTGTTACATCTACCAGAGCACGACACTGACACGCAGATTGACTAACTGACTCAATGCTAGAGCTATCCTCACTGACTCCAAGCAGCTAATCACTTCGGATCTGAAATTGTTAAAGTAAGGGGTGAGATTCCAGTTCAATACAACATGCATTATACGTTTTTAGAATACAACAGAGTAAACAGATACATTAATCCATTAACCAAGCACAAGTCATAATCAGTTCACAAGGCAGTTCACACAATGAACATGTAATATAACAAACGATGGAAATTGCAACACTGGAAACCATCCTAGCATGTTAGAATCCCATATGCAATGCAGACTCTATGCATGTGGTACCAAAACGTGAATCGAGTTCACCCACCGCTCCGTTTACATGTGGAAAGACAATGTAAATTCATGATTCGCCCATAGCTATTGGGTCAAGAATCCAGCCTCACTACCTCAACCTCCAGGTAAGTCTATTGGCCCAACCAGTTCACTTCCGCACGATGGGAATGAACCATAAACAACAAATGCGTATGCATGCGTCATAAAAGCATGCAACATTAATTCTCAGATCATGATATCAACATATATCACACAATGCCAGTTCATCAATGTATCATATTCAATCATAATGAATATCAAGATACAACATAGTAAGCATTAATATTTCATCCGGTAACTTAGACCAATGGTAATAGTTCTCCATTATCCCTAACTAGTCACTCTTTTCAAAAATCGGAAGCTCGACTTGTTTAAAATAATTTTTAGCAAAATATTATTTTCCCATTTTTGAAAGGTAGTATTTTAAATTTAAGAAATGGCGCCCACTCGAATCGATTCGGTTTAGAAAATATGAATTTTAAAGTTTTAGAAATTTTGAAAAAATACTCATGGAACCCGGTTCCTACCTATACAGGAACCGGTTCCTGAAAGTTGAAAAATCTCGCTCCCTGGTTTTTGTATGGGAACCCGGTTCCTACCTATACAGGAACCGGTTCCTGAGTGCAAAACTTCCAGTTTTTGAAAAATAACACTGGGAACTCGGTTCCTCCCCACAGGGAACCAGTTCCCACGACCTATAATGACATTTTCGCTACTTTTGACATTTTGCATCCATTATCATTTCCAAACTTTCAAATACGAATTGGGACATTAGGAACATTATTTCATGATCATTTCACACCATTATAACATCAAACAACATGGTTTATTCATCCCTATCAATTATTTGACATACTAATGATCCTAATTCCAAACACCGACACAAAATAGGGTTTATTCCTATAACTTATAATCATCAAAATTCAAACTTCCTAACATACTCAATTATCCCTTTGATTCCCAAAACCCATAAAGCACATTAACCGAACGAAATCACCTCTTACCTCGCGATGATCTTCGATTTCTCTCGGCGTCGGCTTTTCCTCTCTTCTCTTCTCTTTTCCAATTCTACGTATAATAGCTTTTCTCCAAAAAGACCTATTTTTCTTTCTTTTCCTTTTTATATTCCTTTTAATGTTCCTTTATTTATTCCAATAAAATAAAATAAATGGTAATTAGTAAGAGTAGAGTAATTTACTCCTCACACCCCTAATTACACCTCACACCTCCATCTATTCTTTTCTTTAATTAATCCCATTAATTCCAAAAATATAAATAATCAAGCCTTTAATTAATTAAATAATTAAATTCCTATTTATTTAATTTTTGAATTAAATCGGGGTGTCACAACTCTCCCCCACTAAAAGAGTTTTCGTCCTCGAAAACATACCTTAGACGAAAAGTTCGGGGTACGAGTCCTTCATCTGACTTTCCAGTTCCCAAGTTACATTTCCTTCAGCTGGTCCTCCCCAAGCTACTCGCACCAGTGCTATCTCTTTACCACGCAGTTGCTTCACTTTTCGATCTTCGATCCTCGCAGGCACTGCTTCAACAGTTAAATTATCTCGTACCTGTACATCATCTACTTGAATCTCATGAGACGGATCCGCAATGTACCTCCTCAACTGAGATACATGGAAAACGTCATGCAAATTCGCGCAAGTGACGGCGGTAAAGCGATCTGATAAGCAACTTTCCCAACTCTCTAAGTAATCTGAAACGGACCAACAAAGCGCGGAGTCAACTTCTTTGACTTCAAGGCTCGACCAATACCAGTCATTGGAGTAACTCTCATGAACACATGATCTCCTTCACTAAAGTCAAGATCTTTCCTTCTCTTATCATGATAACTTTTCTGACGACTCTGAGAAGCCTTCATCTTCTCCTGAATCATCTTGATCTTTTCTGAAGTTTGTTGAATAATCTTTGGTCCAATCACCGCACTTTCTCCAGATTCATACCAACACAACGGTGTCCGACATCTCCTACCATACAATGCCTCAAACGGAGCCATACCGATGCTCGAATGAAAACTATTGTTGTAGGTAAACTCTATCAACGACAAATAGCTATCCCAAACTCCACCTTTCTCTAACACACAAGCCCTCAACAAATCTTCTAACGACTGAATCGTCCTCTCCGTCTGACCATCTGTCTGTGGATGATATGCGGAACTCAATCGTAACTTAGTACCCAGAGCTTCCTGCAAGCCCTGTCCAGAACTTAGAAGTAAACCTCGGATCTCTATCCGACACAATGCTAGACGGGATACCATGCAAACTTACAATCTTTTCCACATACAATTCTGCCAACCTCTCCATCGGATAATCTATTCTTATCGGAATAAAGTGAGCAGACTTCGTCAATCGGTCGACAATGACCCAAATAGAATCACAGTTCTTCGTCGTCCTCGGCAAACCAGACACGAAATCCATTGAAATTCCATCCCATTTCCATTCCGGAACAAACAACGGTTCCATCAATCCCGACGACTTCTGATGTTCAATCTTTGATTTCTGACAAACCAAACATGCGTACACAAACTCGGCAATTTCCTTTTTCATTCCAGGCCACCAAAATAATTTCTTCAAATCATGATACATCTTAGTAGCACCAGGATGAATACTCAACCCACTTCGATGTCCTTCTTCCAAGATACTCTTTCTGATCTCAGCAACATCCGGAACACACACTCTATCACCAAGTCTCATAAGTCATTCTCATCAATTCGGAACTCACCTCCTTGACCTTGGTTAATCAATGTCAGCTTGTCCACTAAACCGACATCAGACTTCTGCCCATTTCGAATCTCTTCCAAAATACCACTAGTCAGCTTCAACATGCCCAACTTCACACTATCCAGAGTAGTCTCACATACCAAACTTAAGTCTCTGAATTGTTCCACCAATTCCAATTCACGAACCATTAACATTGACATATGCAAAGACTTCCTACTTAACGCATCTGCCACAACGTTTGCCTTACCAGAATGGTAATTTAAACCGAAATCATAATCCTTGAGAAAATCTAACCATCTCCTCTGCCTTATATTCAACTCTTTCTGATCAAAGAGATACTTCAGGCTCTTATGATCACTGAACACTTCAAATCGTGAACCATACAGGTAATGCCTCCACAATTTCAACACAAACACAACAGTCGCCAACTCTAAATCATGAGTCAGATAATTCCTTTCATGAATCTTCAACTGTCTTGAAGCATAAGCCACAACCTACTTATCCTGCATCAAAACACCTTCTAAACCCATCAAGGACGCATCACAATACACCACGAAAGATTCTTCCGGATTCGGCAAAATCAGAATCGGGAGCACTAGTCAACCTCCTCTTCAGTTCTTGGAATCCTTTCTCACAATCTATATCCCAAACAAATGCTTGACCTTTTCTCGTCAACTTAGTCAATGGTAAAGCTAACTTCGAAAATCCCTCAATGAATTTCCTGTAGTAACCTGCCAGACCAAGAAAACTATGAATCTCTAAAGCATTCTTCGGCGCTTCCCACTGAGATACCGCTTCTACTTTCGTAGGATCAACAGCAATACCATTCTTAGAAATCACATGACCAAGGCAACTTACTTCGCTCAACCAAAACTCGCATTTAGACAACTTAGCATAAAGCTTCTTCTCTTTCAATAATTCCAATACAACCCTAAGATGCTTTGCATGCTCCTCATCATTCTTTGAATAGATCAGGATGTCGTCAATAAATACCACCACAAACTTGTCAAAATACGGATGAAATATCCTGTTCATATACTCCATAAACACACCAGGTGTGTTAGTAACTCCAAATGGCATAACAGAATATTCATAATGCCCATACCTCGTTCTAAATGCAGTCTTCTGAATATCTCCCGCCTTAACACGAATCTGATGATATCTAGACCTCAGATCAATTTTGCTAAATACACAATCTCTGACCAACTGATCCATCAAATCATCAATCCTCGGAAATGGATACCGATTCTTGATTGTCACTTTATTCAACTGCCTGTAGTCAACACACAATCTCATTGTACCTTCCTTCTTCTTAACCAACAATATCGGCGCACCCCACGGTGAAACACTAGGCCGAATAAACTTCTTTTCCAATAACTCTTCTAATTGCTTCTTCAACTCTGACAACTCAGATGCCGATATGCGATAAGGCGCCATCGACACCGGACTAGTTCCAGGAATCAAATCTATAGCAAACTCCACTTCTCTCTCAGGTGGTAACTCATTAACATCTTCCAGAAACACCTCTGGAAATTCATTAACCACCAGTAATTCACCACTCTTAGCCTTTCCTTTCACTTCCGTCGAAGAATATAACATAAACACCACAACACCATCTCTAACAGCTGAATTCATCTGCTTAACTGACATAGTCTCATCTTCCACTTTAACTTCTTCATGAAATAAGACTGTCTTCTCAAAACAATGATATGAACCTGGTTGAAGACCAACCAGTTCATTCCAAGAATAATATCGAGTTGTTCTAACGGTAGGCACACTAAATCCATACCGAATCCTCTATCAAAAATAATAATAGAACAATTCCTACAAATATACGAAGTAGTCACTGAACCCGACGCAGGAGTGTCAATAACCATACTTCCATCCAAATTAGAAATTTCCAGATTTAATCTCTTAGCACAATCCAAAGAAATAAAAGAATGTGTCGCTCCAGTATCAATAATTGCTATTAAAGGTATGCCATTAATAAAACATGTACCTTTAATCAACCGATCATCAGGCTTAACATCTGATCCTGACAAAGTGAACACCTTCCCACCAGCTTGCTCTTTCTTTGGTTTAGTACACTGCGGACGAGTGTGTCCTTCTTCACCACAGTTGTAACATGTTATCCTTCTGGATCTACACTCAGCAGCTAGATGACCAAATCTTCCACAATTGTTGCACTTCCTCGCATCATTCTTGCATTCAGGAGCTCGGTGACCCAATTCACCACATCTGTAACACTTTACGGAAGAACCAGAAGAACCAGAGTCTCCCCCACTAGGCTTCTTCCAACCTCCAGATCTCTGATTATTTCTATCGTACGGCTTACCACGATCCATATGTCTCTTGCCCTTACGATCAACATAACTCTGAGCATTCGACTTAGTACTAGCAAGATCTTCTTCCAGAATCCTACTACAATCAACCAAATCAGGAAACCTTCTAATGCGCTGATACCTGATACCCTGCTTGATCTCATCACGCAAACCATTCTCAAACTTGATACATTTGGAAAATTCTCCATCTGCATCGTTAGGATAATTAGCATAATACTTTGCTAACTCAGTAAACTTGGTCGCATACTCACTCACAGACTTATTGCCTTGCTTGAGCTCCAGAAACTCAATCTCTTTCTTACCCCGAATGTCTTCAGGAAAGTACCTTCTCAGAAAAGCTCTCCTGAACACAGCCCAAGTCAATGCAATTCCATCTTCTTCCAGTTCAGTCCTGGTAGCAACCCACCAGTCATCAGCTTCCTCTGCCAACATGTGAGTACCATATCTCACCTTCAGCCCCTCAGCACAATCAATCACTCTGAAGATCCTCTCGATCTCCTTCAACCACTTCTGAGCACCCTCGGGATCATGTGCACCCTTGAACAATGGAGGGTTATTCCTCTGAAAATTCCCCAATTGTCTGTCAGCACCAATCGCAGCTCCCTGCTGATTCCCTCCGAGCACTCCAGCTAACATTCCCAAAGCCTCAGCAATAGCATCATCATTCCTTCCGTTACCTCTTCCAGCCATTGTTCTGTAACATTACAAAACAACCCACATCAACACACAAGTATCGACAGTGTTACTTACACTAGTCGCATACTTAAAGGGATAACGACATTAAGACAAGACCGACTATGCTCTGATACCACTATTGTAACACCCCCTTCTATTTACCCGCGTTTTAGAATTAATAATCAGAGTATTTTAATCAAAATCCAAGAGGCGTCACAATTTAAATAATTTTAAATCAATCAATACAGTGTCATGTTTTCTCTGAAGAATATTTAATAAGTAAATAATGCAAAAGATTATGTTTAACAGCGGAAATGAAACATAACCAAAAATTCCGAATACATCATTCATAGTATTCCAGGATAATGAACTAAACAGGATTCAAAACATTAAGGAATTCTATTAAAGAATTTCAAACAAACGTTCCCCAGTGTTACATCTACCAGAGCACGACACTGACACGCGGATTGACTAACTGACTCAATGCTAGAGCTATCCTCACGACTCCAAGCCTAATCACTGGATCGAAATTGTTAAAGTAAGGGTGAGATTCGATTCAATATAACATGCATTATCGTTTTAGAATACAACGAGTAAATGATACATTAATCCATTAACCAAGCACAAGTCATAATCAGTTCACAAGGCAGTTCACACAATGAACATGTAATATAACAAACGATGGAAATTGCAACACGGAAACCATCCTAGCATGTTACAATCCCATATGCAATGCGACTCTATGCATGTGGTACCAAACGTGAATCGAGTTCACCCACCGCTCCGTTTACATGTGGAAAGACAATGTAAATTCATGATTCACCCATAGCTATTGGGTCAAGAATCCATTCACTACCTCAACCTCGGTAAGTCTATTGGCCCAACCTTCACTTCCGCACAATGGGAATGAACCATAAACAACAAATGTGTATGCATCGTCATAAAAGCATGCAACATTAATTTCGGATCATGATATCAACATATATCACACAATGCCGTTCATCAATGTATCACATTCAATCATAATGAATATCAAGATACAACATAGTAAGCATTAATATTTCATCCGGTAACTTAGACCAATGGTAATAGTTCTCCATTATCCCTAACTAGTCACTCTTTTCAAAAATCGGGCTCGACTTGTTTAAAATAATTTTAGCAAAATATTATTTTCCCATTTTGAAAGGTAGTATTTTAAATTTAAGAAATGGCGAAAGCGGCTTTCGAATCGGAGTTACGGTTTAGAAAATATGAATTTTAAAGTTTTAGAAATTTTGAAAAATACTCATGGAACCGGTTCCTACCTATCAGGAACCGGTTCACGAAAGTTGAAAAATCTCGCTCCTGGTTTTGTATGGGAACCGGTTCCTACCTATCAGAACCGGTTCTGAGTGCAAAACTTCCGTTTTGAAAAATAACACTGGGACTCGGTTCCTCCCAGGGAACCGGTTCCCACGACCTATAATGACATTTTCGCTACTTTTGACACATTTTGCATCCATTATCATTTCCAAACTTTCAAATACGAATTGGGACATTAGGAACACCATTTCATAATCATTTCACACCATTATAACATCAAACAACATGGTTTATTCATCCCTATCAATTATTTGACATACTAATGATTCTAATTCCAAACACCGACACAAAATAGGGTTTATTCCTATAACTTATAATCATCAAAATTCAAACTTTCTAACATACCCAATTATCCCTTTGATTCCCAAAACCCATAAAGCATATTAACCGAACGAAATCACCCCTTACCTCGCGATGATCTTCGATTTCTCTCGGTGTCGGCTTTTCCTCTCTTCTCTTCTCTTTTCCAATTCTACGTATAATAGCTTTTCTCCAAAAAGACCTATTTTTCTTTCTTTTCCTTTTTATATTCCTTTTAATGTTCCTTTATTTATTCCAATAAAATAAAATAAATGGTAATTAGTAAGAGTAGAGTAATTTACTCCTCACACCCCTAATTACACCTCAAACCTCCATCTCTTCTTTTCTTTAATTAATCCCATTAATTCCGAAAATATAAATAATCAAGCCTTTAATTAATTAAATAATTAAATTCCTATTTATTTAATTTTTGAATTAAATCGGGGTGTCACATCTTGCACCTCACTCAAACACTCCCAACTGGGTCTCACCTAAAAAAAATTCCAAATTTTATTCATGAGATGCATCTCTGGAACAACTCAATGCACACACATGCATTTCTTAGTGAAACACCTTCTTTTACCATAAATTATTATGAAGATGCATCTATGTATTCACACCAAAGATAATCCTAAGATGCATCTCTAGAACCACACTAAATAGTAATTTTTTTTCTTTGATTTAGAGATGCTCCTATGAATTACAATAATATAAAAATGATGCTCTAGTTATAAATTCATTTTCAGATTTTCAATAAGTTAAACTATGCGCTTTTGAAATAATATGAAAATGGCATATATAAGTTAATAAATTTGAAGTACATAATGAGGTAAAAATAAAATAAAACATAAAATAGTGCTCATAATACAAATATTATATATTTTTGCATATGACAAACTCGGACCCTCATGTTCCTATGTTTCCTCCCGTACTTCGGTGTCTCCCCTATTATGGCATCTAGAATGTCCATCACCTTAGAGCCATCCAAAAATAGTCCTCTATCTATACTTGTCCTCCTAATATCCTTGATATGATGTCTTCTAATGAGTTTGCCTAGGTGGATCTCCCAGAGCATTTGATATCATATAAGGACGTGACACCCTAAAAAACCACTTAATGTAGTTGTGCATGGAAAACAATTGTTAGGAGCTATGGTAATTCGTGCCTCATCTGCTACCAAGTGATAAAGATAATCGTCATACATTATATTTATCTCTCTAAGTGTCATAGAAAGAGGAGAAAACTTAGAAGGGTCTCTAATAATAAACTGCATGTAGCTGAACTACCGCATGACACGCTCAGGCAGATGAGGATATGTCAGGCGTGAACTACAAGCCAACCATCCAAAGTAAAGGGCAATGTGCTCCAAGAGATGCATCTCATGATGAACGAAGTATGTAAGAAAGTGTATATCATCTTCTAACATGCAGTTAATGTACACTTTGTATGAATTCATCATCTGATTCCCTTTGAGTGAGACTAATGCAGAAATATGTGGCATATCTTTAATGTAGGTTGACACACATGACCATTTGGATATGCATCTGAAGTGCTGGATGATCCAAGCCTAAAAATGGTACATATGAATCATTAATAAAAGATGCAGAAATAGGCATAGAAAAGTGTTATGAAACACAAAAAGATGTAGAAATATTATTGTACATACACTCCAAGTCATCAAAGTATAGCAAGTAGATCACATGTGCCAAATACAACAAATATACTCTTAGTGCATATGTTATATGATGCTCAAACTGGTCGTCATCATCAACAGCATGTTCTGCATCATGCAGTTATTGTGTATACAACCTCTATAGGAATTGAAACCTAGCTGACATGAGCCCAACGAATGACATCTAATGTTGGACAATTGACTTCAAGCACAAGAGGGGGTAGATTGTGGTCTTCATAATTCATTATTAGTTTTAATCTTTTCTCTTTTAAGATTATATTAGTAATTTTATGTGAGTAATTATAATCGAAAATTAAATAATACAAGTAACTACAAAAAAGTAAAAGGATAGGGTTAGAAAGCTTGCACCAGAGATAAAAGTAAAATAATACACTTTACTTGGATGTTTTAATGAAGCATACTTTTTATCATTCTTCTTTCGCCCTTATCTCACTTTAATGAATTCAAACAATTCAAATGATCTCAACAAACTCTTTCGAGACTTGATCAAAGATAAATTTATGGACATCACAATTGAAGAACTAATATTGTAAATGCTTGAGAAGGAACATATATCTGGAAGTTCCTCTCGTCCAAAGAGAAGAACATTGATAAATCGGAGTCGTGAAGGACATAAACAATTATTCAATGGCTACTTCTCAAAAAATCAAGTATACACATATGCTCAATTATAAAGCAGATTCAAAATGCATATCCACATGTTTTTTAAGTTGTATCCACACTTTGAAATCATGATAAATAATTCCAAATAAGGATTGATGCAACTTAACATATGGATCTTCTTCCTGAAGCATGATTTTAGGTTTGCCGTGATAATCTCTACAAAACTTTGTTTTCCATGCAACGAGACAAATTTTCTATTCTCAATTCATATAATCAATTGAAGCACATGGAAAGCCACATGACTTCCCCATTTGTAAAATATGTTTGACATATTTGTTGCTAGGCCTTCTCGGATACTCGAAACCAAATAAATCATTCACACCTGTTACAAACTATCTAAGCATTGAACTTCTGTGTTTTCACCAATTTGAACATATCTGTTTATAATATCAACGGGAGATCCATGTGCCAACATACAAATAAAACAGGTGCATTATAGCAATGGTGAAATCCATATTTTACTAGTTGCATCGACCCTTATTTGGAAACATTCATCATGATTTCTAAGGATGACTACATTTCGAAGAAACATGTGTCCATGCATTCTGAACCTTCTTCAAAATTGAGCATCGATTATACTAGATTTTCTTAGAAGTAGTCATTGAATAATCGGCTATGTCCTTCTATTTGGCCTAAAGGAACTTCCATATTGACGTCACTTATCAAGTATAAACATTATTGGTTCTTCATTTGTGTTGTCGTCCATAAATTCTTCTTTAATCAAATCCCAAAAGACTTTGTTGAGATCATTTAAGGGAGAGGAGAATGAGAGAAAGGTAAAATAAGTGATAATATATAGGGTTAAATATATTTAAAGTCCCTATAAAATTAGGCATTTTCACTTTTCATCCCTCTAAAAAACTTCGTTAAAGAATTGTCCCTCTAGAGTTAAGAATTTTAACTTTTGGTCTCTCTTGCAACTTGGTGACGATTTTTACAACTTAGCGACTAAATTATCGACGGATTTTAGCGACAGTTTACTACTTAGCGATTGAATTAGCAGAGATTTTAACGATGGTTTTAGCAGGAGGAGCCAAAAGTTATAATTTCTAACTTTAGAGGGACGATTCTTTAACGAAATTTTTTAGAGGGGCGAAAAATAAAAATGCTAACTTTATAGGGACTATAAACATATTAAACTCTAATATATATAATATATGACTAATGATTAGTTTGATTAACAATTATTTTGGCTAACAGTTAGTTTGACTGACGTCTAGTTTTAATAATGACTAGTTTGATTAATAAATAGTTTGAATAACGACTAGTTTGATCAAAAAATAGTTTGAATAACGACTAGTTTGAATAACATTATAATATTCATAATGAATTAATGTGGTACAAATGACCATTTCAAATGATTTAAAACTAGATCGAATCGCTCGGTTCAACTTGTTGAACCGTGAATCAAAGTTGAATCTGGTTCGACCAACCTTGAAAAAATGCTAATGGGACAAAACTAGAGTAAAATCGAAAAAATTGGATTGAATAGTCCAAAATTATTTGAACCAAAGGATCAAAGCCAATTTTATAAAATCGTCTGATTCAATAAAATGCATAATATTTTTTTTTAAGTTTAATATGTCAATATCAAAATTTGAAACATTCCTCATTCACAAAAAAAAAAAAAAAATCTTGTTTTTTCTAATGACCATACAAACTTTTAATTTTTATCACTCCTTATATTTTTTAGCAAAATACTCATTTTGGCCCCTTAACTATATCCTTGGGTTCACATTGGTCACTTAATTTTTTTTTTGTGTCATTTTAGTCCCTTAACTTTCAAAGTGTCATTTTAGTCCTTTTTGCCTAATTAGCGACAGAAAAACATTGAAATTCGTCGCTAGTAACAAGAATGATCTCGAGATTTCAATTAATTATGTTAATACAGGAAATTTGTTGAACCGAAAAGGTACGAATATTGATGAGATATTTTCATTCTCAGTTGCATGCGAAGTTATGAATAAAAATTATGATCCTGAACCCCGAACTATGAATGAATGTCAAAATAGACATGACTGGAAAAGTTGGAAGGATGCTATAGACACTGAGTTAAATTCTCTTGATAACCGAAAAGTATTTGGTCCTATTGTAGCTATACCTAAAGGTGTAAAACCTATTGGGTACAAGTGGGTTTTTGTGAGAAAGAAAAATGAGAAAAACGAGATTGTCAAATACAAATCTCGTCATGTTGCACAAGATTTTCGCCAAAGACCAGAGATCGATTATAAGGTAACATATTCTCCTGTTATGGATGCCATAACTTTCGTTATCTAATTGGTTTATCAGTTTTAATAATCTTGATATGTACCTTATGGATGTTGTCACTGCTTATTTGTATGGATCACTTGATAGTGATATATACATGAAAATCCCAGAAGGATTTAAGAAGCCTGGGACATCAAAGCCATGAGAAATGTATGCAATTAAGTTGCAAAGATCATTGTATGGACTAAAACAATCCGGACGCATGTGGTATAATAGACTAAGTTAATATTTTATTAAAGAAGGCTATGATAATAATCCTATCTGCCCTTGTGTTTTTATAAGAAAAACAATTTCCGGATTTGTAATAATTATTGTTTATGATGATGATTTAAATATCATTGGGACTAATAAAGAAATCAAAGAAGCGAGAAATTATTTAAAGAAAGAATTTGAAATAAAAGATCTAGGAAAAACTAGATTTTGTCTTGGTTTACAAATTGAGTATACTAAAAATGGTATATTGGAACATCAATCAAATTATACATAAAGGGTATTGAAAAGGATCTTTTTAGGCCTAAGAAAAATAATGAAGAGGATCTTGGCCGAGAAGTGTCATACCTCAGTGTCATTGGAGCACTAATGTACTTTGCCAACTATACAAGACTTGCTATATCTTTTGCAATGAATTTACTAGCAAGATTCAGTACATGTCCTACAAAGAGACATTGGAAAGGAATAACATATATATTTCGATATCTTATAGATACATTTGATCTTGGTTTGTCTAATGCTAACAATACAAAATCAGTTTTGCTTGGTTATGCAGATTTGTCAGATCCACATAATGCAAAATCACAGACCGGATATCATGGAGATCTCAAAAGCAAACACATGTAGCAACTTCTTCAAATCATGCTGGAGTAATTGCCCTTCACGAAGCAAGCAAAGAGTGTCATAAGATCAGTGACTCAACATATCCAAGGAGCATCTGGTTTAACAACAGATAAAAATCCAACAGTTTTATATGAAGACAATGTTGCATGTATTACCCAGATGAAAGAATGTTACGTCAAAACTGATAGAACGTACTCGAAAGAAACAAATAGGTTGATATTCAATACATTCATTCGAGTGATAATATCTCTTCACAAAGGCACTTCCCACATCAATTTTCATGAAGCACTTGCAAAATACTGGAATGCGACAGCTTCAATGTAAATATTGTCAACTTCACAGAAACTTCAAACTTCAAAGAAAATAATAGTCTCTTCTATCACTATTTTTCTCAATGGGTCTCAAATATTCGGCTTATTTCAACAGTAATATTTTCAAACATATCACTGATTATTTGTTGCTTTCAGATGCCCAACAACTCTCAAACATATCACTAATTAGTTGTTGCTTTCAGATGCCCAACAACTCTACCTATTTTCAATTTTTAAAATATTATCCACCCATTTTACTCTCACCATGAGAACTTGATCAATAGTTTTTAGCCAAAAAGTGCAGTATATATGTTATAAAATCTAACAAGTAGCAATATAAAATTTACTGCAAGCAACATAAAATTTGGTGCATAATAGAGTGCCCCGATAAGTAACTGTTTCAAAATCTAACAAGTAATGCAACATAAAATTTGGTGCATAAGAGTGCCCCAATAAGTAACAAAGACTAACTAATGCAATACAAACTTGCACAGTAAAATGAGAAAAACATAAACCAAACCAATGGTTTGGATTCTCCACCTTATAAAGTATAAAACCAAAGAGCTCCACATTCTCTAAGTGGACCTAACATTACTTAAATTTCACACTTAATACAAGGCCTTTTGCTCAGCCAACTGATTTTGTGGCAGTGCTTGCAGTGCAGTTCTCTTCTCCACTCCCTGCATTTGGACATCGTTATCAGTCATGGCTAGTTTTCCGTCTAACTTCTCCTTCAGCAATTTTTTCAGACCTCTCATACTCATATTTTGAACTTCTATGGTTTTTGAGTTTTCCTTCTTCGTATTTTGAACTGCTTGAATTTCATTAGAAATTTCTTTGGTTCCTGCTTGCAGCAACTGCTTGCTCAGGTCACTCTCAACACTAGTAACTGCTTGAATTTCATTAGAAATTTCTTTGGTTCCTGATTTCAGTAACTGCTTGTTCATGTCACTCTCAACACTAACAGCTTGAATTTCCTTTGAAAATTCCTTGGTTCCTGATTTCAGCAACTTCTTGAGTCTCCGCACACTCATTTCCTGAACATCAATGGTTTTCAACTTTCCCATAGTTTCAAACTGAGGTGAGCAAATGGGTTCTTCCATTATCTGCTCAACAGACATGGACTCAACTGCAATTTCACTGGTTTTCTGATCATTGATTTGAACCACCGCTTCAAGCTCAGGGTTTACTTCTGTGGCAAGTTCTTCAGCTTGTGCTTCTACTTCCAGCTTCTGAGATGTATTATTCTGGTCAGCCTCTTTCTTTGCAGAAACATCCATCATTGAAAGTTTAAGAATTACCTTTTCAACACTGTTGAATTCTTTTTCGCTCTCATCTTCAAGCTCAGTGTGTTCATCTGTTCCATGTTCTTCAGCTTGAGCTTCTACTTCCAGCTTCTGGGATGTATTATTCTGGTCAGCCTCTTTCTCTACAGAAACACCCATCATTGAAAGTTTAAGAATTACCTTTTCTACTTCATTGCTTTCTCCTTCGCCCTCATTTTCAGGTCTGCCAGAAAGTTCATCTTTTTCTGCTGGAATAGCAGAAACTGCACCCTCTATATTCTCCACCTCTTCAAATACCATGTCAGCAACGGACAAGCCAACAGTAGCTAGTTCCGCAGTCTCCTTTATAGCCTCTTCAGATATCTCAGTAGACAAACCAGCAACATCTTCTTGGTCATTAACTTTCGTAGAAGTATCATCAGACAGCACAACAGTTGAGGAGGCAATAGCTTGGTGAGAAATCTCCTTAGAAGCTTCTTCAGATGACTCAATGGATAAGCCAGCAACATCTTCTTTGTCAGCAACTCCCTTAGAAGCATCATCAGACACCACACCAGTTAAAGAGGCAATAGCTTGGTGAGAAATCTCCTTAGATGCCTCATCAGATGCATCAACTAACAAGCCAACAGTATCTTGTTCGGCAGCCCCCTTGAATGCTTCTTCAGATGCCTCAACAGACAAGTCAGCAACATCTTCTTGGTCAGCAACTTCCATAGAAATATCACCAGAGACAACATCGGTTGAAGCGCCAATAGCTTGGTCAGCAACTACCCGAGGAGCCTCTTCTGGGGCAACAAACTCCTTAACTTGATCTTGTTCGGCTCCAAAGCTTTTCTTATTTTCAATTTCAGCAGTATCACCAATAGCTTGGTCAGTAACTTCCAGAGGTGTCTCTTCTGGTGCAGCAAATTCCATAGCTTGATCTTGTTCGGCTCCAAAGCTTTCCTTATTTTCAGTTTCATCAATGTCATCAGATTCTTCCAGTTCAGGCTGCTCAGATTCTGAAAAGTGACCAACATCATGTTCACATGAGTTAACAGAAGCAAACTATCATTGAATGCACAAAAATAATAACAATAATTCAGAACCAGTAGCAGATGAAAAACAAACCTGCTTCCTTTGAATCAACACATGTCTCAAAACTGTCTTCCAGATTTATACTTGGGACCTCATGTGCCTCCACATGATTAACATTCTCTGAATCTGAACCCTCTACTTCTGGTTCAGCCTGCAACACATCCTCTGCATCAGCTGATTTCGCTTCCGAACCAGAAGCCTGTGACTTGGTTTCAGAGTCAGCTTTGTTTACAGAGGAAACTTCAACTTCATCATTGTTCTGAGAAACCCCATTTGATTCTGTCTGCAAACTAGTCCCTGAAATGATTGATAACACAAGCTAATTAAAATCACACTAAAAAACAAAGCAAATAGAAAAGCAATTCACAATAATTGAAAAAAAAAAACATCTACCATACCATCTTCAGAAATATCCTCGCTCTTGGACTGCTCCTTATCCTCATTCTCTGCCAAGCTAACCTTTGACAAGCTCTTACCCAACACTCTCACAGACCTCCTTGTGCTATAAGCATTCTTCAATGAAGTTCCATCTGAGACCTCTTTCTTGTCGCGAACGGAACGTCCCGCTGCTCTTGTCCTACTTTTGGGCGCCACAGCCGGAGTTTTCGGCTTTTCTTCAAGCTCGTTCTTATCGTCTTCATCTTCACCATCATCTATTATGATCACTTCCTTCTTTCTGCGAGTAGAAACTGCAGCGGTTGCCCTTCTCCTGCTACACGGCACAACAGCAGGAGTAGTAACAGAGACATTGGCATTTTTGTTCTCTTGCTCAACCTCCCCTTCAGCAACTCCAGATCTCGCCCCACGGTTAAGCCGTGTAGAGATCTTAGAGGTTTCGGATTCTTTGACCGGCTTCTTTAAAGTTGTAGTTCTGCCAGCTGTTCGAGGTTGAACAGCCGGAGTACCAATATCACCATTGGAAATTTCACCCAATCCCTCAACCTGTAAAACAGGTGATTAAAAATAGGGCACGTGATTAATGAATTTCATATCAAATCAAGGTCAATAACTCTGAATCTAAAGATTAGTAAAAAATTCACAAAAATGAAACGATGACTGATACAAACCCTAAAATCAAATCAACGAAATAAAACCCTAGAAATGCATCGAACTACCTGTGGAAGAGCGGCGAGAGCGTCAGCCATGGCAACGTTGGTGAGATTAGCGGGAATCTTGTTCTTCTTGCAAAGAGCTTGAAGCTCCTTTCGTGGAAGACCGTGAAAGTCCATGGATGAGTGAAAACAAAACAAGGTGTTTTGGGGTTTTGGAAATGATGCGGCGATTCAGACAATAAGCGAAGAGTAGGGTAATTTGATGAAGAGAAACGAGTGCGTGTGGGATTTATACTGCGATTGGGTTCGTATGGAGCGTTTACACGTTGGCAAATATGACCGTTGGAGAACTGATTTGAATTTGAAAATTGTTATTATTTTAATTTTTTTATTTATGCTTAAATTAGTTAAATTAATAATGACTTGGATTTTTAATTAGAATGTGTTGGGTTAATTTAACAATGAATTCTTTTAATACCGGAAAATGAGTTTATACAATCAACGGTTGATGATACTATCGTATTAATTATATCGTATAAGAAAATAATATAGTTCTAGAAAAGTTTACCATATCCTTTTTGTATTGGTCCAATCATAATTTTTTATTTCTTTTCCATTAATAATATATAACCGAACGATACTTTGTATATGGTCCAATCAGAATGTATAGCTTTTATTACTGCATTCATTTGGATCAAAAAATATTCATTGATATACAACACTGTTCAATGCGTTTGTTCTTTCCAAAACACATCATTTCATCTTCTGCATTCAGATAGAATTTCCCATGTTATTCTTTCCTCTTATGAATACATCTAAATCAAAACAATAAATACTCTTCGTCGTCTTCTTCATATGTTTTGTATTATCGTCTTCTTCATATGTTTTGTATTATTGTTTCTTTTCTATTCACCATGTTTGATTCTTTTAATGTTTTCTACCTTCCCAATTTTAACCTTCTAGCCAAATTCATTTGATTCCATTATAATCTAATTTTTATGTCTTGCTTTATGGTTGCCTTCATTATTTCTTATTATTTTGTACTGGTTGATTACAAACTGAATTCATGTTTTATTTTTTGTTTCAATTTTTTAGGTAACTTCCTGATTGCAAGAAGCATATTGCAGTCCAAGTTCTTCTTTTTCTCATCGATTCTTTTAAGGTATCACTATAAATTTAGTTCTTGATTATTATTACCTGAAATTTTGAGATGCATAGCAATTTTGTGTTATTTCAGAGTAATGAATAGAAGAGGGAAACTTTGAAGTTTTTTGATCTTGAGAATGTTTTGATAAATTTGTGAATTGGTCTTCACTACCTTCAACTCTTCAAAGCTGATTGAAAGCCAAATCGTAAAACACAGCAAATCCAGAAATACCACAAACTCAGAAGAAGAATAGGGATACAATTTCAGTTTCAGACTAGCGAAAAAGATCCAAAAGCAAAATAATGTGAATGAATAGGGATAAGGATTGTTGGATTTTTATCTATAGAAGCAAAAACGATCCAAAAGCAAAATAATGTGAATGAATAGGGATAAGGATGGTTGGATTTTTATCTATTTTATTTTTGTTTGATGATGGTGTTTGGTTTGCGTAATCAAAAGAGATAAGGGCGAATTAAAGATATGCCACGTGTTTCTGCATTAGTCTCACTCAGAGGGAATCAGATGACGAATTCATACAAAGTGTACAGTAACTGCATGTTAGAAGATGATATACACTTTCTTACATACTTCGTTCATCGTGAGATGCATATCTTGGAGTACATTGCCCTTTACTTTGGATAGTTGGCTTGTAATTCACGCCTGACATATCCTCATCTGCCTGAGCGTGTCATGCGGTAGTTCAGCTACATGTAGTTTATTATTAGAGACCCTTCTAAGTTTTCTCCTTTTTCTATGACACTTAGAGAGATAAATACAATGTATGACGATTATCTTAATCACTTGGTAGCAGATGAGGCACGAATTACCATAGCTCCTAACGATTGTTTTCCATGCACAACTACATGCAGTGGTTTTTTAGGGTGTCACGTCCTTATATGATATTAAATGCTCCGAGAGATCCACCTAGGAAACTACCTTGGGACTGGCTCAGATGAAATGTGTTTGGAATAACACATGAGTTTTCCATCCTTTAAAGACACACTTCGGTACATTCACTACATCCATCATAATACCATCCTGACTGGCCACATTCAAACTTCTCCAGAGTGGCAACAGTCACACACGTAGTCTCCTAAAACAGAAATAAGTGGTTTATGTCAATTATTGGATAAGAAATTCGTTTGTCTAATTATGTAATTTTAATAAGTTACAGTTAAAGAGTAACAAACATTTTGCAGAAATGCAATTTTAGAGAGACTCAATATTTCAGCTTTCCAGAGAAATTTATCTAACTCAGAGAAATGAGAGCTCTGAGTCGTGTCAATCTGCATGCTTGAAGATGACAACAATGGCAACTCATTTTTAAGACTGTTAAACATAGATCAGGTTCAAACGTGTTTGTTAGTAATGCATGAATGCTCAAATATATTTACATAAATAAGACATAAATGTTGATACTGTAACACCCCCTTCTAATTACCCGCGATTTATAAATATTAATCAGAGTATTTAACACATATCAAGAGGCGTCACAATTTAAATATTTCAAAATAACAACCAAACAGATGTCATGCTTTCACTGAAGGAAATCAATAAATAAAACAGACTTAAGGTTATGTTTAACAGCGGAAATGAAACATAACAAATCCTGATTACATCGTTCGTAATCATTCCAGGACAATAAATTGAAACATTAACCAAAACTAATATTTAATATCCAAAAAGGATTTCAAATCAAGTGTTTCCCCAGTGTTACATCTACCAGAGCACGATGTGACACCCCAAAATAATTCGATAATTAAATAATTATGATTTTTAATTATTAATTTAATTGAGAACATAATTTATTAATATATTGGATTTAATTATGGAATAAAGGAATGAAATTATTAGAGGTGTGTTAAGTAAAGTGAGGGTGTGAGGAGTAAAAGACTCTACTCACATTATTTAATTTGTTTTATTTATGTTAGAGGAATAAAAGGAAGAAAAGAAGGAAAAGAGGAAAAAGGAATTTTTTTGGAGAAAACACACATACGTGAAGTTGAGAAGAGGAGAAAGGAAGGAAGAAAACCTAAGGTGTCAGAATTCGAAGAACCCACAAGGTAAGGGGTGATTTTGATTAGTTAATGTATATTATCGGTTTAGATATTCAATGGTATGATCATAGTATGTTAGGGAATCCCGGTTTAGAATGTTAGGGTTCCGTAGAATTATCCCCATTGTGTCGGATTATAGATTGAAAACAATTAGAGTGTCAGTTGATGAATAGAAATGATGGAATATTGTGGTTTGATGTTATAATGGTGCAAAATAGATGTATTTTGGTGTTTCTCATATAGAAATTTGTATGGGTATGTTTGGGTTTGGTGGAAAATGAATGAATGCTGTCAAAAGTGCAGAATTTGGCTCTGCAACACGTAGGAACCGGTTCCCAGTGGGTAGGAACCGGGTTCCACTTTGAAAAATTTGTAAAAACTTGAAAAATACACTCAGGAACCGGTTCCGGTATATGTCGGAACCGGGTTCCCATACATTTTTCCAGAAACGTGAATTTTTGAACTCAGGAACCGGGTTGTACATAGGCAGGAACCGGGTTCTGCAGCAACTTTTTGAAAAATATCAAACTTTGAAAATTCATAACTTTCAAACCGTAAGTCCGTTTTGAGCGCCGTTTTGGATGTTATTTCTTAAATTTAATGCTCTATTTTATAAAATGAAAAGATTTTCTAAAACTTGAAATTATTTTGAAAATGAGTCGAATTTCGAATTAGGTGATTATCGACTGACGCACGTGGGTGTGTATGTAGCAGTGAGACTGTGATGAATGGATGTATTCGTATTGGGAGGAGGAAAAGCATGTTTATGTTGTTAATGATGGTGTGCATGATCGTTGGGATATCATGTTTTTGGTTTTGATTCGGTTTATGATAATTGGTGTATTCATGATTGTATTGATATCATGTGTTTTGTTGGTGTTGTATATGCCTGATAGTTGTTGATCTCAGTTGTTATTGTTGTGGTATATACTGGTGATAGTCTTACCAAATGAAGGGTAAGTGTTTGGCATATTTATGCTTTGTGATGATTTATTTCATGATAGTTGATGATATCATGTTGTGGTTGTTGATGGTTTATGATGTCTGAATGTGGTCATAACCTGTGTTGAATGTTGCATGCTGGTGTTGTGCATGCATATGCATTCTTGGTGAAGTTAATTCCCATTGTGTGGAATTTGACTTGTATTGTCGTGAACCGATACCCGGGTGATGATGGGTGGTTAGGCTGGATTCTTGACTCAGTGGTGTCTGGGCGAATCGATGGTTACTGTATCCGGTTGATGATGAATCAGTGTTTGGTGACTTGGTCACGTGTTGGTACCACATGCATTGTGTCTGCATTTTGGGTTTGTCTGGGATTGTAACATGTTAGGATGCCTTCCAGTGTTACAATTCTTTTGTTGATTATTGATTATGCATATTGACTGGTATGATTGTGACTGCATGTTGAATCTGAATTTATGCTAAAATGGGTGAAATAATATGTTTGTGATATATTGTTGATTGAGAAGCTTATAATGTGTTTTAATTATGAGAAGTCTCACCCTTACTTTAACAATTTCATATTAAAGTTAGCAGCTCAGGAGTTGGTGAGGATGGCTCTAGAGCTTGTCTTTTAAGTCCGCGTGTCAGTGTCATGCTCTGATTAGATTGTAACACTGGGGAACGTTTAGTTGAGAAATTAGTTATTATTTCATTGTTTCTTTGAATCTCATTGAGATGAATTATGGTTTATTCAGTTTTGGTTTTTGGTAATTTCCGCTGTGTAAGACATGGTCTTAAATTGATTGAATTAATCGAATAATGATCCTCAGTGTAGCATGGCTACTGTTTAATTGGAAGTTTTATTTTATTTTATAATTGTGGCATCCCTTGTTCCGTGTTAACTCTGATGAATTATGACTTTAATCATTGATATAATTAATATTATTCGGGGTATTTAGAAGGGGTGTTACAATAGTGGTATCAGAGCATAGTCGGTCGTTGTGACCAGTGTCTTAATGTCATTATCCCTTTGTACGCGACAAGTGTGTACAACACTGTCGGTACTTGTTACTTTCTGATTGATTATTGCAGGAGTAGTGTAAAACTAAGTGGGGGAGAAGAGATGCTTCCCGGATATGTTCCAATTATAAGTCATTGGTACGAAGTACTACTTGAGAAGATAGTGCAAGAGTGGTTAGAGTTGTTGGAATCATTTGGATCGTGAGTCATAGTTGGAAGTCCGGTAATGATGGTTTATACTCCGATGATTATCGGATATCTATTGACAAATTGAGGACTTGATCACCCTTAATCTCTTGTTGATAGTAGACGAAATCGTATTGGATGGTATATAATTGTCTTGCTATCTAATTGGAACATAAGGTGATGAATATGAATGAAGTTTGGTAGAAGCTTGAACCATATGAGTTGACAAGGGCTCTAATAAGGATAATGAATTGAGATGAATGGTTAGAGTCAGAGATATTATGATGGTGTTGTGGTGTTTATGTTGTATTCTTCACGGAAGTGAAAGGAAAATCTAAGAGTGATGAATTACCGGTAGTGAAGAATTGTTTTGAGATTGTTCCGGGTAAGTTGGATTGCCAGTGGTGGATGGATTCCTGAAGTATTTCCGGAAGACGTTAGTGAATTGCCGCCTGAAAGAGAAGTGGATTTACTATAGAATGGATTCCTGGAACTAGTCCGGTGTCGATGGCGCCTTATCGCATGTCGGCATCTGAATTAGCTGAACTGAAGAAGCAGTTAGAGGAGTTGCTTGAGAAAGAGTTTATTCGTCCAAGTGTTTCTCCGTGGGGTGCTCCTGTGTTGTTGGTTAA
Organism: Vicia sativa; assembly: GCA_021764765.1. Lineage (NCBI taxonomy): Eukaryota > Viridiplantae > Streptophyta > Magnoliopsida > Fabales > Fabaceae > Vicia > Vicia sativa. Next base: position 184,345,495 of record CM038793.1, on the reverse strand, counting down.
GAAGAAAGAAGGTTCAATGGGGTTATGTGTTGATTACAGACAGTTGAATAAAGTTACAATCAAGAATCGGTATCCTTTGCCGAGGATTGATGATTTGATGGATCAACTCGTTGGAGCTTGTGTATTTAGTAAGATTGATCTGAGATCTGGATATCATCAGATTCGTGTGAAGTTGAAGGATATTCAGAAAACTGTATTTAGAACGAGGTATGGGCATTACGAGTATTCTGTTATGCCATTTGGAGTTACTAATGCACCTGGTGTTTTCATGGAGTATATGAACAAGATATTTCATCCGTATCTTGATAAGTTTATAGTAGTGTTCATTGATGATATTTTAATCTATTCGAAAAGTGATGAAGAGCATGCAGAACATCTCAGAGTGTGTTGGAATTGTTGAAAGAGAAGAAGCTTTATGTGAAGTTGTCCAAGTGTGAATTTTGGTTAGATGAAGTGAGTTTTCTTGGCCATGTAATTTCCAAGAATGGAATTGTTGTGGATCCTACGAAGGTAGAAGCAGTATCTCAGTGGGAAGCACCGAAGAATGCTTCTGAGATCCGTAGTTTTCTAGGTCTTGCAGGTTATTACCGAAAGTTTATTGAGGGATTTTCCAAACTAGCATTGCCGTTGACTAAGTTGACCAGGAAGGGTCAAATATTTGTTTGGGATGTTGAATGTGAGAAAGGATTTCAAGAGCTGAAGAGGAGGTTGACAAGTGCTCCGATCTTGATTTTGCCGAATCCGACTAAGTCTTTTGTTGTGTATTGTGACGCATCATTAATGAGATTAGGTGGTGTGTTGATGCAAGATAAGCAGGTGGTGGCTTATGCTTCGAGACAATTGAAAGTGCATGAAAGGAGTTATCCGACTCATGATTTAGAGTTGGCAGCTGTTGTATTTGTTTTGAAGTTGTGGAGACATTATTTATATGGTTCTCGGTTTGAGGTATTCAGTGATCATAAGAGCCTGAAGTATCTCTTTGATCAGAAAGAGTTGAACATGAGGCAGAAGAGATGGTTAGAATTCCTAAAGGATTATGACTTCGGTTTGAATTACCATCCTGGTAAGGCAAACGTTGTTGCAGATGCCTTGAGTAGGAAGTCCTTGCATATGTCAATGTTAATGGTCCGTGAGTTAGATTTGGTTGAGCAGTTCAGAGATTTAAGTCTGGTTTGTGAAACTACTCCGAATAGTGTGAAATTGGGTATGTTGAAACTGACTAGTGGTATTTTGGAAGAAATTGAATGGATGTAATCGATGTTGGGTTAGTTGATAAATTGACATTGATCAACCAAGGTCAAGGAGGCGAGTTCAGAATGGATGAGAATGGAGTTATGAGATTTGGTAACAGGGTGTGTGTTCCGGATGTTGCCGAGATTAGAAAAAGTATTTTGGAAGAAGGACATCGTAGAGTTGAGTATTCATCCTGCTACTAAAATGTATGATTTGAAGAAGTTGTTTTGGTGGCCGGAATGAAAAAAATTCTTGAGTTTGTGTATGCTTGTTTAGTGTCGTAAATCAAGATCGAGCATCGAAACCGCGGGGTTGATGGAACCGTTGTTTGTTCGGAATGGAAGTGGATGGAATCTCTATGGATCTTGTGTCTGGTTTGCCAAGGACAGCGAAGAATTGTGATTCTATCTGGGTTATTGTGGATCGATTGACGAAATCTACTCACTTTATTCCGATAAGAATGGATTATCCGATGGAGAGGTTGGCAGAATTGTATGTCGAAAAGATTGTGAGTTTGCACGGTATTCCTTCTAGTATTGTGTCGGATCGAGATCCGAGGTTTACATCTAAGTTCTGGACGGGATTGCAAGAAGCTTTGGGTACTAAGTTGTGATTGAGTTCCGCTTATCATCCGCGGACAGATGGTCAGACGGAAAGAACGATTCAGTCGTTGGAAGATTTGTTGAGGGCTTGTGTATTAGAGAAAGGTGGAGCTTGGGATAGCTATTTGCCTTTGATAGAGTTTACCTACAACAATAGTTTTCATTCGAGCATCGGTATGGCTCCGTTTGAAGCATTGTATGGTAGAAGGTGTCGGACACCGTTGTGTTGGTACGAATCTGGAGAAAGTGCGGTGATTGGACCAGAGATTGTTCAACAAACTTCATAAAAGATTAAGATGATTCAGAGAAGATGAGGACTTCTCGTAGTCGCCGTAAGAGTTATCACGATAAGAGGAGGAAAGATCTTGAGTTTAGTGAAGGAGAACATGTTTCTATGCGAGTTACTCCGATGACTGGTATTGGTCGAGCTTTGAAGTCAAGGAAGTTGACTCCACGTTTTATTGGTCCGTTTCAGATTACCAAGAGAATTGGGAAGGTTGCGTATCAGATTGCTTTGCCGCCACTTGCAAATTTGCATGACGCTTTCCATGTGTCTAAGGAAGTACATTCGATCCGTCTCATGAGATTCGGGTAGATGATATACATGTACGAGAGAATTGGACCGTGGAAGCGATCGGCGAAATGAGGATCGAAGTTGAAACATTGCGAGGCAAAGAGATCGCGTTGGTAAGAGTGGCTTGGGGACCAGATGGGAATGTCACTGGGAGCCGAGAGTCGATGAAGGACTCGTATCCCGAACTGTTCGTTTAAGGTATGTTTTCGAGGACGAAAACTCTTTTAGTTGGGGAGAGTTATGACACCCCAAAATAATTCGATAATTAAATAATTATGATTTTTAATTATTAATTTAATTGAGAACATAATTTATTAATATATTGGATTTATTGGGTTTAATTATGGAATAAAGGAATGAAATTATTAGAGGTGTGTTGAGTAAAGTGAGGGTGTGAGGAGTAAAAGACTCTACTCACATTATTTAATTTGTTTTATTTATGTTAGAGGAATAAAAGGAAGAAAAGAAGGAAAAGAGGAAAAGGAATTTTTGGAAAAACACATACGTGAAGTTGAGAAGAGGAGAAAGGAAGGAAGAAAACCTAAGGTGTCGAATCAAGAACCCACAAGGTAAGGGTGATTTTGATTAGTTAATGCATATTATCGGTTTAGATATTCAATGGTATGATCATAGTATGTTAGGGAATCCGGTTTAGAATGTTAGGGTTCCGTAGAATTATCCCCATTGTGTGGATTATAGATTGAAAACAATTAGAGTGTCATTGATGAATAGAAATGATGGAATATTGTGGTTTGATGTTATAATGGTGCAAAATAGATGTATTTTGGTGTTTCTCATATAGCAATTCGTATGGGTATGTTTGGGTTTGGTGGAAAATGAATGAATGTCAAAAGTGCGAATTTGGCTCAGAACACGTAGGAACCGGTTCCTGGGTAGAACCGGTTCCACTTTGAAAAATTTGTAAAACTTGAAAATACACTCGTGAACCGGTTCCGTATATGTCGGAACCGGTTCCCATACATTTTCCGAAACGTGAATTTTGAACTCGGGAACCGGTTGTACATAGGCGGGAACCGGTTCTGCAGAACTTTTTGAAAAATATCAAACTTTGAAAATTCATAACTTTCAAACCGTAAGTCCGTTTTGAGCGCCGTTTTGGATGTTATTTCTTAAATTTAATGCTCTATTTTATAAAATGAAAAGATTTTCTAAAACTTGAAATTATTTTGAAAATGAGTCGAATTTCGAATTAGGTGATTATCGACTGACGCACGTGGGTGTGTATGTAGCAGTGAGACTGTGATGAATGGATGTATTCGTATTGGGAGGAGGAAAAGCATGTTTATGTTGTTAATGATGGTGTGCATGATCGTTGGGATATCATGTTTTTGGTTTTGATTCGGTTTATGATAATTGGTGTATTCATGATTGTATTGATATCATGTGTTTTGTTGGTGTTGTATATATGCGATAGTTGTTGATCTCGCTTGTTGTTGTTGTGGTATATCTGGTGATAGTCTTACCAAATGAAGGGTAAGTGTTTGGCATATTTATGCTTTGTGATGATTTATTTCATGATAGTTGATGATATCATGTTGTGGTTGTTGATGGTTTATGATGTCCGAATGTGGTCATAACTTGTTGAATGTTGCATCGGTGTTGTGCATGCATATGCATTCTTGGTGAAGTTAATTCCCATTGTGTGGAATTTGACTTGTATTGCCGCTAACCGATACCGGGTGATGATGGGTGGTTAGGCTGGATTCTTGACTCGTGGTGTCCGGCGAATCGATGGTTACCGATCCGGTTGATGATGGATCAGTGTTGGGTGACTTGGTCACGTGTTGGTACCACATGCATTGTGTCTGCATTTTGGGTTTGTCTGGGATTGTAACATGTTAGGATGCCTTCCAGTGTTACAATTCTTTTGTTGATTATTGATTATGCATATTGACTGGTATGATTGTGACTGCATGTTGAATCTGAATTTATGCTAAAATGGGTGAAATAATATGTTTGTGATATATTGTTGATTGAGAAGCTTATAATGTGTTTTAATTATGAGAAGTCTCACCCTTACTTTAACAATTTCATATTAAAGTTAGCAGCTCAGGAGTTGGTGAGGATGGCTCTAGAGCTTGTCTTTTAAGTCCGCGTGTCAGTGTCATGCTCTGATTAGATTGTAACACTGGGGAACGTTTAGTTGAGAAATTAGTTATTATTTCATTGTTTCTTTGAATCTCATTGAGATGAATTATGGTTTATTCAGTTTTGGTTTTTGGTAATTTCCGTTGTGTAAGACATGGTCTTAAATTGATTGAATTAATCGAATAATGATCCTCAGTGTAGCATGGCTACTGTTTAATTGAAAGTTTTATTTTATTTAATAATTGTGGCATCCCTTGTTCCGTGTTAACTCTGATGAATTATGACTTTAATCATTTATATAATTAATATTATTCGGGGTATTTAGAAGGGGTGTGACACACGACACTGACACGCGGATTAACTAATGACTCGACTCTAGAAGCTATCCTCACTGATTCCAAGCAGCTAATCACTTCAAATCTGAAATCATCAAAGTAAGGGTGAGATTTCTATCCAATATAAAATGTATTATACGTTTTTAAATACAACAGAATAATCGAATACATTAATCCGTTATCCAAACACATAGTCGTAGTCAATTCACAAAGGCATCTCACACAATGAACATGTAATATAACAAACAATGGAAATTGCAACACTGGAAACCATCCTAGCATGTTACAACCCCATATGCAATGCAGACTCTATGCATGTGGTACGAAAACGTGAACCGAGTTCACCCACTGCTCCGTTTACATGTGGAAAGACAGCGGAAATCCATGATTCGCCCATAACCGTTGGGTCAAGAATCCAGCCTCACTACCTCTAAATCCGGGTAAGTCTATTGGCTCAGCCAGTTCACTTCCGCACAATGGGAATTAACCAAATTAACAAATGCTCATGCATGCATCATAAAAGCATGCAACATCACTTCACAGATTATGATATCAATATAATTAACATAATGCCAATCACCAATGTATCACATTCAATCATAATGAATATCAAAATACAACATTGTACGCATTAGTTCTCATCCGATAACTCAGACCATTTATAATAATTTCCCATTATCCTTAACTATCCACACTCTTCAAAATCGGAAGCTCGACTCTTTTTAAAATAATTTTAGCAAAATAATATTTTTCCTTTTTAAAAGATAGTATTTTAAATTTAAGAAATAATGCCGAAAACGGCACTCGAATCGGACTTACGGTTTAGAAAATATGAATTTTTGAAGTTTAAGTATTTTTTATCTCAATACAGTGGAACCCGGTTCCTACCCTGGTACAACCCGGTTCCCACTTTTTGAAAAAGTCACGCCCCTGGAATTTTGTATGGGAACCCGGTTCCTACCCTACTGGGAACCGGTTCCCATGTACAAAAATGTCCAGTTTTGAAAAATTCACACTGGGAACCCGGTTCCTCCCCACTGGGAACCGGTTCCCACGACCTGCAGAATCAAAAACTGCTATTTTGACAGCATTTACCCATTCCAAATCACTTCCAAACATTCCCATACGAATTGCAACATGAGGAACACTAAAATACATCCATTTTACACCATTATAACATCAAACAACATTATTTCATCATTCCTATTTATTATTTGACACACTAATGGTTTCCGACCTACCATCCGACACAAATAGGGTTTAATTCCTACAAACCTATAATCACCTAAATTAAATTTCCTAACATACCCAATCACCCGGTTGATTCCCAAAACCCATAAGGCATTAAAATTGAATGAAATCACCCCTTACCTCGCGATGATCTTCGATTTCCTCGGCATTGGCTTTTTCCTCTCTTCTCTTCTCTTCTCCAATTCTACGTGAAATAACTTTTTCCAAAAAGACCTTCTTTTTCCTTCTTTTCCTTTTTATAATCCTTGTTATATTCCTTTATTATTTCCAAATAAAATTCATAAATTAATAATTAGTAAAAGTAGAGTGATTTTCTCCTCACACCCACAATTTACTCTTCACACCACCAACCCTTCTTTCTTCGATCAATCCGATTAAATCCAAAAATATTAATACCTAAGTCTTTAATTAAATAAATAATTAAATTCCTTATTATTTAATATTCGAATTAAATCGGGGTGTCACAGATACAAAGGTCACTTACTTCTCTTTAAGGTTTTTAACCTCCTCAATGCTCACATCATTAATCAACAGTTTCGTGTCGTTCCATGCATTAGATACATTTAACGGATAACTATCTGAAATTATTACACATATAAATGACAGTGCTTAAAGTTGGATCTAATTACAAACAGATACATATGATACCTTAAGGTTCTTTGATCCTTGCATTAATTAGTAGGACAACAATACTACCAACAATACTACCATCATTAAGTTGCACAACAAATTTTTCCCAAAGAGTACATTGTAAAAAACGTTTGCTGAGTGACAGAAATTACAAAACAAACACCATCAGTATGTTAGAAATATACAATATTCAGTATCAATATTAGGGTAATAAAATAAGATCACATGCACCTCATATCAGTCAAGGTAAATACAACTTTGCTTTAGTTGTTATCAGGAATTATTTGGGATTGGGAAATTTCGGTAACTCCTCCAACGATATCTACAAAACAATTTACCATATCCAGTCATGTGTACTATTGAACTTAAACAATAAAGTGATTTATTCTAAATGTCAAAATGTAACTCACCATACAATACATTTGTCCTAAATTTACCCTCAACAATAGCCTCCATTCCAATTAAGTTGAGGTAGTTCATAGGAATGTCATTTAGTGGGACCTTTTTGACAGAAGTAGATCCACGGAAAATCAATTTAAACTTATGATATGTAGATTTGAAGGAGAAATCATTACTAAAAACTTTGAAATTCTGCATAACGTAAGAACATCCAAGCTCAAGTTGCGTTTTGAATTTTGGTACCAAATAAGGTGGCACAATCGCTTGAATCAAATCCAACTAAAAAATACAAATATTTTGAAATCAGTAAGGGTATAACAGAACTATTATAACTTATAAGCACTGACATATAAATTTTATAATACCTTTGAATCAAACAAAATAAGCTCCAAGTGCTCCTTATTCTGAGCACTCGTCACAGACCACAAATGCTTACACCTAACAACAATCTTCCATAAATCTTTCGAATCGTTGATGTTATTGATAAATTCAAATAGGGCGCGCCATGGATGGATATATGGTATCTGTAAAAAAAATTTGTGAAAAACAAGTTAGGCAGTATGAAGAAGGATGAATGTATAAAGAATAATAACAGAATAACAACAGTTCCTTACAGTTGCGTTTTGGATCGAATAAGACAGGGATATATGTATGCCGTTAGGGTTAGGCATTATGTAAGGTATGAGATTATAGAGAAATACAAAGTGGGGAAGCATTGAAGGAAGCGAGAAGAACGTTTGACTTCCCATACCAATTTCAAACTGGATTCAGAGAAAGATAGTGTTAAGGCATGGGGAAGACAATGGGATGCAAATGAACGGCAGCATATGACGTTTCAGTTTCCCAACATGCTTCCAATTGATTACATAAGTCCATTAAGTTAACACTAGGTTATTATTTATGTGGAAAAAAATATAATATGTGGTGCAAGTATTTTTAAAAGTTACATAATTACCCTTCAAAATAGACTAAATTGGAATTTACTAAAAAGGATGTTATGGTAAGTTAATGGTACTTTGATTTTTATAGATTTATAATAGATTTCACTTACCGTGCGGATGCCCGATAAATCTTTACACTTTCAAGTTTACTTTATTTAGTAAAAACTAGGACTTTTAACACGGCAGCCGTCGAGTTGAATAGATGGCTCCGCCCCTAATAGAAAGTATACACCTCATTTGTTTAAACAAAACTGCTGTTACTAGTTCCCAAAGAACCTTCTACCTTCGAAGTTTGTTCTGCTGAGTATTGGTAACATGGAACAAAGAACACACATTGATTCTATAAGACTATAACCATGTTTAACCACTTCTTATGGCTTAATCAATACTATCTAGGTAGTCACATTATACCCATAGCAGCAAAATAATTGCATGTTATCTTTTTATTTATTTTCAATAGATACATGATGAATAGAGAACTATACAGCATATCAATCCTTAAAATGCAGACAATAGATTGAAAAGGATTTCCGTATACTGGAAACAAGACATCCTCAATAAATTGTGCTATCACTCTAAGATTATTCTTTTCCATATAAAAATGTACATGTAACCTATGAATTTCTCTCCACGCCAGTATTCAGCAAAGTTGCTTTCAATGGAGGCCTATTAATCTTCTCAAGTAATCTACTAAATACTAACTGGACTGGTATGCAAGCGACTGTGGTGGGCCCAGAGATTTCTGGTTTAATTAATCTATCTGTATGATAACTAATTATATCATGCAATGGATTCCTAAGTCTATGTTCGATAGATAATGAGGACAGAGTTCTAATTTTCTGGTTAGATGACAAGCTCGACGACTTCTTTGGTGCCTTTTTATAGAACTTTTTGTTGCCACTCTTCTTTTGTAGGTTTGCCTTATGACTGGAACTTCCAGGGTTTAGTTTTTTATAACTGAAGCTTTGTTCTTGATCTAAGGAGGGAAACTCAACGGGAACTTCAGCATTTGATGACAATACGTTTGAGCGAGGAACGCGAAAATTTGCTGTTCTCCTTGCAGTGCTCCATCCTTGTCGAAGCACACGGCTTTCCTCATGACCAATCCCGTCATAGTTGAAGTCATCAATTGCGGAAAAAAGGGTATCAGAAGAACCATCCTCGAGGACCTCAACCTGGATTGGGTGCCCTATTATTGCCTTCCCGTCTAATTTACTCATGAGACAAATAATGGGCACAGGCTCCTTCCGATATCCTGCTTGTACCTTCACATCTACGTTAATCAGCACCGACCTCGTCCTCCCACCAACATGATAACCATCACTATGCATTGGAGTAGAACCCTTAATATCCCAATGTTCTTTGGAAGCAAGATGTTCATCCCAGGCCAAGTCATTCCAATTAGCACCTCGATGAGTTCTATTTTGAACTTTTGATACAGCTATCGGAGTGGGAGAGTATTCCTCTTCCGATCCAAACTCTTGATCATCGTCATAAAGTGCATCACTAAAATCATTTCTGTCACAATGCAAACTTGAACCCATTCTCTTGTGACTTAAATTAGGTCTTCCATCTTCAAAATCCACTTCAGCTTCACATATAATACTTTTTCCATCAGGGGGACCATTAGACCTCTTTACAAGAGTCCGATTATTCCTTTTTCCTTTAAGTTGCCATTTAGACATGGCTTCATGGCAAGATGTCAGTTCACGAGGATAGAGGTGAGGCATGTCGCTGGTGACTGCTAATTCATCAAGCTCCTCACTGCTGGTGCTTTCATGTTCTTCAAAATCCCGGCCAGTTTCTGCAGTTACAGTAACATTCAAAGAACCATAAAGGATGATGCAAAAGAAAGATAAAACATATAGTCCAACTCCAACAAAATAAAAACTTAACCCTATATTAAGAATGAATTCGTGACTTGAAAACATGAATCCCTTAGATTCCCACAGAAAATTAAAGGTTGCCCCCAATTATAATTCATGAAAGCTGGTCGTAACTGAAACATGCATGATAACAACAATTAGTTCTGTTCCCCTTCTCTTGAATCTAACACCCTGAGCCTTCACAAACCAGATTACTCATAAAATAAAATTCCAACTTCATGATCTTTTTCACAGGTGCTAAATGCTTACATGGATCAAATGATGGTGTAATATACTATCATTTATCATATTTTTATAATGGCAAATTTATAGTTCATACTGTTGAGACAAGGATAGCAAATGTACGACAGAAACCTAACCTGTGAGTATCATCTTTGCTTCCGTGTCTGGTTCTGTCTCAGAAGAATCTGAGTCAGAAACAGTAGAGTCTGTTTCTGAAGGGCCAGATTCAACATCCATAAAAGTTGACTCAGAACCGCGATAAGGAAACTCCCCTGCATGTTTTGGAGATGACATCTCAGCGAGGTCTAGTCTCTCTTTGTATTCAAGAGAATCACTAGACTCGGCTGGAAAATAAAAATACCTGCTCCTCTTTTCTCGGGTTGATATTTGCCTAGCTCCTGGAAACAGAACCATGTTCCGATTATACCCTAAAACATATTACTGATTTTCACCAACAAAATAGGATCAAAGAGTTTTACCATTTGTCTGGAGTGCACTCCGCGTGCAAATACCATCACTTGCAAGCGCCTGAGCACCCTCGTCGACTGAAAGCTCCTGAGAAAAATGTGGATACACGGGAGATGGGAGGTTCTCTTTCAAGGGAGAAATTTTGATTCCAGAACCCTGCAAGCCTCTCGTCCGAGGAGTCACATCGCAGAGATCTACATCCATATCCTTGGCTACCTCCAAAGGAAAACGATCTCCAACAACTTCATTTTCACAAGACACATGTGATTTCAAATTTAAATGTTTTTCACTATCATTGATTTCCCCGGGCAACACTCCCATACCCCTTTTAACAGAACCAGCCGATCTACAATTGGTTCGATCAGAAGCAATGGCTACTTTCGCCTGCTTTTTCACCAACTGCCTCTCGAGTTCAAGAGCATGAAGAATGGCATCTTCACGGCGGGCATATTTTTCTCTTTTCTTCAAAGGCATCTCATGGGAGGATTCAACTTTTTCAATACAATCATCAAACTCACCGCATCGAAATGACTTGACACGTTTGGATTTCTCCAAATTGTACCAATCTCTGCAAAGAACAGATAAATTAATTAAGAATGCTAAAACACACACACATTAGTGATTTGTACATCACAATGAAACTAATAATGATCCTAACCTCAGATTATAAAATTCTACACGGATTATGGTGACTAATATAGTTGCAAAGACGCAATTAATTAACGAGTATAAGGTAAGAAAAACATGAAAAGTGGAGTAGTTAGTTAACAACTGAGAGAGAGAGAGAGAGAGAGTTACACGCTTGCGTCTTCCCTTCCGAGGAGCTTAACCGGAGTTCCTGAACGAGGAGAAGTGAGATGAGAAGTGGACAGATCATCGTTGCCGAGTATTTGACCCGGCCACCACGACCCGTTTCTCCGGCGAACCCATACGATGGATCCGACGCTGCAGTTCATTATCCGCTTTCACCCGAACAAGAGGGATGAGGGTTGACGGAGGGAGTTTGTGGCTCAGGTGAGCCAACGGCGGAGAACGGAGGATCCGGGAACCGGCGGTTGAATCATGACCCGGTTATTGTAAACTGGGTTAGGGCAAATGTTTTCTTTCGGATTTGGGGATTTTTTGTTATTTTTTTGGATTCAATTTTGATCTCTTTTTTTTTCCTCCTCTTACACGTTGGGGTTGGGTTGAATTGTGAATCTGTCGGTGGTTAAATGTTTATTATTTCGTACAAAATATTATTTACACTGGTTTATCTATTTATTCAATTTAATTAGTAATCTACACTTTTTTCTTTTCTTTTTTTATTGAATAAGACCTTTTATTTATTTTTTGAATGAGTAAAACCTTAGCTCTACTTTTCTACAGTTTTTATTTTATTTTATTTATTTATGCATCAAAATTCCACTTGTATTTTTCAGGATGTATTTTCATGAAAGTAATTAAGCGTGTAAACTATTTTGCAAACAACACATAGAACATAGAGTCTGTTTGGTAAGACTAATTTTTGAGCTTGTGTTTTATATTTTATAGTTCATAAACTCATATAATATTTTTGATCTGTTTGATAACGATCTTTGATCACGAACTTATAATTTATTTTACTAACTTATAATTTATTTTTTATATACTATTTTAAATAGTATTTTACTTTATAGTTTATTGTTTTTTTTTCTTTTTTTATCTTTATTATTTTAACAATAATTTATTTTTATTCTAAATAATTTATTTTAAATTAAAAAATTAATTATATATTAAATATCTTTTATGTCATTTTACATTTATAAATCAGTTAAACTATTAATGTTACAAATATTTCAATTAGTTTATCAGCTAAAAATCTCAAACATCAACTATAAACTATCAGTCATAGCTATAAATTATATGTTATAAGTTACTTTATTTGTCAAACGCTATTTTTAGCAAAGAGACCCACACAAGTGGCAAAATAATAGGAATGGATTTAATGCATGTATAAAAAAATTATTTTTGATAATTAAAACTTTTAATATTCATATTGCAAAAAGTAATTGAATTTTATTTATTATTTAAAAGTTATTAAATATCAATGTTTCTAATTGAAACGGAACTACTAATTTTAAACAAATATTCATTAAAACATATTATATTTTATAGAAAAAATATATGTTGTTTTTTCGATGATTTTCCTATGACATGTGATGGTGATGCCACAAAATATACATATGTATATATTTTTTAAGTAAAGAATTATATAATTGAGTTTTGCTTTTTTTTATAAAAAAAATGTTACTTTTTTAATAATTAATCTTTTAGTTTTTCTTTTCGTCTCTATTATAAAAATATATATATTTTTTAAATTTATTGGATAATCAATATATATGAATTAAATTTAGATTAGATATATTGTTTATTTAATAAAGAAAAATGTCAATGAGTGTCTTCAAGACACTGAGTAAGAAATTAAAAAAAATAAGTTAGACATTCTTCAATAGATTAAAAAATTTTAAAAAAATTAAAAAATATTTATATTAATTGCATTAAATATATAGATGTATGATTTATATGATAGCATGTTTAAAATTTTTTACCAATGCCCCAGATGAGCCTTTAATAGAGCCTTTAATAAATATGAAAAAATAAATTTTTTTATGAAGTGATAGTCTTGTAGAGTAATTGAAACATGAGATTAAACACCTAAGTATGATTTGATTTCCATTTTTCGATAATATAGCTTCTATTTATAATGTGTATTAATTCTTATATGTTTTTGTTTGTTGTTATATAGACTCAAATGATAGGTTGTGGTGCAAGCGTGTCTTTGAGTCAAATAGTTTTTCTTGTATAAGAAACAAAGAAGATGTGACTGGTATTTCAGAAATGTCATCTCTAAATGATATTATACCATGAATGATATTGAATGAAATTTTCATGTCATGGGTAACACCCGTGATTAATTAAAATAAATTAACTAAAAAATATAGAGTATTTTTCGATTAATTTAGTGATTAAATTGAAAATTGTTGGTAGCATGATTAAATTAATAATTGAGTTGAATTGGTCAAAAAGTGAAAATAACATTAGAATTTATTTTATCAAGTAAAATAATTAAATTTAATATAGATATTAATTAAGAGGGTAAATTAGTATTTTTAGAGATAAAGATTTAATAAACTATATATATATATATATATATATATATATATATATATATATATATATATATATATATATATATATATATATATATATATATATATATATATATATAGTGACCTAGAAAAACAAGGAATTATTATTGTTGCTTGCAAACCAAAAGAACAACCATAGCCGTGTAGCAGTAAACCAGAAGGAGAGAAAAGAAGGAAATTGGAAGCAAGGGTTGCTAAGAGGGATCGTGTTGTCCGATAAAGTTGCGATTTTTTCGATCGATTTTCCGAGTTCCCTTCAATCCACAGGTAAGGGGTGGGATTCAGGTTTTATAATCGATCGTAGGATAATTTTTATGTAGGGTCTAGGGCTGCTTAATTATACTGTTAATCTGATTTCGTCAATAAAATTTCGTTGCTGGAATGAATTATATTATTTCCTGTGTTAAATTAATTGTTGTGTGTTGTTATACTGTGTAATTGGTGTCGATTTGTTACTCTGTTATGTGTTGTCGTTCTGTGCAAATTATGTTGAGTCGATGCTAAGGGAGGCGATCGTCCCGGCTTGATGCAAGAGGAAGGGAAGCGACCGCCTCCAGTGGAGAAAAGGGATGAGGCGACCGTCCTGGGGAAGGAGGCGCCCGTCTCCTTGGCTTTGGGTGTGGAAGGGTGATCGTCCTGGACTTGGCTCACGTGGCAGCAAGTTGATACATCCTTAGGATAGTAAAATAGGAAAGTAATACCTTTGGTAGGACATAGAGGATCATAGCAGGAAATGAATGAATCACATGACAGTAGGTGGAAATTAGCCTTAGCAGTAACATAATTATTCCAGCAATAGCATAAATTATACCAGGAGAATTGCAATTAGCAGCAACAATTACCACAGACAGTGCGAATTAAGCAGTGGCAAAATCAACCGAAAATGCAGAACTAGTAATGATACTGTCAGGATTTAACTAGTAGATTAATTAGGACTAATTACTAATATTGCAGAATCTAAAAACAATGCAGCAAATAATACTGTCAGTCGAATTGAGCGGAGAAAATAGTTTATCGGAATTGGACGAAACTTTATGGGATAATTCGGGTATACGGGTAGTTAATTAAAACGGTGTCACTTCGTTGAAATTCGTGTTAGTCGCTTGATTGTTGATACAGCCGGAACATGTTGTTTATGTCCAAATTGGACGATCTAAGAACCGTAAAATTAAATGGCAAAAAGTTGAAAATGATGTTGTTGGGTTAAAATTACCGTTGCATCGTGTTGAAGTTGTATTTGGTTGTTGACGTTGATGTTGTTAATTAAGTTGATGTCATTTCGTGCATGATTTTAAGTTGTCGTTGTTTAAGTCGTTGTTGGAATTACATCTACATAGCATGTGCATTTTCAAGTTGGTCTGGATTGGCACCACATTGTAAGTTGAAGAGTGGGAGGATTAGTAGCTTATGGCGTCGTCGCTGTGATACGTAGCACTCGGGGGGGGGGGGAATGAACGCTTTGGTTTATTTATGTTATGCATTTGATTTCGTTGAATTATATTGTGGTTTTGAGAAATATTTTATGATCTTCCATTGTTTCAAAGATGCTATGCCGATTGAATTAATTATGATGAGATTTCCGCTGCGGTTATTGATTTAAGGATGAATTGTTAAAGTTTAATTATGGTGAAATTGTTCGTATTTCTTTATGTGTTACGTATCCGCCAAGAAGTAAATGGTTTTAATGTTGTTTTTGAGTTGAATAAATGTAATGCCTCAAGTTTTTATTTAAAAATTTGGCACTCTGATTTCAAAATAACGTTGGGTAGATTGGGGTGTTACATTATTGGTATCAGAGCAGGTCGGTCCGTCCGGCCAAGTGTTGTGTCGTTAACAATCGAGTATTGTTAATTACTTTATCTAACTGCTACTTATGTTGCAGTGCTTAGTTGAAATGGCTGGAAGAAATGATGTTGCAATTGTTGCTGCTTTGGAAGCAATGGCTCATGCTTTGGAGAATCAACCCAATGTTGGTGGGGATGCTGGATCCCGAAGTTTGGCGACCTTCCAGAGAGAGAATCCACCGGTGTTCAAAGGCAAACATGATCCTGATGGTGCTCTGGAGTGGTTGAAGGAGATTGAGCGAATCTTTCGCGTGATGAATTGTACCACTGTGCAAAAGGTTCGGTATGGAATTCACATGTTGGCTAGTGAGGCTGATGATTGGTGGTTGGATACGCTTGCAAGATTGGAAGTTGTAGGTGAAGAAGTATTTTGGGCTGTGTTCCGTAGGGAATTCTTGAGGAAATATTATCCTGAAGATGTTCGAGGTAAGAAAGAAATTGAATTTCTTGAACTGAAGCAGGGTAATATGACCGTTACTGAGTATGCTGCGAAGTTTGTGGAGTTCGCCAAGTTTTATCCGCATTACAGCGCAAAAACCGCTAAATTCTCAAAGTGCATTAAGTTTGAAAGCGGTTTGCGTTATGAGATCAATAAGGCAATTGGGTATCATAAGATCCGTGTTTTTCCTGAATTGGTGGATAGTTGCCGAATTTTTGAGGAAGACAACAATGCTCATTACAAGATTGTCAGTGATGGAAGAGGCAAGAGCCAGCAGAACCGTGGTAAACCGTATGATGCCCCAGCTGGTAGAGGTAAACAGAGAGCTACTCCGGGTCAGAGAACTAGTGGGGAAGGTGGTGCTCCTGCTGGTATTATTTGTTACAAGTGTGGGCAGGCTGGTCACAAGAGCAATGCATGTACTGTTGAGGTGAAGAGGTGTTTCCGTTGTGGACAGACTGGGCATGCAATATCTGATTGCAAGCATAAGGAGATGATATGTTTTAATTGTGGTGAAGAAGGACATATTGGAAGTTAGTGCAAGAAACCGAAGAAGGCACAATCTAGTGGAAAGGTGTTTGCTTTGGCGGGTGATTCGTCGGGCAATGAAGACAAACTTATCGAGGTACATGTTTCATAAATAGTACTTTTAATTACTATTATTGATACCGTGCCACTCATTGCTTTATTATTGATTGTGTTAAAAGATTGGGTCTTATATTATCTTCTATGAATGGTACAATGGTAGTCGAGGTCCCAAAGGATCGCTGACTACTTCTCTCGTGTGCTTGAAGTGTCCTCTGTCGATCTTTGATAGGAACTTTTCTGTTGATTTAATTTGTTTGTCGTTAAGTGGGTTGGATGTAATTCTGGGTATGAACTGGTTAGAGCATAACTACGTTCATATTAACTGTTATAATAAGTTTGTGAGGTTTTCAACTGCTGAAGAGGAAGAAGCTGTTTTGGTGTCACCTAAGCAGTTGCGACAGTTATTGAAGGAAGAAGCTAAGATGTTCTCATTGATGGCAACAATGTCAGTGGAGAACCAAGCTATAATTGATGAATTGCAGGTGGTGCGTGAATTTCCTAAAGTTTTCCCTGATGAAATTCCTGATGTACCACCGAAACGAGAAGTTGAATTTGGTATTGATCTTGTACCTGGTACCAGACTTGTCTCTATGGCACCGTACAGGATGTCAGCATCTGAATTGGCATAATTGAAGAAGCAGTTGGAAGATCTACTTGAGAAAAAGTTTGTCAGACCAAGTGCATCGCCGTGGAGAGCTCCAGTGTTGTTAGTAAAGAAGAAAGATGGAAGCATGAGACTTTGTGTGGATTACAGACAATTAAATAAAGTGACAATCAGGAACAAATATCCGCTTCCAAGAATTGATGACTTGATGGATCAATTGGTGGGTGCTAGTGTTTTTAGCAAGATTGATTTACGACCAGGTTATCACCAGATTAAAGTAAAAGATGAAGATATTCAGAAGACGGCTTTCAGAACACGTTATGGACACTACGAATATTCTGTGATGCCCTTCGGTGTTACCAATGCGCCAGGAGTATTTATGGAGTATATGAACCGTATATTTCATAATTATTTAGATCGGTTTGTGGTAGTGTTTATTGACGATATTTTGATTTATTCCAAGTCAGATGAAGAGCATGTGGAACATTTGAAGACAGTGTTGCAGGTTTTGAGAGAAAGAAAGTTGTATGCTAAACTGTCTAAATGTGAATTCTGGTTGAAAGAAGTTAGTTTTCTCAACCATGTTATTTCGAGTAGTGGCATTGTTGTAGACACGTCTAAAGTAGACGTTATGCTGCAGTGGGAAACTCCGAAGTCAGCAACTGAGATTAGAAGCTTTTTGGGCTTAGCTGGTTATTACAGGAGGTTTATTGAAGGAGTTTCCAAGTTAGCACTTCCACTAACAAAGTTAACTTGTAAAGGCAAAGCTTTTGTGTGGGATGTAGAATGTGAAGAGAGTTTTACCGAGTTAAAGAAGAGGTTAACATCGGCTCCGATTTTGACATTACCAAAACTTGAAGAACCTTTTGTAGTATATTGTGATGCTTCTAAGATGGGATTAGGTGGAGTATTGATGCAAGATGAAAAGGTTGTTGTATACGCATCAAGACAGTTGAGGATTCATGAGAAGAATTATCCCACACGTGATTTAGAACTTGCTGCAGTTGTTTTTGTATTGAAAATATGGAGACATTATCTGTATGGCTCTAGATTTGAAGTGTTTAGCGACCACAAAAGTTTGAAATATTTGTTCGATTAGAAGGAATTGAATATGAGGCAGCGAAGATGGTTGGAATTTTTGAAGGATTATGACTTTGGTTTGAATTACCATCCAGGTAAGGCTAATGTGGTGGCTGATGCGTTGAGTCGGAAGACTTTACACATGTCAGCGATGATGGTTAAAGAGTTGGAATTAATTTAGCAGTTTAGAGATATGAGTCTTGTTTGTGAGACGACACCGCAGAGTGTTAAGCTAGGAATGTTGAAGATTAATAATGAATTCCTGGATATGATCAAAGAAGCGCAGAAGTTAGATGTGAAATTGGTAGATTCGATGGTGGGAATTGATCAGTCGGAACCTAGTGAATTTAATGTGGATGCACAGAGTGTGTTGAGATTCCGTGATCGAATTTGTATTCCTGAGGATGTAGAGTTGAAAAGATTAATTCTGGAAGAAGGGCATAGAAGTACGTTGAGCATTCATCCGGGAGCTACTAAAATGTATCAAGATTTGAAGAAATTATTTTGGTGGCCCAGAATGAAGCGTGATGTTGCGCAATTTGTGTATGCATGTTTGACTTGTCAGAAGTCGAAGGTTGAGCATTAGAAGCCTGCAGGGTTGTTGCAACCGTTGGAAATTCCAGAGTGGAAATGGGATAGTATTTCGATGGATTTTATAACGGGATTACCAAATACTGTGCGAGGACATAATTCCATTTGGGTGATTGTTGATAGGCTTACTAAGTCGACTCACTTTATACCTATTGACATCAGTTTTCATGTACCGAAATTGGCAGAGATTTATGTCAGTGTGATTGTTAAGTTACATGGTGTTCCATTGAGTATTGTGTCGGATAGAGATCTGAGGTTCACATCTGATTTTTGGCAGAGTTTATAGAATGCGTTAGGCTCTAAGTTGAGGTTGAGTTCTGCGTATCATCCTCAAACTGATGGTCAGACAGAAAGGACGAACCAGTCATTGGAAGATTTACTGCGAGCATGTGTCCTTGAAGAGAGAGGTTCGTGGGACACTTGCCTTCCATTGATAGAATTCACTTATAATAATAGTTACCATTCTAGCATCGAAATGGCTCCTTTTGAAGCGTTGTATGGTCGGAGGTGTAGGACTCCGTTGTGTTGGCATGAAATAGGAGAAAGTGTGGTGCTTGGACCTGAGTTAGTTCGAGAGACCACCGAGAAGGTGAAACTTATCCGTGAAAAGATGAAGGCTTCCCAAAGTAGACAGAAGAGTTATCATGACAAACGGAGGAAAATTTTGGAATTTCAGGAAGTGAACATGTATTCTTGAGAGTTACACCAGTAACCGGTGTGGGACGAGCATTGAAATCGAAGAAGCTTACTCCTTGTTTTATTGGTCCATATCAGATATCGGCCAGAGTTGGAAAGGTTGCTTATAGGGTGGCGTTGCCGCCGAATCTTTCGAATCTGCATGATGTTTTCCACGTGTCGCAACTCCGAAAGTATATTCCTGACGTGTCGCAATGCCGGTACAAATTGCAAATCGCGAGACAAGGACGTTACGTGGAAAGGAGATTGCATTGGTGAAGGTTGTATGGTTAGGAGCTGCTGGAGAAAACATAACGTGGGAATTGGAAAGCAAGATGCGGGACTCTTATCCCGAATTATTCTAATCAGGTAATTTTCGAGGACGAAAATGTCCTAAGTGGGGGAGAGTTGTAACACTCGTGATTAATTAAAATAAATTAATTAAGAAATATAGAGTATTTTCCGATTAATTTGGTGATTAAGTCGAAAATTCTCGGTAGCATGGTTAAATTAATAATCGGGTTGAATTGGTCGAAAAGTGAAAATAACATTAGAATTTATTTTATCAAGTAGAATAATTAGATTTAATATAGATATTAATTAAGAGGGTAAATTAGTATTTTAGAGATAAAGATTTAATAACCAAACTATATAATGAGCAATATATATATATATATATATATATATATATATATATATATATATATATATATATATATTGAGTGACCTAGAAAAACAAGGAATTATTATTGTTGCTTGCAAACCAAAAGAACAACCATAGCCGCGTAGCAGTAAACCAGAAGGAGAGAAAGGAAGTAAATTGGAAGCAAGGGTTGCTATGAGGGATCGTGTTGTCCGATAAATTTGCGATTTATTCGATCGATTTTTCGAGTTCCCTTCAATCCACAGGTAAGGGGTGGGGTTCGGGTTTTATAATCGATCGTAGGATAATTTTTATGTAGGGTCTAGGGCTGCTTAATTATACTGTTAATCCGATTTCGTCGATAAAATTTCGTTGCTGGAATGAATTATATTATTTTCTGTGTTAAATTAATTGTTGTGTGTTATTATACTGTGTAATTGGTGTCGATTTATTAATCTGTTATGCGTTGTCGTTCTGTGCAAATTATGTTGAGTCGATGCTAAGGGAGGCGATCGTCCCGGCTTGATGCAAGAGGAAGGGAAGCGACCGCCTCCAGTGGAGAAAAGGGATGAGGCGACCGTCCTGGGGAAGGAGGCGCCCGTCTCCTTGGCTTTGGGTGTGGGAGGGCGACCGTCTTGGACTTGGCTCACGTGGCAGCAAGTTGATACATCCTTAGGATAGTAAAATAGGAAAGTAATACCTTTGGTAGGACATAGAGGATCATAGCAAGAAATGAATGAATCACATGACAGTAGGTGGAAATTAGCCTTAGCAGTAACATAATTATTCCAGCAATAGCATAAATTATACCAGGAGAATTGCAATTAGCAGCAACAATTACCACAGACAGTGCGAATTAAGCAGTGGCAAAATCAACCGAAAATGCAGAACTAGTAATGATACTGTCAGGATTTAACTAGTAGATTAATTAGGACTAATTACTAATATTGCAGAATCTAAAAACAGTGCAGGAAATAATACTGTCAGTCGAATTGAGCGGAGAAAATAGTTTATCGGAATTGGACGAAACTTTACGGGATAATTCGGGTATACGGGTAGTTAATTAAAACGGTGTCACTTCGTTGAAATTCGTGTTAGTCGCTTGATTGTTGATACAGCCGGAACATGTTGTTTATGTCCAAATTGGACGATCTAAGAACCGTAAAATTAAATGGCAAAAAGTTGAAAATGATGTTGTTGGGTTAAAATTACCGTTGCATCGTGTTGAAGTTGTATTTTGTTGTTGATGTTGTTAATTAAGTTGATGTCATTTCGTGCATGATTTTAAGTTGTCGTTGTTTAAGTCGTTGTTGGAATTACATCTACATAGCATGTGCATTTTCAAGTTGGCCTGGATTGGCACCACGTTTTAAGTTGAAGGCTTATGCCTTGTTGAATGCCTCGATAACCTGACATATTTTAAGTTGGGAGTTTTACTCCAAATGGATCCACATGCATCTGCATTTGTCGAGTCGCATTTGAGTCGCATTTGAGTCGCATTTAAAGTTGTTGTCAATTTTATGTTGTTTTGTGTGGATATCGTATGTTGTTGATTAAAGTAGTAATTAATGTATGTTTCTTTACCTAGCATATGAATTATCGTACTTTCGCTTATATTATTCGATATCTCACCCTTTTTATTTTGTTGGCCGTTACCTTTATATTGGCAACGTGCAGGTAATGAAGAGTAGGAGGATTAGTAGCTTATGGCGTCGTCGCTCTGATACGTAGCACTCGGAGGGGAAATGAACGCTTTGGTTTATTTATGTTATGCATTTGATTTCGTTGAATTATATTGTGGTTTTGAGAAATATTTTATGATCTTCCATTGTTTCAAAGATGTTATGCCGATTGAATTAATTATGATGAGATTTCCGTTGCGGTTATTTATTTAAGGATGAACTGTTAAAGTTTAATTATGGTGAAATTGTTCGTATTTCTTTATGTGTTACGTATCTGCCAAGAAGTAAATGGTTTTAATGTTGTTTTTGAGTTGAATAAATGTAATGCCTCAAGTTTTTATTTAAAAATTTGGCACTCTGATTTCAAAATAATGTTGGGTAGATTGGGGTGTTACACCATGTCTTCCCTTTTTGCATGATATTTGCACATCATTTCTTATTTGATGGGTTAGACTATTTTTCATGGTGACTTTGTGTAACACATATCTTAATGGTATTTGATTCAATTATTTGGGCTAATTAAGTTATATCATTTCAAAACTCTTAGATTCATATCGATCTTGATAGTTAATAAGTATAAAAGTTTTGAAGTATAAAAAATAAAAAAAACTTCCAAATGAAAATATTTTATATCATGATGCACTTTTGTACCGAGGTGGTACATCTTACCCAACTAGATTTGTAGCTCATGTCTAAGGTGGGAGTCTAAGTGTTATTCGAGTTAGCAAAGTCTTTGCATGTCTTTCTAATTTCTACATTGACATGCATCCATGTCATTTCATGTTTTCGTCAAGTTGCATAATAGGTGTGATAACTTTTTATGTTTTGGATCGACTGATCTGCTTAGTATGATCGACTGATCTGCTTAGTATGCACTTAACATTGATTTTTAAAATGGACGCTAACACATTATGGGCTGTTTAATTGATTGTTATTTCTACCATTTAATTTACAATCAATTTAACTTATTCATCTTGTCTATGATTTCCAATTTTATATCACTGTATTTGTTCGTTCTCACGCTTGTTTATAGTGCTTATACATTTTCTAAGTTCCTTTAGCGTTCTTTTTATTTCTTTTTCTCGTCCATTATTTCACATTCTTCTTTTAAGTATGTATGTTCCATTTTTATTGTATCGTATGGTAGTCATTAGAAACAGTCGGGAGAATTTGGGTATGCAATTGTGTTCTTTTTTTGGGACATTGGCTTGACTAAGGAGTATATGTGTAACACCCCATTTCTACCCCGTAATTATAAGGATAATCAGAGTATAAAATTTTCATACAACACATGGGATGCCACATTTCAACTTTAACAACACAAACATATCAAATACGTAACACCTTTATTATCGAAGGATCACATAACTCATTGCTTCAGCTTTTAAAACAAAACAACATTTTATTTAATATGCAGCGGAAATTCATAAGTATTCAACTCAAGCAAATGATCATCTTTATTAAATTAAGACAACTTGAAACATCATAGTACTTTTTGTTATTTAACTTAAATACAACATTAATAACAACAACTGAAACGACATAAACTAAACATTCCCCCGAGTGCTACGTATCAAAACAACTAGACCGACTTGGACTAACAACAACTAAATTCTTCATTCACGAATACCTGCATGTTACCAGTACAAAAGCAACGGCGAAACAAATGAAAGGGTGAGATATATACCAATATAATTGAATTAATGATAAATAATATATTAGGATGTAGATCATATAATTCACCGTTTCACATAATCCAAACAACATTTATATTGACAATACCAACAACGATTACAACAACATATATACTAACAATTAGCAATGGCACCAATTATAACAATTATATCACAACAACATTTCCAAAACAACGTAACAACTATTTCACAACTTGTGAATAACAACAACAACAACTTAAATCAACCGACACATCAACATAACAACTATAATTATGCGACTTCAAATGCATGTGGTACCATTGAAGTAAAACTCCCAACTTAGAACATTGCCAGTAATTCCGAGGCACAAGGCATAAGCCTTCAACTTTCAACATTTTGCCAATCCAGGCCAACATGATGAGCGTTCGCTCCAACATAGAAATTACCAATCCAGGCCAACATTTTTCCAATCAAGGCCAACTTAATAATGCAATGTATGTCATGCGACCTCAACCTCAACCTCAATCAACAAAATCACGACAATGCAACAACAACAAAAACACACGACAACGACAACATAACAACTAGTCAACTGCAATTCAACATTGGCGATAGACCTACAATTTAGTACAATTCAACATTGGCTAAAAGCCTAAAACTTAGTACAATTCAACACTGGCTAAAAGCCTACAACTTAGTACAATTCAACATTAGCTAAAAGCCTACAACTTAGTACAATTCAACATTGGCTAAAAGCCTATGACTTAGTAATAACTCAACATTGACCAAAAGCCTACAACTTTGTAACGATTCGACATTGACTAAAAGCCAACAACTTAGTAATGATTCGACATTGGCTAAGAGCCTACAACTTAGTAATACCAATGCTATTATTATAAGTCTTATTAATACCACTTGCTACCAACATATACTACATTTATCCACTTAATAACCCACTACTAGTTACCACATTAATCTCTTACCAACTTATACTATTTCAATGCTACCACGAAACCTCGGTTAACTAAAACACCGTCCGTTATCTTCAACCATTTTGCTCTCATCGATATTCATATAATCTATATAATCCAACTAAACCAACTTAATTTAATTGAACACCATACAACCATATTGTCACTTCATTAATAAACTTCTACCAATCTAATCACTTATCTTAGTTGATTATAATTGCACACTACTTCAATTCCTTCAAATTCCGGTTAATTGGCTATATCGCTTACAACTATCAACATACTAATCGAAATTATTTCCAATCGATTCGGATATCATTCCTTATTAATTACTAGCATTATCTCACTCAAAGTAGCCTACTAAAAGTCAACTATATCAACTAATCACCATGGACAGAATTCAAAATCGGAAAATATTCACTTCCCTCTTGCCATTTTCCAAACTTTTGGCATCCAACAACATTTACAGCAAAAATTTACCAAATCTTCCATCTCTTCTTTTCAACAACAACAACAAAACAAAACTATAAACCTCACCCACATATCATCCATTATGCATCCTCCTTACCTCTTTAATGGCAAACCCCAGCTCTAGGCCTCTAAAATCCTAGCCTATTCATAAAACACCTTTTCCCTTTCTTTTATAATCTTACCAATAATAATAATAATACTATTCTATTTATTTATCTTACTAACTCATCTTAATAGGCCTAACAAATTAATTCTCCGATTTAATAAAATAGTCCATTAATAATAATAATAATATTTCTAATATTATTTCTTCAACGTATCAACTTAATTAATTCTCCGACTAATCGAATAAAATTCGACTTTGACTTAATAATCCAAATACGTTTCTCATAATAATACCGACAAATCCGTGATTCTCGAACTTCGAATAAATCTAATAATCAAATCCTTAAATAATCTAATTAACAAATTAATTAAATTTGGGCGTTACAATATGTCGATGCGATGACATACCACTATGGTATCTATGATACACATTTTCGAGGGATCCCACTATGGGGGAGTACACCGATTACATCTTCTTTTGAAAATGTGTTTATAAGTTCTTAACCCCTACACGAGGTTCTAATAGCTTTAACGAGTGTAATGTTTGATGTTAATGCTTGTCGTGCATATTTTTTTCCATAAATTCTCTCCCCCGAAAAACATATAATGATTGTGTTGACAATCATTTCTAAACTTTGTTTTAACATCCTCGTGAAAAGATGATGGAAGCAACAATGAATAAATGATGAGTATGATCCATGTTAGTTTTATCGCGACCCCATGGTAGGCACCTATTGTACTTGCTAAGAGTACAAATGCATGCAAATCCATAATGATTAAGGGTTGTATGAGGCTTTAAGGTTGTTGTGAGGTTGAGAGCTAGCTCGCGTGGGGAGAGGAGCTTTTATATGAGTGTATTTTTGTGTTGTAGTTTGGTCCCTATCTATAATAGTATTGGGGTATTTAGAATCCTTTGTTAATGGACTCAAATTTTTCTAAGATATAACAACCACTCAAAGAATAGACAGTCAATTTCCTAAAATTTCATAAGTGCATTTAAATTCCACAACTCCCTATGTAATGTTTGTTGTCCCAACACACGTTTCCCACACCATCACACGTTACGGACGAAAACACTAAAGATGTGAGCGACATTTCCACCTTATTTAAAAGAGAGACGCTTGAACCAACCAAAAGATAATTTGGAAAGAATGATGGCGAAACTTACTGCTACTCCCAACTCCTTGTGATCTCTTTAAATTATACCACTTAAGTTAATAAATTATAACGCAATTTACAAACAAACCGATATTGTTAGGTTGACCTCATTACATTTCGAACTCTGGTCTTACAATTATATTTTTATGAGTTTCTAGTGATTAAATATTATAAAATAAAATAAAAGCTAAAATACAAAATAATTTAAAAGTAAATTTACAATTATTTAAGTGAACACAAAAATGATGTTGAATTTTAACATTGAAGGAAAAATAAATCGAGGACAACTTTCATCAAAAATCCAAAAAAATTAGGGAATTTCTTAACCCACCTCCATAAACTTCTTATGCACCACATAAATTTTCTTAAATGTCCATCAAAATCAAAAATATATTTTTGGTGCGCATCAATATTTGATAAAATACACACAGAAATCGAAAATTTAATTCCGATTCTAACCGTTTCTTGCAATTTGAGAGATAAAACCACATTTAGTATGTTTTGTACAACATAAAATATAAACCGAAAGTATATTTCTAATATTAAGAAGGATATTTTCGAATTTTCATAAGTATCTCGTTCGAGTTAAGAAATTCCCAAGTTTTATGTTGCTTTTAATTCTATTTCAAAAATCTATAATTTATAATATAAGAAAAATAGATGTTCTGAAAAATACCAAAATAACCTTTTCTCTTTGCCCTCCACCTCATTAATGTAGGGATATTTTATATCTTAAAATATTTTTTTAACCAAATTATACTATTAATCCTAACTCAAATATACTTACTTTTAATTGTGTACAAATTGCAACAAATTGTAAATTCATATGATTTTTGTAGTTCACTTACAACTAAATAATAACTAAAAATAGTATAATTTTTGAATTTCAAATCATTTTTTCGTGAATAGTACACTCTTTTCCCAAGACATCATTTTTCAGACCTCTCTACACCCTTTCTCATCACATTATTTTTTCTTTTTCCTCTCACTCTTCCTCTTTTTCAAACTTCTCTATCTTTCTTTTTCATCTATCTCTTTCTAAATCATCTCCCTTTCTTCCAACTTAAAGTTTTCAACACAAATCTCTCTATCATCTCCCTAGCATACAAAAATCAAAAGCATGGATCAAAGTGAAATCAAGAAGGATAAAAGATATTAATCCAAACCAATGATACGACTATGGCTATGGTGTTTCCGGTGATTTTTTTGATTTGTTGATTTTTTACACTTAATCTTTATAATTTTTTACACATAATATTTAAACTGCAGTCTGCTTTGTATTTACAACTTACTGGTAGTGATTTTTAAGAAGAAAGTATTGATTTTGTCTTTTATTTTATTATTTAGATCTAGAAAAATTTGTGGAACTGATTTGATTTTAAACTGACAGATTTTTCTAGCTTCTATGGGGTGGAGGGGTCGGTGGTGGAGTTAAGTTTTTAGGTGCAAAAATGTATAACTTGGTAAGTCTGAGATTTGTCTTTCTTCACCAAAAAACATTTTATCTTCTACATTCAACTTTCTATACATAACATATGCTTTGTTGTTTCAACTTCTAATTCCAATATTTTTTTTTGAGATTATGAAGGATTTTTTTTTGTTTTTCTAAAGGAAAATGGAAGAATCGCTTGAATGTATGAAGATGGTGGTGAAGAATAATAAAGGAGGTAAATATTTCTAGAAAATAATTGGTTAGATTAAAAAATTAAATTATGATTTTAATGGGTATACCTACTTCATCTCTTAATTATTTTAATTTTTGACTATTTTTTAGTACAATATATTATAAAATATAAGATATAAAATATATTATATTAACTTCATTTTATCACGTTGTAGTATAAATTTATAGGTAAAATATTTATAAAATATTCATTCAAAATAATTATATATATTTATTAAATATTATAATAATATTTTTGCAGATACTTACCTTATAGATATCAATATGACATAAATGATAACGGAAGCAATGAAAAGAATTATTATCACTATATAAGAATTTATGGTTTTTTTGTTGATTTTCTATTATAGATATGTATATAGTGAAAATAATGATTTCTCTTGCATTTTTATTTTGCATATATATTTCATCAACTACATCTTCAAAAGTGACAAGATTTGGACAAGAAGTAATGGAAGAATAGGAATGATGATAACACTCAAGAAATTATATTGATAAAAACACAAGATATGAGGTTTATGTTTTAAAAAAATAGTGAACATTTTTCTTCTTTCAAATTGAAAAGTTGGTGGACCCCAGCGATGTGTTTGATCATAAATGTAAAAGAGAGAATTTGTTATGTTCCATGCACACTTTTCCCTTTTAATATTGATAAAAACACAAGATATGAGGTTTATGTTTTAAAAAAATAGTGAACATTTTTCTTCTTTCAAATTGAAAAGTTGGTGGACCCCAGCGATGTGTTTGATCATAAATGTAAAAGAAGAGAATTTGTTATGTTTCATGCACACTTTTTCCCTTTTAATTTTGACTTTATTTTTCAATTTTGATTTTTCTTTCTTTGATTTCCCTCCAACTATTCAAACTATTATTATTTCTCATAATTTTTTTATAATTGCAAGAAACTATGTTTTTCAAACATCAATTTTTTTTTTTCGTTTCAATCAAAAATCTTTTATTCATAACCAAACTATCTCTTTTCCACAAACAAGTCTATTTTTCATACCATTAGATGTAAGATGACAATCAAATCAAACAAAATATGATTACTTTTCAACTTATCACTTTACCTGTATTCACAAATCTATCACTTATCATAACATCATTTATTTTTTTATAAACACCGAATAAAAAAATATTTTTTAGAAAAAACCAAATAAATTATGGTTAATCTGTATTTAACAATATAAATCAATTATAATGTTCATAAATAAAAATAAATTTATTATTGATTCAAATATTTTTATAAATAATGACAAACAAAAATAATTTCAAATAAGAAAAAAATTTATTATTAATTAAAATGTTTTTTTATACAAAAAATATAGTGAGTATGTTTTATTTTTGCTTGCTCATGTTCGCAAATTATGATGATATTTTAGTCACGTTCATATTAAACCATCATTACTCTATGTAATATACAAGTATTTTTATTAGAACTAAGGTTAGCAAGTGAGACACTTTATAAAATAGACTCAGCTAACAACAAAATTTACAGGTAGTATTTAACATAACAAAAATAAAATTTGTATATAAGATAAAATTTTATTGTTGGTTTAAATATTTTATATAAAAAAATTATACTTATGAAACAATTATATTTTTCGTTTAAAAAATATATATGAGAAAAAAATGTATTATTGATTTAAATATCTTTATATAAGAAAATTTACTGTTGATCAAAATATTTTTTGTAAAAGATACATAAAAAGATAATATTTATTTACGGGATAAAATTTTATTATTGGTGTAAATATTTTTATATACAAAAATTGTATTTATGATCTAAATATTTTGCATTCAAAAATGATATTTAAGAAAAAATATATTATTAATCTAAATATTTTTATATACGAAAATTTACTATTGATCTACATATTTTATTAAACAATATCTACACAAAAATAATATTTATATATGAGAAAAATTTATTATTGATCTAAATAGTTTTATATACGATAACAATATTTATGATTCAAATATTTTTTATTCAAATATGATATACGAGAAAAATATATTATTGATCTCAATATTTTTAAATCAAAAAATTTACTATTGATCCATATATTTTTGTAAAAGATACTTAAACAAATAAAAATAATATTTGTGGGGGATAAAATCTATTATTGATCCGAATATTTTTATATACAAAAATTGTATTTAACTTGGATGAATCACTAAGTCAAGACTCAAAAATAATATTTGTGGGGTTTGTTACTGGTTTTCGATAACAGAAATCATTTAACTTGGATGAATCACTAAGTCAAGACTCAAAAATAAGACTCTTGAGTAAAAATATTGACTTCTCGAGAAAATCTTTTTTTTCCCTCGTGACTAAAACCTCACAGTGACCATATTCTATGAACCAGTAGCATTACTTTCGTTTTCCATTTTTCTTCCTACCATTATTCATATCACAATCACTACTCTATCTGATTCATCAACCTTCGATTCCCGCTTAATCAAAAAAGCGCGATGATGAATCGCTTAAAGGATGGTTGGCGCTACATATCCAAATCCAATATCAAGAAGCTTCTCGATTTTCATTTTCACTCAAACGCTGTTCATAACCACCGATTTGGAACCGAAGTGGATCATCAATTGAGCAGGGACTTCTTCGTCAAACTTTGGGTTTCTGATACCAGAATGCGAAACCCTAGAGGTAAGAAATTGATCAAATCTCCAGGTATTGATCTTGATCCTAGATGGTTTTCTGCTGGCACCACTAAACCTAAACGGTTCTTGAAGCAACCTCCTATAAGCCAATCTGTTTCTGTATTCTCACATCCAGAATCTCCAGAAGAGGTGAAATTTGTGCTTTTCTTTTATTTCTTTGTGGAATTTTATCTTAGAGTTTAGTAATGTTAGGTAAGATTAGAGATTAATTGTAGCATGATTATGATGCTAGATTAGAGGCTTATCTTGGTGTTAGATAGGGTTTAGGCTGTGATTATAGTCTTTGTTTTAAATTTAACACGGGGATTTCGGCTTTCAACTTCTTGATCTTGTTAGGCCAAGGTAGCACCTCTGCTTGCCAGGTCCAACTTGCTAATTACCAGAGATATCGAATGGGCGAATCTTGTGTTGGGATTTGAACAGGTGACCCTCTTTAGTTATATATTTGTCACGAAAGTGACTTCTTTATTCTTGTTAATTTATCATTTTCATTTCATGTGATGGATAATTTATTATTCCTGGCTTCATGTCTAGTTTGGTGACTTTGTTTGGTTGTATTGTAGGAAAATCGTTATGCCATTGTAGATGCTTGCTACCCACAGTCGGTCAGTGATAGTACTCATCTCCTGCTCACTACTCAGTAATACCGTCTACTTATCGTTTCCTTGCATAACTCATAGTAATGATGGTTGATATTGTTTGCTTCATGTTATGATTCAGCCTGTAGGTTTAATTCGTGAACAGAGCAACGTCATTACCAGACAGGTATTTAGTTCAATAATTTAACTTTCACTCCATTTGATTGCTTATTCCATACAATCTTTCATTTATGTCCCTCATGGGAATAAGTTAATGATTATATTGTCCATTTCCCCATCATTTTATTTCAACAAGAACACGGATGATTGCCTAATAATCATGTACAATGGAAATATTTTTTTAATTATCTAGGTTTTGGGTTATCACAGGGTCATCTTATTTTCTAACTTTTACATGGGTGTCACATACTTACTGTCTATTAGTAATCCCTCTTATATCCATTCTAAAAAAATATCCATTCTAAAAAAATATCTTCCACCTAGGTGGCATGTGGCAGAATTTCTCACATCTATTTCCTGCCATTTTTCCTCGCATCCATGCAATCTCGCATGGGATCTTAGGCAGTTTTTTTATAAAGAGGGAAAGAAAATTAAAGTGGGATAACAACAGCTGTTTAGATTTGGGCACTTTGTACAATGACCAAGGCCTGGTGTAAGTTATTCTGTGGTGATTTCAATAATGGGTTCTCGACTTATATATTTTGGTTTGCAAATCTTTATTTGATCTTTTTCCTTTTTTCTGTACTATTCATCTTTGTATTATGAATTTTAAAATTTTATTTCATTCCATTTCATCATTTGTTGGTTCAGTTACTTCGTCTAAGGAGGCCTTTTGTTGCACACATAACTGATGCTATGGGGAATGAGCTCTTTAGGGTGAGAAAAATATATTTTCTGTACTGCTTTTTTAGTGCTCAGAAATTTATCGTATTCACACTAGTGTCTTAAGTAGAATACTTGTCTTTAATTAATTTCTCCTTTAGCTTGAGCTAAGAATATTCTTTTCTGTTGTTAGGTCCGTAGACCCTTCTGGTGGATAACAAGCTCAATTTATGCAGAAATTGACGGTAAGGTATGCGTTAACTACTGTACACTGTTGCTGTATCATTAAGTTATTTATGAGCAATTTGGCTGATAATTATGTCAAATCCTCTCTTCAGGAAATTGGAGTAGTTCACAGGAGGTGGCATCTCTGGAGGAGACTCTATGATTTGTACCTTGGGTAATATCAAAGTAACATGTTTTGAGTTGTAGCTATTTTAATTAATTATAGATATAATATGTTATAACTATAGAGACTAAAATGAAAATACAAGTATGTTATAGGAACTGAAACAAAAAAGTAAGAAAAAAATGAAAATAAAAGAGTCAACTAGAAACCAAAAAAGGCCTGGAGATGAAAATGAAAAAAATGAATATATTACAGTGAACAAATATTACAGTGAACAAAAACATATTTAAGCTATTAATTGCAAAAATCATGACATACTCTGTTGCCCTTTTTTGTCCTAGAACTAAATATTTTATTTGGAATTTTTGTTTGTGTTCAAACCAAGACATTATGGTGTTATCTTTGCCACATTAAAACTGTTATAGTTGTGCGATAATTACTCTCTGTAAAAAGCTTAAATAAGTTTTGCATGTCACATTAAATAAGTCTCATAGAAGAAGATTTGCAGGAATAAGCAATTTGCGGTGGTTGAGAATCCTGGCTTGTGGAATTGGACATTCACCTTGAAAGATATTGATGGTGAGGTACTTGCTCAAGTAGATCGAGATTGGAGGGGCTTTGGCTTTGAGGTTGAATTTCGCATTCACTTTTCTTTTTTCTGCATAAAGAACTATTGTTATGGTTTTCTTTGTTCAACATACTTGCTTTTGATGTTCATTGTTATTCCCTTTTGCCATGGTTATTTTTTTTCTAAACATATTACAAAAAAATTCTTTTTCTATATTTGTATTGCATTATCGGAATTTCCATTAGTTTTGCTCTACAAAATTAATCCAAACTTGTTAACTTTATCAAATGAACTAGTTATTAAAAGTGTGTAGATTAAGTACTTTTAATACTTAAATGCCTTCTGGGGGATTGGTCTAATCAATTGTTTTAATTAAGATTCGAGGTTCGGTTTACATTGTTTCAGATAGGTCTTTACCACTGCTCTTAAGATACGGGGGTAAAAAGAGAGACATTGTAGTCATTCATGCCACTGTCTAAAATATTACATTTCATTTTGTTATGTCTGTACTGTTAGTCCCATTCAACCCGCCTTGTAGCATATTTGGATGAGTGATGGTAGCATCTGGAATTACATTTGGAAATGTAAATATTTATTTGATGTTGTGAATGTTTGGTAAATTGTTTGCATTTAAGCCATGTTTTGTTACCATAACACAAGCTACAAAATGTCACTGTCACAGTGAAGAAAAATCCACATAATTTAAGATTATATATTTATTTATTACTTTAAATGTACTTAACCATCTCTGGATAATTTTACATCTAAAACTGATTTTTATCAATACTGTCCAAACAATATTCATAATTTAAAAATACTTTTCAAACATGAATCCACATATTCAAAAACACTTTTGACTAAAATCAATTTCACAAAATTAAGTTCATTCAAAATCAACTTTACAAACTCCAATACTAGTACTAACTTAAACAACTCTGATTAGTTATAGCATCCAGGAGTTAGGGTTTGTTTTGACACATGATTAGTTCGTATGTTTCTTAAACAAGTTCTCCCTGCCATATTTCCCGGCTATGAAGTAAGGATAGCCCCTCTATTAGCTGGTGTACCAGATATTCCCGCCTCTTGTTTTTTCTTATTTCTTTAGTGCTACAACTTTAACTGTGTCTCCTATCATATTGCAGTGCTACTTGTCGAACTGTTGTCGCTGAGTCATTTTACTGATCTGAACCGAAGGATTTCATGTTCAATTATTCAGACATTTTATCTTGTGTATTGAAGTTCAGGCTTCTTGATATGTGCAGATTCTGACTGACGCTGGTCAATATGTGATTCGATTTGGAGGCTCTGATCGCAACTCCAAGATTGGTCTTGCTAATGCGGTTAGAATCCCCTATCTTTTTGGAAGAACACAAACTCCATTTTTCTTAACTAATTGATAGGTCATTCTTTCTGCAGATTCAAGACCTTGATGTCGGACGCCCACTGACCCTCGCTGAGAGAGCCGTTGCGGTAGCTCTTGCAATATCACTAGATAATGACTACTTCTCAAGACATGGAGGCTGGTAAGTCATTTGGATCTTTAGCCTGACAGTGTTTTATGTAAATAGTCTTGAGAAACTTTTGACCTAGGACTTCATGTACATTCTCTGTCTCCTACATTTTAATCCAATTTTCTTGTTCTGACTGGCCAATAGTCAGAAAACTGGAAATAGTATTGATCTTTTTTTTCCCTAATTTTTTTTGGGTTGCTAGGGGATTACCCTTCTTTGACGTCGGCGAGTAAATTTGATTTGACAAACAGTATCATCTGGTTATCTGTTGGCATTATAATCCCTGAGGCCCAATCTTTACCATGTAGTTTTTAAATTTGTGTTCCAAGCTAACACCAAAGATGACTCCATACATGATATAGGTGGTGTACTTGGTGCTGGGTCTATTCATTCATGTAACAAAATGATAATTTTCACTCTGATATTTACTTGTCTGTTTATTCCTTTTTTGTGGGATAACAAAGTCATGAGATGATCCTGATTATTGCTTTTGTTAGTTGGTTAAAAGTAGGGCTAAAATGCCCTTTTTAATCCTTGTACTTTCAACCCCGTTTCCATTTTACCTTGGAAGGTTGAAACAACAATCATAATTAGGATTTTTTTGGTGTCAAACAGTTTCCCTCCGTCTCATAAAAATAGAAAGTGTCTCTTTGTACTTTTTTTTCTACAATTTTTTCTTCCTATCTCAAAATAAATGTCATTACAATATCAATGTAACATTTATTATTTTTTTTCCACTAATATACTTTTATTTATTAACTTTCATGATATTTAACCATTTTTTTAACAATAACGCATAGCTCAAATAAGCATTTATTATGAGTAGGAAGAAGTATGATTCTTTTACATTGTTTTAGAAATTAGTAATATTAAATCACCCAAGAATAAGTTTTATCTTGATTCTTGTTTCTAGATCTATTATTTCATTTCACAAAAAACTATTAAAATAATATTCATTCCTAAAAAATATCACAACCATTATCCTTTTAATTGCCTTCCATTTTCTTTCTCTAAACCATGTTTATGCATATTCTATAGATCTTTCTCACCTAAAGTTCAATTTAGATTTCGTGAGTTTTTTTAAAAAGAAAAAAAAAACGAGGCAGTGATGAACAAAGAACAGAAGAACTATGTTACAAACCTACGTGACAAAAACCCCGTACAGTATGTTAATTATACACAAACCAAATCTAAACTCAAATGAGGCCGCATACTTAAGTTGATGAAGTAAATATGATGAGACTTTAGGTTCGTGAGACTTTAGCCTTCCTTTGAATGAGATTGAATTTAAAATGAACTTCAAATTAAGCTTTGTTGGTAGGATGTGATTATTATTGAATGCTCGTGAGTTAGAGATTGATAGATTACCTTTTGCAATATAAATTTTTGGAAATTTCTTCTCACACTCAATGGTTATTTCCCACCCCATTTAAAATCCCAAAATGTCATTTGTAAGTGCATTTATGAATTTATCTTTTTTATTTTGAAAACTTTTGTAAGTACACGTACAAATTCGCCTAATATCTTAATCTTTCATAGTGTTTCGTAAGTACACTTACAAATTCGCCTAATATCTTAAATTTATTATGATTTTATTTTGAAAAGATATTTATTTATAATATAATAATAATATATATAAGAAAATAGAATATTGAGTTTTATTTAATGTGAATACACATACTAAAAAAGAATAGAAAAATATATGTATTAAAAGTCTAACTTATATTTAGTTTATAATAAATAACACATTATTACAATTGATATCAATATCAAATTTGACATAATAAAAAACATATTAATACTACTGATATCAATTTTTATATAAAGAGATACAATTGATTTTTGGCCTTGATGTGCATTAATTATATAATATATTTCTAACAATATAATTAAATTAAATTATTATTAATAAAAAATAACTTAAATTTATAAATAAAAATTATTAAAGTATAATAGTGATTTACTATAGAAGAGATACAATTGATTTTTTTACTGATATCAATTGATTATATATATATATATATATATATATATATATATATATATATATATATATATATATATATATATATATATATATATATATATATATATATATATATATATATATATATATATATATATATATATATATATATATATATATATATTACAAATAAATATTTTTTAAAAAATAAAATGCTAATAAATTTGGGACATTGAGCGAATTCGTAAGTGCACTTGCAAATTCGTAAGTGCACTTGCGAATTCACCTTATTTTAAAAAAATTCTGGATTATTTCGTAAGTGCACTTGCGAAATTTATCTCTAAAATAAATTCGTAAAAGTATTTATGAAATTTAGGATTATTTTTGGATTTTCACAATGGGAAAAAAAATCCGTGGATAAAGAAATTCTCTAAATTTTTTTATTTTCAAAACTGATTGATCACGAGTGTATCATGAACGACAACGTTTCTACTCATTTATTAGAACATAATTTGCAACATGGACTCTTCCGGAGGTTGTGAAAAAGTTTAGAGGACACAAACTCATAATCAGTTTTAGAATGCGTGAATACTTTAGTATAAAGATTCTATTTGTAAAATTACTTATATAAATGAATTTTATCAATTTACCATAGTTTACAACGCCAAAAATATAAATGAATTTTATCAATTTATTTAATATCTTGTTTATCCGTCCTTAAGCGTGCAACTCTTTAGATTCTCATAATGTCAGACACCAATATTAAATCACTTAATATTAAATCATTTATTTAATATTAATTAAATAATTAGAGAGCTTTTATTTGATCTGAGATAACTTTTATTGTCTAGTAATTCATCATTATTATTCAAACGACTTTCATTTGATCTAAATATTGAACACAAAACATAGTTTATGTCACTCTTTTATCTCTTTTATAGTTCAATATTAAATTTCTTAATATTCAATATACTTAGTAACAATAAACAAGTTAAACGTTGTTTTTTATTTATTTAAAATTGATTTTAAAAAATATGTCACTAAAGAAATTATTTGATCGAATTGCGGACTAGATTATTTTCTTTAAGATGTTTCACGTTACTATTAAAATTATGCAAGGCAGCCAATCAATCATGACGTCTCAAAAATAAAAGAATCTAATTTGCACTGATTCAGCAACTAATGTACAATAGATGGCCAATAAAGAAAAAAAGAAAAAAAATAATTTAGATGAGGTCCCAATCAATCATGACGTCTCAAAAATAAAAGAATTTAATTTGCACTGATTCAGCAACTAATGTACAATAGATGGCCAATAAAGAAAAAAAGAAAAAAAATAATTTAGATGAAGCAGACCTGAGAGAGAATGGAGAGATTTCAGATTTACGGAAATGTAAAGTGAAAATAATAAGATGTGGAGACCTTTTTTTATACTTGAAGTCTGAAACGAAAAAAAGAAAGAAAGAGGGGAGGGGGTGAGTTTGATCAATTCTTCCCATTATCGGGTGAATCAGTTCTAAACACGAATCAACCCACAAATTATCACCAAAATCACTCAACAAACAACATTATGATGCACAACAACACAATTCTTTCATACCTAACAATCCTATAACATGTGATTGATTCAATTTCATGCAATTAGACAATTTATGGTCAAATACCATAAACCCAGAAAATCCTAAATTGGGATTCCTAACTACTTAATCAACCATATCATTCCCAAAATCTATATGGCATAATAACTAGAGAAAATCACCCCTTACCTTAGTCAATTGCTTGAATCCTTAAATCTTTGAGTTCTCGGTTCTTCTCTTCCTCTTTTGTTGTTCTCTCTTCTCACGTATAATTCTCTTTTCTCCAAATTGACTTTCCAACCTCTTTTCCTCTTATTATTCTTTTTTATTATAATAATAACAATAAAATAAAGTGTTAGAGGCTTTTACTCTACACACTCCCTCACTTCTACTCATTACCCCATAATTTCAATCTTCTCCTTTTATTTATTTTCCAAAAATCCCAATAATTTTCAAAAATACTAATAATTAAATTTTAATTAAATAAATAACTAAAATTTTAAATTACTCAATAATTAAAAATATTGGGGTGTTACACTGTGGGTAAAACGCATATGAAATGTATGTGAGATTAATGAAATGAATGAAAACAACACAACTATAATGTTTTTTTTCTTTCAATTTTGGGTACTAAAAACTAAAGCGTCACCTAAGTTTGACATGACCAAACCAAATTGAGTCGACCAGTCAAACATACGACAGTGGCTACACGCGCTTGCGTATGGTGTACATGAGTGATGTGTTGTCTTCCATTTATAAATTGCTTATTTGGGTTCGAAACATGTATTTCTGGTCAATATTGATGAAGTTTGAAGAAATTCCATCTTTCATGTGGTAAATGCATCCAAGATTTATCTTGGACCAAATCCTCATATATGACTTGAGATTTGAGATACTTGAATTGGTTACGTCGTTGTAGATAGAGACAACAACATTTTTATCTTCTTTCCCGTTGAGAGCATATTGCAGCATCGCTTTCTAATACCATTATGATTCAATAAGTTGGCGATATATATTTCTGAAATTAGAATTATTTTTCTTTGAACTGACGAATAAATTTCAAGAGACATAGTTGTTGTGTGTACGGTGTACCCATAACTCTTTTGCAAGTGCAGGATAGACAAGACCTTTCAAGAGTTTGAAGAAAACTTCCCAACCTTTAAGTACTAATATCATCAGTGAGATCAAATCCATTTAGCCTTAAATTATCAAAATCCACCATGGATTCACAAATAACTTTCAATTCTTTCACAAGAATGGAAATAGTAGTTTCAGGAAGTCCTTTGTCAGCAACGATGGCCAAAAGATTTTATTCTTGCTCTTGACATTGCACTTGTCTTACCATAGGTCCATATACCATGCTTGTTGTCAAATAAAAATCATCAACCCATAATTCAGAAG
Organism: Vicia sativa; assembly: GCA_021764765.1. Classification (NCBI taxonomy): domain Eukaryota; kingdom Viridiplantae; phylum Streptophyta; class Magnoliopsida; order Fabales; family Fabaceae; genus Vicia; species Vicia sativa. Next base: position 184,306,016 of record CM038793.1, on the reverse strand, counting down.
ACATGGAGTCTCATTGGACTTTTGACGAAAGTACTCCTATACATACTTGCCTTTTACCAAAAGTGTGAATGCTTTTGGCTAAAATCTAATATCCAGAGGCATTTCTTCAGTCTAAGAGATGGTTTGATATTTATCTATTATGTCTTAATCACTTAGAATCAAATCTTCATAGTGAAAGATTGTCAGATGCTAACATGACACTTGCTTCTGATTTTGACTGAACCTTTCAGATTCTTTTACTCTATCAGTGTTTGAATTTTTTTCAACTCTGTAGAATAATATCTAGCCTTGATTTTGCAAGATCAAGCTTAACAACAAACAATGGGAATTTGATTCATTGTCAATGTAAAATATCAGTGTTATATATTCTTGATCTTTTAAGAGTATCTTAACATGATATGTTACTGAGCCTTTAGAATCAAATTTGTTAACATAAAACAATTATATCAAGATAAGTAGAAGAGAATGAATACCTCAATTTGACTACTTTTGTGATGGTCAATAATGATTAGATAATATCATTTTTAGAGTCATCTCTTGTAGTTGTTATAAGTAAACATATGTATGATATTTTGTTGATTTTAAAAGCCTTATGTCATTTCTTCCAGAGTTACTAGAAGGAGTTTGGATATCGGAGACACATAGTCTTCTAATGTAGAGATATCTCCCGGTATGAATTTACTATTGTTGATATTAGGTGAATGAGTAACTTCCAATGTGTTTCAAAGATCGGATCTTTTTGGACACGATTAAGTGTTCGATGAAAATTAATAACATAAAGGTGTTTTGATACCACTTAAAGGTTCAATGAAACACAAGAAAGGATTAGATTTCAAGAATTTAATATTTTCAAATCTCCCAAACAGCAAACATTTCTCAAGCACAAAGTAAACAACAATAATAAAAGACACATGTATTTTTATCTTGATTCATCGTTAATTAGCTTATAGTCCAATCCATCCACCAAAGTGATTTCTCCTTGCCAATAAGAACTTAATCCAATTATCAATTCCATGATTAAAACCACAAAGACGGTCCATCAATGTCTTCTCAAGGATCATGACTAAACTTTTAGTCCCTTAAAGAAATATAACTCAAATACACTGTCAATGACATCTCAAATATTTTGATTAAACTTAGTCACTTAAGAAAGTCCTCAATGACAACTGTTATTGACTTCTTAAAGATTCTGACCTAATCTGATCCCCTAAAAAAATCCTTAATAACAACTATTATTAACATCTCAAAGTTTCTTGTGTTAAAAAAAAACACATCTCAAGGTTACTTATCAAACTTGATCCCTTAAAAAAATTTATAATATAAGATTTGTGTATACATGATTCTACATAAATTAGATTACACAAATTTAAGCTTGAAAGACAAAACTTAATAATAATTTAAAACATAAGGCCCTAAGAGCATGATTATCGACAGTTCTACAAGGTTTCTACACAGTTTTCAATGTTCCTGTGTCGGAGGCAGTTGGATAATTGAATTTTTCAAACGTTCCCTAAATTACAACGTTCATACAGAGAAACACGCTTCTACATATAAAGTGGCTCATTTTCATTGAAAAAAAAAAATCATTTTATCAATAAAAAAAAATCAAGTAACGGTAATATTTAGAAAAAGTTAACAATAATTAATTTGATTTCAAAATGTTGATTTCACTATGGAATGGTAAAAATTGCAATGGATATAACATAACGGTAATTTTATTATCTTTATAATAGGTAATTTGTTTTATCACATTTTTCATTCATATCTAGTGCAATTTGACCAATTTATTTTATCTTATATTGATTTTGTATCTACACATTTTATTTGAAAATGAACCCCAATCAACATAACACATGGTCCAATTTTATGCAAAATAGTGGAAGTCCTCCTTGTATTTCAAATCAACAAAACAACTCATATTTTAGAAATTCACCTTTTATTCCAAATCCACACCATAATCCAAATTTTAAAAACTCTTTTTTTATCCCAAATCCACAAAATAATCCATCCATTAGAAATTAATCATATCATACATCGTCTTATCCATATCAATATCAACCATTTTCATCTCAACCAACTAACCCCAATATGACTCATGTAGTTCAAATAGGTAGTAGTGGTGTGCAGTCAAATGATTGAGACCATGAAACACCACAATCTTGCACTCAAGTTAGCTTGAAAAATACTAACCTTGGTGAAGAAGTTGCATCTGCACGTGTTGTGAATACGCCTAAACAAAGATTCCAACCGAAAGAAGATGAAATTCTCATTCAATCATGGCTAAATATTTCAAAGGATTCAATTGTTGGGGTTGATAAAAAAGGAGATAGTTTCTGGAAGAGAAACAGAGAAGCTTTTAACAAGCACCGTGACATGAATTACAAAGAGAGGAAACCGACAACACCAAAAGGTAGATGGCACAAAATTAATCCATTTGTTCAAAAGTTTGTTGGATGCTACAAAAAAGTTGTATCTACACAGAAAAGCGGGAGCTCCGAGAACAATATCACACAAGATGCATATAGAATCTATATTCAAGATGAAGGTGAAAAGTTTACATTTGAGTCTGCTTGGAGATTATTGAAGGATGAACCTAAATGGCTCGCAGGTTCATCAGAAGCTTCTGCAAAAAGAACAAAAAATTCAGCTTCTGGAGCATATTCTTCGTCTTCTAACCCACCGACACCAACGAGCAACGAATACAATCCACTATCACCTTCTTTGTTACGTCGTCCAATCGGTCAAAAGGCGGCCAAAAGGAAGGAGAAAGAAAAGATGGTGGAAATGCATTTCCACTGTTAAATATGATGAATTCAAAGATGAATTCAAAAAGAAAACTGATTTGATGTCAGTGTTTGTACAAGACTATGCACGTCTTGAGAATGAAAAAATTGAGATTGAAAGAAAAAAGGTTGAAGCAAAGATTAAGAAGGCTGAGAAGAAAAAGGAAAGATTGAAGATCAATGATCTACAAATCCTCTCAAAGGATACATCAAATGTGAATCCAAAACAACTACAAGCTCATGATTTCTTGTGTGATGTAATTCAGGAAAAATACGGCCTTAGTTAATATGATTGTGTATTTTGAATATTTTTAGTATGATTATGTATTTTGAAACTAGTTGTTATTCTTATAATTGAAATAGTTATGTATTTTGAAATTATTTGTTATTCAAACTAGCAGTTATTCAAAGTAGCCATTATTCAAAATAGTCGTTATTCAAAGTAGTCGTTATTCAAAGTAGTCGTTATTCAAAATAGTCGTTATTCAAAGTAATTGTTATTCAAACTAGCCGTTATTCAAAGTAGTCATTATTCAAACTAGTCGTTATTCAAAATACTCCTATAAATAATCATTAGTAACACAATAAATCTCATAATCATTCCCAACCTTTTTAATTTTCTACAAATTGTTGTCATCTTAGTCAATATTAAATTTCTTTTCTCATGGATCCTTCTAATCCTTCCCACATCGCAAAAATGTTCATGGATTGTATGAATGATGGTATGGATGAAGAACTCGTGAGGCTTTTTTTTTAAAGTAAAAATCAAGAAGAAGCCTCAAGCTCTAGAAGGCTAAGGCATCAAAGAAGGAATATAGAGAGGAATCGTGAAGAGGAACATAATTGATTATTCAATGATAATTTTTCAGAAACTCCAGTATACACAAATGGGCAATTTCTTCAAAGATACTGAATGCATAAACATGTGTTCCTTCGTATTTTGGAAGCTTTGGTCAACATGATGAGTATTTTCGAATGAGGGTTGATGGAATTGGTAGATCATGTCTTTCAGCGCTAAAAAAATGCATTGTTGTTATTCGTATGTTGGCATATGGAACGTCTGCTGATAGTGTGGATGACTATTTAAGAATCGGTGAAACCACAACACTAAAATGTGTTGATAAGTTTACAAGATGTATGATCAGCCGTCAGCGTATTCATAACACAATATTTATGAAGGCCAAACAGTCAAGACATTGAACACTTACTTCAGATGGAGGAGGCACGGGGATTTCCAGGCATGTTAGGTAGCATTGATTGTATGCATTGGAAATGGAAAAAATGTCTTGTTGCATTGGAAATGGAAAAAATGTCTTGTTGCATTGAAATGTTGGTATATTCGAGGCGATCATGGAAAAACTATTGTTATGCTCGAAGCATTAGCTTCACAAGATTTATGGATTTGGCATGCATTCTTTGGGGTAGCGGGCTCAAATAATGATATCAACGTGTTGAACCAATCCAATGTCTTCAACGATGTTCTGCAAGGGAGAGCTCTGTAGAAACGGTGTAAAGCGACAAGCAAAGAGTTTGGTATTTATTTTTACCGGGTGATATATACCGGTTAGGTTATATCGTATCGTGTCCAAAGAGATTGGTTATTGATCCGTCGTTCGACAATTCTACCGTAATGAGTTTGGGATTAAATGAGTTGAAAATAAAAGACAAAAAGTAAATGAACAAAAAGTATAAAGGATAGACAACTTGTCCGAAACGAATGCACACTACCCGTCACAGGCTTAAATCTACCGTCCAGTTATACTCAGCCTACGATACTCGTTCGTGTCATCACATACCTCTAACAACCTAAGCTATTTCTAACCCAAATTGAGAATCCTCCCGAATCACCTCGATATCCACTTCTGGAATACCTCGATAACCAGAAGTCAATTGCGTCACCTCCATACCCATCTCTGGCATACCCATCTCTGGCATACTTCACAAACACAGAGGCATTAAGATTAGATACTCTAAGTAAATGTCAGCTCTAAACCCATTTCTAGCATTCAGAAACTAACAGATAATCATCATAGGTAAGAATCTAAGCAATTTATCTCTAGCAAAGCTCAAACCCAACATAGAATAAAAACCTAAGACAATTATCAACACATATTCATAAAGCAAACTTTATACAACGCCAAGGACGACAAATATACATGAGTTCAGAGTAAATATACAAATATAACCAACAAAATAGAGAAACACAAAGAGAAGAGATGAGATACACTACTCATTTACACCGGTTTGTCAGAGCCTATCGAAGAGCAATCCACCTCCAATCATCCATGAGCAAGACCCTAGGGTTGTTTTCTAAGTTAATCTATCAAAAATGTATGGGTGATGGAATTGGGAGCAAAACTTCACACCCCAAAACCATAAAACTCAAAAATGAAGCAAAATGAAAGTATAAAGAAAATCTGGTCCGCACGCGTAGCCCTGCGAAATAAAGCATCGTCCGACGACGGTTCCTATAAACTTGGCTCAGATTAAGCCACGTCCTCAACTTGAAACAAATATCTACCGTCGCTGGCGATTAGCTCTCCGAAATCTCTTTCCTCACGACGCATGAAACAAGGCCAAAATCTCAAAATTGATCATCTTCCTCTCGCCCCAATGTCGCCCAGCGACGCGGAAGCGATGGCCATATATGTTACAAAAATGTTAAATAGGTCGGCCTATATATGCATATATAGGACGACTTATAAGACTTCTTAAGTAATATGAATTTATTGAAAACTTTAATGAGAAAAAAAAAGCTTTTAAATAGGTTTTCAGGCCAGACCAGACTTTTAAAAAGGTCAGATCAGGCCAAAAAATGAGTCTACAGTAGGCCATAGGTCAGGCCTTATAAGTTTATCGTAGGTCAGACTCGGGCCTTATAAAGCCTAGCCTAGCCTATTTCCACCCTTAATTCTTATATTTTAGATTTAATATTTTTCAATAATGTAGTACTAATGTAAATATTGTCCATCTCATGTGTATAATAAGAAAATAATGAAAGTGATATTTATAAATATTATCATCTCATGTGAATTTTATCAGTGAAATTCAATATTTTGACGGATCACTATCACTATAATATATTTTTTATTTTAATCAATAAAATATTTATAAATATTTATATTAAATCAGCTCATTGTTTTACTTTATTATTAAGTTCTCAAATCCATTGTTAGTCTATTCAATTTATTCTAATTCTTGTATTTCTATTCTTTTCAGATTATTATGCAATAGCTGAACATATGGTGTCATATAGGATACGACACATTTTAACCATTGTCTCCCTCGATATATTAATTCATCTCTGTTATTTTTTTTTGTTAATTTTAATTCCAATTTTTTTAATGTTAAATTTTATTTATTGCGTTTGTAATACATTATTCACTTTAAAAATTGATTTATCCGTGCATGACGCACTAGTCTTCGGCTAGTTATGAAACAAAATAAGAGACATTGAGGGTAATTAAGGAACAAAACAAAGCCAGCCCAAAAGAGTGTATTCTCTTATAACTCTTTGATGCAAATCTTCTTTAACCTTCTGGCGAACTCTGACATTCTTTTATGAAGTTTTACACATATTGTCTTCTTGTACGTGTCTTTTTTTTCTTTGAGGCCTCTTCTTGTTTGAGAGTTCTTGTTTGAGAGGCCTCTGCCCGAACAAAATTACAATAGTGATCAAATACATTTTTCAATTACAAAAATCTTCATCAATATTACGTTTATAGAATCTCGTAGGAGGGTGCTTCCAACTATACAAATAACACTTTCCATAACATCATTTTATTTTACCTTTTATCACATCACAAAGGAAATTATGACTATTTGATCCGCTACACACACAAACCTGATAATCCACTAGCACAATAACATTAATTTTTATCTGCAGAAACATTATGCATCATGCTACTCGGAGATTCAACGTCCAAACAGGATTATAAGTGTTAAGCAATGCAATGTAATCTGTGGATTAAGCCAAGGTGGATACCTCACATTCTACAAGTTACTAGGGCGACCTATCATATCAAGTACAACAACAAAAACTCAAGGCAGCGCGATACATTTGAATGTTATAAAGCCACACTCAGCTACAATTATCACGCATTATATTTTCCCCAAAAGCATCTAAACTACTGCTATAACCATGAATCATGTCTGATATTCTAAATCCTTCAGAACACAAGCTGCCAGGTTGCAGTGCTCTCAGAAAAGGATTTGAACTTGGCTTCTCACTGCTGCTGCTCGTATATTTGCATGTAAGTTTCAGAAAGCGCGACCAAGTGAGGTAGTGTTTCTGACACATGCAAATCCTGCATCTCATACCTGATAAATCAAAGAGTTAGACCTTAAAATCATTAACGGGGGTGCTTAGAACACCCGCTATAAAACTTTTTCAAATACTCCATATTAATTGGATGAAATCATGGGGTTCCACCATTTTATGAGAGGCCTATATCTAAAATGGTGAGATCCACGTGAATTTCATCCAGTAAAAGAGTGTGTTGAAAATAGTGTTCTTAAAACCAATCAAATTTATACACTTTCATACTATCAAAAAATATATTACCATAGTTCTTCTGATTTTCGTTGCACAAATGCCCTGTAGGATCCTTCACCTGGTTTGCCATCATGAACAATATTTGCAATCAAATCATATTTAGTGCGCAATTTCTCATTTTCTCTTGGTGTTGGCAAGGGAATGTAATCCTTCAACTCCAAATTCTTCACAGGAAAGTTGACTGAAACAAACATTCACTGAATTAGGGTGAACTTAGAAATAAGTATGCTGATACTAACTCGAATACATTACAGTTTTTTCAACATAAGTTCTCACCTAAAGTAGGATTCTTTTCCACAAAAAAATTGTTCTTTGTAAATCGCCGCATGTGAAGAATCATATACTTAGGCAGTCTGGTAACACGATATTGCATCCTTGCTATATGAGGACGGACCACCTCGGTGATAGTCTCACCATCAAACTTCTTTAGTATGTTGAAAAGTGGAACCTAGAAACCAAGCCCTATCAGCACTGATTATAAGTAAAGAAATTGCTGACATTGACAAAAATTTAAATGAATGCAGCAAAACAAACCATTAAATGATGACTAAGTTCAAGCTCAAGTCTATTTCATTTGGTTTCAATAAAATAAAGTTGTTCTAACAACTTCATTGTCTAAAGGGAAGCAAAGAACTATGCAGATCCATATGAAGTGTCTTGTTATATATATTATTGAATTAGGAGAGACTAAGAGACATTTAGGTTAAACCGTGTGTCTTGAAAGCACTACGGAGACTTTATTATATATAGAGAGATTACAACTAATTACATGATATAATCGATGTGGGACTATTCTACATATAATATATATATATATATATATATATATATATATATATATATATATATATATATATATATATATATATATATATATATATATATATATATATATATATATATTTATAAATATCAACACTCCCCCTCAAGCTGGAGCATATAAGTCAAATGCACCAAGCTTGCCACATATATAATTAATTATGGGACTTCGCAGAGATTTTGTAAACACATCTGCCAATTGATCATTAGAGTTGACAAAACTTGTGACGATGTCACCAGATTCAATCTTCTCTCTGACAAAGTGACAATCTATCTCAATATGTTTGGTCCTCTCATGGAAGACTGGATTTGAAGCAATGTGCAATGCAGCTTGATTATCACATACAAGTGTCATAGATCTTGCTTCTTCAATTTTAAGTTCTTTGAGCAACTGTTTTAACCAAATGAGTTCACATGTTGCCATTGCCATGGCTCTATACTCTGTCTCGGCGCTTGATCTTGCAACTACATTTTGTTTCTTACTTTTCCAGGATATAAGGTTTCCTCCAACAAATACACAATACCCAGAGGTGGATCGTCTATCAATTGGTGACCCTGCCCAATCAGCATCAGAGTATCCAACTATCTGAGTATGTCCTTTATCTTCATACACTAAACCTTTTCCTGGGGCACATTTGATGTATCTTAAAATCCGAATAACAGCATCCATGTGTTCCTGACAAGGGGAATTTAAGAACTGACTTACCACACTGACTGCAAAAGAAATGTCTGGACGAGTGACTGTGAGATAATTTAACTTTCCAACCAATCTCCTATATCTTCCAGTCGTGAGGCTCCCCGATTGGGTAGTAGTTTGACACTTGGGTCCATAGGAGTATCAGCTGGTTTAGCGTTCAACAAACCTGTTTCTTCCAAAATATCCATAGCATATTTTCGTTGAGAAATCACCAAACCATCTTTAGAATGGGCCACCTCAATTCCCAAGAAATACCGGAGTTTACCAAGATCTTTTATGCGAAATTGATTCGAAAGATGTTGTTTCAATGGAGTATTCCTCATCACTACCGATTATGACAATATCATCTACATACATAAGATAAAATACACCCTTGGTGGTGGCGATAAAAGGCGAATGATCGACTTCACTACGGACCATACCAAATTGTTGTACTACAGTGCTAAATCTGCCAAACCAAACTCTCGGAGATTGCTTAAAGACCAAAAGAGACACGTAGCCTACAAACCATATTCGATGACTCCCGAGCAAACCCGGTGGTTGCTCCATATATACTTCCTCGTCAAGATCACCATGTAAAATGCATTTTGATGTCAAGTTGATGAAGAGGCCAATGTCGAATGGCGCAATGGCTAGAAGAAGTCTAACGGATGCCATCTTGGCTACAAAGAAGGTATCACTATAATCCAATCCAAAAATCGTGTATCCTTTGGCTACCAAGCGAGCTTTAAAACGATCAATCTTACCATCGGACCAACCTTCATGTAAAAGCGACAACCTACTAAAGATTTTCCGATGGGTAGAAACCGGTTCAGTACCACGCTTTGAAGAGCACACATTTCATCAATCATTGCTTGCCTCCACTCGGGGTGAGATAATGCTTCACGGAGATTTAGGAATAAACGAAGACAAAGAGGACAAACAAGTATCTGCGGAGCGGCGATGATAACATAAATTAATATAATGTGGAGAAGGATTTCGTGTTTGGTATACCTGCGAAGGGCAATCGGAAGATCGACTCGATTGCGGGATCGAATCCGGTAATGGCGATAACGTCGGAGGCAATGACCTCGAAACAGTATGACCTCGGGGAGGTATGACCTCGGGGACAAGTATAATGACGTTGGTTGGACGATGATATGTTTGAAGTGGGCGAAGTGGGGGTTAACCATAGGGTTTCGTGGGACGTTCCCTAGAATGATAGGGATCTTGAAAATGGGACTTAGAAAGAGGTGTGAGTACTTTCACGAAGGGCGGGAGTGACTTGGGTGGACGCAAAATATGGCAGACTCGAAGAAGGTAACATCGGCCGATATCGGTATCGTTGCGAGTGCGTGAGTAGCGATAACCCTTTGGGATCGATGATAACCAAGAAAGACACACTTTAGTGATCGGTGATAGTTTGTCAAGACCGGGGAGAGATTATGCACAAAACATGTAGACGAAGACTCGAGGAGGAATTGGGTGAAAAGGAGAGTTTGGAAGCAGTTGAATGAGGGATTTTATTATTAAGGATAGATGAGGGCATGCGATTTATGAGGTAACACGCCGTGAGCACATCCCAAAATCAGGAGGACATTACCATGGAGAGTAGAGTCCGAGTGGTTTCTACGAGATGCCGGTTTTTGCGTTCGGCTACCCCGTTTTGTTGAGGTGTATGAGGGCAAGATGTTTGGTGCAGAATACCATTGGATGACATAAAAGTTTGAAATTGTTGGGATAAATATTCACGTGCATTGTCACTTCTTAAGGTACGAATTGACAAACCAAACTGCGTTCTTATTTCTCGATAAAATTGTTCAAAAATAGAAAACAATTCAGATCTATTTTTCATTAAAAATACCTTGTGCAACGTGAAAAATCATCAATAAATGTTACAAAATACCTAGACTCAAAAGTAGACACGATACGCGATGGACCCCAAACATCGGAGTGAACTAAAGCAAAAGGAGACGCAGCCCGTTTATTGACTCGATCGGGAAAGTGACTACAAGTATGTTTCCCTAACTGACAAGACTCACAATGTAAAGTGGATAATTTAGATAAACTGGGCACCAACTTTTGTAGCTTGGAAAGACCTGGATGACCTAACTGCGCATGTATAATGAGTGGAGTATTTGTTGTGGAGCATGTGGTAGATGACGTAGAGAAGTAGTAGAGGCCTTGAGACTCACATCCGACGCCAATCGTCATCGAACTCCGATCCTGGAATAACATCACTATTAGTAAAAGTGATAGAACAATTAAGGGAACGAGTTAAACGACTAACTGAGAGTAGATTAAATGGGCAATTAGGTACATATAGTACAGAAGTAACACAGAGAGATGGTAGAATTTGAACAGTACCGATCCCTTGGGACCGGGTTTGAGAACCATTTGCAGAGGTTATACTCGGTAGGAAGTTGGATGGCCCTCCTCGAAGGCGAATCTGATTGTTGCCAAGAGATGCAAGAGCAGCAGTGTCACCTTGTGTTGGAATAGCAATAGATGGAGGGGTAACCTGGCCAAACGCATGAGGTGTAGCCAAGCGCAATAATTGTTCACTAACTGTATCATAATTAGGACAGTAGTACTGATAAAATCAGTTCGATTCAAGTTCTGATGGTAGTCCTTTAAGTGCCATGCCCATGAAATATTTACTTTGTTGTTCGGCATGAGCTGTTTAAGGCATGAGAGTTGCGTAACTTGCTTTCAAGGCGTCAAGCTTACTCAGATAAGCTTGCACATCCATATTTTCCAACTTGATGTGTTGAGTTTATGGATGACCTTTGTAGAATGAGCGTCGTTGGAAAAGACTTTCTTGGCCTTTTGCCACACCTCATAACAAGTGGAGAATGCTTGATGCGTGCTTGGAGGTTAGGTGCTATGGAAAACCACAACACAATACAGAGTTTTCTTCCATTTAGCGAGTTTGGCGGTACGCGTTACTCAATTGGGTGGTTAGATGCTCTTCATATCACGACCGTTAAACCACATCTCGACAACGAGCCCATATGTTATAGTTGGCTGATCCGGTTAGTTTTCACATGGGATAAGCGGAACTTTAGTAAGCGAGACAGAATCGGCATCTCCCATGGCGTAACACACAACAACGGGGGCTGTTTGAACTAGAGTAAGACTTTCTTGGGGTCGAAAACAAAAACCGAGGGCAGATCTGGAACCGGAAGAGGGAGGCAATTCGTGAACAGTAGCGCGCAAAAAAAAAACTCTTTTTTTTCCGTGGACAGTCTTGTGATTCTGAGAAAAAAGTGAGGCAAATCGGAATGATGACACGGTTTGCAGAAGAAAATTTCTCACCAGAAGACAGTGGGTAAACCGGGTAGCGAACAGTGAAGATTTGTCTCTTAGTAGGCTCTGGATACCATATTGAATTAGGAGAGACTAAGAGACATTTAGGTTAAACCGTGTGTCTTGAAAGCACTACGGAGACTTTATTATATAGAGAGAGATTACAACTAATTACATGATATAATCGATGTGGGACTATTCTACATATAAATATTCTTAACACTATATATATATATATATATATATATATATATATATATATATATATATATATATATATATATATATATATATATATATATATATATATATATATATATAGTGCTTATACATGACACACTCCATCTAGCATGCAAGATAAACCATAAAAAAACATCTACTTTACTTGAAAAGAAAAAGAGTAAGAGATGGTGAGAAATCAAGAGAAAAATTCACTAGAAACTAAAAAAGGATGCATGATAGCTGACACTCAATTTGTCAAGTAAATATCACAGTTTGTCAAGTAAATATCACAGTTTTTTTAAGATGATTTGAAAGTGATATGAAGTTACCAGTCTTGGTTTTACAACATCATTCTTGGTATTCATATCCAAACTATTATATATACATATAGATACATACATATATACGTACATATATATACATAGATATATGTATATCTACATATATGTATGTATATCTATGTATCTGTATGCATGTATATGTATGTATATATATGGGCGGGATGTGATGTATTATGTATCCAGTGGATATAACAGACAAAATAACAAGAATCAAGCTTCAATTTAGGGTCACTTTAATCCAAAATACACTGACTACATTATTTCAAAATGGGGTGAGAGCAAGTTTTTCCTCCCCCGTCCGGATTAGAAAATGGATATCCATCCCCATCCCGCCCATATATTTAGAAAAATAAAATTGAAAAATCGTACTTGTTTTAATTAATATGATACAATTATGATTACTACATAATAAAATAATATAAAAATGCAATTGTCAATTGAAAAGAGATTAAATTTTTGCATAAAGAACACATTAATATGAATAAAAAAATGTAAATAAAATAATATAGTAGTTTTTATTAGTGAGACGGGTTCGGGTCTTAACACCCCATCCCTTCCCCTAACTTTGGAAATCGGGGAAGATTTGAGTGTGTATCCGGTTCGGGCCTCACAGTGAAATCTATATGTAACAAGCAAAATAAAAATTAGTGAAGTACCTGGGGTATTATATTTTTCTCCATTACATCCTTGAAAAGAGGAGGCGGTGGCAAGTCCAACCCTAACATTAGGAATGGCATTTTCAAAGTTTCTCGCAAGGGTGCATTTTCAATGTTAGGAATCTCTTTAACAACCTCAAGTTCACCCTGCGAGAACAGTAAATTTAATTTTAAAAACACAACGTAAGTGACTAGTTGCAACCAGCTAGAATATATCAACAAAAGAAAAAAACTAGCGTGAAAAGAAGAACCTGAAAACACTCGTATATAATGCTTGTATTTTTCTTTGAAGTTTTAAGATCGGCATGCAGCGTATTAAGAAGCCATGACACGAACTCAACTGGGTCAGACTGCGCACCGATCCGGAATCTTTTTTTACTAGCTTTCATCACTGCTTGAAGAAACTCATGGGGACTGACCTGTTAATATGCATAAGGAAGGCGTAAAAAAATTAAATACACACATGCGCGCGCGCACACACAAAATGACAGCATCAGACACAAACCTGTCCTTTAAAATTTCGTGCATGCCAGATCTTCCTTGTGAGTTCACCAAACCGATGAACAAGTGGAGATTTGCAGTGTTGATAGTTTTCAGGGATAAGAAAAAAATTCCTCAACGGGGTAATTCTCATTAAGGATTGAATTGTTACATTCACAAAATCAGTCTCCTTGATATTATTAAGTCCAACCTGAAATTTTTTAATATGATGGATAGAGATAAGCCATAACGCATCAAACTTGAAACTACAAGTCAACTAAAAGCAAAATTTTATTTTCCATATGAAAGAAGAAACATACCATTCCCGGAAGGTAACTAGAACCATCAAGTGCCCTGGACCACTGCTTATTTTTGTCAAGTTGCTCAACATCTTTCGCAGTAAACCTGCAGATTGATATCTCCTTGTAGTTAATCTTTAGTAAAAGCCAACATAAACAGTAAAATAACGTATAAAAATAAGCTATAAGTAATGGAAGAGCTTTAAAGGTTTCTATGGAATTCTGAGTTAAGAGGAAAACTGATCAACTGAAAGAGGTCAAATGCATAACATACCCAAGTGGGTAACTAAATTCATTGAGCAAAAAACTAACACATTTGACGCAATGACCATAACCTATAAAAACAAATGCTATTAACTAAGTATATAATTAAGAGAAAAATTAATACTACTGACAACTTAAGAAACAGGCATAAGATAATGATTCCTCGTTAAAACATTTTTTCAGTACCTAAAATAGGATTCCAAGGTGGCCCAAACATCAATGATGATCCTCAACTACCCAATCCAAGGAGTTGTCCAAGGTTCTGTCCAGCCCATTATGGAGCAAAACGCATACAGATAACACCACTAAGAATTAAGTTTCACGCCTATTCAAAATGTGTGTCCAAACCATTAACCAAAGGCTCAGATCCAATATTCTAACGGACTTTGTATATGCAAGTGACCATACCTACAACCCTGGGTGGAAACACACTATTTTGGAAGGTCCATAACTTGAATCAAGAAAATAATGGATACAAATTATTTATTTTGTCAGGGGAAGTAGGGGTACAAAGGAACAAAACTGTATTATACATACATTGGACAAAAGATGAAAAACATAATAGTCACCAGCCAAACTATTTTTGCAGAATAGTGTGCAGCAAACAAAGCCAAATGATAAATTGTACGAACCTTGGGTTCAGGACATGCCGAATGTCATCTAGTGAGGGATCATTAATTTCATAGCCATCGGGAAGACAGTATACTTTTTCAGTCAGGAGATTGATATAAACGTGGTGTCCGGCTTCCAGACTATGCGTATAAGCATGAGATTTTTTCCCTCTCCCTTGGTAATACTTACCACAAACCAAACACGCATAGACATTTAAATTGGACAAAGAGACAGAACAGAACTTCTCAAAGTCAAAATCCAAAACCTACACACAAAATGAAATAAAAGTCAAATACACCACAAATATGCAAACTTGCAAAACACATATCTACAATGGACCAAATGAATAAAATACCTGTCTATTTACAGTGTCCAGATAAGGACAGTCCTTCCGAACCTCCACCTGGCGACTTCTTCCACCAAATAGTTGTTCCTGTGAATCTTCTTCTTCATCACTATAATCATGCCCATTGTGCTGAGACACACCATTCTTATTGTAGCTAACAGCACCCTTTTCCCTCTGATAATAATGTTCCTCCTCGTCGATGTCAGCATAGTTATTAGCCAACCCAGAAAGAGGATTTGCAATGGAGGCAGGAGGAGGAGAGGGGGAAGAATCCTTATCAGCCCTTAACCTTTTTGATTCAAAATCAAGCCCTTCCTCCTCAACCCTATTAACAGTTGCCCTTTCCCTTTTTGATGTCATGTTCTTTGATAAAAGACTTTGAAACCAGCAACAGATACAACAAGCAAAGAGATGCTCCTACAAAAACAATGCTATGCGTATCGAAATTAAACTCTACTATGATTTAAAATTGACTTAGCGAAGTAAAATGCTGCTGTAATGGTCAATATTTCATAGTAAAATTTCAGAGACAAAGGTGAATTTAGGGTTTCATTTATGAACATGTTCAACTCTTCGGCATTGATATTAACACATTTTATCTTGATTACATAAATTAGGTGTATAACTAATTCATCTTCTACCACTGATTCACGACATGAGAAGGAACAAATAGCATAGGAAATCAGCGTGCAGAGAAGCTGAAAACGAAACCTAACTCAAGAATGCATAAAAATCAAAAGAAAACTTACAGAGAAGAAGCAGAGAAACAGTGTGCAAGAGAGAATTGGGAAGCAGAGAAACGGTGTGCGAGAGAGAATTGAAAAGCAGAGGTAGCGGGAGAACGAGCAGCGACTGTATGGGTGACTGAGGGATTGATTGAATCCTGATTTCGTCTCCAAAGAAAATTTCCAGGTTATGTGGGCTTTTTGTTATATGCGCCCCATTTATACTCTCTAGTTTAAAAGCAAAGGAGAATTTCTTTCTACAATTCTACACGTGTCTTATGGGCGTAAGAAATCTCTAAAAATCTAAAAATATTCTTTGGAGATGTGTCTCTGAACGCAACGAAACTAAGGTATTTCAGATATTTGTTTTCGAAAATAATTTTTTTTAGACTTGAAAGTTATATATAAACATGCAGTGATATTTTCGATGATGCATCTCCGAAACACCTTAAGTTTGAGTCTTTCGGATGTGCATCTCTGAAACCCTATATAATATGATTTTTTTTTAAATCCTCAACGTATTTTTAAATAAATTAAAGAATAATAATAAAAACGCAAATGAAAAATGATAAGACATAAATAACGATAATATATTAAATAAATTGTTAAATATTAAAAAATAATAATACAATAATTGTTTATAAATTGTTCGAAAATTAAAAAAAACATAAAAAAGCATAGCCTAATGCGTATGCTTGATCCTCACTCCTTAGCCCCTCCTCTGTCCCCCTCCTCTGTCTACTATATTTCGTCGCACTCTCTGCCTCCCCAACCATCCGCTCCACAGTGGCCACCGCCTCAATCAATGATACATAAGTCTAAAGCGTCTTGCCCAATCATCAGTATCCGATGATAGATCGACAAGAGATCAATGACATGGTCATCCTCAGCCTGTTGTTTATCTAAAATTTCCTCATAAGTTGGCCTAGGTGGACGTCCAAGAGCATATAGTGTCATGACAAGGTGCGACACTGTATAGAACCATGTCACGTATCCCTCGACACAATGTCAATTGTTGGTCGACTGCATCATCCGACCCTCCTCATACATCATATGATTCTCCCAATCTTAGAAGATGTCATTAAGCTCCTGGCAAAAAATTGTGACAAGAGTAGCCTGGAAGAGAGATTTGGGTATGGTGTGGATATAGCCAAATGGCCCCATGCATCACTTAGGTAGATACCTGACCATTGTGTGAGTATCACATGTCAGCCACCCAATGTAAAGTGAGATAGGGTCAAACTAGATAATCTCCCGGTGCTCCTCGTACAGTGTCCATAGGATGTCATTGTGGACAGTCTTATTCAAATACACCAGAAAAGTCAGCACATACTGGTTCCCTATATGGGGGCATACCAAGCATCCCTCTGCATGTGCTCGATATAATTCCTAGCATAATCAAAACCATGAACGCGGTGGAAGTGTGAAATGATCTAGCCCTGAAAAACAAATAATATTCATGTAAGAAAAAATTATAGTTATTAAAAGTAAATAAATTTTAATAGTTTGAATTATAATTACCGTCAGCGGTGTAGTAAAGCATGTCAACTGATGTGTCTTCCCATTAAAGGCTTTATTCATCGGTTAGTACAAGTATACCAAACAGTCGGCCCCCCAATTCCACTCCATCACTGTATTCAAATCCATGAAGTACCGAATATATGCTACATCCACGTAGTTGGCGCTTTTGTCTACAAAAATGGACGTGCCAACGAAAAATATAAAGTAACACCTCATAGCACACTGGCAGTGATAAAGAACAAAGAATGTGTCTCCCTCTGACGGAAAAATAACGACCACAAATAGGTGCTGGTCATACTGCTCCTTAAGGAATGAGAACTTAGCATCAGACCCATGTGTGGAGAACACTACTTAAGTGCCTCTTCTGGACGAGCTTCTAAATATTCCACAATCCATTGAATCACTAAATTACGATAGATCTGGGAGTGATTAAGTAACATCCCTCTTATAGGAAGGTGTAGCAAGAAGGCGATGTAACATCTTTCTAAAAACCCCAGTCGAATATAAAATAATTATTTCAGAGTAACATGTTATCAAGGATGCTACAATTCATTAAAATAAAATCTATGCATGTCATGCTTATCTGAGGAACATAAACCAATCAAAATAATTGAAATAAACATGTTTAACACAACGGAAAATATTCATAACTCATTGGATAATTCAAAACATCAACAATAAGGTCACAGTCGTAGTTCCACAAAATTATTAGCCAACTAAAGCATTAAATCAAAGGAGTTTAATAATAACTCTAAACAAATGAATGTTCCCCAGTATTACAAATCAGAGCATGACACCGAACACAACAAAACATAATAGTCTAGCTCTACAAGTTATCCTCACCAAAGCGTCTAAGCTGCTAACTTGAATCTGAAAATGATCAACTATAAGGGTGAGACTAAATCACAATTATTATACGTTATAAGCTCATAGATAAATAAAATTTCATAAACAAATCATTGCACCCTATTTAGCATATTCATATTTATCATTTTATTACCGAACAAATACATAAACCAACAATCCATAATAACATACAACAATCACGTTATAACACTGGAATTCTTCCAATCATGTTATAACACATATAATTAATGCAATGAGACACTGACTCTATGCATGTGGTACCGATTGTGAATTAAATTTACTACACTTTTTCATTCCAACCCGGACACGGTTATCACCCTCCGTTCCATTCCAACCCGGACACAGATACGCCTCACCGCCTATTCCAACCTGGACACGGTTATGGCAATTTCACTAATTCCACACAATGGGCATTAGTTACTGTGAGATATTGAATCGAACTCTATTGGGTCGAAGGATGCTAGGAGTGATAGCATCGAATTGGGCCTGTTTGTTATGTCCAATTGGTTAAGTTAGCTTGTACCCTAAGTTAGCTTGTAATGGGTATTTGTGATAAAAGTCCATTAGTTTAGTATGTTAGGTTTATTATAAATAGCATACTAGTCTCTCATCATTGCATACTGCAAATCCTAATTTAGGGTGAGAGGGTTATTTGTTATTCTTGTATACTTGTAATCTTGTTTTGAAGATAAAGGAAAGAATAGCAGTTAATAACCAATCCTTGTGTTCATCGTGTTCTTCACTTTTTTCCCTTACATTGAGCAACAAATTTATATTTTGTTTCCAAGGCATCCGATTCACAACAGTTACTACAACAATGATATGTAAGCATGCACATCTTTAAAGCATGCATTATCAACACCGAATATGATAATAATTTCTATCATAAACAACTCCAATCATATACAACATATATAAGCAATTACATTCACAACTCGTAATGCTATCATAACATACATAATTCATCAACATCATGTATTCATAATCACACCACAAACACCACATTGTCACATATGCTCACTAGTATACACACAATGTATAAAACAACATAATTGGATAAAATTGAGACTTTTAAAATAAATTGAGCTACTACCATTTTCTTCATTTCATAAAATAAATTTTTTTATTTAAGTCACAACGTCCAAAACGACGATTAAAACGGACTTACAGTTTAAAAGTTATGAATTTTTAAAATAACGTATTTTTCAAAAAGCTTTAGTGGTAACCGGTTACCACTAAAAGGGTAACCAGTTATCACGAATCCAGAAGCGTGATTTTTCCTTTCAGTAGCGAGGTAATCGGTTACCACTCTAGGGTAACCGGTTCCCCAAGTCAAAATTCAATTTTTCCAGAACGCAACAGTGGGAATCAGTTACCACCCTGGGGTAACCGGTTACCACGAGACCTATAGCAAAAATGCAGCATTTGACAACAACAAGTTATCCTAAATCATTCCAATTCTGACTCCAGTCTTATGTAGCACCAAAACAGTTCTACAAACATAATTATAATGCATTTTTATCATGGTATAACATCATATAACAACTCTATAACATCAATTTGACTTCACCAAAATCATGCATTAGGGTCTAAAATTCCTAAATCTTAATATTCTAAATTGGAATTCATAATCTACTCATTTCATTCCTATTATCCCCAAAACTTATAAAGCATAATAATCGGAGAAGTCACCCCTTACCTTAGCCAAATCCTCGAGTTCTTGAATTCTCTTCTCCTTTGCTTTTCTCCTTTCATACGTTCTTCTCTTCTTCTCACACTTCAGTTCCAATTTCCTTTTTCTGTTCTAATTCCTTATATTAAATAATAATAATAAAATATGATTAGTGAGTTTTCTTATTTACACCTCCCTTTCTCTACTAATCACACTTAAGCCCAGTTTTTTTTCTCAATTTTCCAACATTTATTTAATTACCAATAATTCTCCAAAAATCCAATTTAATTACTTAATAATTTAAAATTCTAAATTATTAGCAATTAAAAATATATGGGGTGTTACAACTCTCCCCCACTAAAAGAGTTTTTGTCCTTGAAAACATACCTTAAACGAATAATTCTGGATATGAGTCTTTCATCTGACTCTCTAGCTCCCAAGTAACATTACCACTTGCTGGTCCTCCTCAAGCTACTCATACCAATGTTATTCCTTTACCTCGTAATTGTTTCAATTTCCGATCCTCAATCCTTATAGGCAATGTCTCAACAGTCAGGTTATCTCATACATGTACATCATTTACTTGGATTACATGAGATGGATTTTCCATGTACTTTCTCAACTGAGACACATGAAACACATCATGCAAATCTGCAAGTGTCGGTGGTAAAGCAATCTGATAAGCAACCTCTCCAATCCTTTATGTAATTTGAAATAGACCAATAAAATGCGGAGTCAACTTCTTTGACTTCAAAGCTCAACCAATATCAGTCATAGTGTAGCGGCAAAAACTGCGAGTATAAGTCATTGAATTGACTTAACTAAAAAAAAAATTAACAAAAGAGTTGTCACCGTGCTTTTATTTTATCCAAAGGACTAGGAAAAAGAGTGAATAAAATCCTAACAAAAAGATCATAGATCTGAGACCGGGGGTTAGTTATGCAAAGGGAAGGTGTTAGGCACCCAAAACATCTAAGGTACTCCGCAGGAACCTTTTTGAAAATTTGTATATATGTGATAAAAAAGAGTTTGTACAAAATAGATGGTGGGGGGAGAAAAAAAGTATTTTTTTTGTAATTTTTGGTTTTATAGAACTTCCAATGAGTTCCAACCCTACATACCAACAATGTGCAATATTGAAATCAAAACCAAGTAGTTCGGCTAAAAAAAGACCAAATTTGTGTGTTGGTTGATTTTAAGAAAATGTTAGTTTAGAAAAGCTACAAAGAACTCAAAAAGTTTGAATGAGGTTAGGTGTTTTTTAGTCTTATGAGAAATAGTCAAAATATTATTAAATGGGTTGAAAGTTTATTAAAAAAACAAAATTTGAAAATTCATGGACCTAAGTCAAAGTTTTTTATGAAAGTGGTTTGAGTTTTGAAAATAAGAATCATTTGAAAAGGAGGGAATATTTTGAAAATTAAAGAATGGGGAGGAGATGAAGAGGCTATTCTATGTACATAAAGTAAAAGGTAAGAGTAAAGAAAGATCTAACTAGGTGAGAAGACTAATACTTGACATCAAGAGCCAATACCATATCTCATCCATTGAATTACCACATAAGCCACAAAATAATCAGACAAAAAAAATAAGCTTCAGATGAATCAATGCCTCAGATGAATTCTCTTGTCTTAAGAAAAACGGGCAGAATAACGACTGTATTTTGAGGAAATCCACTCTTAATCGAGTATAACGGAATAACCTGTATACAAAGATAATAACCAGACAAGATAGAATAACACCAAGGGCACATAAATCTCCAAGCTGAGGTAAAGGTCTTAATCCTAAGTCCAAAGATCAAGCTCTAAGCATAAGGATAGTAACCAATTCCAGTTATAAGTTTTTTATTTCTAAGTTGAATTATTAGGTATGTTAGAAAAGAAAAGTAAGGCTCAAGTGAGCAAATTCAAAATAACAAGAAGGTAGAATGTTCAAATGAGCAAAGAAAAAATGACATGAAATATAAATGCTAAAAGTAAGGTGCATAAAAATAAAGAGCGTAAAAATAAATGCGGAAAGTAAAGAGCAATAAAGTAAAAGCAATTAATTAAAGGTTAGCAAGATGACCATCTTGAAACTTGTCAAGTATATCATCGAATTGTTAATTGTTAGTCGTCGGCAAGGTGACCATCTTGAAACTCACGCATGAAGACTTGCCAGAAGCTTGATAGAATCAACGCGACCACACAACAAGTTTCAATTGTTTTTTGTCAAGTATATCACCTGTTTTTGGATTATCACATCACTTTATCAAAGATGATTGAGAATTTCAAATGGACAATGTTAGTGGAAACTTGATTAGAAATCAACGTGACCACACGACAAGCGCCACAGGTGTTGAACCAAGATCAAAGCTCAAGTCATCTTTTGGGGCTTATGTTAGAACATTAAAGCTCATGCCACCAATTGATCACTTTTTCCGAGCCGGGACAAAAGAAAAATGAGATGAAGAAGAATAAAATATTTTCAAATTTTATTTTGTATCAGATGAATTTATTCGGTCTAACTTCGTCAAGATCAATCAACTCTCTTGGTGGATTTGGCTAAAAGCCTATGAACACCCAAGTTCCATTGATATTGAGGAAATTTATGACTAAAAAATTCAACAAAATAAAATGAAAATAAAAGTAATAATAAAAAGGTTTTAAATAATATTAAAATTAGGTTATTTTAATTGGACTTTATTGACGAAATTCATAAATAGTATTTCTTTCATCAAAATAAAATTCCAAGAAAATTTCTTAAAGTCAATCAGAGGTCAACAAGTGTTGACAAATTTTTTCAGAATTTTTAAAAGTGAAAAGTTATTTTTAAAATAAAAATAAAATGATGGAATAAACCATAAAAATGGCAAAAAATAGTAAAGTCAGAAATAAAAATAAAAGGTCACCAATATTTTTCAAATGACCAATGGATCCTTCCATAATTTTTCTAGATTTTTTAATGGCAAAAGTATTTTAAAACAATTAAAAATATCAAATAAAAGAGAAAAATCATAAAAAATATCAAATCTGAAAATAAAATTATGAAAAAATAAAATTCAGAAAGATAATATTTCAAAAGATTTTTGTGAATTTTTTCATAATTTTTGGACTAGAAATGAATTTTATATGAGTTTTTGAAGTTTAAAACATTTAAAATAAAATAAAAAATCATAAAATAAAATAAAAAATCAAACAAAAAATGGACCATCTGATCATAGTCAAAATGCGTTAGTAAGCTAATCCAATGGATCAGACACGATGTGCTTGATATGGACCTCTTTGGAAATCACACCGGATCACCAATTAAATAAAAATTAAAATAATAAAATCAGAATTAATGTTGCGCGTTGGATGGAGTCTGACTAATAAAAATAATCAGATCCAAGGGCTCACATCACGCGCGTATGGTATAATCAAAACACCATGTCCAATTTGAAAAAATTACATGTCACGCCTTCATTGGTTGAAGACAGAAACATAGGTCGTCTTCAACCTTCAGCCTTCATCCATACGTGATCCTCAAACTGTGAAATAAATTTCTCAGACCGGTACCATTAGTTTCGTCTCTTCAAGACGATTCTAGTGGTACCCTCGCAAAAAAATTATTTCACCTCTATCATGAACAATTTGGAAAAAACAGGAATAATAGCAAGCACTTGTTTCCAGAAATTCTCAGTCAATACTTGATGAAAATGCAAATGATGAAGATCAGAAGGATTAGGGAGATGAGGAGAGTGCAGTGATGTTTTATTTTGCAAGATTTGATAGAGATTTCTACCTGAACGAAGTTCACTTTTAGAGCTCTGAAATTGGACTTGGATAGCATGATTCAGGAGGCTTCAATGCACGATTCTTGTTCTGTTAGCTTCAGTGATGTTCAAGGAAGAAGAATCAATGGTTATTTTCAAACTGGGAGTGGTCTAAACATGAATTTGAAGTTACAAAAAAACTGGTTATGGAGGAAGTTTGGCAGAGGTTTTTTGGCTATCAAAGCTTCTCCTTATGAGTGAGGAATGATCCTCTATTTCTAGGAGAGTTAGTGGTGATGAAAATGAGAAGGAATGTTGGTGACTTCGTGCAAAATGAGCTGGCTGAAATCATGTCAAACGTGTGACTCAAATGGCATCAAAACGACCTCATTTCAAGTGCAATTTGCATCAAAACGCATCTGAACAATTAGTTAAACATGTTTAGCATCTAAATTTTGAGTATTTTTCCTTGTAATCCAAGTTTACATGTTATAATTTTTCTGATTCAAAACAAAATTGGATGACATGGAGCCTCCTTCAAACATGTATGGCTTATTGCTCAGGGACCTTTATGATGGAATCTTAGGCTCTTTGGAAAACTGAGATTGCAAGCTTCATAATGCACTTGGAAAGGTAGCATTTGGTAACTTGAGCTGAAAGTTGTGATCATTTGAAATCACCAAAAACCATCTGAAATTTTCACACTTAGAAAAATTTCTAAGTTTGGCAAAAATAACCTATAATGTTTTCAATCCAAACATGGTCTTCCACTTAAAATTTGCTCTTGATTTTCAAATATGAAATAAAGTAGATCTCTCAAAGAACATTTTTAAAAAAGAACCAACCAAAAACTCCAAAAATTGAGAAAGTTATGGCCTTGTGAAGTTGATGAAATTTTGTGAAATGACCTATAATCTTTTGACTTCTTCAAGCAGCTTTCAAACACTTTCAATCTTCAAGGCTTATATGGAGATGAAGTTCACACCTTCAAGATTGTCGTGCAAAAAGAATGACCTCAAAATGATACATGATGATCAAGATATGTTCATTTGAAGTTGATTGACCAAAAATTGAGGAATTCATCAAGGACTTGTGTTCTTTTGACCTCATAGGAAAGTTTCCAAGCATTTTATTTTCTCACCAATTGAACTAAGTTGTATTAGACATCCTTAAGTTCATTATGAAATAAAAATGAGCTCAAGGAGACAAGAGATGACCAAGTTATGATCCTTTGGAGTCATACAAGATAGATGAAGCATCAATCTAGAGGGTGGGCAATCATAGACTTCTAAAACAATCTTTTCATCAATTAAACTTATTAGATCCAAGCATATTCATTTGTAAGTCCTCTTAAGAATCAAATGGATTTGAATTCATCCACAAACTTCACACAAACATCAAGATACGGTCCTCAGAGGTCTGAAACCTAGTTTCAAGAGAGATGACCATAGAATGGAGAATTCTTTGAATTTGATGATCTCTTTCAAGCATGAATCATACATTCAAGATAAAATAGCATGGTTTATGATAATAGAAGTCTTCAATGAGAGACAATACTTTCAAAATCTTGAGAATTGATGAGAGAAGGCATGGAAATACACTCATGGACCTATCAGCTCTTTGAGGAACTTGTGCATCATTCACCTACAACATTTAGAGAGCAAAGTATACACATCATGGTTAGTCAAATGTCAATCATCATACACAAGCAATAATCACTTCCACAAAATGTTTGGTGATCTTCCAAAGGGAAAACCCTAAAGATAAGAGAGAGAGAACCAATTTGTGATCTTTGTGCAATGCAATGATATGAAGTATTAGAGAACCTTAGGGACAAAAATTGGGATGCAACACATAGGAGTAACTCTCATAAACACATGATCTCCTGCACTGAACTCGAGGGTCTTCCTTCTCTTATCATGATAACTCTTCTGACGACTTTGGGAAGCCTTCATCTTCTCCTGAATCATTTTGATCTTTTCTACAGTATGTTGAATAATTTCAGGTCCAATCATAACACTTTCTCCAGATTCATACCAACACAAAAGTGTCATACACCTCCTACCATACACTGCCACAAATAGATCCATATTGATACTCGAATGGAAACTGTTGCTGTAGGTGAATTCAATCAAAGGTAGGTAATTATCCCAAGCTCCACCCTTTTCTAACACACAAGCACGCAACAAATCCTTTGACAACTGAATCGTTCTCTCCGTCTGACCATCTGTGTGACACCCCAAATTAATTCAGGTATTAAATAATTAGGAATTTAATTATTAATTTAATTAAAGGCTTAATTAATAATATTCTTGGATTAAATGGATTAATTAATTATTTAATTAAAAGGAAGGTTGGGGGTGTAAGATTGAATTGGAGGTGTGTGGAGTAAAAAGCTCTACTAAATAATAACTAATTTATTTCTATTATTTGGCAAATAAAAAGGAACAAATAAAGGAATATAAAAAGGAGGATAAAAAGGAAAAGAAGGAAAAGAAGGTTATTTGGAAAAGTCATTATACGTGAGATTGGAGAAGAGAAGAGAAAAGAGGAAAAAGCCAAACGCCGGGAAATTCGAAGAATCATCGCGAGGTAAGGGGTGATTTCATTCAATTATAATGCCTTATGGGTTTTGGGATTCAATTGGATGATTAGTATGTTAGGAATCTTGAAAATTGGATAATTTAGGTTTATAGGATTATCCCTAAATGTGACGAATTATAGGAATTTGAAACCGTAGTTATGTTATGGAATGTTTGGGAATAAATGAATTGAGCCATGTAGTATAATACTGGTGTTTGTTGGATGAAAATTAGTGTTTTTGATGTTTGGATCCGTATGGAAATGCTATGGAATAAGTTGGAAACATTCTGCTGTCGAAACTAGTGTTTTCTGCCACTGTGGATCGTGGGAACCGGTTCCCATGTGGGAGAACCCGGGTTCCCAGTGTATTGGTAAGTAAAAATGGCATTTTTGAACGCAGGAATCGGTTTCCCATATGGAGGAACCGGGTTCCACTGTTTCTTTTTGAAAAATACTAAACTTTAAAAATTCATAACTTTCAAACCGTAAGTCCGTTTTAGTCGCCGTTTTGGACGTTGTTTCTTAAATTAAATACTCTATTTTATAAAATGAAGAAAATTATAATTAATGGATTTTATTTTAAAAAGAGCCATTTTCCGATTTGTGAACTATGGTAGTTTTAGGAATGATGGATGGATTGGTTTAGATTGTTCTGACAGGTTGAACGAGGATTGATGCTTATGTGTTATTTTCCTTGTTGTTTATTCATGATTGTATTTATATCATGTGTTGTTGTCGATGTTGTATATTCATGATAGTTTTTTATCTTAGTTGTTGTAAGTTGTCTGATTTAGTGAATGAGAAATAATGCTTATATGTTGTGCCTGCTATTCATTATGATTGAATTGTTACCATGTGATATATTGGTGATGGCATTATGTGCAATTATGTTGTGATTATATTCCGTTGAATTGATGTTGCATGCTTTTATGGTGCATGCATAAGCATTGTTTATGGTTCATTCCCATTGTGCGGAATTGAGCTTGTAGAGCCAATAAACTTACCGGGATCCAGAGGTAGTGAGGCTAGATTCTTGACCCAGTGGTTATGGGCGAATCATGGATTGTATTTGGATGTAATGGAGCATGGGTTGAACTTGGTTGTTGCAATTTCCATTGATTGTTTATTTGCATAATGAATTAGCATGTTGAATAGTTTGTTGTATTTAAAAACGTATAATGCATTTTATATTGGATAGAGATCTCACCCTTACTTTAATGATTTCAGATTTGAAGTGATTAGCTGCTTTGAAATCGGTGAGGACAGCTTCTAGAGTTGTGTTACTTAGTAATCCGCGTGTCGGTGTATGCGGTAGTTGTAACTCGGGAGCGTTCGATTAGAATTCTTCACGGATTTCTAACTGATGATTTTGGTTTATGTTTTGATTTATGTCTTGGAACAATTATGGATTGGTGTATTCCGGATTGTTATGTTATATTTCCGCTGTTTATACATAACTCTTGGGTTGTTCTATTCAATGAGTTCTCTAGTGAAAAGCATGATAACTGTTTTGGTTATATTTTGAATTATTAAAATTTGTGACGCCTCTTGATATGTGTTTAAAACTCTGATTAATATTTATAAATCGCGGGTAAAATTAGAAGGGGTGTTACAATAGTGGTATCAGAGCATAGTCGGTCGTGTGACCAGTGTCTTAATGTCATTATCCCTTTGTACGCGATAAGTGTGTACAACACTGTCGGTACTTGTTGCCTTCTGATTGATTATTGCAGGAGTAGTGTGAAACTAAGTGGGGGAGAAGAGGTGCTTCCCGGATATGTTATAATTGTAAGTCATTGGTAAGAGGTACTTGTTGCCTTTTGATTGATTATTGCAGGAGTAGTTTGAAACTAAATGGGGGAGAAGAGGTGATTCCCTGATATGTTTTGATTGTAAGTCATTGGTAAGAGGTACTGCTTGAAAAGACAGTGCAGGAGTGGTTAGAAATGTTGGAATCATTTGGATCGTGAGTCATAGTTGGAAGTGCAAGAAGGCGAGTATAATTCCGAGAACAGAAAGTGTTGGTAATGATGGTTTATACTCCAGTATGATTATCGTATGTCTATTGACAAATTGAGGACTTGATCACCCTTAATCTCTTGTTGATAGTAGACGAAATTGTATTGGATGGTATACAATTGTCTTGCTATCTAAATTGGGCATATAGTGATGAATATGAATGAAGTTTGATAGAAGCTTGTGCACCATATGAGTTGACGAAGACTCTAATAAGAACAATGAATTAAGATGGATGATCAGAGTTGCGCAACTGTTAATGATGGTGTTGTGGTGTTTATGTTGTATTCTTCGACGGAAGTGAAAGGAAAAGCTAAGAGTGATGAATTGCCGGTGGTGAAGAATGGTTGGGATTTTGCTCCGATTGAGTGGTTTAGAAGTGGATTGAGTTGGATTACAACCTGCTGTCAAAACTGTATATTTTGGTTCTACAGGTCGCAGGAACCGGTTCCCATGTGGGAGGAACCGGGTTCTTGGTACAAAAACCAAGGAGATGGAATTATGGGTTGTTGGGAACCGGTTACTCCTGGGGAGGAACCGGGTTCCCAGTTCAAAATTTGCAAGGAAAACCAGTAATCTTGGTGGGAACCGGATTCCAATATGGAGGAACCGAGTTCCCCATAGTAAAATCCAGAGGGCGTGTTTTTTTGATGAATGTGGGAACCGGGTTCTCCCTGGGAGGAACCGGTTACCACTGTGTTGAACTTCAAAATACCTAAAACTTTAAAAATTCATATTTTCTAAACCGTAAGTCCGATTTGAGTGCCGTTTTCGGAAGTATTTCTTAAATTAAAAATACTACCCTATAAAATAAGAAAAATATTATTTTATGAAAACTATTTTAAAAAGAGTCGAATTCCCGATTTTTGTAAACTTGGTAGTTTGGAAATGGTGAATGAATTTCCAGAAGTGTTTCCAGAAGATGTTAGTGAGTTGCCACCTGAGAGAGAAGTGGAATTTACTCTAGATTTGATTCCTGGAACTAGTCAGGTGTCGATGGCGCCTTATCGCATGTCGGCATCTGAATTATCTGAATTGAAGAAGCAGTTGGAAGAATTACTTGAGAAGAAGTTTATTCGTCCTAGTGTTTCGCCGTGGGGTGCTCCTGTGTTGTTGGTTAAGAAGAAAGAGGGTTCAAGGAGACTGTGTGTTGATTACCGACAGTTGAACAAAGTTACAATCAAGAATCGGTATCCATTGCCGAGGATTGATGATTTGATGGATCAACTGGTTGGAGCTTGTGTATTCAGTAAGATTGATTTGAGACCGGGATATCATCAGATATTTGTGTGAAGATGGAGGATATTCAGAAAACTGCATTTATGAGTATTCTGTTATGTTGTTTGGAGTTACTAATACACCTGGTGTTTTTATGGAATATATGAACATGATATTTCATCCGTATATTGATAAGTTTGTGGTGGTATTCATTGATGACATTCTAATCTATTCAAAGAATGATGAAGAACATGCAGAACACCTCAGAGTTGTATTGGAATTGTTAAAAGAAAAGAAGCTTTATGCGAAGTTGTCCAAATGTGAATTCTGGTTAAGTGAAGTGAGTTTTCTTGGTCATGTAATTTCCAAGAATGACATTGTTGTTGATCCTACAAAGGTAGAAGCGGTATCTCAGTGGGAAGCGCCGAAGAATGCTTCTGAAATCCGTAGTTTTCTTGGTCTTGCAGGTTACTACAGGAAGTTCATTGAAGGATTTTCGAAGTTAGCTTTACCATTGACTAAGCTGACCAGGAAGGGTCAAGCGTTTGTTTGGGACTCTGATTGTGAGAAGGGATTCCAAGAATTGAAGAGAAGGTTGACTAGTGCTCTGATTCTGATTTTGTCGAATCCGGCAGAATCTTTTGTTGTGTATTGTGATGCGTCCTTGATGGGTTTAGGTGGTGTTTTGATGCAAGATAGGCAGGTTGTGGCTTATGCTTCAAGACAGTTGAAAGTTCATGAAAGGAACTATCCGACTCATGATTTGGAATTGACGGCAGTAGTATTTGTTTTGAAACTGTGGAGGCATTATCTGTATGGTTCACGGGTTGAAGTGTTCAGTGATCATAAGAGCCTGAAGTATCTCTTTGATCAGAAAGAGTTGAATATGAGGCAGAGAAGATGGTTAGAATTTCTCAAAGATTATGATTTCGGTTTGAATTACCACCCTGGTAAGGCAAACGTTGTCGTAGATGCATTGAGTAGGAAGTCCTTGCATATGTCTATGTTGATGGCCCGTTAACTGGATTTAGTTGAGCAATTCAGAGACTTGAGTTTGGTATGTGAGACTACTCCGAATAGTGTGAAATTGGGTATGTTGAAGCTGACTGGTGGTATACTGGAAGAAATTCGTAATGGACAAAAATCTGATGTTGGTTTGGTGGACAAGTTGACATTGATTAACCAAGGTCAAGGAGGTGAGTTCCAAATTGACGAGAACGGTATTATGAGATTTGGTGATAGAGTGTGTGTTCCGGATGTTGCCGAGATTAGAAAGAGTATTTTGGAAGAAGGACATCGTAGTGAGTTGAGTATTCATCCTGGTGCTACTAAAATGTACCATAATTTGAAGAAATTGTTTTGGTGGCCTGGAATGAAAAAGGAAATTGCCGAGTTTGTTTATGCGTGTTTGGTTTGTCAGAAATCAAAGATTGAACATCAGAAACCGTCAGGATTGATGGAACCGTTGTTTGTTCCAGAATGGAAATGGGATGGCATTTCTATGGATTTTGTGTCTGGTTTGCCAAGGACAACGAAGAATTGTGATTCTATTTGGGTTATTGTTGATCGGTTGAGAAAGTTTGCTCACTTTATTCCGATAAGAATGGATTATTCGATGGAGAGGTTGGCAGAATTGTATGTTGAGAAGATATTAAGTTTGCATGGTATTCCTTCTAGTATTGTGTCGGATAGAGATCCGAGGTTTGCGTCTAAGTTTTGGACGGGGCTGCAAGAAGCTTTGGGTACTAAGTTCAGATTGAGTTCCGCTTATCATCCGCAGACAGATGGTCAGACGGAGAGAACGATTCAATCGTTAGAGGATTTGTTGTGAGCTTGTGTGTTGGAATAAGGTTGAGCTTGGGATAGTTATCTACCATTGATTGAGTTTACCTACAACAAAAGTTTTCATTCGAGTATCGGCATGACTCCGTTTGAGGGATTGTATGGTAGGAGGTGTTGGACACTGTTGTGTTGGTACGAATCAAGAGAAAGTGCTGTGATTGGACCGGAAATGGTCAAACAGACTTCAGAAAAGATTAAGATGATTCAGGAGAAGATGAGAGCTTCTCAGAGTCGTCAAAAGGGTTATCATGATAAGAGGAGGAAGGATCTCGAGTTAGTGAAGGAGATCGTGTGTTTGTGCGAGTTACTCCGATGACTGGTATTAGTCGGGCTTTGAAGCTAAAGAAGTTGACTTCACGCTTTATTGGTCCGTTTCAGATTTCCAAGAGAGTTGGAAAAGTTGCTTATCATATTGCTTTACCTCCGTTGCTTGCGAATTTGCATGATGTTTTCCATGTATCTCAGTTGAATAAGTACATTCCTGATCCGTCTCATGAGATTCAGGTAGATGATATACAGGTGCGGGATAATTTGACTATTGAAGCAGTGCCTGCGAGAATTGAGGATCGGAAAGTGAAGCAATTGCGTGGTAAAGAGATAGCATTGGTGAGAGTAGCTTGGGGAGGACCAGCAGGAGGAAATGTAACTTGGGAACTGGAGAGCCAGATGAAGGACTCGTATCCCGAACTTTTCGTCTAAGGTATGTTTTCGAGGACGAAAACTCTTTTTAGTAGGGGAGAGTTGTGACACCCCAAATTAATTCAGGTATTAAATAATTAGGAATTTAATTAAAGGCTTAATTAATAATATTCTTGGATTAAATGGATTAATTAATTATTTAATTAAAAGGAAGGTTGGGGGTGTAAGGTTGAATTGGAGGCGTGTGGAGTAAAAAGCTCTACTAAATAATAACTAATTTATTTCTATTATTTGAAAAATAAAAAGGAATAAATAAAGGAATATAAAAAGGAGGATAAAAAGGAAAAGAAGGAAAAGAAGGTTATTTGGAAAAGTCATTATACGTGAGATTGGAGAAGAGAAGAGAAAAGAGGAAAAAGCCAAACGTCGGGAAATTCGAAGAATCATCGCGAGGTAAGGGGTGATTTCATTCAATTATAATGCCTTATGGGTTTTGGGATGCAATTGGATGATTAGTATGTTAGGAATCTTGAAAATTGGATAATTTAGGTTTATAGGATTATCCCTAAATGTGTCGAATTATAGGAATTTGAAACCGTAGTGATGTTATGGAATGTTTGAGAATAAATGAATTGAGCCATGTAGTATAATACTGGTGTTTGTTGGATGAAAATTAGTGTTTTTGATGTTTGGATCCGTATGCGAATGCTATGGAATAAGTTGGAAACATTCTGCTGTCGAAACTAGTGTTTTCTGCCACTGTGGGTCGTGGGAACCGGTTCTCATGTGGGAGAACCCGGGTTCCTAGTGTATTGGTAAGTAAAAATGGAATTTTTGAACGCAGGAACCGGTTCCCCATATGGAGGAACCGGGTTCCACTATTTCTTTTTGAAAAATACTAAACTTTAAAAGTTCATAACTTTCAAACCGTAAGTCCGTTTTAGTCGCCGTTTTGGACGTTGTTTCTTAAATTAAATACTCTATTTTATAAAATGAAGAAAATTATAATTAATGGATTTTATTTTGAAAAGATCCATTTTTCCGATTTGTGAACTATGGTAGTTTTAGGAATGGTGGATGGATTGGTTTAGATTGTTCTGACAGGTTGAACGAGGATTGATGCTTATGTGTTATTTTCCTTGTTGTTTATTCATGATTGTATTGATATCATGTATTGTTGTTGATGTTGTATATTCATGATAGTTGTTGATCTCAGTTGTTGTAAGTTGTCTGATTTAGTGAATGAGAAATAATGCTTATATATTGTGCCTGCTATTCATTATGATTGAATTGTTACCTTGTGATATATTGGTGATGGCATTATGTGCAATTATGTTGTGATCATATTCCGTTGAATTGATGTTGCATGCTTTTATGGTGCATGCATAAGCATTGTTTATGGTTCATTCCCATTGTGCGGAATTGAGCTTGTAGAGCCAATAAACTTACCGGGATCCAGAGGTAGTGTGAGGCTAGATTCTTGACCCAGTGGTTATGGGCGAATCATGGATTGACGTTGTTTTCCGAGTGTAATGGAACAGTGGGTGAACTTGGTTCACGTTTGGTACCACATGCATAGAGTCTGCATTGCATATGGGATTGTAACATGCTAGAATGGTTTCCAGTGTTGCAATTTCCATTGATTGTTTATTTGCATGATGAATTGTGTGCAATGTTTTGTGAACTGAACTATGATTATGTTATTGATAGTGGACTAACGTATTGAATTGTTCCGTTGTATTTAAAAACGTATAATGCATTTTATATTGGATAGAGATCTCACCCTTACTTTAATGATTTCAGATTTGAAGTGATTAGCTGCTTTGAAATCGGTGAGGACAACTTCTAGAGTTGTGTTACTTAGTAATCCGCGTGTCATGCTCTGGTAGTTGTAACACTGGGGAACGTTCGATTGGGAATTCTTCACGGATTTTTAACTAATGATTTTGGTTTATTTTTTGATTTATGTCCTGGAACAATTATGGATTGGTGTATTCCGGATTGTTATGTTATATTTCCGCTGTTTGTACATAACTCTTGGGTTGTTCTATTCAATGAGTTCTTCAGTGAAAAGCATGATAACTGTTTTGGTTATATTTTGAATTATTAAAATTTGTGACGCCTCTTGATATGTGTTTAAAACTCTGATTAATATTTATAAATTGCGGGTAAAATTAGAAGGGGTGTTACAATCTGTCTGCGGATGATAAGCAAAACTCAATCTTAATTTAGTACCCAAAGCTTTCTGCAAACCTTCCCAGAATCTAGACGTAAACCTTAGATCTTTACCCGACACAAACATCAATACGTAGACAACAAAATAAAAAACTACACGATTAAAACAACAACAGAAACAACATGAAACTTAAAACAACAACTAAAACATGAAAATGTAGCATTAACAACACAAAAAATTATTTAAGACACTACAACCGTCAAAACAATTTCATTAGAACCATACATCATCGCAATAACGTCGACGTATGTTTTGACTTCCTCCAACCAAATTCGAGGTTGTCCAATTATGAAGTTCATGGTTGTTCTTTTCCTTTGGATCCTTCTAATTTCTTCACCAACTTTTATTTCTCTCTCTAACCATCGTATCAACTCTTTCTTCAGTTTGGCCATGGTAAATATGTGCCAGAATTTAATTTTTATCAGAGGTTTGGAGACCGAGAAAACAACATATCCATATCTAGTATGGATGTATAGTGATGTCATGACAGAAAAATAAGAGAGAATATGATATGAGAAGTTGAAAAAAATGCGAAGAATGAAGGAGACATGGGTGTTGTATTTATAAAAAACACAAATACACGTAGGAGCCATCTGAAATGGCTCCTACATGTACCCTACATAAGGGAGGCACCATCTGGGATGACTTGTCCAAGAGGTGGCGCCAACTGGGGTGGCGCCTACGTGCATTTTTTCAATGCAGGAGCCATCTCAGATGACGCCTAAGTGTTAATGTGTCCTAAAACTTGGTAATTTGCGTAAATTTTTTCAAAACATGGTTATTTGCGTATTTTTTTAATACTTGGTTATTGCCACAAAAAAATTGGAAAAATAGAGATACTGGGACATTGGTATGGGCGGTGGTCTATAGTTTGAGAGAGCAAATAAAAAATGTATTTTGTTCAAAATTTAAAAATAGACAAGATAAAAATAAAGTTTATTACACAATTAACTGTATATATTAAAATTTTATCAAAGATTATTGGTGATCATAGTAATTATTATAAATACATACGTGAAAAATCAAAATACATTAATAGACATAAGTAAGGTCTTCATATTAGACAATTATAATACACCATGTTGAGTATGGTGTGATTTGATTTGACTACACATTATAATCTCTTTAAATTGCACATTTAGTCTATCATTATTATATACTTTCACAATAAAATATATTGCTCTAACATTTATCCATCGGTTCCCAATGCATTTTCTTACCTAATATTTTATTCACCACATTACAAGCAAATCAATCTATTGATAAAACTTATTAGTATTATTTAAATGTAGGGATTTCAAACCCTTTTTACCAATATTTTAACATTTTATTTTCAAATTTCACCCTCAAACGGAGTAAACATAATTTTTTTTCAAAATAGTTGGTATCTCAAATTTCAAGCATTCAGATTAAAAAAACACATGAAAGAATACAACAAAAACTCATCATCATGTTTCTTGAGTATTATGTATAACACCCCAAATCTACCATAGAATATTATTCAAATCAGAGTGCAAAAAAGATATTTACTTCACAAAAAAACATATATTTGGTCACAACTATACAAATACATAACACTTGGATCAAAGATGAACTTATAACAACACATTTCCCATTAAATCAATTAATCAACTAAACAGTGGAATTATAATTCCTCGACAGTAACAACTTTGCTTCTTTTATTCAACGAGAACAACTTCAAATCATTATTATTATTCACTTAACAAATGTTCACATTATTCATAAACTTCAACAACTTAAGTAACAACGACAATTAAATAACAACGTTCATCCCCCGAGTGCTACGTATCAGAACATGACCCTTTGACTTATCATAAAGCGACATAAAAACTTCAAGAATTAACTCCAACATTCTCAGCTATGCGTGAGTACCTGCCCATTTTCCATGGTAGGAGAAATATCAGCAGAAGGGGTGAGATATCAAACTATATAAATAGGTTTATGATAAACAATATATTAGGTAAATGATATACC
Organism: Vicia sativa; assembly: GCA_021764765.1. Lineage (NCBI taxonomy): Eukaryota > Viridiplantae > Streptophyta > Magnoliopsida > Fabales > Fabaceae > Vicia > Vicia sativa. The sequence continues at coordinate 184,269,607 of CM038793.1, read as the reverse complement.
TTGGATTGACGGTCTCTCTAATTTCTGGTTGAATTCCAACTTGATTTTTCGGTCTGTAATTTCTCTTCCGTCGGCCAATTTCCCAAAGCTCTTGTTCCTCTTTTTCTTCTATCACGTACAACCACCAATCTTCTTTCCTTAACCTAATTCCTTTTCTTTTATTCCAATAACCTAAATAATAATGATACTATTGGGCCTAATATATTGCACCTCCAATTTGCTATTTACCACACAACAATTTAAACCAACTTAAATAGTAAAAATAGTCCAATAATAAATAATATTATTCTTAATATTATTCCTCCGATTTAACCGACTACAATTCGACTTTAACTTAATAATCTAAATACACCTCTTAAAATAATACCAATAAAAATCCAATTTTGACTAAATTCAGTAATTGAATCCTTAAATAATTTAATTAACTAATTTAATTAAATTCCAGGCTTTACACATTATAATCTCAATAAATTACACCTTTAGTCTATCATTATTATATACTTTTACAATAAAATATATTGCTCTAACATTTATCCATCGTTCCCAATGCATTTTCTTAGCTAATATTTTATTCACCACATTACAAGCACATCAATCTATTGATAAAAACTTATTAGTATTATTTAAATGTAGGGATTTCATACCCTTTTTTACCAATATTTTAACATTTTGTTTTCAAATTTCATCCTCAAACGGAGTAAACATGATTTTTTTCAAAATAGTTGGTATCTCAAATTTCAAGCATTCAGATTAAAAAAACACATGAAAGAATACAACAAGAACCCATCATCATGTTTCTTGAGTATTATGCGTTCACACGAGTAACACACCAGTACCATATGAATGTATAGATAACATACCAGTACTGCACACGGATAAATATTTTTATATAAGAAAGTTTACTATTGATCCAAATATTTTTTTTTTGTAAATGATGCATAAACAAAACTAAAATTTGTATACAAGAATAAATCTATTATCGACCTTATTATTTTTATATACAAAAATTGTATTTATTATCCAAATATTTTTGATTCAAAATAGTATATTGGAAAAAATTTATTATTGATCTAGATATTTTTTGTAAACGGTACCCAAACAAAAATAATATTTATTTACAGAAAAAAATCTATTATTGATCTAAATATTTTTATATACGAAAATGATATTTATGATTCAAATATTTTTAATTCAATAAATGATATATAAGAAAAAATTTGTTATTGATCTAAATATTTTTATATACAATTTTTTTATTGATTCAGATATTTTTAATAATGATACATAAACAAAAATAATATTTGTACATGAGACCATGAAGTTATTGATCAAAATATTAGTATTAACGAGAACATGAATTTACTGAACAAAATATTTTTGTATTAATTATACATCTAATTATTATTTTTCACGGGTACCAGACATTTTTCTATTTAAAATAGACATATGAAGCAAATACGCGTCCCGTACCAGAACCTGTGCGAACGCACATATTTGTTACTAGTTACTCCTAGTAATTTATTATAGAGAGAAACAAGTAAGTTAAATTAATATTCTAACTTTCAAGTTAAGTATTAGACCATGTACAATGATTTACATATTCAACGTCATACTTTTTCACTTTTTATACTCCACATTATCTTTTATTTCTTTCACCTAATAATTTAACACTCATTTAACTTGTAATTACTACAATGATTTTATTTAATAAAATTCAACACTCTACCCCACCACTTTTCTTTCATATTTTTATTTTTTTTTTATGTTTTTTTTTAATAAAATTGTTTTTTTTGTGTCATAATCAAATAAAAATAAATAAATAATTGATTTACTATAAAATAATTAAACCCAAATAATTAATATGAAATGACATCTAAACATTCACAACAATCATAAAATTTTGCAAAATATTTTATGTGGCCCCACTGATTCAACATGTTGAATATTTTCAACATCAATTAATTCATCTCACTTTCAACACTCCATTCAACATCGAATTGCAAATGTTCAACTATTGAATAATTTTTTCAACACCCTATTATAAATAGTATTATAGATAAAAGAAAAATAATTGTTTAAAAAATAACAAATAATCATTAATGTTTTATTAATATGTGTAAAAAAAACAATTAAAAAAGAACAAATAGAGTAATATTTTATTTGCGTGATAGTACTTCTAGTTGAGATGAAAATAGGTACCAATTATAATGTAAAATAAATTAATGAAGGATCACATAATTTTAAAAAATGTCAAATAAACAAAGATATAATGTTAATGAAATTGATCTCTGTAGCGATGTATAGTGTAAAATCATTTGAAACTTCATCTATCCCATTTTCATCATCTATTTAATTCAACTGAAAAAAGAATAATTATTAATTAGCTTAAATTTTCAAAGGTGTGCGAAAAATATATACACCAAATTTTATATAAATTATGATCCACACTAAATATTACATTTACTACCAAATGTTTTGCCAAAAAAATATTATTCCATCAGTTTTAAAATGAATGTCGTTTTACCTATTAAAATTTATTTTAAAATAATTGTTATTCTCACTTTTCAATGCAAAAATAATTAATAATTTTTTAATTATATCATATAATTATTCTCACTTTTGTGTGTAAAAATTTTAAACGACACTCATTTTAATGAGGTCGAGTTGTACTAAATTTTATGGAATGACATGTGTAATTTTAGGGTGTGAAATAAATTCCTCTACAATGGATCATAAATTTGGTATGGCCCGATGGGCCTATAGCACGAATAAGCCCCGCTTAAACTAAACGAAACCTGAAAAAAAATTCACGAGACGCTACCATTCCCTCAGAACTCACGTCGCTTCAGATCGCCGGCCGCCTCTTCTCCTCCACATCTCCCTACTATTCAGACTCCCCGCTCTTCTCTTCTGTAAGTTTTCTTTCATTCCGTTTACTCTTTTTCTTCCTCACACCGATTTCGTTTTAGGTCTGATTTAATTTCAGTTTGCTTGTATATTTATCTGTATGCTGAGAAAAAAACACTAAAATTATGACTCTTTTTGTTCAACTTATGTTTGATTTGTATTCACTATGCTGTCATGTTCATTTCAAATTCATATTCTATTGTTAGTGCACACAATATTTAACAACATAAATTTGCCGTCTTCCCTTGGTGTTTTTGTTGAATATTTTTATGATAAATAGTTTCTTTTACTTTCAGATTATCTTTCTGAGAGTATTTGAAATGGTTGATAGCAATGCTTCCTCTGGGTCTCCTGAAGAGCCTCAAAATCCGATTCCAGATGGGAACGCGCTTGCTGAGAGTGATCTTGCATTGGATAATCTAGCACAACAAGTTCAAGAATCTCTATCGCTTGATCAAAGACATAAATTTTGGGAAACACAGCCTGTTGGGCAGTTTAAGGATATAGGAAACCCCACTTTGCCAGAAGGTCCGATTGAACCTCCAACACCTTTGTCCGAGGTGAAACAGGAGCCGTATAACCTTCCGAGCCTTTATGAATGGGTTACTTGTGATATTCATGACGAGCAGATGTGTGATGAGATATACACTCTTCTTGCGAATAATTATGTTGAGGATGATGAGAATATGTTTAGGTTTAACTATTCGAAGGAGTTTCTGCGCTGGGCTTTGCAACCTCCTGGTTACTTCACGAGTTGGCATATTGGTGTTCGTGTTAAAACTTCCAAGAAGATGGTTGCTTTTATAACAGGTGTCCCTGCTCGAATCCGAGTTCGTGATGAGGTTGTTAGTATGGCAGAAATTAATTTTCTCTGTGTTCATAAGAAGCTTCGAACTAAGAGGCTTGCTCCTGTCATGATCAAAGAGGTTACCAGGAGGGTGCACTTGGAGAATATATGGCAGGCTGCTTACACTGCTGGGGTTATTCTTCCTACACCGGTGGCAACTTGCCAGTACTGGCACAGATCTTTGAATCCCAAGAAGCTAATTGATGTTGGTTTCTCTCGGCTTGGTGCGCGGATGACAATGAGTAGAACTATCAAGCTTTACAAGCTACCATTATCAACAGTCACACCAGGGTTTAGAAAGATGGAAATCCACGACGTTCCTGCAGTTACGAGGCTGATTAGGAATTATTTGAGCCATTTTATTGTTGCACCTGATTTTGACGAAAATGATGTGGAGCATTGGCTTCTTCCAAGGGAGAATGTTGTTGATAGTTATCTGGTTGAAAGTCCTGAAACTCATGAAGTCACTGATTTTTGTAGTTTTTACACACTTCCCTCTTCTATCCTTGGCAACCCAAATTATTCAAATTTGAAAGCAGCGTATTCGTTTTACAACGTTTCAACTGCGACTCCATTGCTTCAGCTGATGAATGACGCTCTCATTGTAGCAAAACAGAAGGATTTTGATGTTTTCAACGCTTTGGATGTCATGCAAAACGAAACGTTCTTGAAGGAGCTGAAGTTTGGACCGGGTGATGGTAAACTTCATTATTATCTTTACAACTACCGAGTAAGGCAAGCATTGAAGTCTTCAGAGCTTGGGCTTGTGCTTCTGTAGTCTGAAATTTTTGGAAATTTATGCTATGGATGAATTACAAACCATAATGATTTTGCTGATAAATGTTGTATTGTTGCATATTTATGTGGTGATCCATTGTTAGACCTTAAATTTTGCTTCAATTTTTTAACAAACAAATTTGAAGCTCTTTTCAGAAACCATTCAAAAGGGTAAGTGATTCATAAGTGGTTGAGCTTGAGGATTTCCCATTCATGCTTTGCTATTTTTTGTTCATGCTGATAATGGTGATCTTATTTGGTCGAGAAGTGTTTGTCTTCTAACATTCTTTATTTGGTGAAAGTTGTATTTTAAAATTTTCTAAACACGTTTCATTTTAACTTTTGTTTATAGTGGAATTGGGTATAATGCTGATTCCATTTTAGATCAAATATCCATACAATTTGGCAGTCTTTTAAACTATTAGAGTGGTTAAAAAAAAGATTCGAACATACACAACTTTCCTCTCAACTTTAAGAAATAAAAATGCCAAAGGAATATGAAAAATATCCTACAAAAAAGTTGTTAAGATACCATTTCAGTGGACAGCAATTTTTTTCATATCAAAAGCAAAATGAAGAACAAATCTATTCATCAAACCTTGCATTGACCAACTAAGTCCACTTCATAGAATTGAACAACAAGATCAGTGATTATTATTTAAAACTTATAGTGGCTAAACTATTTCTCATCAAATACAATTGATATGGTTCCATTGATAGATACATATTACTTATAGTGCTTAAATGATTCAATCAATGAAAATGAGTTGATTTTCTTTAAACTTATGTACCTGTTGTGAGATCACAAACAGCTAAAGTAATTCTTACTCTTCTACTACTAAACCGTTATTAGATGAAGTTGCAATATGCGAATTAAAACACTTGAGCCACAAAATTTGAGCACAACAATTACCAGCTGAAAATTTGAGCACAACAATTACCAGCTGCAACATATTCCGTTACGGCCGTTGACAAAGCAACTGAAACATGTATCATCCACATATGACCGCAATTATAATGCAATAGTGAAGATTACAACACGGCCATGATTTAAAACCTTAGTAGTATATATACTATTCAATTATAAACACCATAAAATTCATAATCTCACAAACCCTTTTTTGGTGAAACATGTACATAAAACTAATAAAACACTACATCCTAGGAGTACACATAAACCAGGTTTTTGTGTAAAGTAATCTCCAAATTTCACTGCTAAATTCAAGCCTCGGAAAATGAGTAACAGAGCCACGAGCTTTTAATGACAGACATTTTTTCATCAATCATGTGAACTGTCGCCTGATGTACGTGTCTTCATGCACGAATACTGGGTCTTGACTGGTTTGAGTTGGAATCCGTGGTTGTCCCATGGCTATGGTCACTTGATTGGGGTTTGAGGGATTACCAAAAGGACTGCTAGCATTCTTTCCCTCCATTATGGTAATGTAATAGATAATTCCAAATGCAACACTTGCAAGAGATAACATTGCACCACCAGCAAACACTCCAGGTTTGACAACATAACAGTAGTAGGTTCCAAAGTATACACTCTCTTCGCCACGCTGATCGTTCAGTGCAGCACCGGTTAGCAACAGGAGAAATGCGATTAAATATGTGAACCTGTTTGAACAGAGATTATAATCACAAAGAACCATAAGATATAATAAGAGCATAATTTACAATCTTAGTCTAACTCTAATGTTATACACAACACCACACTCGGGTTTTCAAATCCTACACATAATTTCTTTTACAGAGCAGAATATTGCAGATAAAATCATAAACATGAAAAAATATAAGCTTTAACGCAAAAGAAATAGTAGTACAAAGTGAGAGTTACCAGGATAGAACAAAGCAGGCCAGTGCCACCGTCCAACTGGAATCAGGGATTCGCAAATTTCTTCTGCAACAAATGCACCCAGTTGAAAGATTTATGAGAGTTTGAGAAATCATAAGAGTCAGCGCCGCAGTTAAACCAAGAGGTAGAGCTGGACTTCGAGGATACATGCACTGATTTGGTGAGATAAACTGAATTTGATAACCCTGAAGAAGTTACACTAGCCGTAGTTACCATATCAATTTCATTCATGGCAAAATAAACTAAATAAAGTACGTAAAACATGGTTAGAAAAATCAGGATTGAATCGTGAATCGAAAGAATTTTTTTCTTTTTCTGAACTGTGAATTGTGTCTTCTTATGAATCGTAACTTTGTAACATACATTGTCAATAAAAATGTTGTTTTGAAGTTAAAAACAAATGGCATAACAAAATTATAAGTTAAGACTTAAGATATCATATATGAACCTGAAAATAACTCTAAGATTCAACAAAAGAAAAGTGGCGGGTTTTACAAAGTTGACAAAAAATGTAGTTGGCTACCAAGGCCGTCATTGTGGATGAGCAAGATGGGCTATAACACATGGCCTCAAATTTGCCACGATTAAATTGTAACTAAGTAGGGCCTTATAATAGGATTGCCAGAGTTAAACCATGACTAAATATGAACCGTATTTGTTTTGTCATGGTTGAATAATAACTAACCTACCCAGGACCTCCAAAAACTTAAGTCGGACCTGTTGGCTACACTAAGTTTATGCGGAACAAATTGTGATTCATTCATCCTAGTGAATTGGGATTCAAGATGAGATTATGTGCAAATAGAGACACACTAGCTACCACTGGCATGCATCATAAGATAACCAATACTAGAATATTATATTACCTCTCTCTCTCTCTCCAAAAGATTGAACTAAAAACCCTTACATCTAACTTCATGTTATAGTGTAAAACCCTACCTATTCCAAAATGGGGAAAAAGAAAAGAACATTCAACAAACAACACAAGATCACATACTAGATTCAACAAGTGAAAGAGAAAGCTTAATAAACAACATATAGAATGTAGTAAACAGTATAGGTAAAGTAAAATCTTGAAGAAAACAGTGAAATCAAGCACAAGAAAAAGTGGTGGATGAATGCAAGAGATTAAAAGTGGGTTTGAAGAAAAAAGAGAAACCTTAATCCTAGTTGCTTCAGCAGCAAAGGCAGTTGCAGCTGACAAGAGCCCTAAGAAACCCACAACACAGCACACAGCCACAACTTTTTTCTCCATTTTCTCTTCTCTCTCTATTTGCTTTTGTGCTTTGATTGTCTCTTTCAGTGAGAATAAATGTTGGTGAAAAGTGGCAGATATTTGGTTTATGCTCCAAAATAGCCAAAAAAATATCATTTATATTTTTTTGGGTAACAATTACCACTAATAATCTAGTAATAATATAAATAATCTTCATGTTGATTTGTTGAATAAGGTTATATTTTAAAAATAGATTTTTTTTATTAAATACAATAATTTTTAAAAAATTAAATATATAATTTTCAATATAATATATGTTTAATTTTTCAACACATATCTTTAGAGCATAAAATAGTTAATAAATTCATAAAATGATGAATAGTGTAATAATTTTTATTTTTTATTTTTAATTTATCTTCAAATTTAAAAATATTATTTTAAATAAAATTGGGATAGATAAATTAGTATATGCTTTATGAGTAGTGTAACTTATTTATCTTTTATTTGAAAGAGTGATATTTTGGTCTTTATTTAAAATTTATTTTAGAGTTTAGTTTCTAACTTATTTGACAGTTGAATTAATAATGTGATATAAGTGAAATTTAATATCATTTATAGTTATTCTTTATTTTAATAATAATATAAATTATTATATTTAAAAAATCAAAAACAAAAATAATCAAAATTAAATTAACATTAAATTTTACACTAATTACTTATAATTCATAAAACAACACAAAACTTTATTACTCATCAATAACACTTTATCCCTAACTTAGTTTCTATATTAAAATAAATTGTCATAATTAGATTTTATTTCTTAAAAAGATTATAAATTAGTTTTATAATAATTTTAATGTTTTAAAAAAAGCAATTTATTTTCAGGAAAAAAATATTTAAAAAAAAAAATCCAATTTATGTTTTTTGGAAAAATAATTGTTTAGAAAGTAAAAAATTATAAAAACAGTTTTTTTTTTTCAAAATAATTATTTTTAAAAAAACATGTTTTGAAGTTTTTATTAAATATTGTTTTTTTATATAAAAAAAGTAATTTTTTAGAAAGTAAAAAATTATTAAAAAAGTTACTTTTCGAAAAATATTTTTTTTAAAAAAATATTTTTTGAATTTTTTATAAATAAATTAATTTAAAACTATATTAATAATTCAAATCACCGATTAATTTGAGCACCCATATCCCTAATAGACTTGTCATTGCTTATTACTAAGTAGTTTTGATTCTATGCTGAATCAAATGTGCTCTGACAACTTGATGAAGGGTTATGATATCATATATTTATATTTTAATAGTTGAAAAAATTGTTTCCAATCTACAAGAAACAAGATGAAATGTCCAATGATAAAGCGGAAATAATAAAGCCCATAAAATATTTAGATCCTTATTTCTCTTTAGCATAATTTTTTCATTGAAATTTTGTTAATCGCTCATATCAATCCAACAATTGTTTGTGATTCAAACTTCACTCCACTCTTTTTATTGAGAACCGTTCACATTATTTAAGAGGCAAAATACATCATTTCTTTAGTATTCAAATTTATTTTCATTCACACATTACTTTTCAATCTCTTACTACCTTAAACGTAGGAGTGCTAACCTTGCAGGTCACTCTTCCACCTTATAAGAAGCTCAAGTCCATCATAGCAAGACATTATTTCACCCTTCACCGAACGATCATGGTTCCACCACCGCCAGTGAGAGTCAAAATATGATTCTCACACATTTCTCATATTCAGATCCCCATTGACCCAGATATTTATATCTCTTCTCTTAGAAGTTCAAATCTCAATTTCTTGAGCTTCTTCATTGAATATCAACTTCCTCCATAAAAGATCATACTCCAGATTCATCAACCATGGTTAATCCACCGTCTAACAACAAGTTGATATCACCACTGCCAAAGTTTGTAAGATCAACTTCCTCTTTATCAAGCAAAAAATGATTGAGTCATGGTAGCATCCTCTTCCGATCCTTCACAACAAGATCATATTCCATCGAGAGTTGGTCAGAGACTATTCTAAACTCTTCTGCTCTTTGGATCCACACAATCATTTTATCAAGGATAACCTTTGCATCGACCTCCACCTCTACCTATGATACCTGGATAAGAAACATTTTTCGACCTTCAGCTGTTATAGGCGAACCTTAGAATGCAATGAGTTATTGATTTGTTAAATAGTGGATGCAATCTGGTGCAACAATATAAGTCACATTTCCCGGCTAAAAGGTTGTTTAAGATTAAAGCGATGATACAATACGTCAATGTGAAGAATAACATTATGCTAGACACAACCTCCCAAAGAAATCAAGCCTCTATTAGACTCAAATTCCATTAGAGTAGCAACTTCGCAAGGAGATATCCTGAGATTGTTCAATCATTGTCGTCCATAGACACATGACTCCAACCTCTGATCTTGGAAAGTTAATAGGTATCCACACTACCCCGAAGGTCCACCGTCCTCGAAGGAGAGGTATGGAGAAAACGTTCTGATCTCGAAGCAAAAAAGAAATCATTTGTATGCTCGTAGACTTGATAATAGGATTCGACCGTCACTAAAAAAACCTCAAAAACTTCAAAGTTATGATTGAACCAGGGACTCGAATGAACATGTCAATAATGTGGACAACCAATTATATTATTACCACGAACACTTGGTCGTAAATTTCAAGCTCTTTGTAGTAACCTTGACTAGATATGCAATATTTTGGTTCAAGGCCTTTCTAGACGGGAGCATAGATTCTTGTAAAGATCTTCGTGAAGCCTTTTCCGCCCATTTCATCTCCCAAAAGAGGAAAGTAACGATAGTAGACGTGCTCAGTGGGATAACTCAAGAGAACTATACTTGTACATCAACCACTTCAACAAAGTGGCAGTAGCAATGAGAGGCTTGGATGACATGCTGAAATGTTGGATATCCGAGAAGGAGTTGGGTCGAACTACATATTTTGGGAGAATATAGGACTCAAAGAATCCTAATTTATGAAGAAAATTTTTATTTAGTAGGGCACAATATTACATCAATTATGGAGAAAAACTCCTAGCCAATGGAGGAAGTCGAGGAATGTGAAATCCTTGACTTAGCCAGACACATGAGAAAAACAACGTTTGTTACTAAGAGAAGGCAAATGCGACCCCCGGTCAAGGTTCAGCTGATAAAATATCTCTTTTTATATTCCAAAGCATAGTTGGCACAAACTCAATAATAAGAAACTCTATGAAATTGAGAGTAGCATGAACAATATGGAGTAAAAAAGCAATTTCAAATGCAAACACACTTATCGAGGGGTGGCTAAAACAAAGATCTCTTGAAAGAGAAACAGAGGCATCAAGAGCTTGTTACCCATAAAACTCTAGGAAAAGGCGAAAGTAAGAAGAAGACATTGGTTTTATCTTCAAGGAAAATATATCGATTGTTTATGTATGTCAAATACCAATGAGATAAGATCATGTATAACCTTAATCAAATATTAGAGCGACACAACTCACAAGAAAGAAGAAGTATTACTTCAGGAGCTTCTTATATGTGCCTTGTGACACCCCGATTTAATTTAAATATTAAATAAGTGAGGATTTAATTATTTAATTAAATGAAGTCTTAAGTATTAATTTTAGTTGGATTAATTGGGTTATTTAATAAAGAAAGGATTGGAGGTGTAGGAATAATTAGTGAGTATGAGGAGTAAATTACTCTACTTTACTAATTACTATTATTTGTTTTATTTGGAATAATTAAAGGAATATTAAAAGGAGTATAAAAAGGAAAAGAAAAGGAAAATAGGTTTTTTTGGAGAAACTGCTTTGACGTAGAATTGGAGAGAAGAGGAAAAGAGAGGAAAAGCCGACGCCGAGAGAAATCGAAGATTCATCGCGAGGTAAGGGGTGATTTCGTTCGGTTAATATGTTTTATGGGTTTTGGGAATCAATCGGGTAGTCGGTATGTTAGAGAATTGATCATAGGTTATAGATTGAAAACCCTATTTTGTGTCGGTGTTTGGGATTAGGATCATCTAGTGTGTTGAATGAACAATAAGGATGAATAAACCATGTTGTTGGATGTTAAAATGGTGTGAAATGATGATGAAATTGTGTTCCTAATATACCAAATCGTATTAGTAAGTTTGGAAGTGATAAAGATACATAATCTGTCAAAAGTAATAAAAATCTTGTCGAGGTCGTGGGAACCGGTTCCTGTGGAGGAACCGAGTTCCAGTGTTAAATTGCAAAACTGGAAAAATAGGCTCGGAACCGGTTCTGTATGGGTAGGAACCGGTTCCCATACAAAACCAGGAGCGCCTTTTGAAAACCTTCAGAACCGGTTCTGTATAGGTAGGAACCGGTTCCATGTGCATTTTCAATTTTTCTAAAACTTCAAAATTCATATTTTCTAAACCAGTAACTCGATTCGTGTCGTTTTCGTTATTTCCTAAATTTCAAATACTACCTTTTGAAAAGAGAAAACATTATTTTGCTAAACTATTTTAAAATGGTCGCTCCGATTTTTGAAAAGAATGAGTAATTAAGGATAATGAGAACTATTATGAATGGTATGAGTTACGATGAGGTATTGATGCTTACGTGTTATATAATTTCTATTCATTTTGATTGAATGAGATACACTGGTGATTTGACATGATGTGATTTGTATTAATATCATGATATGTGAAATGATGATGGCATGCTTTTATGATGCATGCATATACATTTGTTAATTTGGTTCATTCCCATTGTGCGGAAGTGAACCGGTTGAGCCAATAGACTTACGGAGGTTGAGGTAGTGAGGCTGGATTCTTGACCCAATAGCTATGGGCGAATCATGAATTACACTGTCATCCACATGTAAACGGAGGCGGTGTGTGAACTCGGTTCACGTTTTGGTACCACATGCATAGAGTCGCATTGCATATGGGATTGTAACATGCTAGGATGGATTCGGTGTTGCAATTTCCATTGTTCGATTATATACATGTTCATTGTGTGAACCGCCTGCATTGATTATGACTTGTGTTTGGTTAATAAATTAACGTATCTTTATTCCGTTGTATTCTAGAAACGTATAATGCATATTATATTGAATTGGAATCTCACCCTTACTCAACAATTTCAGATCCGAAGTGATTAGCTGCATTGGAGTTGGTGAGGATAGCTCTAGCATTGAGTCATTTGATTTAGTCCGCGTGTCAGTGTCGTGCTCTGGTAGATGTAACACTGGGGGAAACGGTTGTTTGATCCTTTAAATGGATACTTCTTAACAGTTTTTGAATTATGTTGATTTATCATCCTAGAATAACTGTTGAATGATGTATTCGGGATTTTTGGTTATGTTTACATTTCCGCTGTTTAACATGACGTTGAGTATGATTTATTTAATGATTTAATCCTCAGTGAAGGCATGACACATGTTTGGTAAATTTTTATGACCTAAATTGTGACGCCTCTTAATTGTGAATGAAACTCTGATATTAATTCTATAAAACACGGGTAAATAGAAGGGGGTGTTACATGCCTTATCCATTAAGAATCATACGGTCCACTGTGAACTACCAACGATTGAGATTTCATTGAATATTGTTCAAAATACTCATGCACTATATAGAATAGAAAACATCATCATCAGCTAAGGTAGAGACTGTAACGCCTGAATTTAATTAATTGGTTAACTAAATTATTTAAGAATTTGATTATTGAATTTACTCGAAGTTTGAGAATCAATCGGATTTGTCGATATTATTTTGGAAACGTATTTGGATTATTAAGTTAAAGTCAGATTTTATTCGGTTAGTCGGAGAATTAATTAAGTTGATACGTTGAAGAAACAATATTAGAAATAATATTATTATTAATAATGGACTATTTTACTATTGAGTTGGGTTTTAATTGTGGTATCGGAAAGTAATGAAAAAGTGTATTTGTTAGGCCCATTAAGATGAGTTAGTAAGATAAATAAATAGAATATTATTATTATTATTATTATTATTATTATTATTATTATTATTATTATTATTGGAAAAGGTTATAAAAGAAAGAAAAGGAAGAGAAATAGAGAAGAAAAGAGAATGAAGGCTAGGGTTTTGGAAGAGGCAATAGCTAGAGCCAAGATTTGGAGCTGCCATCAAAGAGGTAAAGGTGAGTTATAACTCTATAACGGGATACATGATGGATGATATATGGGATGAAGTTTATAGTTTGCCATTGTTTTGGTATTTTGTTGTTGTTGTTGTTGTTGAAATTCCAAATTGATGGTAGAAATATGTTTTGATGTTGTAATTGAGGTATATATGTTGTGTTGATGATAAGAAATGGTGGGTTAGTGATAAAAGATGTTTGGGGTTTTGAAGTTTGGTTAAAATTGAGTTTTAGGAACATAAAAATCAAATTTTTGGGTTCTGTTTCGCCCAGTTCGCGGATTGAACTTTATTCGCGCCGCGAACCTTCTGAACCTGTTAAGTTCACGGCCCGAACTAGGCTGCGCGCCGCGTACTGTTGACAGAAATTTGAAAAATTGATTTGGTTATAACTTTTGAACCGTAACTCCGATTTGGGTGTTGTTCGAAGCGTTATAAAGCTAATGAATTATTCTTTATAACAGGATTGGTTTAGAGGACATTAAATGATTTTATTAATGATTGGTTATGGAAAGGTTGTATTGTCGGACGTTTTGTTATTTAAAACACATGCGATCAGTATATTTTCGTGGGTTATACTTTTGCCATATAAATGGGGAGATTTTGTGCTATTTTTATGATGTCTAATATGTGATAAAAATTTGGTGGTTGGTTGTTGAAAGTTGTTATTGTTCGTTGTTGTTGTTGTCGAACGTTGTGGTTGTTGGTAGTTGTAAGCGATATAGCCAATTAACCGAAATTTGAAGGAAATTGAAATAGTATGCCATTGGAATCAACTAAGATAAGTGATTGATATTGGTGGAAATTTTATTAATAAAGTGACCATATGGTTGTTTGGTGTTTTATTTAATTAAGTTGGTTTTAGTTGGATTACGTATATTATGTGAATACCGACAAGAGCGAAATGGTTGAAGATAACAGACGATATTTTGGTTAGCCGAGGTATTGTAGTAGCGTTGAAATAATAGAAGTCGGCTAGTTTTCGTATTGTGGACTAGTAGTATACTTAATGACTAGAGTTAGATGAAAATAATTCGAATAATCGTAAGTTGAATTGTAGAATAAGTTACTCAAAGATTAATGTAGTAACTAGTAGTGGATTATTGAGTGGATGAAAATAGTATACGTTGATATTAAGTTGTAGGCTTTTTAGCCAGTGATGAGTTGTGGTTAGTTACGTTGATTACATCGTAGGCCAGAGGCCAATGTTGAGTTGATTAAGTTGTAGGCTTTTAGCCAATGATGAATTGCACTGAAGTGTAGGCCTATGGCCAATGTTGAATTTCAGTTAACTAGCTGTTATGTTGTCGTTGTCGTGTGTTGTTGTTGTTGCGTTGTCGTGATTTTGTCGATTGAGGTTGAGGTCGCATGACATACATTGCATTATTAAGTTGACCTGGATTGACAATTTTTATGTTGGAGCGAATGCTCAAAATGTTGGTCTGGATTGACAAAATGTTGAAGGCTTATGCCTTATGTCTCAGAATTACTGGAAAATGTTCTAAGTTAGGAGTTTTACCACATGCATATGCACAGTTGAGTCGCATTTGAAATTGCATAATTATAGTTGATGTGTCAGTTGACTTATGTTGTTGATATTTATTGTTTTGTTGTGAAATAGTTGTTATGTTGAGTTGGAAATGTTGTTGTGATATAATTGTTATAATTATTGTCGTTGCTAATTGTAAGTATATATGTTGATGTAATTGTGTTTGGTATTGTCGATATAAATGTTGTTTGAATTATGTGAAACAGTGAATTATATGATCTACATTCTAATATATTATTTATCATGAATTCAATTATATAGGTAGATATCTCACCTTTTCATTTATTTCGTCGTTGCGTTTATACTGGTAACGTGCAGGTATTCGAGAAAGAAGAATTTAGTTGTTGTTAGTCCAAGTCGGTTTAGTTGCTCTAATACGTAGCACTCGGGGGATGAACAATTGTTGCTTAATTGTTGTTATTGTTTTAGTAGTTGAATTTTAAGTTGTTGTTATTAAATAGTTGTTATAATAAAAGTTGTTTTACTTTCAAAAAGAATAAATCAGGTTGTTATCAGTTTATCCGAACCAGTGTTATGTATCTTATTAATTGTGATTAAATGAAGTTATTTTAAGTTGAAAATGTGGCATCTCATTTTGATGTTGAAATTTTTGTACTCTGATTTCCCTTATAATTACTGGGTAGAAATGGGGTGTTACAGAGACACACTTCAATCATTCCATGTGAAACATAGCCTATTACAAGAATTGCATTAAACATGTCTGTTTCCAATGGTAGTGATGTCCCATCAAATGCTATCACCTCCCTAGACTAAGCGTCCGAGCTAGAGCAAGTATGGCAAAATCTAGTCCTAGAAACCAAAGACAATAGTTTGAGAGATACCTATTATGGGTTGACTATAAAGCCTAATGGTAAAGCAAAAATAATAAAGCGCACATAACATGTAGACCTCGATTCCTCTTTGAGCATATAATTTCTCCTACTAGAGCTTTGATCATTGTCCAAATCAATTTGATGACAGTCTGTGATCCAAGCCTCACTCCACGCTTTATGTTCAAAGAAAAAGTGTGTCATCGGGTATTCTAATCCATTAGCACCCAAACATTACTTTTCATTCTCTTACTGACTTAGACGCTGAAGTGTTATCTCTAAAGGTTAGATATTGAAAACTCAAGTTAGTCGTAGCAAGCGCTACTTTATCGTTCATCAAACAATTATGATTCCACTACGAAACACAAACAATATCAATAACAACAAAGTTGTATTCCACAAAGTGGGGTCGACTTCCTACAAAGCTAAACTAAAATGAAAAAAATGTAAGGGCTTGATTGTTCTATTTTAAAATAATATTTTTTAATGCAAGAGTTACATTATTTTCACTATTTATGTATTTATTTATTTTTCACTCTTTTTATTTCAATTTCATATAAAATATAAAACAAATAATAATTATTTATTCAAGCTTATAAATATTTTAAAAAGGCAATTAAGTGGAAATTTATAGTTAAAGAAAAAAAAGTTTATTTTCAAAAAAAATATATTTTTCAGTTTTTATATCAATATAAATTTAAAAATGTCATACATTAAAAAAATATTTTTAAAACAAAATAATAAAAATAAATATTTTTGGATTAATATTTCTTACTTTAAATATGACAAGACTTTTATAATTAGAATTGAAAATATTTTATACTATAGATGTGATCTTATATAATTTCAATTTTTATTGTTCTAAAACCTCCATTAAATGGGAAATAAGGGTGTATAGGATTGGGTTACACAAAGTTTAACATAATTTATTATCTAATCCGTTCAAATTTTAATGAATTGAATTTATTGTTCAATCCACAATTTCATTGTCAAAATTAAATCAAATTCATCCATTTATTTATTAATTGGGTTTAGTTGGATTTGTGGGTTATGTTTAGAAAATAAAATATATTTTAATAATTTTTTTCTGTTATAAAAAATAGTAGGCTTAAATAGTCTTTTGGTCAATGTAAATTGACGTGTATTTGATTTTCGTCTCTATATCTTTTATTTTCTTGGAAATGGTCCCTGTATGTTAAAATCTTTTTAATTTTAGTCCATAAAGTTAAATTCTATAGAAAAATTCTAAGGAAAATCCGCAGGAAACCTGCAGATTTTTCTGTGGATTTTTGTTTCAGGGACCAAAACCAAATGAAATTCAACATTTAAGGAGTTTTCCAAGAAAAAAATACAGGAACAAAAATAAAAAACACGCCAACTTACACGGACCAAAAAACTATTTAAATCAAAATTGTAACACAACTCAATACAATTACACTCGTTTTTTTTAAATAAATACTTTGATTATATTAAAAAAAAAAAGAAGCAATGAGTACAAGCGATCCAAACTTGGATCCAACGACCAAAACCAAAAAATCAAGAGGACTAAAAAAGGACTATGCTACACAAGCAAGAAAAAATCTATCAAGCTTCCAGCATTAGGATAACTATGTATCTCCTAAGTCTCTTATTATTCCATCCTCTATAAATAATGGTATCTGTAATCTTATTTTCTATTTTCGTGTTATCAACATCATTACCAAAACTTTTATTGTTGCTCATCTTTCAGCGCTCATAGATAGTTTCTGTAACTGTCATTTTAATCACATGGGTTCAAGCACTTTTGCCTATTGTTTGATGAATCAACCAACGAATCTCTGTACTCCAATCTTCAGGGATACGAGGGATTTGTATCCAATTCAGAACTTCTATCGAAATTCTTTTCATATTTTCACATTCAAAGAATAAATGGTTTATTGAGTCATTTTTAGCATTGAAAAAATAATTCATATTATCAATCATTCGAAATTTGAACAATTTATCTTTTGTTGCCAATCTCCCACGGTAAGTGAGCCATAAAATAAAGCAAGCTCTGGGTCTGACATTATTCGCGTACAACATATCTCTCCATTCCACCTTCTGTCCATAATCCTGCATGCTTTTATAAATTTCCCTCATGTTGAATTTATCCCATCTCTTGATATCTTCCCAATCATCCTTCTTTTTGACCTCCTCTCTTTGATTTAAGATTGCTTTCATAATTCAGTATTGTTTGACCTAATTCCAATCTCCATTAAATTATTATGCTTTACATAATAGGCTTGTGTATATCTAACCCATAGATAATCTGCTTTACCACATAAGTTCCAAATCAGCCTGATCAGGTTAGTTTTATTTCAAACCTCTATATCCATAATATTCAATCCTCCACAACTCTTGGATCTACACACTTTCTTCCACGCTATCAGAGCTTTTTTCTCCCCTCAAAGTCCCCTGACCAAAGAAAAATACGACACATGGCTTCTATTATTTGGAGTACGTTTTTGGGGAGGAAAAAACTTGCAACCAATAATTAGTTGGTGCATAAGTTACACTATAAATTAGTTGCAATCTTTCTGCATACGTTAGGAATTGGGCAGTCTAGTGCTTGACCTTACAAACAACGCGATCCACCAAAGGCATATAGTGACGAGTAGCTAATTTCTTTCCAGTTATGAGAACTCCTAAATAATTACACTCATTTTTAATATTTAAATTAAATGAAACACATAATACAATGTTTACAAAATAATCAGTTTTCTTAAGTACAGAGGGAATGTTGTCATCATTGAAGGGTGTATGGTCAGGCATGATCTGCAAAAGTTTGGCTAAGTTAGATGTGCTAAATAAAAAATGATAGTTAGAAAAAGTTTGAACTTAAACCTTTTTCGTTGAAGGACCATTTTGGTCGACGCTAACATCTTGTTCTACCTAAAGAGGGAGGGCTAAAAGAAAATTAACAAACGATCAAACATGTGAAAGTCGAATTGAAAAAGAAATCAAGCTTTCTAGAAGTTGTATTTGGTACGACAACAAGTTCTGTAACATATTGAGGGTCAATATGTAGAAAATCTGGGTATTTTTATAACCAATACCTATTTGGCACCACCCTTTCAACTTTTTTCTTATAAGCATTTTGCACGTTCGACCAAGAGCTATACCACTAGTCCGGAATAGGCGGACGAAAGGCCAAAGCCAAAGGGCTGGTTGGCAAATGAGGGAATTTGATTTTTCCAAAATGAAGTGCGTAAATATATTTGTCTTTCAAGTAACCAAGAATTTTAAGTTTTGGAATCATGTCGATTACCTTGTCGTTTAGCTCCTGGGTTGCCTCAAAGATGGTCCGACGAAGATTATTGGGTAGATACACCACTCAAAAGTACTCCTAGAAAGCTTGGATTTGTTTGATGTGTGTGGTCTTACATCTGGTCGATTTTCCCTGCAAATGATCAAAAGCTTGAGTTAGTTCAGCCAGCTTTATTTCAGGATCTCCAATAAACGCATCAATATAGGACTTCCACCATGTCTCAAATTCTTTGGTGCAGTAGAACGCTGGTTGAAATGGAGTAAGAGTGAGCCTGGGTCGTTTTTTCCATAAGTTTTCGACATCCTCTTTGATGATCTCATAAGGTTGGTCAGTTGTAATATTGATCAGCAATTCATAGGAGGAAAACAAATATTTGGGGAGAAGTTGACAGAGCCCAAATTATCAACCAATCAAATTAGGCTGATAAGAAACTAAGCCAGGATTTGTGCCCACAATCACAACCGACAGGAATTGGGGAGTTAAGAAGCGCCCCAGATAATTAAAGAGTTATTCTTATCTTCATCTCTTGTAGGAGGGAAGGCTCTAGTGAACCATTCAGGGCCGTCAGGTCTATCACAGAATAGATCCATGAAACGTTCAAATTCGGCCTGAGTCAGCATGGTATTGAACAAAAGTTTGAACACTTCGACATTTGGAGAAGTCTTATCGATGAGATTCAGTGGTAGAAGACGCTGCCAAACAATGTGGCTCTAAGATAAGGGGCACACTACCTTTCTATTTCTATATGGTTTAATATCCTGAGAGAAAGTGGCATTTAGCCACAATTGCAGGAACCAAAAGGGACCATGAGCCAAGACATTTTTCTTCTTGGAGTTGGTGGGGTCGAAAGTTTTTATTTGACTAGCAACGTCAGTTAAGGACTCATAAAGAGAGGCCAATATGAGCTGGCCCAGAGCAATATTTCTGCCTTGATGAAGTTGGGTAGCCAGATATGAAAACTGTTTGGCTACTTGCATAGACATGGAGCATAAAATGAAGCGAGATAACCATAATGTTAGGAACGCAACGTTTTCTTCATCAGTAATAGGACCAAAAGTTTTGGCATGGTAGTAAATAAAGTTGTTATTTGTAGATTCGGGTTTCACCCACACCAAATTTCAAAGTTATAGAAGGAGTTTCCCTATAATTAAACACTCGACCAGTCGGCTTTAACCCTGTGATGGCAGCAATATCAAGCAAGGTAGAGGTGATCATGCCACATTTTGTATGGTAGGTGTTTGTCGAACCCTCCCAGAAATGAATTGCATCCAGCAGCATGCCACAAGAGTAAGGTTAACCACAATGAGAGAGTTCTAACAGGGTGTAAATACCTAATTCTTTCCACTGTTTGAGTTTTTTTGCTTCTAAATGCGCCATCCAAGCATTGAACTTAGGGCAGTTTCGTGGGGGAGCAGTTCTAAAATTCTTATCTACATATTGGAGCGAAAGGGGTTTGTTGAGGGAAACTATTGGTTTGGTAGGATGACTGGTTGGGAAAAATGGTTGTTCATCATCTACAGAGAGTTCTAGGGGTGGTTCTGCAGGAAGAGGTCCTAGAAATGCCAAAGGTTTATCTTAAAGAGAAAAAGGAATCAGTACCTGAGATTGCCATATCTTGGTTTCTCTTCAGAATAAGGAGGTTCTAAAATGTACTCCTTGCTGTCGACGAGGCGTAGATGAGAGGATGTTGCAGAGAAAGAAGTTTTGTTGTCGGCACTTGCCATTGGAGGAGAGTAGAGATTGAAGATGATGAACAGTGAAAAAAGGAGAGGATTTCGCTTTCTGAGAAGATTTTCGCTTTCGGAAGAACAAGAAAGGTTGGAAATAAGGTTAGAGGAAGACAGTGAAAGTGATAAAGAAAAAGGGTTTTTATAAACCCTGAGAAGAGAAAAGAAATAATAAAGAGAAACTTTTGATTTCCTATGTCAAATCGTGTCACTTCTGCAGACACGTGGAGAGAGATGGAAGCGAGTTGGTGGGCCACGTCTCTCACTGAAAAAGCATAATGATGGAGAGACTTAAATGTTGCACGTCCCGAGATACGCTATCATGATTACATGATGCCACGACAAAAGTGGAACAGTTACATCCACTGAAGAAGTGGAAATGATTTGGTCAATGAGGGTTAGTTGACGCTTCAAAGATGTCATTAGCTCATATGGGTCGAACCCGAAAATGACATCTTTGGGGGGCATTTTGTTACCTTGGAAAATATTTAAGGTGTATTTTTTCCTATAAATAAAGGTAGTCCTTTGAAATAAGGGTTTTAAGGAAATTAAGGCGAGAGCGGTCGAAGTTTGGGCTTATTAAAGAATTTAATGCTTAATGGAAATACTAAGCCAAAATGTCGAGATTGAGACCTGTCGACCAAAAGGAGAAAGGTTGATACAAACGGCAAACGAGATGGTCAAAACTGGTATTGTCGACTAGAGGAAATTCACAACTTAGAAGAATTTAGGTTATTTGGTTTTGCTAGTAGAAGGTGTCGAAGCAGCTCCAGAAGCGGGAGGATTTGAATTTTGAAGTCACCAACAATTTCAAGAAGTTGTGTTTTGATTGCGCGCCAAATAGGTGGCAGAATCCTAAGAAGCAGTTGTCTTAGGCTAAAATGTGTGTCAGTAGATAGTGTGCATAGGCAGTTATGTTGTAATAACTATAAATAAAAGGGTTTAGTGTAGAATTTCGGGTGTTCACTAGTACTAAAATCACTTGTCAAAACTCTGTTATTCCAAGCGTAAGGAAGCGAAGAGTGCAGAAGTGCTTGATGTACGTGAATCATCATTTATCTTTCAATGCAAATCTTTTACTTTTCACTTGTTCCTTTTGAATCTTTTACTTTCTTTCTATTTGTTTTCGAACAATCACTTTACATTATCATTTGCTTCGTTTAAAACACCTCATGTCGGTCACGAGTTACCCCAGTTGGTTGAATCTTTTACTTTCAAACAAATTGTCATTTATTTGGTTAAACGCCCTCTGTCGGTCCCGAGTCACGAGTCAATCGATCGAACCATAGTGTGGAAACTTCAATTGTACTTGGTTCCTTATTTATAGAAAATCCTTTCTAGTAGTAAGGATTTCGACAGAACAAGTGTATTTTCAAACTCTTAGCACATGTCTTAAGATCAACTAGTCAATCTTGCAAGTAACCCTTAGTTTTAAGGGCTTTGGAAAGATTAGTGGTTGTTTACCATTTTCCATAGTAAAGAAATTGGCAAACCTGGTGGAACCAGTGCTAAGATTTTTCTCTCAAATGTTGTAAGTGTATGAAACTTAGAAGTGGTAAGTTGACTAAAGAGGATCATAAACCACCAACTAGGAGAAATACATCAAGGATGACTATTCCTACCAACCCAAACGTAGATGAAGTACTGTCGCGAACATTAGAAACTACTGATCCAGTGGTTTCCTAAATTTCATTGTTTCCTCCTCTAGCGGTACCAGCGTCGACTGCAGTCTCAGTGTCCATTCCCCGGGCTCCACCGGTGAGTCCAGGGTCTATGATGGCTACAAACGCCATACCCAATGTACCCCGTTTTGGTACTGCTAAGCATGTTTATTAAATTCCGTATTCCATGATGTCAAGATATTAGTCGATATTGAACATAGTTGTGACGTCAGATAATGTTCAAAATTTGAACTCTCCTTTACAAGGATCTGCGCCAGGAGGAAATGGAAATAACCAAAATAGAGGAGCATCTTCTCAGCAAGTAGTATCGCCTCTTACCAATACATTTGTAGCGGTGTTAAGGCAACAAATGGATGATAGTAACCATGAGTTAGTTAATATATTAACTAATCAAATAAGTATTGTATTTAATCCTATAATGCAAGAGTCGTCTGAGACTAATAGATAGTTCACTAAAACAAATCGACAGGTGATCGCCCAATTAACACGTTTGTGTAATTTTTTGGGTGCTCCCCCAGCGCATGTTCGACAGGCACCGCCTGTTGTTCGATTAGCTTCCCCTGGTCAATAAGACATGGCGGCAATAGAGGATGAAATTTCCCATCAGGGACAAGTAGTAATTCCCCAACCTCAAAGAAATGAGGTAGTCGATCCACCAGGAGTGTTGGTTAATCGACACCAAGAGGCTGATCAGATTGTTGATCAAATTCAACAAGAGGATTTAGCCATAGAAAATAATTTAACTACTATTGTCGAAAGGATTATGGCCAGGAACGGTATAAATACCACACTTCAGAGGCCAACATACTCTTCTCCCTTGTCTGAGTATATTGCTAGATACTTAACTGATTAAGGGGATATGGAGAATAATGAAAACCTAAGAGTGACTTCATCCCTCACTAAGGCATCCTTCACATGGTTCACAACCTTACCACCAAATTCAATTGATTCATGGACTAAGTTGGAAAAACTTTTTCATGAACAATTTTATGAGGGTCATTCAATAAGCAGGAATTTGGTGGAATTGTCAAACATCAAGAGAAGGTTTGCTGAAAGTATCGACGATTATTTAAATAGGTTTCGGTCATTGAAAGCTAGATGGGTTACATTTTACTAATATGCTTCAAACAACCATTCCATCTTATTTTCAATTTCCATGGGATAATATTTGAAAACATGAAGGTCAATGTACTTGCGAAAATACAATAAAGTTCTACTAGTGTGAGAAATGGAAGAGAACCTTTATGAATATTAAATATTTGAATAGTGAATGAATTCTTCCAACTTTAGATGTTGAGATGTTTATACCCCACAATTAGGCATGACAAATAAACCGGCACCGTCCTGAAATTAGTGAGAAAAACTCAGTTTAATTGGGGATATATGCAGAGAAAATTCATTTTTTATTTACGAATGCGGGTGCGGGGACGAGTGATGTTAACACCTGCGAACTAAATTTAATTTATTTTTAAAAGTTTTATTACTCATTTACACTTTTGAATGTTATAATATCATATTTACTATAATTATTATTTATTCTTTTGTAAAATAAATTTAAATAAAAATATCAAACTTAAAAAATACTTTTAAAATAATCAATTATCTAATTTAATTATTGATTTTTATCTTTATTAAAAAAAATATAAATTAAAAAAGTTAAAATTTTATTCGAACGAGTTTGAGAGCGGGTGCGGGTCTGAGTTTAGGTGGCGGATACGGGTTTAAGTATGCTTAAATCCGCCCCCGCCCCGTTCTCAGGCAACACATTATATGAGCCAAGTTGTGGATCGGACAGGCAACACATGACCCTCCACGTCATATACCTCTTGACCCTCCATGTCATACCTCTTAAACAATTGGGAGAATGTTAGAACGTTTGCCTTTGCAAAATGCTTAAAAATACCAGCAATCACCGAATTTGTCAGAACTCTGCCATATGCAAAGCAGAAGAGCATAGGGAAAAAGAGGGGGTTTCCCAGTCTTACTCATCTAGTGCAAGTGTAGTATCTCTTTTTGTTTTTCATTAATGGAGATAGACAGGTTTGGCAAGTGCAGAATTATATCAATCCAATTGCAGAAAGTGAAACCAAAAGCTCTCAAATACTTTAAGCAGAAAGTTCCATCATGGTATCAAAAAATTTAACGATATATATTTTGATAACCGAACATCCACCAGAGGAAGGACTTGTGATCGAGTATATTTATTGCTTCTGAAGTTAAGCAAATACAGTCTTTGATCAGTCTGTTTTGCTCCTTGGAAATGATTGATGGCATGATTTGAGCTAACTTCTCAACAATAATCTTGGATATGATCTTAAAACATGTAATTTTCTCAATCACTTTCAATCACTTTACTTGAGGTGATTAAGACAACACAACAAATTTTGCTAGGTTAGATGAATGTAAGTAGAACCAACACACATAAACAATTTTAATACTTGTTTAAACATGAAGAGTATGTGCTGCATTTTCTTCAAATAAACAAGTATTTTCAATTCTAAAAGATAAGGTCCAACCAACAAAAAAATTGTCTACTTATTCCTGAAAGGTTTAGCCATATTCCTGAAAGGTTTAGCCATCTTACTTATTTGTGCTCCTATATAACAGTTTCTCAACTAAAAATAATCACAAAAAATATTTAAGTAGGAACATTTAACAAAACGATATTTAAAAAAGAAGATAGGTCAAACATCATTTTTAACTTAAATTTTAAAGTAACTTTATATGCCAAAATAAGCTAAGCCAAATGTTGTGTAAGAGTTGTGTGTGTGTAAATACGCTTCTGGAAATTTCACATGGGATTTAGAAGAGTTAAGGCTGTAGCAGTGAACATTTTTCCCACCAGCACAGGAACAGCCAAGGTTGTATCTCTAGTGCTCACACAGTTCAAGGGTAAGCTCAACGGAATTGCCCTCCGTGTTCATAAACCTAATGTTTTAGTTGTTGACCTTGTGGCAATTGTTGCGATGGAAGTTATTTCAGCTGAAGATTCTAATGCAGCATACAGAAAGACAACTGAAAGGCCACAAAAATGTATATATATTGGATGTCTGTGATGTTCCATTGTGTCTGTTAACTTCAGCTGCTCTGATGTTTCTACAACTATGGAATTGTCTAAATTCCACATTCACATGTCTTACATGAAATTTCATAAATGCTCATCAAAATCGAAAGTATACTTCCGATACGCACCATATTCTAATACAATATACATAGAGACCGAAAATGCACTTCCGATATTAACCAGAAGTAGATTCTATTTGGTTATGCCAATAAAAATGTTACTACTAGTGCGATTATTCTTGGTATTAATGAGAATCAAGGTATTATATATTAAATTGAGGTTAGAAAGGAGGAATTCAGTGAGAATCAAGATGTCAATAATAATGTCAACAATAATGTCAACTAGATACTTGAGTATTGAACAAAATCGGAAATATATTTCTGGAATCAATTTTACCATAAAATTGGAAGAATCTCAAAACGAATGAATTATGCAAACCGGAAATACATTTCCAATTTTCCGAGTTTATATGGATCAGAACATTCATAGCATCCAGAACATTAGGTAAACACAAGTCTACAAATAAATGTGAGCAAGTTCCTTGGACCCTTTTACTTCTAATGAACTCAACAGAAATACTGGTTTCTTAGTACAGAAATTACAGTAAAACTTAATTATATGAGACTTGGGTAGACAGGTCCTTTAGATATCCCAAGGCGAACTTCCATTCCATGATGCATATCCAATGGCCGGAAAGTTTCTGATTCCCGAGGGTCTGCATGCAACAATTAAAACATTGAGAAAGGTACGGGAGAAGTACCGACATAGAGCCATATGCCAATGAACTAAAATTAACAAGTACATATAGTAGCGCAATCCTTAACTATTTATCAAGAATCTAAAATTCACAACATAGCCAATCCAATAGATTTTTTTGCTTGAAAGTAACTCAATTATTAAGTAGAGTTTCAGTCTAAGGGCAGTTTCAGTCTAAGGGCATGAATAATGCTTAAAATTATAACAAATTCAATTTTCTAAAATACCAGGGAGACTAACAATCCTCCACAATTATTCAACTTCTACAAGATGCAGCGATATGAGTGTAACAGCACACTGCTGTTTTATAATAACAGGGATGCCGGCATGAGCAGGCATTATATCCCCCTCTTTGATGCTTCTCTTTTATATATGTAGGGGTTAATTGAGTTTGGGTCACTTGGAGGACAAGTATAAAGGCCTAACATCACTTAATAAAACAAGAAGACCAGCCTTAAGTTCAAGTGTTAATAGACCAGCCAAACTGTCATCGTCCCACAAAAATACCAGAAGAAACTTCATATGGTGCCTTCCTAGTACTAACAGCATTGTTTTCATTGACTAACAATAGCTGTTACAACATTAATGGACTTGACAAAAACTTGAGATGAATCCATGGAGTTCAAAGACACAGTCAAGCTTAGTTAAGATGATCTGTGAAATGACAGAGATACCCGAGTTGAAGGGAAAAACGAGTATTGGAAATGCCACCAAACCACTAGGGTGGCCTGTTTATAACTTTTTTTCAGTGTGCACTGTGCAATATTACACGCTTAAGATACTTAAACTACTGGATAAAAACTATTACCATTACTCATTTAAAAAAACATAGTTCAGCTAAAGAAAATAGAGTAATAACAGTTGCCAAAAGAAAAAAGAAAAGGAAGTCATATCACCATTTAGAAAATCCTCAAAACCAAAGTGATCAAGACTTCCTGTAACAGTCTCCAAACCCAGCATTGAAGAAGGAATTACCCCAGGAGGCCTCTGGAACCTATAGGAAACAAATCATATTACATCATATTCAAATCACTCTTCATACACATCAAACACTCACTTGATTTTGAATAATTTTATGAATCTAGCTAGGCTTAAAAACCAGATGAACAAAATTTGAAATATTCATACCGAGAAAGTATCTGCCTATCAAGCTCCTCCCTGAGTGGAAAAGCAGCTCCATACAGATTCACTTTGCATTGCCTCTTCATAGCTTCTTCCACTCCTCTTACCTATATAACAATAACACCCAAATGAAGAAAGAACAAACATTTTCAAAAACCGAATACCACAACGTTCAATTAGGTAGAACACTTTTAGGGTTTTGTTCAATCAATTTTTTACGAAACCCTAACAGAAATTAGATAAATCGGTTGAAACAGCAACGATTAGATCTGAGAAAAGGTACAAAAACGTGGAATTGAAAAGAAAGAGGGAGAGAATGGAATTACGGATTGGAGAGATGACTCGAGAGGATGAGCGCCGACGATGTCGCTTTTGACTCCGGGGAGTCCGAATCGGAGCACGTCGTTTTGGATACCTCCGATTTGGTGTGCGATGGTTTTAGATCCTTCCTCCATTTTTGTGTTTCGATCTTTTTCTCTTTCAGTTTCAAGCTTCAACAGTGCACGATGGATTTCAGGAGCAACAAGGTCGCTTTATATTTCAGTCTTAAACGAATTTCTTTGTTAACAAGTTAATTATAAAAAAAATATTTATAAATGATTACTAATAAAATACATGATAAATATTTGTCAACAATAATTATAAAAAAATGAGAATTTTTTTTCTCATCTAATGGGGTTCTTCTTCAACTCCGGTGAAAAATCAAAAATATCATTAAATTTCGTAAGTTAACTTACGAATACACTTCGGAAGTGGACTTCGCAAGTTAACTAACGTAATAATTCAAGAATTTCAAAAAATAAGGTGAATTCGCAAGTGAATATGCAAATTCACTTTGTTATTTGAAAATAAGGTGAATTCGTACTTGCGAATTCACCTTATTGGGTGAATTAGTAAGTTAACTTACAAATTTTGGGCTTGACAGGTTTATTAAACATTTAATACAATTTATACTATTCATCCAACTTAATTCATAAAATTACATAGTAAATGCAGAAAATTAGATTACATATTAATATAAACGGGAAGCTGTGGACGTTGCAACATCTTTCGTCGATCTATGAAGTGATGCATCCATCTCAATCAGATCTTTTGTCGAGTACTGATAAAAGGTCTCCCACATAACCTTTAAGTCATCGTCGTTCTTCAGCTAAAACCGGGTGAACTTGACTTTTCCTTCAACATCAAGTGAAGGTGAACAGTACTACAACTTGACCACCTTGCGATTATCTGGATACTGCAACACAGAATGCAGTGTCGTAATGAGATCGTCGTACGGGGTGTCATGCGAGAGCCTCAATTGTATTGGCTCACGCGTAGTGGTGAAGTAGACAAACGCAAGATGTAGATAAGTTTGTGTCATTTTTCTGGTTTTGGTTTGTGATGGAGAAATAAATGAGTTGTAGACCCAATTTATAGCAAAATTCATAACATGTAACATTTCGCAAGTTAACTTACAAAATATTCTATGTGTTATTTTTAAAAAAAATAATTAGGCATAATTCGCAGGTTAACTTGCGAAATGCACTAAATTAGGTAAATTCGTAAGTGAACTTAGGAAATATTCCCTGTGTTTTTTCTAATAATCAGACATATTTTGCAAGTTAACTTACAAATTTACCTGATTTAATGCATTTCACAAGTTAACTTGCGAATTGTGCAGAAATAGAACCAAAACTTAGTTTTGGCTTAAACAGATTTTGTTTTGTGGTGTTTTTGACATTCAAAAAGTAATACATATAGATAAAATGGAATATACATAAAACTTATATATATATATATATATATATATATATATATATTAAAACGATAGAATTTTACAATGTTTCGACAATACATACAAAAAATGGTTCGGTTACATTCTAAAACGAACCGAAAAATGTCCCTAGTTAAATCTAAAACTAGTTCATTCTTTGATTTCTCCCTATTGGCTTCTCTCTCAAGATCCATGAAATAAGTGAACTCCGTCATTCTCTTCAAAAAAATGATTCAGCCAAGTTTCCGCCTCTTTTTCGTGATGTTCCATCCATTCCACGGAAGTGGTCGGAATAGGACAAACCGACTTCAAATATACTTGAACAAAATGACGTGACCATAGATAGCCAACACATACAATGCGTCTAAAAATGGAACAAAATGACCATTTGTTGATTGAATAGTTGAAGTATATAGAAATTAGTGGTGGAGTAATGATTTGGAGTAAATAATATTAAATATTAATTAATATTATTGAATAATATTTGTTGGAAAGAGAAAAAAATAATGTGATTAAAAATTTTTAGGCGGAATTTTACTTTAAATTTGACGCACGAGTGTGTATTATGTTTTAATATATTAAAGATTTGGAAATCCAGGTAAATTGAAATAGCAAGTCATATAAAATTCTCACTGTAGCGAAATACACTTGCAATTGAAAAGAAGTATAAAATAAGAGATAGCACACTATGAACTATAGCGCCACTTTTTAAGAAGTATAAAGTGCAAGTGATATATATTCATGCTCATTTCATGTAGCAATTATATGTTTATAACAATTATGCTTCTTTAGAAATTATGTTCTTAGATACATGACTGTGTATTTATAACAATTATATTCTCTTAGATAATTGCAAATGTTTTAAATTAATCATTCCTAAGTTTATAAAATATAAGGTTTCACTAAAATAATAACAGTATTAATAAGAATGATTTAATATTATTAGTATAAGAGTTTTTAAGAGTTTTGAACTAGAGATAATTATTTTGGATTAATTGATTAATTTAAATTATTCTCAATTTTGTTAGAATTGTCAATAGAGTTGTTAAAGTTGTTAATAGAGTTGTTAGAGTTGTTTATAGTCATTACGAGTCATATTTTAATTGTTTCATGTAATTCTAACATGTTAGAGTTGTCGGTGTTTGCATTTTCGTTGAAACTTTATAGATTCATAATTTTTGAACCGTAATTTCGTTTGAGTCCCCGTTCGAAGCTTTAGAAAGCTAGTGCAGTATTCTTTTTAATAAAAATGATCTTGTTGACAATAAGTGATTTAATAATAACGTGATTATGTAAATGACTTGTAATTGTGTTGTTTGGTTTGTGAAACGGTCTTGGATGTGAATGACATTGTTTGGCTTCATTTGCTATATGTTTGTGTGGTGTATTGATGTGATGAATACCTCGAATATATGTTATTTGTTATGAACAATGGCATGATGTATGTATATGTTCAATTTGGTGAAGATAATTCAAATGTGTTGAATTATGGAGAATATGCTTGTATGATTAAGATTTGGAGTTGTTTGTAATTTGCATATGTTTTGTTGATTGCACATGCATCATTTATGTCAAGAGACAATGTTTGGTAATTTCGTGGGAACTATTGAGTTGTCCCGAAACTGGAGTTGTTTTGAAAGCTTAAGGCCAAATCGAGCTTTTGGAGTGCTATCCGTCTGGAGTGGACCCGACAAGACTGGTCAAAGACAACGAGTTTGGTACCACATGTATTTGCATAGTATTAAGTTGCACCAGAGTCACATGAGTCGATGTGAATGTTGTGTTTTTGGGTGTTAAATGTGATAATTGGACTAATTGTACATTTGTGGTAATATTCATTAATTCCAAGTATGATTTGATGAGCTATGTTGTATATGTCGAATATGTATGATGGATCGTTTTATGTTGAATACATGATTAAATGAAGTGTGATGAATTCATTGGTTCTATATATGTTGGAATGACGTTTTATATGACGTCGCTCAGGTACCGAAGTTATTGGCGCTTCTATCAAGGATTAGACAAAGGAGCTAGTTCTATTTACCTGCTTTCTTAGGTAATGAGTCATTACTTTGTTCATGTAGCACGGGGATCGCTTGGTTCAAGTTTGATTTGTATGAGATATTTGACATATTTTATGTTATTTGTTTATGTTATGACGTATTGGGAACATGATACAAATATTATTATTTCGTATTTGACGTTGTATGTGGAGATATTGAGATGGATGACCTTAGTGCCTAATAATTTATCATATGAAGTGGTTTTGGAATTCATGAGTTGGTATTATGTAGAGATGCAAGTATTCCGCTGTGACATGCATAATTGTTAAATATATACAAGCGTGCATTTAAATACGTGTTATTCGAGCATGACCAGTATATGTGTTGTTTTATTTTAAAGAGATATGTAATGTCCTCTTGATATGCATGCTAATTTACTCTGATTGTGCGATACATTTATGTGGGGAATTAGATGGTGTTACAATGAAGATGGAGGGCGATGACCAGAATCTATCCGACAACGGCTAGACGTAGCGAGGAAGGGCGACAATCGACGGCGGTGCTCAACAGTAGGTGGTGGTGCGAGGTGTTGTGTGGAGGAGAAGAAGTTT
The DNA here is from genome assembly GCA_021764765.1 of Vicia sativa. NCBI lineage: Eukaryota > Viridiplantae > Streptophyta > Magnoliopsida > Fabales > Fabaceae > Vicia > Vicia sativa. The sequence continues at coordinate 184,237,477 of CM038793.1, read as the reverse complement.
GTGTTCTTTGGATCTTGAAGGAAGAAATTGAGATAAAAAGAGAGTTTGAATTTTGAGTTTTTGTGATAATGAGTGTAAGTATGTGAAAATTGGGGAAAAATGATATATAAAATAAGGGCCTTGTTTGGCTCACACAAAATGCATAATTTTGGATTATTTCAGTGTCTGGTGCGCGGACAACTCACAAGGAAATGATTTTTCTTGCATAATTTGGCTTCGACACCTGAAGAAAAATCAAAGATGATGAAATTTGTGACGGTTGGCCGAAAGAACTGGCTCAATTAGATAAATAACGAGAAAGTTATGAATTTTGAACGACGAGAAACACAAAGCCAAATTCCACTGATTTTAGTTAATGCAGATTTTTTTCAGCTTACTTCTGTGCGCAACTTGTGCTACGAGCCATGAACTGAAGCCTTCTGAGACTCGGGCCCTGAAGCAAACTTGTAGTTAAACAAAATTCTCGACACTCTTCCGCGAGAATCGTCCCGATACGGTAAACATTGAGGAAGTTATGATATTTTGACCCAAACATACGAACGAAGTAGTCATCAATACATTTTTTCTCAAAGAATCGTTCAAAAATGTTAATCCAGTCAGAAGTTATGAATTTTTGAACGTCCGAGAAATAACAGTTCAACACTTATTTTTACCGAATAACTCTTACAGATCTTGCACTTTGGGGGATCTTCTGCACAAAATTAGATCTTGGTCTGAACACGAGAGTTGTCAAGGAAGTCAAGATGCTATTAATGCCGAAAGAGCCACTAAAAAACATCAAACAAGTTGAAAGTTACGAATTTTTGAATGCTCAATGAACTAATGAACCAACAAATCCACTGTATCCAAACTTTTGGAAACTTATAATTCAGATGCTTTCTTCAAACAATCAGGCTTTGACCCAACTATATGAATTCAAGAAGACATTGAGATGGTTCAAACACCTAAAGAAACATTACCAAACGACTTTCTGACCTCAAGTTGCGAATTTTTAGTTATCCGAGAACCAGTGACCAACAAATCCACTATATAAAATGATTTTAGAAATTTTGCCATTTTAGAGATCTTCTTTACCGAATTGGCCTTCGACCTGAACATAAGACTTGTAAAGCACGCCGAGACAGATTGAAATGCATAAGAAATCATTCAGAGATATCGAACCGAGCGAAAGTTATGAATTTCTAAATCCCACCGTCAAAATGCTGAATTTCGACCAACACTGTCTCAAATCAATTGAAATGTTGAACTTTCTTCACAATTCCAAGTGTACTGGAGTACATGAAAACTTTTCAGGAGGAGAAATTGATTAGTCTTTGATTAGAAAGCTTGGTAAATGCACAATGTGTATTCGATGCTTGAAAACATTGTATTCTACTTCGCTGTATCAATTGACGGAACAATAGTCTTCCGTAATTCTCACGAGATAAATTCTTTAATACCGTGTCTATAGTAACAATGATATGTATATATGCCAATGATGATGAAACATAAGCCGGTTAGGGTAAAAAATGAAGAGGAAAATTTTTGGGATACAACACAAAACATACATTTTCAAATCTTTCTTGGTGACAATATTTACCAAATGTCCTTCTTCAAAGATTCATTTCTCTCTAGTACCTTTTTGATTTCTGACCAGAAAGAAAGTAAAATGATTTTGATAATGTTTATTTTCAGAATATTAAACTCAAACATGTAAAATGATATTCCTACCAACTATTTATTTAATTTTTCATTTTGGAAACTTTAAACCAGTTCACCAAGTATTCAAAGATAGATTGCAGATGAAGTTCACAAAATATCCTAGCTCAGCTTATTAAATAATGTTTTGTTGTCATTGCCATGTAGACAATGTTAACGTTTTTATAGAAAATTTAATGGAAATGACTAATTTGACTAACTTAACTGTTTTTAAGGGACTGATATGTAATATTTATTAGATAAGAGACTAAAATAAAATCTGAAATTAAGTTAAAGGACTTTGAAACTAATTAAGCCTTTATTTAACAATACTTTTTATATTGTTTTACACATACTTTGATTTATTTAATTACACATACCAAAACCAGCATAATACATAATTTATATATTTGAGAGAACCTTTACCATAACTTGGCGTGGCCTGCATAAAGCGATCAAAGGTTCTACTTTCGGCATTGTAAGACCTATTCCCTCGGTCATATCAATTTCTTCATTCCCAATCCTCTCCCACTCGAAACATTGAATCAAAGACCCTACTGCATTTGCCATAAAACGTTTTGCTAAAACAGATCCAGGACAAGCTCTCCTTCCTACACCAAATGGAAGCATATTATAAATCTCACTATCTAACTCCCTTTCTTCAAATCTTTCTGGCACAAACCTTGTTGGATCCACCCATATATTTGGGTCTCTATGAAGGGTCCAAAGATTCACAAGAAGCATTGTCCCTTTTGGTATATCAAAACCACAAACAGTACAATTATTGGAGGACTCATGTGGTATCAACAATGGAGCCACAGGGTATAAACGAAGTGTTTCCATAATTATCTTTTGCAAGTATTTTAGTTTTAAAGCGCCTGATTCATTCATAAGTTGATCTTGATGTATACAAGCGTTTATCTCTATCATAACCTTATTCATTTTTTCTGGATGGTTGAGAAGAAGTGAGAGTGCCCATTCCATAGTTGTAGCTGAAGTTTCAGAGCCAGCTACAAGCATTACCTGCATGATTATTTTGCCATATCATGTCAATTGTTAATTCAATATTTTTTGTATGTATTATGTTTAATTTGTAATCATCCAAAAACTAACTTTTGAAGAAAAAAAATCGATTAATAATTGTTATAAATGTTAGTCAAAATACATATAAAGTCAACATGCTTATTGCATGGAATTAGCCACTACAATTAGGAGCGGAGCTTCACTTTCATCATAACAAAATAATGGATTTTACAAACACTTATAACAATAACTAATTATTCAATGAGATATTCTTTATGTATAAGTTTGTAATTTGTAATTTTTAATTTTAAAAGTAATGTGAAAATATAGATTAAATTGAATAATTTATTTATATCCCCGAAGACCCTCATTCAATGCCATATTCCAGTTCTCTCATTTTAGGAGAATTTTAGAAATTATATTAAATGAGGATTTTGAAAAGTTTATACAGTATTAATTTTTCATATTCTTAAAATAAAAAATATATGATCAAAATCTTAGTTTGTTGTTTTGAGCTTAGGTCATCTTTTCAATTTAAAAAAAAAATCGTTCTCCCAATAAATGAGTTTTTTTCCTCTATGCCTCTTTCCTTCCAAAGTCCTCGATTTCTTTCCATTTCAAATTAATAAACAGAGCCTTAGTGATACACATTTTAATGTGAAAAAATTATTTACTTTTTAATAGGCAATGATACTATTAAAAGGAATATAAGAGATATTTCATCTAAAAATAAAGTGGAAAACTCCTGTAATCCAAAATATGAGTGGTAGAATATTTCAAATATGAAAATTACAATTGTCTGCAAGTTTGTAATAAGAGTTTAATCACTTCCAAGCATTTAGAACAATCTCCGTCATACACTCGTCAATGCTAAACGACTCACTATTGAAAATGACCGCATTGCACTTTAATCAAATGTTCTAAGCCGTTGTTAACCAAATGACTGCAACGATGAACCTCTTTGCTAAACTCTTCACCTTGTCGCAATAAGCGAAATACCCTTAAACTCCTCCAAAGTAAGCTCCTTAAGGGATCCAATCCACTCATAAACTTTCCTCCATATTCTCGCCGCAAGTACACATCATCCCAAAATATGCGGTAAAGATTCCTCCTCCAACGAACACAACACACACAAAAAATTACTACTATCCACCAAAGTTCCCTTCTTGAACAATTGGTCCTTAGTTGCAATTCTATTAAGGATAACTCTCCAACCGAAAAAATGAATTTTTGACGGAACTTTTACCTTCTAAAGATGATTAATTGCATTAACAATTTATGGATTGAGAGGAGGACCAGGTAGTTTTTCCTTAAACCTGTCATAACATGATTTTACGATAAAGATCTCGTCCAGATTATCCATACACTCAAAGTTATCCTTTTTATCTGCCATCAGAGCCACCTGCTAAATGGCGTCGAGCATATCGTGCCGCAAAAAATCCGGAACAATAAAGCTGTCCCGAAACATAACCAATATGTTCCATGACCAACCAAAATCTATGAACATCTCGTGGCTGCAACAAACATCTTATCGTCCACAGCCAACACGAATAATTCGGGAACATCATCAATCACCGATTGTCTCCCTGTCCAGCAAGAATACCAAAAAAGGGTATCCGAATCATTTCCCACACAATAATTAACTGCTCTGCAAAATGATTCTCCGACAAATTAACATAATTATCTGATAACAAAAGAGCCCTCCACAAAATAAAATCTCTATTGTTCACAACACTTTTGTCGCCAATGAGAACTTTCATCCCCGAATTTCCATATCTATAAGGTGATCCCATTTCCCCCTTTTTGTTTGTGTTGGTTATTGAGGTTAGTACGGGTCTTTATGAGGAAAGCTATCGACATTGGTGATTTTATGGGGTTTAAGATTAATGAAGTCGAGGAAGTGTACATGCTCCAATTTGCGGATGACACAATTATTATGGAGGAGGGAGATACCGCAGATCTTTGAAGTATAAAATCTATCATTAGGGGTTTCGAAATGATGTCGGGTTTGCAAATTAATTTCTATAAAAGTAAGCTTCATGGACTTAACGTGTGAGATTGGTTTTTAAATGCGATGTCATCCTTCCTTTCTTGCAAAGTAGATAACCTCACTTTTAAATTTCTTGGTGTCAAAGTGGGTGATAGCCCTAGAAAATTATCTATGTGAAGGGATTTATTATCTCATTTGAAGACGGTGTGGTTGTGTGGAGAGGTAATCACCTCAACATTGCGGGCCAGGTGGTGTTGATTAATTCGGTGCTAAATGAAATTTAATTTTGATGACCAATTTCATTATTAACCTTAATAATACATGTCTATTGAATAAATACATAATGTAAATCTTACACGAGACCAAAACATCTCTAGGTAATTAATAATTTCATGTTTTGTACAAGTATAAAATAAGTATAAATATTTTTCTTAATATATATATATATATATATATATATATATATATATATATATATATATATATATATATATATATATATATAACATCATTCTAGATCGGATTAAATGATACATTAAAGAGACTCATAGGTATGAAGTGTTGTTCCTTCTGATCTTAAATTAGATGCAAAGTTGATATACTATTCAGACTCTGATTGGTGTGGAGACAAAGTTGACAGAAGAAGTACTTCTGAATATTTTTTCAAATATTTGGGAAGTCACATTTCTTGGTGCTCCAAGAAGAAACTTGTGGTTGCGTTGTCAACCTGTGAAGCTGAATATATTACAGGTGCTCTGACTGCATGTTAAGCGGTTTTGATGATAAATTTGTTGCAGGGTCCGGAGGTCAAGGTAGGCAAACTTGTGAAGTTGATGATTGACAATAAATAAACTATAAGCCTTCCCAAGAATCTAGTGTTGCATGGGAAAAGCAAACACATTGACAAAAAGTTCCATTTTTCGAGAAGTCAACTATAAAATGGATTGTTACAAATTGTATATTGTAAAACCCATAAGCAATTTGCAGATGTTCTGACGAAGGTTGTCAAGAATGAACACTTTATCCACATGAAGGATGTAATTAGTGTTGAAAAATTTAGTTAGCTGAATATGAATTAAGAGATGGTGTTGAAAGTAATTCATATTCAAAAGTTGTTGTTAGAGTTAGAAGCTTATGTGGTCTTTACTCAGAAGTAGTGTTGCTCAAAAGCATATGCTTCTAAGATGACTATTCCAGAAGTATGTTTAACTTATGGGGTTCTAGTTTATTACGTTAACTTAGTTTTTAAGTTTGTTTGTGCCTACACAACAATTTACTTTGTGTATATATATACTAGTTTGTAACTATGATTTATCAAAATACATGAATGAATGAGAGTATTCTTCGTCTACAAGTTTTGTAGTACAGTCTTTTTTTTCCTTTCACTCTCTTCGCATTTAGTGCGCTACGGGCCAAAAATTTAGACCGTCATCCTCTAATGTGACTGCTCCGCCCCATTTTGTTCGCGGGCTTTTGCGGACACGAGCGTTAACATTGAATTTTGCATTTTTAGGCTTAAAAAGTGTAGTGCTCGCGTGCTTTCTCCACCTCACACTCACTTCTTTGCGGGATGAGCCTAGATTTTAGGCCCTCATCCTCGACTATGTCCGCCCTATCCCATTTATTTTGCGAGCTTTTGCGGGGCGAACCTAAACAGGATGGGCATTCCCGTTTGTCACCCCTACATATAAATGACAACAAAATTTTATATTTTAGTCATTCACATATATTATTAAATAACAACAAAACTCATCATATTTAAACAACAACTTCTAATTTAATATATAAAATATTAAATTAGACAAAAAAAAAAAAGAAAATAATAAATCTAAAATAAATATTCTTCAAACACACGATAGTGGAATAATCTTCAAATCATGCTCACTTTAAGACATATTCTAAGTCCAGCAAATGTTGTTGGAAGTCACTAGTCATGTGGAAAACAAATGCTACTTAAAAAATGATGAAAAGAAAATAAGTATAGCATCAATTGTCAAACACACTTATTGAGTTATTATTAATTAATCTTGATAAAAAATCTTATTAAGTAATGTAGTTCTTTATATAAAAATGATGACTGTTACTCTAGAGTTTTAGTCCTATTCACACAATAATTACATAGGAGTAGGTGTTTTGAAAGACACGATATTCTTTTGTAGGGTCAAGCAAATCGTATCATATCATATATATTAATTAACAACTTGTCTATATGACTCTAGTAATACTCGTACACAAATATTTTTAATATATGAAATTTTCAACTATAGATATATAATTAGCGTGCAAGAAAGAAAGTAGTATAGTTAATAAATCTCACCAGAACAACACCTTTCACAATCTCCTCAGTGTAGAATTCCGGTTCCTTTTGTTGCAAGTCTAACATAACATCAATCAACGTCATATTTGTTTGTTCATTGCTCCAATTTCTCCGTTTCTCATCAACTAGCTTCTGAAGAAAGCTATCCATCTTTTTCATCAACTTCACCATCTTCTTTTTCTTCCCTTGAAAATCAATCCATTGTAGTATTGCAAAAAAATCATTCAAATTTCCACTTCCAAGAAGCTCTATATATTCATTCATTAAGATTTGAAACTCTTTTCCTCCTATGGCAACATCATCTTCACCATAGTATCGTTTTCCAGATATCACTCTCAACATGATGTTGAAAGAAAGCTCCAAAGTTTTTGTTTTGAGATCAACTTTTGACATTATTTCACCTTTGCACCCTTCAAATATTTGCTTAATCAACAATTTCACTTCATCTTCTCGAACTTTCGTGAACATGGCAAGACGGTTGGCAGAGAAAAGCTCCATAGTTGTTAAACGACGTAGTTTGCGCCAAAGTTCTCCGTATGAAGAAAACCCTAATGTTGTATTATTGTAATTGAGATATTTTCCGGCAAGTGTTATAGAGCGATTTGCGAATGTTAAGTCATTGTTTGACAAACATTCTTCTACTGCGGATGGTGAAGAGACGACAAGGATGTTACGTGTTCCAACGTGGAGGAAGAAGATGTGGCCGTAGGTTTTTGTGAGGTTGTGGAGACTTCGATGTAAAGGTTGTTTGATGAGGTGGAGATGGCCTATAAGTGGCAGAGATGGTGGGGAAGGAGGGAAGTTTTGGTGGTTGGATTGTTTCATTTGAATTAATTTCAAAAGGATGAGGAAAGTTAGGAAGAAGAGTGAAGTGGGTATCATCCATTTTGTTTCTTCCATTTGTGGTGTTTGGAGCTTCCTTCAAGTTATGAGGGAGTGGTGATGTAGCTTATTTTATATAGATAAATAATTTTATCCTTACACTAGATTCTTAAACACCCTATTTAGATACATCTAATTTACACATAGTACTCCCCCGGAAATTATTAAAAATAAAGTTTTTTTTAGTTTATATGGAATATATAGTTTACATAAAAAGACCAAATACAATTTTAATAAGTTTTTTTGAAAAAATAGTTTATAATAATGGTGAGATAGAGTATCATTTTTCAAACCATTTTAACTATATGTCACACAAAGATTTAAAAAAAAATTGTTAAAAAAACAAAAATATGTATAATGGTATCTATATACTGTGTAGATATCAATTTTTAGTATAATACTGTCATTTCCATAAACAATTGATCTATTGGCGAAACAATTATTAAAATCTCATTCTCTTAGAAACTTGATGAGGTTTTGAGTATATGGAAGACACAGATAGAGTACCTTGGTCTGGCGGCCCGATATTGGAACCGGTGCAGAATCTTGTACCTAACACTGCAAGGCCGCCGAATGCTTGTAAGGCTAGGGAGGTGTTAGTTGTGGGAAAGAATGTAGTTGATGAGGTTTTGAGTATAGAGAACAATAAAGACAGCCATGCTAAGTTAGAAGGGGTGAAAAAAGCCTTTCGGACATGGAGGTGGTCGATGAAACTCCCTTTGGGGACCTGTGATTTGAGCTTGAGGCTGTTCGTTTTGCTGTAGTTATTATGAATACACAAAAGAATATTGTAGTGTGGAACTGTCGTGGTGCGGCGAGTAAGGGATTTTACCGATATTGTAATGAATATGTAACGAGATGGAGGCCAGTATTGCTGGTCATTATGGAAACTCGGTGTAATCTTGATAAACTAAAAGAAATGTTTAGTAAGTTAGGATACAACGAGTATACATTGTATGGTAATGATGGTTATGCTGGAGGTATATGTGTTGCTTGGTGGAAGCAAGATATTGTTGTTCAAGTAGTAATAAAGGAGTTTCAATTTGTGCATTTGAGCGTGCAATTTCCTTCTTGTATTGAGTGGTATTTCACTGCTGTGTATGATATCCTACAGAGGTGCTTCGGTGCTTCGGGGTAATTTGTGGGACAAATTGGGTGAGATTGCTAGCTGTATGACTGAAGCTTGGTTAGTACCAGGTGATTTCAATTATATTATGTGTGCAGGAGAAGAGAGGTGGAGCTCCGGTTAATCTGCGTAAATGTAAAAATTTTAGAGATCGAGTTGAGGCGTGTAATCTCATTGATGCATGTTTTGTGGGTGCTAAGTATATTTTGTGAGGCCCATGTTAGGGCACAAGGATAGAAGATAACAATGATGAAAATTAGAGAGAGAATAAAAACAAGGAATAAACTTTATTGAATTGAATTGATTAAAACTAATAAAATATAAGCACCTATTTATAAGCTCAAAAGTAACCGACTAAAATCAAACCCTAATCCTAATCTTAAGGAATTAAGATATATGATAATAACAGTAAAATAAGAAATGCTAAATTATCCTAATAATTACTAAAACACCCTTAGAAGTTAGAACATGAATTATTCACAACACCATCCCTTAATTCATGTCCCTCAAAAACTGACAACATTAGAACCTTACTTTTTGGACAGCTCTAGAACTACCTTCCGACTGAACCTCGTAACTTCGACTCCCGGAAGTTCGGATATGACTTCATCAGAACATCTACAGTTGCTTCTGGTTGAAACTCCCCGTAAGTAATATGCCATCACCATAAAGACACACTAGAATCATATTGCTTCCAGAATGTTTCACATACACACCATACTTCATCTTACATTTCTGAAACCCTTGCTTCTTAGAAAATGAATCAATCTTCTAAGTCCAAGCTCTGGGTGATTTCTTTAATCCATACAGAGCTTTGTGTAACTTATACACCATCCCTTCCTGATTCTTTTTCACGAAGTCAGGAGGTTGTGACACGTATACCACTTCTTGTAAGTGTTTATTCAGAAATGCTGACTTCACATCCAAATGCATCAGCGACCAACTTCTGATTGTTTCATGCCTTGCTACAGGAGCAAACACCTCAAAATAGTCTCGTCCAGGTTTCTGAATAAACACTCTGGCCACTACCCTTGCTTTGTTCTTGCCAACTGATCCATCTAGCTTAAACCTCACCTTAAAAGCCTATTTGACACCGATGGCTTTCTTCTCCCTTGGAAGCTCAGTTAACTTCCAGGTCTTGTTTCCTTCTGAAGCCTCAAGTTCTTTTTTCATGGCATTCAACCACGCTTTCTTCTTGAGAACATCTTCAGTGCCTATTTGTTCAGAATCTCCTTCTGATTCTGGAACCGTATCTCCTTCTGGACTTTCTTCAGAAGTTTTATTTCCATCAGAAGTTCCACTTTTGTTAGCTTCTGGCCCTTGTTCAAAATCATCACCTTCAGAACTTCCACCAGAAGTTCCAGCTTTGTTAACTTCTGAACCTTGTCCAGAACCATCACCTTCAGAACTTCCACTAGAAGTTCCACCTTTGTTAACTTCTGGACCTTTTCCAGAACCATCACCTTCAGAACTTCCACCAGAAATTTGATCACCTCCAGAAGGTTGTCCTCTAGAACTTACGTCTTCAGAGTTTTCCCTTCCAGAAGCATGATTACTTTCTTGATCACCTCTAGAAGCTTGTGTTCCAGAACCTACATCTTCAGAGTTTTGCCTTCCAGAAGCACGATCACTTTCTTGATCACCTCTAGAAGCTTGTCATACGTCTTCAGAGTTTTCCCTTCCAAAAGTATAATCACCACCAGATTCTGGATCATCATTAGAATCTGGATCAAATTCACTATCTGACTCATCCTTAGAGTCTCCAGAAGCTTCTTCATCTTCTGACTCTAACTCTTCTTCAGAACCTTCATGTTCTAACTCTAACTCTTCTTCAGAGCCTTCTGCTTCTGACTCATCTTCAGAACCTTCGTGTTCTGACTCATCTTCAGAACCTTCATGTTCTGACTCTAACTCTTCTTCAGAGCCTTCTGCTTCTGACTCATCTTCAGAACCTTCATGTTCTGACTCATCTTTAGAACCTTCTGCTTCTGACTCATCTTCAGAACCTTCATGTTCTGACTCATCTTCAGAACCTTCATGTTCTGACTTATCTTCAAAAGCAGAATCTTCTGACTCAGAATCACCTTCAGATTCTGACTTGTCTTCAGCTTCAGAGTCATCTTTTAACTCTGACTCATCTTCTGAAGCCTTAGATTCTGACTCATCTTTAGAATCTACAAAAACATCTTCTATCTCATTTTCTAACTCAGACTCATAAAGAGACACTCCTTCAGAGTCATCTTCATCCCCTTCAGATTCAGAAAATGACAACCTCACAGGTTCCTCGTCAGATTCATAAGTCATCAATAGCACAGGTTCATCATCAAAGTCTCCTCTGACCATATTCGCTTCTTCTGATTCTCTTTCTTTGTTTGACCTACAATCTCTAGCAAAGTGGTCAAACTGCTTACAACAATAGCATTGAACTTTCCTTCTGTCCTTTCCCTTTTGATACTTCTCATCAGAATCAGAAGTTTCTGGCTTCTGGAATCTGTTACCACGTCTATTCTTCTTCTGGCCCTTCTTGACAAAAGAAGCTTTCAAAGCCTCTTCTACTCCCTTCTCGGTTACAGCGCAATGTGCTTCTAGACGCTTGCGCTCTTCAATTTTCATGGTCTCCAGATCTTTGTTATGTTTAATAGCAACCACAATATAGTCAAACAGAGGGATAAGTGACCTTAGAACCTTCTCTATGATCACTTGTTCAAAAAGAGTTTCTCTACAAGACTTCATCTCATTAGTGATCAGAATCACTCTTGAGATATACTCAGAAACCTTCTCACTATTCTTCATGTTGAAATTTTCATATTGGTTTCTCAAGGACTGAAGCTTCACCTTCTTCACTGATGCGTCACTACCGTAACACCTGACCAGTGTATCTCACACCTCCTTTGATGTCATAGAATCTGTAATCTTCTTAAACACAGTCGCATCCACACACTGATGAATGCAGAACAATGTCTTATGATCTCTCCTTCTTTTATTTCGCTACACCTCTTTTTCTTCCTCTGTTGCATCTTCTGCAACTATAATGTAACCATCAGTAACAAGCTCTAGAACATATTGAGCTCCAAACAGCACACGCATTTGTATCATCCATGATTCCAGTTTTTTCCATCAAAGACTGGAAGGTTGGTACTTAGGTTGTCGTTTCCGTTCATCTTTTTCCTTGCGCAAATAACCCACAGATAGAAACACGATTGTTGTTTCCCTGAATTCTAAACCGGAAGCTCTAGATACCAATTTGTTAGGGCACAAGGATAGAAGATAACAATGATGGAAATAAGAGAGAGAATAAAAATAAGGAATAAATTGTATTGAATTGAATTGATTAAAACTAATGAAATACAAGCACCTATTTATAAGCTCAAAAGTAACTAACTAAAAACAAACCCTAATCCTAATCTTAAGGAATTAAGATATACGATAATAACAGTAAAATAACAAATACTAAATTATCCTAATAATTACTAAAACAACCTTAGAAGTTAGAACATGAATTATTCACAACATCCCAATCTATCATGGTGGTCAACGTATTTGGGAGTCAACGTATTTGGGAACGTCTTAATCGCGCTTTTATGAATGAGTGTTGGAGATTAAAATTTCATGACGGTTACGTTAAAGTCTTGCCTCGACTGAGTTGTTCAGATTATCACCCTCTGATGATTAGTCCTGTTCATGGTACACACATACATGCGCCTAGGTTGTTTCGGTTCAAAAGCTCGTGGCGGTTAGAAGAGAGCTATTATGATACGTTCAGGAATAGTTGGGATAATTCGATTTATGTATGGCAGAATATTCATGCGCTTCCTACTAGAATTAAGGAATGGAAATTTACTTCCTTCGATCAGGTTCGTAATAGTAAAAGGAAGCTGGTTTCAAGGATTGACGGCCTCCAAAGGAGCATTCAAGCGGGGGCTAGAGGTCGGGGCCTGGTTACTCTTGAGCAGAAGCTGATATCTGAGCTTAACAGTATTTTGCACAAAGAGGAACTTATGTGGTATCAGCGTTTTAGAGCTAAATGGTTGTGGGATGGAGATCAAAATATGCGGTATTATCACACCAAAGCTTTATCGAGGCGAAGGAGAAATAAGGCGTACATGTTGAAGGACGGAGATGGTCAGTGAATTGATGATGCTGAGACAATCCGGAATATGGCCAAATGTTTCTTCCAAAATATGTTTGCTATAGATCATAGGCAGTCGCGTATTATCGTTACGAGTATCACTTTTCCAGCGTTAGATAGCACAATGCTGGAACGTCTCAGTAGTCCTATTAATGATGATGAAGTAAAGCATGTCGTGTTCAAGATGCAACCGTGGAAAGCTCCAGGCCCCGACGATTTTCCTACCGGATTTTACCAAAAGTCCTGGAACATTGTTCATGCTCATGTATGTGGTTTTGTCAAAGATGTTTGGTATGATCCCAGTCTGCTAAAGAATGTGAATAAGATCGAATATGCCTAATTCCTAAGGATCAACACCCAGAGTTCATCAGTCAATTCTGGCATATCTCGTTATGTAATTCCATCTACAAAGTAGTCAGCAAGGTGTTAGTCGAAAGATTGAAAGATTGCATTGCTTCCACAATCTCGCCGTATCAAACCTGATTTGTACCAGGTAGGAATATCCACGAAAGTATTATAACTGCTCAGGAAATGATCCATACTATGATGAAGGCTAAAGGCAAAAGAGGTTATTTTGTAATAAGGTAGATCTCTCTAAAGCTTATGATAAGCTCCATTAGAGCTTCATTTCAAATATGCTGATGGAGGCTGGCATCCCAGCTCAAATGTTGTGTGTGATTATGTAGGCGGTTACCAGTGTAGAATCTAATGTTAATTGGAATGGAGGTGGGGGTGAGTTTTTTCATCCTCAGCAGGGAATTAGGAAGGGTGACCTGATATCGCCCTATTTATTTGTGTTATGTATTGATAAGCTCTCGCATTTAATAAGTCAGGAAGTGCATGAAGGTAGATGGAAAACATTGAAGGCTGGTAGAAATGGTCCAATTATATCTCATTTGATGTTTGAGGATGATTTATTGTTGTTTGGTGAAGCGAGTGAGGATCATGCTCATTGTGTTGTTCGTACTTTGGAGATGTTTTGTAAAGCTTCTGGCCAAGAAGTAAGTAATGAAAAAACTAGTATTTTGTTCTGATCTAATACTAGCAGTAGGCTTAAGGCTATTATTACCTAGAAAACTGGTTTTCGAAAAACAAATGCCTTAGGCAAGTATTTGGGTGTTCCATTAATTGGTCGAGCCCTCAATAGGTAGGATTTTGTGTATGTTGTGGATCAAGTTAAGGCTAAGCTTGTGAGGTGGAAAGCAAACCAACTTTCTTTCCGAGTAGAATAACATGGGCAAAGAATGTTTTGGAGGCGATTCCTATCTACCCGATGATAACTTCGATGTTACCAAAAACATGTGTGGCGGAAATTCATAAGATACAATAGAATTTTATACGGGGGAATACGTACGATAAACGTAGGTATCACGCGATCGCTTGGAATCAGGTAACTCAACCGAAAATTCATGGAGGGCTTGGTATTCGCAGATTGCACGAGATGAATAAGACATGTATTTTAAAACTTGCTTGAAGCCTGCAGCTGGACGGGAAGGACTTATGATGTCCGATTTTGCGAGGGAAGTATAATAAGCGCTTTTTGAGCAAAAATGTAACAACAGGCATTGTGGATTCGCATCTGTGGAAGAGTATTGCTAAGGTCTGATTGGATCTTGAGGATTATGGGAGATGGTTAGTTTGCGACAGGAAGAGTATCGTTTTATGTCGTGATTCTTGGATAGCTTCAGGAATTCGACTTGTAGATTGAGGGCTGGAAATTCTAGAAAACTTACAGTACGAAAAGTGGCTGCTATTGCTGAGGCTAATCAGTGGAATTGGAAGTTGTTGGAAAATTAGGTGCCAATGTCATTGCTGGGTCAAATTAGTGTTATCTTGCCACCCAATGATAGTTATGGTCCTGATGAGAAAATTTACGCGGATGATGATCCAGGTCGGTCTTGTATTACAAAAATGTATCATGTTTTGTGCAAGTTTACGACAATGCGGATGATAAGTTGTGGAGGCAGATATAGAAGATTAAAGTTTTGAAGTGTGTTCGAGTCTTTGTGTGGCTCGTTAAGCATGACAGGTTTCTTACAAATGTGAGAAAGAATCGGATGGGACTCGGGATGAATTCTTGTGAGCATTGTACGAGATTCCCGGAGACGGTGTTACATGTGCTTCGTGATTACTCGTTAGTTCACCAATTATGGGATAGTGCAATGTCTAGCACCAACAAATATTGTTTCTTTATGAGTAATTTGGATTATTGGATATCTATGAACATTAGAAATGGTAGGCTTTCAGATTGGCCAAAGGATTGGGATAGGTTTTGGGCGACGACTTGTCATTTAATGTGGATGTGGCGTAATAAGGAAAAGTTTGAGGAAGGTTTTGTACGGCCATCTAATCAGGTGGAGGTGGTGAAAAGGATGTTAGATTTTTATGGTGTTTCTAATAGAGTTCTTCGGGGGAATTGCATTGGAAGAGTAGTCACTCTTCAAGTGAAATTTGAACCACCTCAGTGGGGGTGGGTTTGTATTAATATAGATGGTGCGTGTAAGAATGTTGTCATTGGTTGTGGGGATGTTATCCGTGGAGATGTGGGAGAATGAATTATAGGATTTTCAAAATTTATTGGGCGCGAAGATGTTTATCTTGCTGAGGTTTGGGGCTTATATGAAGGGTTGCAACTTGCTCGGCAGTTGAAGTTTGATAAGGTCGAAGTTCAGATGGATACGTTGGTTGTTGTGCAAGATGTTAAAGGTAAACGAGTAACACATCATAATGAGAATAATGTAATGGCTAAGGTTGTTACTATGTAGGAGCTTGATTGGGAGGTGAAAATTAAGCATGTGCACCGGGAGCTAATTATTTGGCTGATTATAATTATTTCATTAAGGATAATTTTAGTATGTTTCAAAAGTGTCCTGAAGACTTTGAGTATTTCTGTCGTGCTGATGTTTTCTATAATAATTTGTTTATAGTTTTCTTCCTGGACTTTTAACTCTATTTTATATTTTAAAAAATAGAAACTAAAACGCGACAAAAAAAATAATTTTGATAGTTGAGCAATTGATATAATTATTATAAAATTAAATGAAATTAATTGAGGGTGAATGAAGTAGTTCAGTTATTTGTATTTTTTTCAAAATATAAATAGATGGTTGATATGTAAATATTTAAAATAAAAGTTAATCTTTCTCACCTTTCAACATTTATAATTAATTATCATGTAAAATTCTTTTACGGCATAAGCACATTCCAATTAAATTCAAATTAAATTTCTCCTTACAATAATAATCATAGGATTTGATTATGTACGAAAGATTCTAAAAAGAAAATGAGAGAATTACAATTTTATCTAATTATTTGTCTTATTAATTATTATATTTTATACTAATAAATATATATAAAATAATAATGCTTATATTATTAATTAAATTATACAAGTAAATAACAATTAATAAAATGTTTAAATTGAAAAAGACATGTTTGTTGGAACAATTTCTTTTATACATGTGACAACTATAATGTTTTTTAATAAGTAATGATATCATTAAAAACCCGGGATCGATTACAAGAAGTATTCTAATACGAACACCAAACAAGCTAACCTCACCTCTTTATACATCTTAGAGTCAATGTATTCTAAGTGTAGAAAGTTACAATAGATAGATGAAACATTAATAGATTTAAACCATTTCCAGGACACGAATTCGAGTGATGTAAGACAATCAATCATCAAAGTTAAACGCTTTAAACACGACCGCATTCCTCATCAACCAAATATTTCATACCGCCGCTAACCAAATGATCCCGGCTGTTAATCTTTCATCTAAGTCTTTGATCTTATGTTTAAAAAACAAAAACGACCTCAACTCTTCCACGCTTAAATCACCCACATCCCCCATCCACTCATCAACCTTGTCCTTAATTCCCCTAGTTAATCTAGTCTACTGATTTTAATTAATAAAAGATTAATATTTATCACAGATTATTTTCATTTTTCGCAATAACTAAGTAATTTCACTTGAGTCGCCTTACATATAAAATGATATATAAGGCACCTTAAGTAATTAATAAAATCATATAATACACTTCTGAAATTTGAGAAGCATATTCGAATTTCTTTTGGATGCTTTTACTTGAGTCGCCTTAATATATATATATATATATATATATATATATATATATATATATATATATATATATATATATATATATATATATATACTCAAGTAAAAAACATCCAAAAGAAATTCGAATATGTTTCTCAAATTTCAGAAGTGTATTATATTTTTTTCTCATCAAACCACGTCCCATGTGAGCTTATATATATATATTATTCTGGACTGCTCGAACGAATATCGGGCTGACCACGCATTTGGGCTTTATAACGTGTCAACCGAGTTAAATGGACCCCGATGGGCATCGTTTGCCCGTTCCATACTTTGCTGGAACTCCTCCGCTCGTCTACCGTAGCGCGGATCAACTGATTCCCCCCTTTGAGAACTATGCTCGTTAGCAGCCATTTGGTCGACATAACGACTAGTTTCGTACATAAGCGCTCGGTTTGACCAGGTCAGGTCAGATAGCTATATCAATGAATCTGCATATCTACGCCCAAAGATAGCAATCAATAAGATCACTCCTAAGGTCATTATATAAATCCTCATATCTTTGAGGGCAAGGTATCTCATTCTTACTCGAACAACCCTAATATTCTTTTATTTTCACCTTGATCACTTACTTACTCTAGTATCAGAGTGTCTTGCAGGTACACCATCCCTCCTCATGAAACATAGCTCGACGAACCTTTATTGCTCCGATCATCTCAAATTCTGATCAACACTTCTGACTATATGAAAATAATTCAAAACTAAATAAAAAATATTTTGGATATCCATTTTTATTTAGTTTATCTTACAATACTTTTATTTATTTTTCTTACATACTTTTATTTATTTAATTACATATAACACACAACCTATATAATACATGATTTATATATTCGAGAGAAGATTTACCATATCTTGGCGTGGTCTGCATAAAGCAAACAAAGGTTCAACTTTAGGCATTGTAATACCTATTCCCTCAGTCATGTCAATTTCTTCATTTCCAATCCTTTCCCAATCAAAACATTGAATCAAAGATGCTATTGCATTTGCCATAAAGCGTTTTGCTAAAACAGATCCAGGACAAGCTCTTCGTCCAACACCAAATGGAATCATATTATAATAAATCTCACTATCTAACTCCCTTTCTTCAAACCTTTCAGGCGCAAATCTTGTTGGATCTACCCATAAGCTAGGGTCCCTATGTAGAGTCCAAAGATTCACGAGAAGTATTGTCCCTTTTGGAATATCAAAACCACAAATATTGCAATCATTGGAGGATTCATGTGGTATCAACATTGGAGTCACAGGGTATAAACGAAGTGTCTCCATAATTACATTTTGTAAGTATTTTAGTTTTGAAGACTCTGATTCATTCATAAGATCATCTTGATGCACAACACTGTTTATCTCTGCTCTAACCTTATTCATTATTTCTGGATGGTTGAAGAGAAGTGAGAGTGCCCATTCCATGGTTCTAGCAGAAGTTTCCGAGCCAGCTACAAGCATAACCTGCATAATTATTTTCACATATCATGTGAATTGTACATTCAAGGTTGTTTTTTAATACAAGATTAAGTACCATTTTTTATCATCCAAAAACTAACTTTATTTAATTATATTTACAATTGTTAACTAAAATGCATATAAAGCCAACATGACTATTCCATGGTAATAGACATTTTTAACACACATATATTATGCAAATATTTGATTGTATCAATCTTAAACATTACCAAATCCTATAGAGGTAATAAATAACATTTAAGTTTAGTAAAAATATAAACATGGAGAAACATAATTTCTTCATATGTGTTGATCTAATCTCAACATCATTCAAAATTCATCTAATGTAGCACATTGCTCTAATTGTTAATATCATGGGTTAGCAAACACATGATTAACTTGTTCTCAATAATAATCTACAACTCTAGTGGTTTACTTGAAACATGTGGCACGAGTATTGGTGGATTCTTTAAAGCCTATTTATTTGGTTAAAAATCTTCTATTATTCCCCTTTTCAACATACACACACAAACACTCTATTTGTCTCATTCATCTTGAGTTGAGGGTAAGATATAAGTCGTATTTCTACTCTAATTAGTGACTGCAAATATCACACTCCTAATTAACTCTAACCTTCCAATAAAACTTAATAATATGAAACTTCGATGTTTGATCCTCGCAACAATCTAGTCAATAAAGATAATATCTTCAACACCGCCATAATATAATTTACACTTTCTTGGGTTCATTGTAAGCCTTGTATATCTTGGAAATTTATAAAATACTTTCACAACTAGCTCAATTGTCTTTCTATCAAGCAACAAGTCATATGCAAAATTGAATTTAACAATTTGTAGTTTTTCAAATTTAAAATATAAAATGAAATCTGGAATCTCACTGAAATTTTTCAAAGACCTATGTAGGTATTCCATAACAATCACAAAAAATAGATGAGACATTGGATTCCTATGTCTCAAGCTCCTCTTAGCCTCCAAAAACTTTTTTTCTCCATTTATCATCAATTTATATAATATTATGGTGACAACCAACATTATTCATCTTATAAATTTTCTAGGGAAGTCGAGCTGTTTCAAAATAGTCTCCAAAATTCTCCACTCAACAATATCATATACCTTTTGGAGGCCCATCTGTAGCATACATATATGCACTCCTCATTTCCTTGCATAACCTTCTAATGAGCTAATATTAAAGTAATATATGATCATGTATGTGTATCCTAGTACAAAAGTTGCTTGAATTTAGTCTATAATACTCCTTAACACCTTCTCCAACCTTGTAGTCATCACCTTGGATATGACTTTGTAGAGAGTGGTGTAGCAGGAGATAGGTATGTAATCTTTTATAATTTGATCTGCAAGAGTTTTTGATATTAGATTCACCGAGTGTTATTTATTACACTGTATATTCTCTCATCTTCAAAGAATTACATTACAACAACATTAAAATCTTCTTCACAATGCTCTATAGTCATCCATTCCAGGGGCATTCAAATCTCCTATGTCCTTTAGAGCTTTCCCAACTTACATTTCAGTCACTTAATTTATTAGAGAATTGATTTCCTCTAGTGTTAACTATATAACTTGTCTCATGTACATAATTCATCTTGTTGTAGTTCTCATCAGACTACCACAAAAATAAAGGACCTCCTTCTCAATATCCTTTTGACCAGTCAGCAAAATTCCGTCATTCTTGGAGATGGAGTAAATACTCGTCTGCTTTTGCTTAGCTTTAAGGGAAACATAAAAGTAAGAATTGTTCCCATTCATAAGTCTTAGCTGCTTAACTTTCCAATTTTTGCATAAGAACCCACTCCTCTATAATATTCCATTTTAAACATATCTCTGATCTCTCTATTTTTTGAACATCCACTCTATCTTACATTAAAAAAAAATTGCCTCCCGCAAATCAGTCTTTACCTCATCTATTTGAATTTTGATTCCACTAATAGATTTACTCAGGCCTCTTATAATAGGTTGTAGTCTATGCAATTTCCACAAAACATACATAACACCCCCTTTCATAGGTAGCCTCCAATTGACTGAGAATGCTTCTAGAAAAGTCTTAATGATTGTAACACTATTCGAGAAGTTGAATTGAGTTCTCTTGATAAGCTTATGCTCATTTCCTTTCAAACAAAGTAGTCAATAATGTGATACTCTCGGTGCCATGATATTCAGAGTGGTATCCATATATTGTCGAAGCCATTCCATATTTCCAAGAACTTCATATGCATGTTTATTGGACTGTGTGAAGTGGTCTCCTACACTCCAAATTTCAAATGAGCCATTTTTATCAATAATAGGCACCATATTAATATACTTTTCTTCATAGAATATGTATGCTCCAATCCTATCATGAGTTTGAAGCACATTATTAAAATCTTCCATAAATCCCTAAGGGCCCTGTAATTGTCGGTGAAATTTCTTAATTTCTCTATGTAGAATCCTTTTTTATCTAAGTGGTTGAAATCATGTACGGTAGTGAACCAAAACATGAAGGATCCATTTAAATAATATATTTCATAATGTAGCATTTGAGCGGTACTAGAAACAAACTTAGCCTCTACTATAGTAAAATCCCATAGAATCCAGATTCTACCATTCTCATGTTAAGAATAGTTATCCAAAAACGACCATCTCAAACTCAATATTCTTCTAACAGAGACAACTTTTGTTTGTTTAACTCTGGTTTCTACCAAAATAGTAATATCTGGATTTAGACTATTTAGATGAATGCTTATCTTTATATTTTACCTATTTTATTTAGCACCTTTACATTCTATGAAATAATCATGGCAACTTGTTAAATGTCACTATAGGATCATTCAAAATTCTCAGTGGCTCGAATCTATTATGGCATAAAACTTAGATTGCTTGGAATTATTTTCAATCATGATACTTTTCCCCTTATATTTCTAGATTTTGCCCACCTTTGTCTAGGTTTCACTTCCATTTTCCTTTGAGTTAGTAGTAGTTATCCTATTTGGAACACAAACTTAATCAGGTTGTTTAACAGATTGTTCATGTTTGGCCCTCCATTGTTTGGTGATTGTAGATTTCTTTTGTTTTTTGCATTGATGTCCTGTATTTTTAACATGTCTCACACTATAATGGCTTTCAGTCAAATTCAACAGGTTGAATTTGAAATTTCGATCTTTATAGGATAAAGATGATGTGATTATGAAAGGACCATACATTATTCATATTAAGAATATGTTATCAATCAATTAGTATTGATTGGTATTCAATTAGTCATAACTGTAATTGATATTATTTCCTATTGTATATTCCTTATTTGCATATAAATATACACCATGTGTGATCATATTCGACACACAGAGATACAATTACAACATGGTATCAGAGCCCGGTTTAAGATCTGTTGGGTCACTCCGCTATCAGACCACACTCCATTTAGTTCCACGCTCCAGACGTTCACCCTGGACGTGAGAGGGGGTGTTAAGAGAGTCCTACATCGGACAATATATGGGCTGAACATGTGCTTATTAGTAAGGACAATCCTCACCCTACAAGCTAGTTTTATAGGGTCGAGTTAGGCCGAATCACACCATTTAACATGGTATCAGAGATGGTTGACCTACTGTCTTCCACAAAAAATTTCCTTTTTTTTCCGGCACTCCACATTGTGTCCAATCCGGTTTTCCCTGAACGGACCAAGCACATAGAAATAGATTGTCACTGTGTAAGAAACAAGGTACTGTCGGGAGAAATAACCACAGAATTTGTCAAATCTAAAGATCAATTGGCTGATATGTTTACCAAGTCTTTTAAGGGTTTTCGAGTGAATTATATTTGTAACAAGCTCGGATCATTTAATATATACGATCCGGCTTGTGGGGAGTGTTAAGAATATTTTATCAATCAATTAGTATTGATTGGTATTCAATTAGTCATAATTGTAATTGATATTATTTCCTATTGTATATTCCTTATTTGCATATAAATATATACAATGTGTGATCATATTTGACACATGGAGATACAATTACAACATGGTATTAGAGCCCGGTTTAAGATTCGTTGGGTCACTCCGCTATCAGATCATCCACCATTTAGTTCCACGCGTTCACCTTGGGCGTGAGAGGGGGTATTAAGACTTCCTTGATTCTTCACTTAAATCTGACTTCCTTGATTCTTATTGACAATACCCTTCCAAGACAATATTTAGGAAGTACCTTTTTTAGTCTTCTTGCTTGCATTGAGCTTTTACTTTCATACTCCCATAAGCTTAGGTCAGAAATAAACTGACATCTGGAGTATGAAAATCTGTTGATCGTGTCCTGATCAACTGAAAAGTAGATGTCTCCTCTTCCATATCAAAAGCAGGTTCCAAACATATGTACTCACATTACATTTGTTTAGCACCCAGAACATATGTTCTTCAACTGGTAGCTACATACCAGTACTAATGTTCTTACATCCTGTAAAACATCTGTTCCATCTCCTTGGAACATATCATCCTTGATGGTCGTCAAACAATTTGCAGATTCATATGAGAATCATTGATCAATTGACACTCATTAACCCAATTAATACATGCCTTTATGAGTGGACTTGAGAGGATCTCAAGTATCTTTAACACTTTTAATGTAGTTGTAATAATCTGCCAAAATATTTTGTTGATAAAACTAAGTCTAGGATCCTTCTTTCATTATAGGGGTTGCATCAAAGGCTATGCAACGTAAAATAGTCATATTTCAACAGAACTTACACAATGCTTACTCCACACTTTAATTGTAAGCATGACACATAAGGATTGAGAATGAATCAACCCTACAATATGCTTGCTTCTTCTTCAAGCAATAAACTAGACTCAACCAATATCTTGACCATATGGAACACATAAGCACAAGAGTTACCTTATCAATGTCTTCACTCCCGCATGAAGGTTTTGAAAGTTCTCATCTTTGTAATGAATATAGGCTAAACAATACAATTCAAAATCCTCACTCCCGCATGAAGTCTTTGAATTTAACTTTGTTGTTCCATCATCATTATCTTCTCTCTTCGAGAAGTACATAATTTTTGGTCAGGTTGGTATAGTTTTCCACAAATAGGTCCATCCTCCACTTTAAGGGACCATACAATATAAACACTCCTTGTTCAAACAATCTTCTACCTTGTACACAACCAGAAAGTATCCCCCACGGATCTCATCCAGAAACAGACAGGATGCCTGCTCTGATACCAATTGAAATTCTAGTGAGGGCAGACTCAGGATGTCATGACATCTTATCCGACATTATAAAATAAACAAGGTAGAATTAAAATAACAGTGCAGGAAACAAAAAAAATACAAGGAATTGTTAACCCAGTTTGGTTCTAACCCACCTACGTCTGGGGGCTTCCAAACCAGGGATGAAGTTCACTATCAGCAGTATTAATTCGGAACTAAACCTTCCATGTTTACACCTCCTCACTTAATCAAACTACCCACTGACCCTTCTACCTAAGATACCATACTTAGATATGAGAACATGCGCTCACTCCCTCAGTATCACAAACCGTGACACTAAACAAAACTAAAAATAGTTTGAAGATACCACACTTCAAACACAATCAGCTTGAAGATACCTCACTCCAAACACAACTTAAAAAGTCAACTTGTGACACAAACTAACTAAGACTAAAAGCAATATGCTTCTAACTTAGGACACACCTTGAAGTTAATTCACAATTTCCTCCAAGAACATAACACCCTCTTACTTATAGGATTCGAGGTGTACACATGGTGACCTTCTCACAATCTGGGAGGTTCACTCTATAGACTTATCCCTAAAAACTATATTATATTCAATCACGGCTGGTCCCAAACTTAGGTTATGAAGCTTCTATTTATAACCTATTACTCAAGTGGATTTGAGCCTTCAAAACATAACAAACTGCTCCTAAAAATTTCTCCACAATATTCTCCAAAACAGCTCCAAGATATTCTCAGCAAATATCTCCATATTATTATAACAACAAATAGAGAATAATAACTCTGCAACAGATTCTCCTATAAAGTCTCCCTAATATATCTCCATAATTTGGGCTTCAAGTAACAACAAGTAAGTTGTTACAATTCTACAAAAGATTCTCCTTATAAATATTCTGCTTCATAACAGAATCCAATCTGTCAGTTCAAACACGATATCGTGACATCTTATTCGACATGTTGTTTCAGATGTTGAAACATTTCAACACAACATGTTTTTCCATTAAATAGAACTTCAACCTGCTTTCTCCTTACAAGTTATAAATCATATTTAACCTATTACTGTTAAATTAGTTTTACCAAATATAAAATCAATCCTAAAAATAGAGAATCAACAATATCACGTACATAAAATTATATTATATTAATTTAAAGATTTTTAATTCAACATATTTATTTAACTTTTTATTTTAAATTATGTTTATTATTATTCACTTTTTAATTTGATAAGATTATATTTTTATTAACATTAATTGTGTATGCTAAAATAATATTTGATTATTTTTTATTCAAATAACATTTTTTCGCGGGTCAAATATTATGGATTAAATGGATTTTATAGGGTATTTAGGTGTTTTGTAAGTGAAGGATGGGTTACATAATATAATTTTTTTCTAAATATTATGCAATATTACTATTAATAATTCATAGTTTCTTTAAATAATATAAATCATTATTTGATAATTATTTTAAAAAAATATTTTATCTATAATTTTTTATTTCCTTAAAAAATATATGAGTTATATTTTGAAGATATTAACTAAGTAATAAATTATTTAAAAACATCATTAAATTAAAAAAACTCATAATTTTTTCAAAAATTATACCCACTCCTATATTATTTTTAAATTTAACTCTAACAAATATGTCATTATAACTAATTACTTTTACAAACGGGCAGTTATTGTTTATTTCAAAGTTGCATGAAATGTCAACCCTTGAAATGAAGCTAGGATAGGTTGTACCTTAAGCGAAACTTATATATACTCAACAAAAATTAAAGTTTTAATGTTAATAAAGTAGACTTATATAAATTTTAATATAATTAAGTCTAATCTATAATCCTCGAACAAATGTTTTCATTTTCTTAAAGAAAAATAAATTATAAGATTAATAATATTATAAATTATTGATAAAATATTATAATTATAAAATTTTCAACTAGGTTTATAATTAGGGTGCAAGAAGGAAAGTAGTATAGTTAATAAATCTCACCAGAACAACACCTTTCAGAATTTCCTCCGTGTAGAATTCTGGTTCCTTTTGCTGCAAGTCTAACATGACATCAATCAACGTCATATTTGTTTGTTCATTGCTCCAATATCTCCGTTTCTCATCAACTAGCTTCTGAAGAAAACTATCCATCTTTTTCATCAACTTCACCATCTTCTTTTTCTTCCCTTGAAAATCTATCCATTTCAATATTGAAAAATAATCATTCAAATTTCCACTTCCAAGTAGCTCTATATATTCATTCAATAAAATTTGAAACTCCTTTCCTCCCGAGGAAACATCATCATCTTCACCATAGTATCGTTTCCCAGATATCACTCTCAACATGGTGTTGAAAGAAAGCTCCAAAGTTTTTGTTTTGAGATCAACTTTAGACATTATTTCTCCTTTGCACCCTTCAAATATTTGCTTAACCAACAATTTCACCTCCTCTTCTCGAACTTTCGTGAACATGCCAACGCGGTTGGTGGAGAAAAGCTCCATAGTTGTTAAACGACGTAGTTTGCGCCAAAGTTCACCGTAAGAAACAAACCCTAACGTTGTATTATTGTAATTGAGATATTTTCCAGCGAGTGTTACGGAGCGATTTGCGAATGTTATGTCATTGGTTGACAAACATGCTTCTACTGCGGATGGTGAAGAGACGACAAGGATGTTACGTATTCCGACGTGGAGAAAGAAGATGTGGCCGTAGGTATTTGAGAGGTTGTGGAGACTTCGATGCAAGGGTTGTTTCATGAGGTGGAGATGGCCTATGAGTGGTAAAGATGGTGGAGAAGGAGGGAGGTTTTTGTGGTTGGATTGTTTCTTTTGAATTAATTTCAAAAGGATGAGGAAAGTTAGGAGGAAGAGTGAAGTGGGTATCATCCATTTTGTTTCTTCCATTTTTGTAAAACAATAGTGCTTGGAGCTTCCCTTTTCAAGTTATTACTAGAGAGTGGTGATATAGTTTATTTTATATATATAGATAAATATCTGATCTTAGTAATTGAGTGCAGAGATTTATATGGTTATCTTATCTTGAGGAGAACCACAAATAAATTAATTTCCTCATAAAATTTAATTTCTCCTTACTGCAATTAATTAACATTCGGTTATTTATAAAATATTCTAAAATAATAAAAAAAAATTATCAATTTAATGGTAGTGCACAGTAAGTGTAAATAATTATTACACATACAATCAATCAAAATATTTTAGAATGTCAAATCATATAAGTTATCTAAAATTTTGGAATACATGATTGTCATTAGTTTACGGTGTAAATATAATATACACTATCAGTGCATTATTCATTTTTTTCAAGAAAGCACCTAGTGATTGTTCATCTTAATTTATCAAATTATTCATCTTATTTTATCGAATTATCCTAGTGATTGTTAGGTTTGGTTAGTGGAGAGTCTCCTTTCTAGTATACGGAGTAGTTCGGCCCTCTCTAAATAAATTATTTTTTCAAGATAGAATTCCTACACCAGATATAATTTACTCAAAATTGACGTCTTTTTTATTCCGAAGACTTGTTCTTTCTACTCTATAACCCTAGAGTGTATGCTCATATTTTTTGACATGCTAGGTAGTGTTTTATGTTTGATATATTATTTTTTTAGATGGTTATATGGGTATGTAATTTTAGCCGTAGATTCTCTAATTTTTTTAAATGTTTTTACCTTTTGATGGTACTTTTAGGCTTATGGGTTGTCCTAAAATTTGGCATATTATGGTCTGGTGAGTTTAGAAATATCATAATGATACAGTGCTTTCACATAGATCAGTGACCGCAAAGGGCGTAGAAGACATGAGTATTGTTGATTTAAAATGGAATTTTAGTAGGTCCATAGAGAAGTCTTGTGCTTTTTTTTGCATGACCCGAGAACCCTATATATGGTTGTAAAACCAATAAGGACATGTGTCTTCAACCTCTATTGGTGCATTCTTATTACTTCGACGGTGTTTCGTTTTTGATTTCGTAGGTTCTTAGTTGGGAAGCTCTAGTTTGGGTCCTTCCTTCTAGTGCTCTTGTTTTTGCCTACTGAATTTTTCTTCCTTTTTTTTATATATTGTTTTGGTTGTTGTATTGTATATTTATTTTATCTTATTATTTGTTTCTTTTTCGCCTGTTTCTCTTATATTATTGATCTTTAGTGCATTATATATATATATATATATATATATATATATATATATATATATATATATATATATATATATATATATATATATATATATATATATATATATATATATATATATATATATATTATATTTTCTTTTAAAAAAAATACTCAATTAATTAGCTACTAATAAAGTGATTATCACTTTTGAATTAGAAAAGTGATACTCACTCACCTTTTACGCTAAATTAGAGATTAAAATTTAATGTTTAAAGTTTAAAACTGCAACTGATTTTAGTGACAAATATTGTGATCGATTTTTTATGTAATGATTAGTTTTAATTAGAGTTTCACCAAAATGCATTCACCAAATCATTCTCTAATATTTTGTTTTTTAATAATGAATTGTATTTTAATATTTTATAAAATATTTTCTATGAATAAAAAATTAAATACATTAAACATTTATTTTCACAAACAAGCTTACTATATTAAATACTTTTAATTACTAAAAAAAAATACATTATAGTCTTACTAAATACTTTTAGTTACTAATAAAAATACATTATAGTCTTACTAAATGCTCATCCAAAAATTTAACAAAAAGAATACAAGATAAAGTATTTTGAAAATATCAATTAATCGTTACTCCCATTTACACCTTTGAAGTGATGTGTGTGTCGAGAGTTTGTATCATGCATCTACTAGTTTATAAGTTCTTTTACACCAAATTGCAATGTAAGATTCACAATTTTAGTTATCAATTCAAACAATATATAGAACACAACTCTTATTGAAGTTGTGGACACAAGCTTTCCTTCTATTGAAGGAGCCAAGATTAAAAGAGAAGATGCAACAAAAAACAGTTACAACAATGAGAAAGAATATAACAGTAAAAACGAATTGAAACTATTTTTATTAATTGATAAAATGAGAGGTCCACAATTTATATATACAAAATAACAAACTAGTCTATATGAGCCGTACAAATGTCACACAACTATTGGTCAATAATTTGAACTATATACAAACCACAATAATCTAATAACTCTAGTCGGAGTATAAAATTCAAAAGCATGACTTTAATTAGATATTAAAATATAATACATAAACACAATTCAACCACAAGTTGTGATTGAGATATCAATCAAACATCAGCACAAACTAACACGGTAGAAACACCTCCCTCCCAACAAACCAAAACAAAACCCCTTAACACATGGTCTCTAAAACAAAGCCGAAAACAAAACCTTAAACGAATTGTAAGATACAATCAAACTCCACCTGTCACATAAAAACAAAGGCAACAATATCTATATATATTCATTACTACTTCAACAATTAGTCGACTTCAACAATTAGTCGGAGACCCGTGTTCTCAAATTGATGAATTTATTTTAATATTGACGAAATAATTTTTTTAAATATACATATAAAAACTCATATTTATTAGAAAAGTATAATAAAAAGTAATGAAATTAAAATATTATAATAAATAATATGATTAGACAAAATATAATTATCAATTTAATAATGATGTATATAGATACATGTGTGAATTTAAATTAAACTACATAATGGAAAAATAAATAATTATTATATAAATTTAATTGTAATAAATAATTAAAAAAACTTGTGACCAATGTTTTAAAAACCGGACCGGAGATCAAACCGATGAAGGTATTGGATCACTGGTTTATTGGTTGAACCACTGAGTCACTGGTCGAACAGCATGACTAAACCGGATTAAACCGGATAACTCAGTTGATTAAACCGGCCTTTATAACAAACGATATAGGTATAAAACTTGTCGAACCAGATGACTCAATCTCTACAAAATATAATTAGAACTAATTTTTTTTAAATGTCTTTTCATAAATAAATTCACAATTTGATAATTTAAATTTAAATTTTAAATATTTTAAATATCATATCATAAATAAATTTACAATTTGATAATTTAAATTTAAATTTTAAATATAAGTATCATATATAATAAAATAGTACAAAATTACAAAGTATAATTGCAACATAGTATAATTGAATAATTTGTAATAAAATAATTTTATTATCTACTATTTAGTTTCAAGGAGTAAAAATTATTTTAATATTAAGATATCCTTCTTCAATATATCAAAATTATCTACAAAATCAACCGCATCAACAACATTTTCTTTGTCAATAATATAATTAATTAATTTTATTTTTTATTTAAATATAATATTTTAATAAAATAATCCAAATAAATAAAAAATTTAAATTGCATATTTTTTAAAAAATTTAAAAATTTTGAATAAAAAAATTAAAAAATACAGTTGAACCACCGATTTTTCCGGTTTTCATCGGTTCTTACCGGTTCAACGACATTCCCAATCCAACTATTGAACCAGGCCGGTTATCTGGCCGGTTCCCGGTTCGACCGGTCCGGTCCGGTTTTTAAAACACTGCTTGTGACATTGAGAAAGAAAAAAATTGACATTTAAAAATAATGATAATAATTTAATAGTGATTTGTTAGATAAAATATCAGTTGTGTGAATGACTATGTAGTATTATTTTATTTGATAAAATAAATATTTAATTTTATTGAAGTTAAAAAATAGATTAATTAGTATTTTTAGTGATAATAAACAAATAAATAGATAAAATATGTCTTAAATACAAAAATATATAATGTATTTTCCAGATGATGAACAATGGTGCATCATCTAATATACATAATCTTAAATGAATATCGTTCACATGATAATTATATTATTTCATTTGAAGCGTGAGTTTTTATAGGATTTATCTAATATTACAAATATTTACGAATATTACTAATAACTATAAATATTTAAAAATATTTTTTTTAATTAAAAGAAAAGTAAAATGGTGATAGTGACTCGTGAAAATAGTAAATTTGAGGGATTCTAATTTTCTCATTCATCAAATATTTGTTTAAATATAAGTCACAATAATTTTTGTCAAATTACTTATATGGATTTAATATTTAAAATTATTTACATCTCTTATATTATTGTAATTGTAGTGGAAAAAATAAGGTCACAACACAAAAAAAATCAATCGAAAAAGATATAATTAAATAAATCTTTTATTTAATTTAATAATAATAGTTATTTAATTATAAATATGTAATTAAATAATAGAGGATTTGAGCTCTTAGGGTCATGGAAATGGAAGGAATATAAAAAGTAATATATATATTACTCCTTCCAAGAAACGGAAAGAATTGGAAATTTGTTTTTTAATATTGAAAAAAAGAAAGAGAGAAGGAAAACATTGCAAATAGAAAAGTGATTTTCATTGGTAAGTGATTGGATTATTTTGTTAATTACTAATTTATTTAATATGTAGATTTATTTTCTAGACTACAACATTTTAGTCAAATTGATCAATATGATACTAAATGCTTTATAGTTGATATCTCTTTCATGGTGTTTTCATTTTCAAATTGTATTTAGTTTTTAGTTTTTTTTTGGTATGTGCAGGAAAAATAATGCTTCTATAGAATTATCTGTAATCCTCCTCACAATATGAAAATAATTATCTAGCAAAGTCACGAGAATTATCAAAGAAAAAAGTTATTCGATTAAAATTGAAGATCATTCAAATGCAAAAGTTAAAATGTTGTTTTTATAAAGTCTTTCGGTATGGAATTTTTTAATTTATAAAATCTTCTTTTCTGATAAAGTATTTTTGTTTAAAAATATTTATTTTATTTTTCATAAAATAAATAACATTTTTGTTTAATTTTAAAAAATAATTTTTTACTAATAATAATTTTTTTTACAATCTATAATTTTCGAATCTTATTCCTATTTAAAAAAATTATTATGTCTTGTATTTTATAAAATAATAAATATTTTGGCTTTATTTTATAAAATCATTCTTTCCCAATATTTCAGATCTAAAAAAATTATTTCTTAACAGTTTTTAAACAAAACACAAATCCAAGAGAACAAAAATAAGAGGAGTTAAAAGGAAATTTGAAAATTTATAGAAACATCGTTATTATATTTTTTATATTTAAAGTATTTTTCGTATGAAATTAACTATTTTTTTACAATTTAAAAAAATACAGATATGTAAAAACGAAAACATACTTAATGAAAGTCATTTGATCAACTAATATTAAATCATACTGCTGACCTGCTCGTATTTCTTCAATTATACCACTAGTTAGTTTCAACTTTCTCAATTTTACGCTATCAGAAGTCTCTACACACACCAAACTCATATTTCGAAATTGTTCGATCATCTCTAACTCTTTCACCATAAGCATCGACATATGCAACGACTTCCTATTCAACGCATCAGCTACTACATTTACTTTACCAGGAATGTAGCTCAAATCGAAATCGAAATCCTTTAACAACTCAAGCCACCTTCGCTGCCTCATATTTAATTCATTCTGATCAAATAAATATTTTAAACTCTTATGATCACTGAACACCTCAAATTTAGAGCCAAAAATGTAATGTCTCCAAATTTTCAGCACAAACACTACAGCCGCCAATTCCAAGTCGAGTGTAGGATAATTCCTCTCATGGACTTTTAATTGTCTAGAAGCATAAGCAACAACCTATCCATTTTGCATTAGGACACCACCAAGTCTCATCTTAGAAGCATCACAATAAACTACAAATGATTCATTTGGATTCAGCAAAATTAGCACCGGGGCAGTTGTCAATCTCTTTTTCAGTTCTACAAAACTTTCTTCACATGCAACATCCCACACATAGGTTTGACCCTTTCGAGTCAATTGAGTCAATGGCAGTGCAAATTTAGAAAATCCCTCAATGAATCTTCGGTAGTAACCTGCTAACCCAAGAAAACTTCGAATCTCGGTCGCAGACTTTGGCATCTCCCACTGCAATACTGCTTCAACCTTAGAAGGATCTACCACAATTCCACCACTAGAAATCACATGGCCAACGAAACTCACTTCCTTCAACCAAAATTCGCATTTTGACAGTTTCACACACAACTTCTTATCTTTCAGTATTTGCAACACAACTCGCAAATGTTCAGCATGTTCTTCTTCTGATTCTGAATAAATCAAAATGTCGTCAATGAAAACCACCATAAACTTGTCCAAGTACTTATGAAAAATACGGTTCATGTACTCCATGAAAATGCCTGGCGCATTTGACACACCAAATGGCATCACAGTATATTCATAGTGACCATATC
Organism: Vicia sativa; assembly: GCA_021764765.1. Taxonomy (NCBI): domain Eukaryota; kingdom Viridiplantae; phylum Streptophyta; class Magnoliopsida; order Fabales; family Fabaceae; genus Vicia; species Vicia sativa. The sequence continues at coordinate 184,204,212 of CM038793.1, read as the reverse complement.
TTGTCCTGAAAGCTGTCTTCGGGATATCTTCTAATTTAACTCGAACCTGATGATAACCCGACCTTAGATCAATCTTGCTAAATTAAATTGTTTCTAGTAATCCTATAAGGAGCCATCGACGCTGGACTCGTACCTGGTATTAAATCTACAACAAACTCTACTTCTCGTTCTGGAGGCAATTCACCAATGTCGTTCGGAAACACTTTTGGAAATTCACATACAACTGGTAATTCATCCCTTGCAGTCTCGCGATCAACTTGTAATGATGCGAACATTGCAAACATCAAAGCTTCATCTGCTAAAAGTTCATCCACTTGCTTAGCAGACAAAAACATCAATCCCCACTATCACCGAACTTGGGAAATCTCACCGTCTTATTGTAACAGTTAATGTGAACATAGTTGAATTCCAACCAGTTTATTCCAAGAATAACATTAATTTGGTGTAAAGGTGGACACACCAAATCCATCACAAAATTCTTGCCATAGATAGATAAAGGACACTTCAAACAAACAAGAGTAGTAGTAACGGAACCTTTAGTCGGAAACTCCACTACCATACCCCCATTCATGTCAGACAATTTAAACCCCAACATATTAGCACAGTCAAGAGAAATAAATGAATGAGTAGCACCAGTATCAATAATAGCACATAACTCGGTATTATTAATAAAACAAGTACCTCTGATCAGGTTCTATTTCTTTTCAACTTCATCACCACTCAAAGCAAACACTCTGCCACTAGTCTGAGTAGCAACGTCCTTCTTTGGTTTTTGACATTGGGTACTTATGTGACCCTGCTCACCATAATTGAAACAAGTTGGACCTTCATACTTGCATTCACTGATGCGATGACCAACCTTGCCACACTTGTAACATTTTGTCTGCCTTTGAAGATCGGCAGGTTGTTCCTCTAGAACCTTCCCCAAGCACGGGCCTCGACATCATTCCCTCCATTCTGGTTCTGCTGACCCTGTTGGTTCTGCAGTGCCTGAGCCATGGCTTTCAAAGCGTTAGCAATAGCATTATCATTTCTTCCTCCAGACATAACTCTGCGCATAGACAACCAACATTAGAAATATCAACACATCGATAGTACCCAAGTACTAATCGATTAATAAGGGATAGACATCACATAAATTCCTGGCTGGACGGACCGACCTGTTCTGATACCACTAATGTAACACCCTTATAAACCCTAAAGATTATTCATAAATATTTAATAAATAATATTAGAGTAATTCAACAAAAAGGGCGTCACATTTTATTCATAAACGATATACTTGTAAGACTTACTCCGTAACACAGGTTTTCAAAAATTATTCATGACATGTGCATTATTAATTAGCAACACCAATGCTTCAATATACTTGCAGTGGAATTATAGTTTCAAAATATATTTATTAAAATAACACATCATAACCCCGCATGGTTTATGGTTCACAATTCAAAACAACTTAAACTCCATGAATAACAATTCAAAAGATCATAAGAAAACAATAGCATAATTGGTTTCAAAACAAGCGTTCCCGTCCCCGATATTACATATCAAAGAAAGACCTTCTAGACTCAACGGAAAGTAAATTACACACTCCAAAGCTATTATTCCAAGCCTTCAAGAACTATTCTTGATTATCTGCACGTTACCCACATAGAGGCAACATCACAGTAGAAAGGGTGAGTTTATCGCAATCATTATATAAGATATAAGTAATAAACATTGCAGAATAAACTAAAAGTATCACATGAGCAATTCATCAATAACATCATTCCAAGTACAACAACATAATGAAACTTCATCAAAATCAATACCTATGCAATGCCACATAAGATGTAGTGCAAGGACATAGACTCATGCATGTGGTACCAATTTACTTGATGGACACTAGGCCATCACCCTCCAAAGACCCCAATCATAGGATTGATTCCCACTTGGAACCGGAGCAAATCATAGACATCCCAAATCCACACAATGGGATTGAGACCAAAATCACTAGACCAACATCCTAAATCATCAAAACGGACCAAAGATGTCCAATGAATGCATGATGCGCAATACTCAATTATAAACGACAATATCTAGTCATACGCATCACCATTCATGTAATGACCAACATCATCATATAAGCCTCATCATATATACTCATACAATCAAAACATCATCATCATATCATCATATCATCATATAAGACAAAAATCATCATAATAACAACATATCATCAAGATAAGCAAGTCATCGTCGCGGTTCGACATGGAAAACCTATCTTTATTCTAATTTTAGGTAATTTAAAAATAATCCTAATTCTTCATTTTATTTCATCTAATTGAAGTTCACGTCGCTAGCTACACACCACTTCGAGCAGCACCTCAAACGGAGTTACGGTTCCAAAGTTATGGCCGTTACAAAATTGTCAAAAATTGAACTTCTTTCGGGTTGTGTTGCGTCGACCCTTGCGTCGATTGCTCATCACTACTTGCGTCTACCGCACCCTTATTTGTATCGACGCAAACTGCTGTTTTCTGTTTTCTTTTGTTGCTTGTTGTTTGCGTCGACCTCAACTCTCCGATGCAAACTATTGTTTTCTTTTGTTGTTTGCGTCGACTGCAACCCTCGCTTGCATCGACGCAAACTGTCTGTATGTTGTATTTTTCTGCATTTTCACTACCGAATGGCTCCTAAAACATCATCTAATCATGGGTAATCATTATCTATTATCATCCTATGTTTCCACATCAATTATACATCATTTAAGCATCATTATTCATCTCTAATTCATCGATTCTCCATCAAATACCATTGATTCACTATCTATGAAACCTAAGGAAAATCCTACAATTGTCTACCACTTAAATAAAATATAATAGTCAGATAAACACCTCTTACCTTAGATTATTGATTGATTTCAATTCCTCTTCGTGTTTCTACAGATTCCTCCTTGAGTTCCTCAATGCCCTAGTTTTACTCTTCTATCTCTGCCTCTTCTCCAACGCGATTGCACAGAATGAATCATTAAAACCCCAATATTCCTTTTTGTCAATCTTACCCCCTTGGACCTCTAATATGATCTTTCCACCTTTGTCCTCACTTAGCATTATATTATTTACCATCATGCCCTCACTCTTTCTACAAATTACCATCATAATATTCATAACTAAAATAATCTCTTTAATTAATTATTCCTATTATTCCTAATAATCCAAGTAATTACTAAATAATTATCTAATTATCCCAACACATCTAACCATCATAATTCACATGTTGTTCCACATCATAAACAACAACAAACCATCACGCATCGTATAAAACATCAATTATTCTACAATAACTCATAAACATATCTAATAATTCATCAAATAAGCAATTTTAAAAGTTGGGGTGTTACAGAGGACATCTGAGAAATTAATTGTATGGACGAAACGTAACATTGTCTCACAAAGAGAAGAGGTGGCTGAATAATTTGATAATTTGTTATTATTTTTCTAATTGAAAAATACAACTGTACATTTTCTGATAAATATAAAAATATTTAACGGTAAAATTAATAAACCAATTACTCTATAAAAATAGAAATTAATTACAATGAATAATAATTAGACTATTTAATACTATAACCCATAAATAATTATGATTTGTTTGTTTTAAAAAATATTAATTATAGTGTCAAAAAATATTAATTATTATCCTTTATTTTCTTAAACAACTATATTTTAAAGAAACTAATATATACATATTAAAGAAATGAATTGCTTTAAACTAATTGTATAATTCTTTTTAACACGGATAAAATCATTTCAATATTATTTTGTTATATTATATTATTTTTAAAATTATATTATAAAATATACAAAAATTTGAGTCAGATAATGAGTAGGGGTGAGAATAAGACATGTCAACTAACATTGGTTTATGGTCTAACCTATACATGTCAAAGTCACGTCATACTTTTTTTAAGTAAAAAATGTTTAGACTTTTTTATAAACCTATTTAGTTAAATAGGCTAGGCCAGAGGTGTTGCACCCCAAAATTCGCCCTCTTCATTTTTTTTATAATAAATAATTGGCTTACATTTAATTAGTAGGTGCATTACATACATATCATTCATGCATTAATCATGGGTTCGGGATTTTCTAAATCGTGTGAACCTGTGTAATTCTGAAGAAGAAGTTTGGTTCCAGAAGCTGAACATTTGAGGTTCTGTCGATTCGAACGTCATTTCAGTACGCAAGCGTGTCCAGAAGCTTCTGATTATTATCTCGCGAGTTTTGGTGTTTTGATCGCCTATCAGATGGATATTGATTACAGTTTTGAGCTACAGTGTGTTGCGGTCGAATATTTGAGCCCGAATTGATTCTATGGCCTTCTGTGAGTTTCGAAGTGTCAATATACGACTTATCGATCCACGCGATTCATCGGAAAATCAAGAACGGACGGATAAAATGATATTTGAGTGTGTGTATCAAAAAGTCAACAAAAAGTCAAAGTTTGACCGGGCGGAATTTCGGGTCGAAATTATGGTCAAAAGTCGACATTTGAGAAAATGCAATTATTTGTTGAGAAAAGTCGGAAGAATCGGGTGAAAATGAGGTTTCTTGCATTTTAAGTAATCTTGGACTTAGAAAATTTTTCTAAGTTTTAAGTACTTTGTGTTCACGGAGCCATGTTGCCGCATCCGTATCTTGCCCGTCTGTGGTCAGAAGTTTGTGAGTTGATAGTTGTTGAAAAGAGCGTATTTGGTACTCCGACTTTGTACTTGTGAAGATTTTTCCAGAAATGCCCGGATTTCGAGTTATGATGCTCCGAAGTTTAATGTTCATAATTTTAAGTGTTTTTCAATGTATTCAAATGATCGACTTCGGAGGTATTTTACATGTGTTTCGAGGCGTCGATTCGAGTTGAATTCAAAACCAAAGTTGTTCATTTAGCGGCAATCTACAACTTTGCTGAAGAAATCGAATCCATTCGGAAAACGGATCAAAAATTACGGAGCTCGGAAGTTACGGTTTATCATTTCTCAAAAATTCAACACTTAGAAATATTTTGAAGTGTTTGTTTCTATGCTCAAGCTGACAGTTTCAGGATCGATTTTATCATAGTTCGTGGCTCCGAATCAAAAAATATTCAACTGAAAAGTTGTTCATCTCACGACAATCTAAAACTTTGTTGAAGGAGTCAAATTCATTCGGGACTCGGATCGGAAGTTATAAAGCTCGGAAAATTAGAACTCATTATGTTTGTAAGATTCGAGTAGTTTTTGTGCACATGTTCAGGGCTGTTTTCGTCATTGATTCGGTCGCCGCACGAAGAAACTCCGAACACGAGAGTTAGAGTTCGTAATTCCATCTACAAGTTCCGTTTAGAAACTTTTTCGTTTCGGACGTCGGAGCTGGAAGACACGGAGCGCCGCAGTTTGTAGTTTGAAATTGCTAAAACGCAACAGCACATGCATTTTTGCCATGGTTGCGGATGCATTTCATCGAACAGTTGGTGTGCGTATGTTCGGAGCTGTTTTCTCGTCGATCTGATTGCCGCACGGAAAAACTCCGAACACGAAAGATGAAGTTTTCCGTGTCCTCTATAAGTTCCGTTTAGAATTTTTTTCGTTTCGGATGTCAGAGCTGGAAGATACGAAGCGCCGTAAGTGAAGGCTTGAAGTTGAAAAATTGCCGCGAGTCATGTTTAAAACTTGCCCAGCCAGGCCAGGCATTTCATCGAAAGGTTGCGTAGCAAATTTCAAACACTTTTTATTCGATGATTAAGGCCTCGTTCGGATTTTTGTCGAACTACAAAGTTGCTCTATCCCATGAGGTCTTTCCAACAGTATCAAGTTCGTGTCGTCCAGTCGAATATCGAAAGAGTTATGATGCTGTAAAGTGGTGTACTCGGCGTGAGCAAATGGCTAGTAATGTTTGAGAAAGTTATGTGATAACGCGATCAGTTGTGTTGCCGTAACTTCAGTTGTGCGGAAGTTTGCTCTCCAACTTTGATCTTGGCAGTATAAGCTAAAGACGCTCGCGTTTCGAGTGACGATGCCACGAATGAGACACCATGGCACTTGCTCATGATGGCTAAACAGGTGTTCTGTGTATGCATTATAAAAGGAAAAGAGAAGATTCGGAAGGAAGGATCGTAACAAGCTGCTTCTTTTTCTTTCTCACTTCACTCACGGTAACAACACAACTCACCTTCTTTTCACGCTCCCTTTTCCCACACTGCCATAACCAACTGCCTCTCACTCTCTTTTTTCACCCGGACACCCTTTCTCTTCTTTTTCTTTTCCGCTGTAACACGCTTCTTCTCTCACTCCATAACACCTCACACTTTCCTCCTTACCCTCTACATCCATAACTAACAGAATTCTCTTTCTCACCTCAAAAAGCGATAACAGTAAGGAAAAATGCTAACAGAAAACTTCCACAACTTCTAACAAACTCACACAAACAAAATCACCATCATCACATTCACCCTTTCTTCATTCTTCCACTCCATCCACCCATCTTCTACCAACCTTCCTTCATCCATCACCATAACAAACTGTAACACCATAATCGCCTTCCAAAACCTTCATCTTCTCTCTTGATTCTTCTTCTCTTCACTGGCCGTAACAGTTCTCTCGCCCTCACACCATTATCAACCTGTTGTTTTCTCCCTCGAGTTTTCTTGACAACCTCACCAACACCACTCTCTCGTTTCTTCTTCCACCGCCTGACAACAACCATTAATTTTCGGTTTTCTCTCCACCCATTTTCTCACGCACCCTTTTCTTTCTTTCCAACACACTCTCTTCATCAGGACCTTCACCAATTCTCTTTCTCTCTCACTTTTCTTCTTCCATAATTATAACACTCCATATTCCTCCATCAACAAACCCGCTTATCCTTCACTGCCACGCTAACAGAACCCGCAGACCTCTCATTTTTGCTCATACACACTGTCACAATACCACTGCTCCTCACTCTTCTTCTTTTTTCACTCCATCCAAAAACACTCTCCCTCTCGTTTTTCTTTCTCACACACTTCCATCGGTTTGGAACAAAAAAACTTCAACAGTATCTTGCTTCCATCACTCTAACAGAATCTTGACCACCCCTCACCTTCACTCACCTTCAACCACCGCTTCCCTCTTTTTCTTTCCCTCTCATCACTCACCAGAACCGCTCTCTCATCCTCTTTCACACATCCCTCACCGTGATTCTCTGCTTTCTTCTCCCACTCACCTTCAACAAAACTCTCCCAAAACGTCATGGTGAATATCGAGTTCCTCTAGTCTGTGCATTATCTGTGAGAAATTCGGTCGAAGCAATCACATTAAACTTCGTTTTCGGATCGAAACCTCTGGCCGCTATCTTCAAGAAGCTCACATATCTTCGTCACTATGGAGAAAGGGTCAAAGATCTAAGGAGTGTGTCCTCGTCATCTTGAACAATCGAAGACCTGGTTGAGTTTTATCTTCGTCAGAGAACTCGAAATCTCGACGATAGAGATTTCCGTCCGCACCCGATCTGGATTCAGCGTTAAAAAACGAGCAGAATGAAGGATATTATCTTGACAGAATCGGAAGTCTCATCGAGCTTACTTCTCAGCACCGAAGAGCGTTATTGATTCGTCTTCATCTTCATGAAGATTCGAGGAGCAGCGACTGAATTCTCTTTGTTGATTTCTGCCACCGTAAACGGGCGTCATTCATCAAGTGTTCGAGTTTTCAGTTTCCAGATCTTATCTTCGTGAAGCACTCTTTATATGATACAGGAGGTTACGGACAAAACGGGGCACAGATTCGCGATTAGGACGGGATTTCTGACAATAAGGTGGTTTTCTTTTTCTGTTTCCCGATCAGCGTGGCCGTCGTCGGCGAGAAGGACGCCGGAGATGACGGTGCTCCGTCAGGGCATGCAAGCCCTGGGTGTGGCACTTTCCGGTTGGTTCATGTAAGTGTTTCGCAGCAGCGAATCCATTTTTGCCACGTGTCTTTTTATTTTTTATAATAAAAATCTGATATATTTTAAATTAGCTTGCCCAATTGATACATATGTCACATGCGGATATTAAAGGAAGAAACGTGACATGATTTGATAAAATAATCTGAATAAAAAAATATATTTGTTTGTTTTTTTTTATAACAATTGGACTTAGACAAAAAATGGAATGGAACAGGCTTAGGCAATTCGAAATGGGCCCAGAATTCTACTATCTCGCACCCCCAGTTTTTTGAGCCCAAACGCCAATAAACATAGTTCAGTTCATTTTGTAATTCTGTTTCACACCCCCTTCTTTCATGTTTCACAATTTCTATGCAATTTCAATTTAACTCCCGATTTCGATTGTTTCAAATTATAAAAAATATATAAAAAAAAACATATTCTGACATTTTAGGACATTAGAATATTCTTGGCATTTTTTTAAATATTTTTTTAATTAATTTCTTTTATTTTTTCTAATTCATTTTTAATAATACACTTAGATGTTTTTTTTATAGTTTGAATTGATTAACTTAGGAAGTATAATGCCATTTTTTCTTTGAAACTCTAAGATATTTTCTTATACCATTTAATTATAGTTGAAAGTATACGTTACCTTAGTATTGTAAGTAAAATTTCAAATCTATTCTTAATACTCTGATTTCATTGTAAATAACCATTTTTTGCGTTTTATGCTTTATTTAAAAGCCGCATTGCTATTCCTGACACTCTGTTTTGTATGCGAGGTACGCGGAGCGTTATACCATTGGTTTGGATGTATAAAATCCCTGTTTTGATGTTGCACACATGTGTGTGCCTTCTCTGTTGCTTTGTCTGGATTGTAGTTTTCTGCAGGTTCATTGGATATATGTCGAATGTGTATAGACACACATTCTTGACCGTGCATATCTACGCACATCCTTTGTCTGTATTATCTGGATAGTTTCTTGCAGGTTTATTGGATATACGTCGAGTGTGTATAAGACGCACATTCTTGACCGTGTATATCGATGCACATCCTTTATCTGTATTGTCTGGATTATGATCTTGTACAGGTGTATTTGCTTCAGATGTGCATGACACACATTCTGATTATGCTTTTTGTGCCTCCGCACACTTATCACCGGATTTCTTTATTGCGTGCCAGCAGTACTTGAAGTTTTCTGGAGTATTTCTATAGCTTGTGTTGCTCTTCGGATTTAATATCCGTTTGGTATTTATTTTACCTTATTTATCGCATTTCTTTACCGCTTTTCTAGAGAGCATGAGAAGTAAGATTTTACCGCTTTCCTTGCCATGAGAAGTAGGAATAGAGATGTATGAAGGGGCTTCCGTAGTTGGAGCATGTTTAGGAACCCCTCTGGTTTATTTAAAGACCCGTTTAGGGCAATTCTGTTTGCTTATTGTGTTTGGTTTGTTTTAAATCCTCCATCTGTATAGGGAGGTAATTCTCAGTAAGTGTTTACATTTGTGCTTGCATAGGTCAGAGTGGTTAGGACACCCGACGTGGTACCACCAAGCAAAGTCCCGCTTTTTATATTATGTAATTGCCTATGGGATGTAATAGTTTAATTAGGACTTTTATTTTTCCGCACTCTCATTATGTATCTGTCCCAAAGCCATGTAATAGCGTAGGACATTTATCTTTCCGCACTTTACTTTCCGCAATTTACTTTCTGCACCCTATAAACTGCTAGTAATTAGGCGTGTATGGCAAGATTAAAATTGGACATAGATCACTCATAACTCCAAAATAAAATATCGGAATCAACACACTCTTTTCACACATGCACCCCTTAGGGTAATTCTCTCTCGTTGCCTTTACGAATACAAATGGTCAAGTCCCTCGAACGTAGAGGTATCCTAGCACCGTTGCCTACAAAACATATCATCATAGTCCCTTCGATACAAAGATCATAGACCCACGATGTCGCCTACAAATACATGATCTTGACCCTCGATTGTCGCCTACGAAAAATGATGATAGTCCCTTCAAATGTGCTAGGATACTTCCTACAAGTTGCCTTCTATGACCATCCAATGTCCCTTCTACATCCAACGAATAGGGTTACCTACCAACTAATGGTACGGATAGCACTATTCTAAAGGAACGTAAAACGACACCAAAACGACCATTCTGAGTAGGTAATAAGACTTTTAGTTGCTTGCTCGATCAAAATACTTTTCACACCACACACTTTTTTTCAAAGTTCAAACTCTTTTCAAAACGAAACATTTCCGAACACTTTGTATACATTCCTACATGAATCATTACAAAGTCAAAGCGAAATGCCTTTTTTAAAACATTTTTCAAACACACAGAAAGCACAATTTTAAAGTGATCTAAGAGCATCTAAGAGCCCGTAGATGACTACGCATGGAAAGGGGTGCTAATACCTTCCCTTTTCATAACCTTCTCCCTTACTCAGAATCTAACGAAGGTCTTTTCCTGTTCTTTTCACCTTCCCTTAATTGGATAAAAGAAAAGTCGGTGGCGACTCTTGCTATCCGCACATTTGCGATACAAAAATCTCAAAGTCAGTTCACCTTATTACAGAACTGGCGACTCTGCTGGGGAGACACCCTAAAGAGAGAATGCCTTAGGGATTTCTAGATCACTTTTACTGTTTTCTGTTTGATTTGCATGCTTTACCTTTAAGGGTTGCTTGGGTATTATATTTGTGGGGGATCCTACACCCGGATCCAGGTTTCCTTTTAGGTAAGTAGCAATAAATCGTCGCGACCGTTAGGCGTATACCAAAACGGTCAACTTGATGGCTACGTTAGTGTGACACTTTGGATGTCCTGATACTCTTCATTTCCAAGTTGAGTATAATATTTGGCTTCTGAGTGGTGTCATCAGCACTAACTAAACTTTTAGAACCCTAATTGACCCATCTTGGTCATTAGAAGGTAGTGAGATGGCCGGCTTTGGTGTAGACCGAGGTTGGCTGATACTCGATGCTACGCTCATTAAGATCAGACTTTTGGGATATTTTCAGTCGACCACTTGGTAGTCGTATTGAAATAAACGCCTACGAGAAAGATCAATGATATGAGATTCCTAGAACCCGGTTACTATTATAGGACAGGATGAACCAACTCAAACTTTTGGTGGGGTAATCACCTATACCTCATGCAAGCCTTAAACCTAGGCTCATTGTGTGAATTGTTTGTGTGTGTTAAACATGACATCATGACATCATCGCATTGCATATCATTTCTAACCATTTCAAGGACCTAGGGATTTATCTTTGCTCTGTTTTGTAGGGATTATGGCTTCTAGAAAGACTATCCGAATCAACTTCATGGGTATGCCTTCTCAGCTCAAAGAATTGGTTTCAGAAATTCTCGATCATGCTCAGTTCATCAAGAGACATGGTTATCTGCTTGATTTGGTTATCACCGGTTTTAAAGAATATATGATGCATGTCCTATTCCAGTTCTTTGATCCGAAACACCATTGCTTTATATTCCCAGATTATCAATTGGTTCCTACCTTGGAAGAGTTCTCTAAGCTACTTGGGATACCTATTCTTGACCAAATGCCATTCACCAGTTTAGAAAAGGTTCCTAGGTACAAAGACATCGCATCCGCCTTACATCTTAAGCGCTCAGACATTGAAGCCGATTGGGAAACTAGAAGCGGAGTTAAGGATTTACTTGCTAAGTTCCTGATAAAGAAAGCCCGAGAATTCCTCAAAGTTATGAGTTTCCATGCATTTGAAGATATTGTGGCCTTGCTAATCTATGGTTTGGTTCTATTCCCTAACTCGGATCAATTCATAGATGTCAACGCCATCAAGATATTCCTTACTCATAATCCAGTGCCTACTTTACTTGGGGACATCCTACATTCTCTCCACACTCGTACTATCAAAAGACAAGGAACTCTCATGTGTTGCATACCGTTACTTTCCAGGTGGTTTATTTCACACCTTCCTCAACCAGTAATGATGAACGAGCAAAGGTTGAAGTGGTCTCAAAGGCTAATGTCACTCTCTCATTCAGACATCCGTTGGAGTCTTTTCTCTCAAAAAGACTTCACATTCATTGAGCGTTGTGGAGAATTCCCTAATGTACCACTCCTTGGTATAAGGGGAGGTATTACTTACAACCCTTCTTTAGCTCTACGTCAGTTTGGTTTTGCTCGAAGAGATGGTCCACATGATATGCTTCTCCAAGTATTGTGTTCGACTACAGCCACGATCTCCAAAAAATTACCGACGAAGGTTCATACACGCTTGGGGCATGGTAAAGAAGACTGACACCAAGACTTTGGGGCACCAAAACTCCATTCCTTGGGAACCTTACCTCAAATGGGTGCGAGCTCGAGCTCAAAACCTCATGATGCCATTTACACCCGTGTTACCAGTAATTATGGAACCTGTTGTTATAGGTGACGTACCCTATACTGTTCTCCATCCTGACATGCCTACTGATTTTGAATACTTGAAGAGATCCTGGATTCAACTTAAAGAAGAAAGGGATATATTTAAAGCTCAGTGTTATGCAAGCGAGAAGAAGGTACTAGAGTTGACCAAGCTACTTCACGAGGAGCGAAACATCAATGCCTACCTTGGCACCAAGAGGAAGCGCCCGTGGGAGACTTAGAGCTTTAGGATTTTTATGTTTTTCTTTTATTGTTTTGAACTATCTTTTGTATTTAAAAAAGAAAAAGAATAAAAAAGAGGACTAATAAATGTTTGTTCGTGCTTGTTTAACAAATTTAAATCTCTAAGGTCCTTGAAAACATTGCATTGCATCTGCATAAACATCGCATATCATGGCATAACATCTCATAACAGGTACATTGAAGATTGGTTTTCTCATTCCCTCGCTATTTATTTGAGCAGAAATGGATCTTGAACAGACTGTCAAAGATCTATAGGCTCAGAATGCTCAGTTCCAGGAGATGTTCACCAGCTTGGTCCAAGGCCAAGAAGATTTGAAGAAGCTCATCAACAGAAAGAAGAAGGTCGTTGGTGTTCTCAACATGGGTAGACGTTACAAAGGTGGTCCTAAAGTGGTCAGCCGGATAGAGCTCTCAGAAGGGAGTGTCAAAGGTAATGATGAAGGCAGTCAGCGTGAGCTTGAGAAAGACAGAGAAGATCACTATGACCAGTACTCTGATGAAGATGACAAGTACAAGCAGCTTGAAGACCGTCTGAATGCTGTGGAAAATCTGAAGATGTCCGGGCTGAATTTTGATGATTTGAGTCCTGTCCCTGGTGTGGTGATTCCTCCCAAATTTAAAGTTCCTACTTTTGCCAAGTATGATGGCGTTTCTTGTCCTAAGCTGCATTTGAAGTCCTATGTTCAGAAGATCAACCCCCACTCTGATGACAAAAAGTTGTGGATGCATTATTTTCAAGAGAGTTTGTCCGGAACTCAATTGGAGTGGTATTATCAGCTAGAGAATGACTGTATTCGTACTTGGAGTGACTTAGCGGATGCTTTCTACACACAGTATGAGTACAATGCTGAATTGGCACCCACTCGCATGCAACTACAGAGCATGTCTATGGTTCGTGATGAGAAGTTCAAAGAATATGCTCAGAAATGGAGAGATTTAGCAGGCAGAGTTCAGCCACCCTTATCCAATAGGGAGTTGGTTGATATGTTTATGGGAACACTGACAGACCCATTCTTCAATCATCTGATTGGAAACTCTTCAGTCGGATTCACCGAGCTGATATTGACAGGAGAGCGTATTGAAGCTGGTATCAAGAGTGGAAAGATTCATGTCGAATCATCTTCAAATGCTGCAAAGAGATCTTTTGGTGGTAAGAAAGAAGCTAATGCTGTGTATGGTCAGAAGAGCCGAGCCAAGACCGACCGTGCTCAATCTGTGGGGGCAGTTGTGATCTCCAATCCTACATCAGCACAACCTCAGCGAGACAACGCGCGTAGCCAGAACGTGCCACGAAGACTGTTTACGAAGATCAACATGCCATTGTCGCAAGCCTTGCAACACATGTTGAAAGCAGAGCTGATTACTTTGAAGGATCCTCCTCAGAGTGTCAACACTTCCTCTCCGAGATACAATCCTAATGCTAAATGTGCTTACCACTCCAATAGCCTAGGGCACGACACTGACAACTGTTGGGCTCTGAAGAACAAGATTCAAAATATGATTGAAGCTAAGCAGATTGAGTTTGATCCTCCTGTTGAGACTCCGAATGTGATCAACGCACCTATGCCTAACCATGACAAAAGTTCCAATGTTGTTGGTGAGGATACTTACGTTTTCAACATAGATGACTTGGCCATTCCTCTGATGACTGTTAAGAAGAATTTGTTGCAAGCTGGTGTCAACCCAGGATGCCCAGAGAATTGTCGTTGGTGCCCATCTGCACCCGATGGCTGTGCTTGGTTGAGAAGATGTATTCAGTGCATGATGGATAACCGTGAAGTACTATTTCTGAAACCACCTGTGGAGAGTCTGTGTGAAGACATGTCTAAGAAACTGAAGATCGAGGATGTGAATGAAGATGCACCATCTGCATGGGATACCTTGGGACAACCAAGTGGAAGGTTTGATTATATGGTGAAGTACACTGTTCCTGAGAGCTACAAGATTCCTATTGAGGATGTTAAGGTGACCGGATGGGGTGACGATTTCCCAGAAGACTATGCTGATGTTAACATAATAAGGATTTCCTCTGCTGATTCTGTGCCTAGAGTGGTGCCTCTCATCATTACTTCTCCTAGACCAGTTCCATATTCCTCCGACAAAGCTGTTCCTTGGAATTATGGATCTAATGTCTACTATCATGGCGTCAAGCAAGACCCTCTGACCATTGAAGACCTTACAGTTGAAGCTACCATTCCTGACATTGACAACATCCCCGGATCAAGTAAGGTGACCAGAACCGGAAGGGTGTTTTCTCCAGAGATCTCTCCTCAAAAAGACACTGCGACTCCCAGCTCGCATTCCAGCTATTGAACCAATTCCCGAGACTAGAGGGAAAGAACCAGTGACTCATCCTGCTCAGCCAGAAGTACCAAAGGAAGTTGCTGAAGACACCTCCAAACGAGAAATGGAGGAAATTCTGAAGATTATCAAGAAGAGTTGTAACACCCTAATTCTACCCCGGTAATTATTATGAAAATCAGAGTTATAAAATTCTTTTCAACAAACAATTGGAGTATTACAATTCAACTAAAACAACAACACGCTAACACAGATACATAACACCTAAACTCGGATGAAACGAAACAACATGAATCAACTTTATTAATATTAAGCAGCAGAACTACATTAATCAACTTGGATGTCATAGCATATTTTCAACTTAAAACAATTTAAAGTCAACAATTACTTTTCATATATCAACATAGTTATTCAACAACAAAATCAAAATAGCAAAACAACTAGCGTTCATCCCCCGAGTGTTACGTATCAGAGCGACAACCCGACTCGAACTAACAGCAACTAAACCTTTGTTCTTCATTACCTGCACGTTACCCACGTAGAGACAACATCACAACAGAAGGCGTGAGATATCTAACAATCTAATAAGTCGTATGATAAATAATATATTAGAATTCAGATAAGGTAAATCAACGCTTCAGTGATTATTCATACAACCAACAAACAACTAAATAATAACAAGAAGGCATTTTATTTAATCAACGTAACAACTTAAATCAACACAACCTAATAAAAACATCAACTTATAACAACGGAAACTTATAGCAACAACAACTTATAACAACAACAACTCACAACAATAACAACTTATAGCAGCAACAACTTATAACAACATCACAATGACAATCAACAAATAACGAATAATACCAACAACTTTAACACGCGACTCAATATGTGACTCAACTATGCAAATGCATGTGGTACCATTTGGAGCAGAACTCCCAACTTAAAATCATGCCAGGTTATCGAGGCATTCAACAAGGCATAAGCCTTCAACGTGGTGCCATCAAGGCCAAGGCATAAGCCTTCAACTTTCAACGTGGTGCCAATCCAGGCCAACTTAATCATGCAATGTATGCCATGCGACCTCAACTTCAACAATAAATACACAACGATGCAACAACAACAACAACAACAACAACATACAACAACAACTAGATCAACACTGGTCATTCGACCTACAACTCAAGCATGTCCATAAATTAGAACAATTCAACTTATTCAACATTGACCATAGGCCTACATCTTCATCAACTGCAAAACAACTTATCAACATTGGTCATACGACCTACAACTTCATCAACGTATCACAATAATAATAGTTTATCAATAAAATTAATACGAGCAAACAACAACCAATTTTTTCACAATCTACAACTTCGCAATTTATTAAAAACATCAATACCAGCAAACAACAACAATTACTACACAATTTACAACTTCGCAATTTACTAACAACATCAATACCAGCAAACAACAACAACAATTCAACGGAAACAACACGACACAATTTATCACCTGCAAATATATAACTTATTCTATACCCTTAACTCATAAAAATGTCATAATAATATATAATTATAACTTGACATAATTCTCAATAAATTATAAATCACTCTACCACGATCCCTACAATTCTAAAATAACTCTAAGGTACTCAAAATTGCTCTACCGACAACTCTTGTATGTAAACAACTCTAAAGGGTCAAATACCTTTCCCTTTTATTCTACGGCTTATTAGATTTAATTTTAAATAACTCAAAACAACTCTGAGAACTCTAAACATGTCCGAATTATCCAATACAATTAAAGTATGATTTGTAATATCTCAAAATAATTTTATTGACAACTCTAACAACTCTATTAACAACTCTAACGGAATAGAAAGTAATTTAAATTAATTCGTTGATCTAATTGTTTATCTCTAATTCCAAAACTCTTAAAAATTATTATATTAATAACACTAAATTATTAATATAATAATTAATAATAATAATAATAATAATCATTATTATTATTATTTATTATTATAATAAACTATTGAAATATTATATAATAAACTTACAAAGACTTAAATTGATTTTATACTCCTAGTCGCAGCTACAGTGCATATCAATTGTTATGTCTATCCCAAAAACATAAGCTGCTATAGTAACAACAATTAATATTCCGATTCCAATTGGGATCAATATAAGTGATTTCGTTACACTATAAATGCCAATGGAATGTATCTTGATGAAAAGTTAGCCATATTACACTAACATGAACACTTAGTATATATATATTTCAATTATCATGAATATATAGAACAGAAACACGAGTATGTCTATCAATTGGTATGTAAACCACACTATTCCTGTAACTAAACTACCTACATGGATATCAATTTGATATTATTTTGTTTTCGACACATGGCTGCTACTGTACTATCATATATTAAATTGGGTTATCAGTTTATCCCTCAATTTCACCGATATATCAATTCCAAACACAATTAATTATCACATATTAAAAATTGATCATCAAAACCTAACAATTTCAACCCGCAAAATTTAGGGATTCAAATTAAACATGTTTCTACCTATTAATACATTATCATAAAAACCAATAACCATGTAAAAACTCACCCTTACCTAACATTCAATATCATCATCTACCCACAATTATACCACCTATTAGAGATTCGGACCCCAATTCCATCATACAGGGTCATATATCATTCGTAATAAATTATAATTTTTCACATCAAATAATTTCTCACCAAACAGAACAACCACAAATGCATAGTAAATTCCCCATTATCCTAATTCTCACATACTACTCATCATACAATCCATTAGAAAATTAGAACCCCACCCTTACCTGAAATTGAAGGTCGCTCTACGAAGTTCCGGTTGAATTTTCGGTTTGGCTTTCGATCTACAATTTTCTCGCGACGACAGTTTTTCTCCCAAGCCTATTCCTCTTTTTCTTCCTCTTTTCACGTATACTATTCTTTTCCCTTTTCTTCTCCTTGTTTTCTAACAACCTCTCCAAAAACCTAATTTCTTATTATTTATAATAACTAATAATTATATTTCTCTTACTGGACCTATTTCTCTACACCTCTCTTTCTACTAATTTCAACCATTTAAGCCCAACAATTTATTCTAATTTTTATTATTATTACTAATAGTCAACTATTATTATTATTATCTATCGGCTAATCAACAATTAATCCAATTAACGCCTCTTATAATAATTCCGATAATTCCCAACTTCGACTAACTCCAATAAATAATTTCTTATATAATTTAATTAAATAATTAATTAAATTTCCGGGTGTTACAAGAGTGACTACAATGTTGTGGAACAGTTGAGACAGACTCCGTCCAAGATCTCCATGCTTGCTCTGCTTTTGTGTTCTGAGGCTCATGCTAAAGCCTTGGTGAAGTTTCTGAAGAATGCTCACGTGCCGCAAGACACTACTACTGACCAGTTTGAAGTTTGTATTGCTAGCCTGGTTGCCAACAACGACCTAGGCTTCTCTGATGCTGATTTGACTCCTGCCGGAAAGAAGCACAACAAAGCCTTGCACATCTCTGTTGAATGCAAGGGCGTTACATTGTCTCATGTTTTGGTGGATACCGGTTCTGCTCTGAATATCTTACCAAAGACTGCTTTCGATCGACTTGATGTTGAAGGATTAGTTCTGAAACCCAGTGATATAGTTGTGAGAGCTTTTGATGGTTCTAAGCGAACAGTACTTGGAGAGCTCATTCTGCCTGTTAAAGTCGGTTCCCAGACTTTCGATTCCACTTTCTTTATCATGGACATCCGTCCAGCTTACTCTTGCCTACTTGGATGCCCTTGGATACATGGGGCAGACGCTGTTACCTCTACCTTACATCAGAAACTGAAGTACCCGGTGAAAGGGAAGGTTGTTATGGTATGTGGTGAAGAAGAATATATGGTCAGTCATCTATAGTCATTCCGATACCTCGAGGTGGAGGGTGAATTCTTTGAGACTCCCTGTCAAGCTTTTGAAATAATACCCAGAGTCATGCCTGCTGACTCTCCTGTCACTCTTGAAGTTACACAAGTTCCGCCTAGGATGG
This sequence comes from Vicia sativa, assembly GCA_021764765.1. NCBI lineage: Eukaryota > Viridiplantae > Streptophyta > Magnoliopsida > Fabales > Fabaceae > Vicia > Vicia sativa. The sequence goes on along the minus strand of CM038793.1, from coordinate 184,185,223 downwards.
CCTCGTTGAAGGATGCTCAAGCTGTAGTTGAAGAAGGAGGTAGTACTATTTGGGGTCAGCTCCCCGATCTCCCTTTCAAATTTGACAAGACTGGTTTAGGTTTCACCATCAAAGGTCAGAAGATGATACGCCGCGAACGTGCCGGCCAACTTCCTTTCCCCATTAGCCAGAGTGGAATCCATGCTATAGAAGACGATGACAACGACTTCGACATCAGCAAGTGGATCTTCCCAACTCCCGACAACGGACTCAGCAATTGGATGACTGAAGACGTCATACCAATCTCCTTTAGACAAGAGTAATTGCTCTTGTTTTTGTTTCTGCTTTTCGTTTTCTATGTTTTGAACAATAAACTCTAAAGCCTAGTGCCTTACCCGGGGCATCATGGCTCGTTTGTGAGGGTTATTATCTGTCATTTTCATATTTTCATTCAATAAGATCGTTGGACTTTTGCATTTAATTCTTGTTTTCTTTCTTTTACTTTATCACCCCTTCAAAAAGCTATGTGTTTCTGACACACACCCACGTGATACACTGCAGAATCACTCCCGAATCTCGTTGATAACAGCTATGGTATTGCTAAATATGACTTCGATAATCTGATCTACCAAGCTGAAGACGAAAGTGAGGAAGATTGTGAAGTGCCAGGAGAGCTTGTCCGACTGCTACAACAAGAAGAACGAGTTATACAGCCACACGAAGAGCAAGTTGAGGTTGTGAATTTGGGTACTGACGGAGACAGAAAAGAGATCAAGATAGGAGCGGGTCTTGAGAATAGTGTTAAAGAGAGATTGGTTCAGATGCTACGAGACTATATTGAGGTTTTTTGCTTGGTCATACGAAGACATGCCCGGTTTAGACATTGATATTGTGGTACACCGGTTACCAACAAAAGAAGGCTTTCTCCCAGTAAAGCAGAAGGTTCGTCGTATGCGTCCTGAGATGTGAGAGAAAATCAAAGCCGAAGTTATGAAGCAATTCAACGCTGGTTTCTTAGCCGTTACTTCTTATCCACAGTGGGTTGCAAATGTGGTGCCCGTACCTAAGAAAGATGGTAAAGTTCGAATGTGTGTAGATTACAGAGATTTGAACAAAGCGAGTCCGAAAGATGATTTCCCACTTCCTCATATTGATGTTCTGGTTGACAACACCGCTCAGCATAAAGTTTTCTCCTTCATGGATGGTTTCTCCAGATACAATTAGATCAAAATGGCTCCTGAAGACATGGAGAAGACTACTTTCGTTACACAGTGGGGGCACTTTCTGCTACAAGGCATGCCGTTCGGACTGAAGAACGCTGGTGCCACTTATCAGCGTGCCATGGTGGCATTATTTCATGACATGATTCATCACGAGATAGAGGTCTACGTCGACGACATGATAGCTCGATCACAGACTGAAGAAGAACATCTTGATCATTTGCGGAAACTATTCGATAGATTGAAGAAGTACAGATTGAGACTTAACCCCAACAAGTGCACCTTTGGATTCAGATCCGGTAAACTCTTAGGGTTTGTTGTTAGCGGTAAAGGTATTGAGGTTGACCCAGCCAAGGTTAAAGCCATTCAAGAAATGCCAGCTCCCTGCACAGAGAAAGAAGTCATAGGTTTCTTGGGCCGATTGAATTACATTGCCAGATTCATTGCACACCTAACTTCTACTTGTGAGCCAATCTTCAAGTTACTGAAGAAAGATCAAGTGGTAGAATGGAATGACGATTGCCAGATCACTTTTGACAAAATCAAGGAGTACCTACAGAATCCTCCCATTCTGATGCCGCCTGCCGAAGGAAGACCTCTTATCATGTACTTGTGATTAGAGAACTCAATGGGGTGTGTGTTGGGGCAACATGGCGAGTGCAGTCGAAAAGAGTATGCAATATACTACTTTAGCAAAAGTTTACCGATGTGAAAAAAATACTCTCGAGAAAACTTGCGGCTTTGGCTTGTCACGACTAAGACAATATATGTTGACTCACATTACTTTGTTGATCTCTAAGATGGATCCGATAGAATACATATTTGAGAAACCACTCTCTCCGAAGAATAGCAAGATGGCAAATGATCTTGATGATCGACATCATCGATACTTCTCAGAAAGCGATCAAAGGAAGTGTAGTAGCCGATCATTTGGCTCATCAAGCCATGGATGACTATTAGTCTATGCAGTTCGAGTTTCCAGACGAAGATGTTTTACTAGTTACAGATTGTGAAGAACCAGGCCCAGACGAAGGACCTGAACAAGGATCCCGATGGACCATGGTCTTTGATGGAGCCTCAAACGCACTTGGCAATGGCATTGGCGCCGTCATTACATCCCCTACAGGCGGACATACTCCATTCACCGCCATATTATGTTTCAGTTGCACCAATAACATGGCCGAATACGAAGCGTGCATTATGGGCATTAAAGCTGCTATTGACTTAAGAATCAAGTTCTTACAAGTGTATGGAGACTCAGCTTTAGTGATCAGTCAGATTAAGGGCGAGTGGGATACGAAGCATCCGAATCTCGTTCCATATCGAGAGCATGTTTTGAGTTTGATCCCCTATTTCGAAGAGATTACTTTCAATCACATCCCACGAGAAGAGAATCAGTTGGCAGACGCATTGGCTACTATGTCGTCTATGTTCAAGGTCAGATGGGACAACGAGGCTCCCCAGATCATTATTGAAAGGTTTGACGAACCAGCATATTGTTATGAGCTTGATACAGAAGAGAAACCTTGGTACAATAATGTGAAGAGGTATCTTGGTACTCAGTGTCATACCCCAAAATTTTCCCTCCTACTTCTCAAGACATTTCATACATCTATACTCAAGGATTCCTCAAGGGTTGATCAGACAAACCCTCTCCTAGACAATCAACCCAAACTAGGGTTTGGCAATTCTCAGATCCAGGTGGACTTCCAACATCTCCAATGGTCATCATGCCTCCTCATATGCTTCAAAGATTCTCCATGTCAAGTTTCAAGCCTCATAAGTCAAGTTTCCTCAGACAATTGCTCAGATGGTTGAAAATTAGTTGTATTGGACAAAAAGTCAATTGTGGTCAACATACAGTCAAACATCATGATTTTGGGTCAACATCCTCATTTTGAAGTCACATTCATCATTTGATCAAGGGTTGATCATGATTCATCAAGAAAACTCAAGATTTGCTCAAAAGTCAAACTTTCCAAATTAGGGTTTTTTAGTGAAAAGTCAACTGAACTTTGACTGAGCATAACTTCTTCATACTTTATCCAAAATTTTTCCACCACCTCTCATTTTGAAGAGAATTCAATTCTCTACAACTTCATGTCTCACAAGAATGTTCAAAAAATGCTTCATTTGGAAGGTATGGATCAAAACATTACAGGTCCTTTTCAAAGTCAACAAAAAGTCAACTTTTTGTTTTGAAGATTTATTGAGCATGGAAACTCCAATTGAGATGAAACCAAAGAGGTTGGTTAAAGGACACTTAGAGCTTTCTAAAAAGTCCAAAAAACACTCAAAAATGTGGAAAATTGAGCAAAATACACCTTGCACAAGTTGGGCATTTTTGAAGATGTGCACAAAGAGAGATACTTGTTAAAATCCAAAATTTTGCAAATGGGCCTAGTTTTTCTTCATTCAAACTTGTTCCTTAGACAATTTGGAACATCCAAGCCCAATGCCACGAATTTTAGCTTTATTTTTCTATTTAATTTGGATTTTATTCATTTTAAAACAAATTAAATTAAAAAATAAGGTATAAAATCAAAATTAAATGCAAAATTGATTTTTCTCTCATACTTGAGATCCAAGTAACTCACACAAGCTGGCAAATTTCGAAATTTGCATTGATTTGGCAAGAAATTGAAGAAATTGGATCAAATAAAGAAGATTTGATTTTGTACAAAATCAAATAATTTTTGCATTGATTGATCATTATTTGTTCCTCAAATCAGCCCAAAATCCATCTACTATAAATGTACAATGCATACCACATGAACAAGAACAGAAAAATTGCCTCAAAGAACCCTAACCTAAAGTCAAAAAACCGTGGAGTTCAAGCAACTTGCAGCCTTGGTTTTGGATCGATTAAGCCAATTCTAAGCATCCAAACACATTCCTTGGAGTCCCTGGAATCATTCCAGACCTTTACATCATTCAAAAACATCAAGATTCACGAAATCCAGTTTTGGTTTGTTCATACTTTTTCAAATTTCGAATTCTGTTTATCATGCATTTTTAACATGTTTTGATGTTTGTTTTGTGTTTAGAACAAAGTTTGCAAGCTTTCTGGATGATTTAATTGCATTTTAGTGGCCTGAATCGGAAATTACCATGGCTAGGGTTTCCCTGCTCGAATTGGGAACTCACAAAATACGTAAAATTGGACAAATCTAAGACCACCATCGTGTTTAGAACGATGTTTCCAATCGAACCATGGCTTCAAAACTTATTTATATTGCTTGTGCTTGATTTTTGAAAGTTGTAGGGGCCATAGCGTCGAACTCAGCCGACGCTAAATTTCCAGAAATTCAAATGAAGAAGATGATGTTCTTCGCGCATGATTTGAATTCCCAGAAAACAAGTTTGTTTAAAAACGTTTCGTTTCAATTTATTGACACCAAAAGTGCTTTGGTTCAGTGGTAAAGGCGCGTGGATATGGAGATTCTCTCAATGGTCACAGGTTCGAGCCTGGTCAGGACCAATTCTTTTTTGCTTCTTTACAAAACTAACATATTTTTTTTTCTATTTTCTTATTTTCTTTAATATTTTGCATCTAATTTAATTTATCTTCAATAATTTTTATCATGCATCTAAAAATACCAAAAATATTTATTTTTTGCATAATCATCAGAAAAATGCTAATTTAATTTTTAATATAAAAATTATTATTTTTGCATGCATATTTAATTTAATTTCTAATTAATCATTTAAATGACTTTTAATTGTTTTTAAATTATCAAATCAATTCCAAAAATTACCAAAAATTTATTTTATCATATTAATATCATTACTAACACAAAAACTTTTTCCTCATTCGAAAATACTTATTTTTACTAACATTTTCTTCTTATGCAATTTTCTCGTATTTCCCAATTTTGTATCTGTTCACAGGTTGTAGCGTTTCGGACGATTTTTCTTGCTTTTCTTTTTTCAATTATGTAACTGCCTATGGGATGTAATAGTTTAATTAGGACTTTTATTTTCCGCACTTTCAATTATGTATCTGCCCCAAAGCCATGTAATAGCGTAGGACTTTATCTTTCCGCACTTTACATTTCCGCAATTTACTTTCTGCACCCTATAAACTGCTAGTAATTAGGCGTGTATGGCAAGATAAAATTGGACATAGATCACTCAAAATTCCAAGATATAATACCTGAAATCAACACACTCTTTTCACACATGCACCCCTTAGGGTAATTCTCTCTCGTTGTCTTTACGAATTCAAATGGTCAAGTCCCTCGAACGTAGAGGTATTCTAGCACCGTTGCCTTCAAAACAAATCATCACAGTCCCTTCGATACAAAGATCATAGACCCACGATGTCGCCTACGAATACATGATCTTGACCCTCGATTGTCGCCTACGAAAAATGATGATAGTCCCTTCGAATGTGCTAGGATACTCCTACAAGTTGCCTTCTACAAGTTGTGGATGCATTATTTTTGCTCTATTGAAACTAACTCATATTTTCTTATTTTCTTTAATATTTTCATTCTATTTAATTTATCTCAAATATTTTTATCATGCATCTAAAAAACTCCAAAAATATTTATTTTTTGCATAATCATCAGAAAAATGTTTATTTAACTTTTAATATAAAAATTATTATTTTTGCATGCATATTTAATTTAATTACTAATTAATCATTTAAATGACTTTTAATTGTTTTTAAATTATCAAATCGATTCCATAAATTACCAAAAATTTATCTTATCATATTAATGTCATTACTAACACAAAAACTTTTTCCCCATTCAAAAATATTTATTTTTACTAACATTTTCTTCTTATTGCAATTTTCTCGTATTTCCGTTTTTCTTATCTGTTCACAGGTTGTAGCATTTCGGACAATTTTTCTTGCTTTTCTTTTTCAATTATGTAATTGCCTATGGGATGTAATAGTTTAATTAGGACTTTTATTTTTCCGCACTCTCATTATGTATCTGCCCCAAAGCCATGTAATAGCGTAGGACATTTATCTTTCCGCACTTTACTTTCCGCAATTTACTTTCTGCACCCTATAAACTGCTAGTAATTAGGCGTGTATGGAAAGATTAAAATTGGACATAGATCACTCATAACTCCAAAATAAAATATCTGAATCAACACACTCTTTTCACACATGCACCCCTTAGGGTAATTCTCTCTCGTTGCCTTTACGAATACAAATGGTCAAGTCCCTCGAACGTAGAGGTATCCTAGCACCGTTGCCTACAAAACATATCATCATAGTCCCTTCGATACAAAGATCATAGACCCACGATGTCGCCTACGAATACATGATCTTGACCCTCGATTGTCGCCTACGAAAAATGATGATAGTCCCTTCGAATGTGCTAGGATACTTCCTACAAGTTGCCTTCTATGACCATCCGATGTCCCTTCGAATGTCCCGCTTACATCCAATGAATGGGGTTACCTACCAACTAATGGTGTGGATAGCGCTATTCTAAAGGAAAGTAAAATAACACGAAAACGACCATTCTGAGTAGGTAATAAGACTTTTAGTTGCTTGCTCTATCAAAATACTTTTCACACCTCACACTTTTATCAAAGTTCAAACTCTTTTCAAAAACGAAACATTTCCGAACACTTTGTATACATTCCTACATGAATCATTACAAAGTCAAAGCGAAATGTCTTTTCAAAACATTTTTGTCAAACACACAGAAAGCACTTTTTTAAATGATCTAAGAGCAACTAAGAGCCCGTAGATAACTACGGATGGAAAGGGGTGCTAATACCTTCCCTTTTCATAACCTTCTCCCTTACTCAGAATCTAACGAAGGTCTTTTCCTGTTCTTTTCACCTTCCCTTAATTGGATAAAAGAAAAGTCGGTGGCGACTCTTGCTATCCGCACATTTGCGATACAAAAATCTCAAAGTCAGTTCACCGTATTATACTCAGGAATATCCCGCAGGGGCATCTGTCAACGATAATAAGTTTTTGAGAAGATTTGCATCCAAATTCTTCCTCAGCAACAACATCTTATACAAGCGCAATCACGACTTGTGTTTACTTCGCTGTGTAGACCGGAAAACAGCGGAACATATTATGGAAGAGTTACACGAAGGCGCATTTGGTACCCACTCTAGTGGACATACGATGGCTAAGAAGATTTTGAGAATGGGTTACTATTGGTCCACCATGGAAGCTGATTGTCACCGCTATGCTCGGTCTTGTCACAAATGCCAGATTTATGCAGACAAAGTGCACATACCTCCAGTACCGCTAAATGTTTTAACCGCTCCTTGGCCTTTTGCAATGTGGGGCATTGACATGATTGGAGAAATCAAACCCACCGCTTCCAACGGACATCGTTTCATCCTTATGGCAATTGACTATTTCACCAAGTGGGTAGAAGCAGCCTCATTCGCGTCTGTCACCAAGAATGTTGTGGCTCGATTTATCAAGCATAATCTTATCTGTCGGTATGGCACTCCTGAAAGGATTATCACAGATAACGACTCTAATCTCAACAACAAGATGATCATCGAACTCTGCACGTAGTTCAAGATCAAGCATCACAACTCTTCTCCTTATCGATCTAAGATGAATGGCGCTGTGGAAGCCGCCAACAAGAACATTAAGAAGATTATACATAAGATGACAGTAACTTACAAGGATTGACATGAGATGTTGCCATTTGCCCTCCACGGTTATCGCACTATAATACGAACATCAACAGGGGCAACCCCTTTCTCTCTTGTATACGGTATGGAAGCAGTCCTACCCATTGAGGTTCAGATACCCTCAACTAGAGTCCTCCAGGACGCAGAGTTAGGCGAAGGCGAATGGATCTAGACTCGCCTTGACCAGATCAACTTGATCAATGAGAAACGACTCGCATCCATCTGCCATGGACAGATTTATCAGAAACGAATGATCAGAGCGTTCAACAGGAGAGTCAAGCACCGGGTCTACCAAGTCGGTGATTTAGTAGTCAAGCGCATCATTCTTCCACAAGGTGATCCTAGGGGAAAATGGAATCCCACCTACGAGGGGCCATTTGTAGTCAAAACAGTATTTTCAGGCGGAGCTATGATACTTAGCACCATGGATGGTGAAGACTTCCCACACCCTGTGAACGCAGACATAGTCCAAAAATACTACGCATAAAAGAGACCCACTAGGTCGACTGACCTAGGCAAAAATAAGGGCATCCTGGCGAGCCAAAAGGGTTCGGGCAAAAGTTAAGGATATATATACAAAACATGTACACCCGGCAAGTCGAAAACCTGCAAAGGCGGCTTGGGCAAAAAAGGGTATCCCGGTAGATTGAAAACCCGAAAGGGCAGTCTAGGCAAAAGTTAGGGATTTAAGCGTACGACTATGTCTCGTCCGATCACCTACTTCCAGACTACTATCAGCATTCAAGATTCAAATGGCGAAAATCAATCCACTCACTTTCTACTGACAGCAAGGAGATGAGATATTTGAAATATATGAGTACTAGCATAGTTGGAACTTAACGAGATTGTTTCCGCATAGCTTTTTACTTTTCTTGTGTACAAACTACTTGGCCATACGCCATATTTCAAATAAATACGAGTTCTTTCTCTTTACAAACTATTGTTGCTTTCATAAAGTCCTACGTTTGCTTTGAATGATTATATGCATCTAACAATAAGAATCCATTCACAAACATGAGAAAAGTAAACATACAAGGATAATTACTACAGGCTCCAGGAATTGAGATGACGACGAAAGTCACCAATACGTTCCCCTGCAAAGTATAATCCCCACAGAGATGTCACTCGTCACAAATTTCCCCAACGGAGAACGCATTTTCCTCCATTAGTCCCGACGTTCCGAGCTTCATCACGTTAGTCCCCGAGCAATGATCTCAATCAAACTAAGCCATGTTACATCAGTCTCCAAGCAGTAACGATTCATCACCAGCAGAGGTATCCCCAGCAAAATATCTCTCAGCAATTATCGCCTCGCCGGCAGCAGCAATATCCAAACTTGAAACTTGGTCAGATAATGCATTGGAGGAAACCTACACCTTTTATTCCCCAGCCAGAGATTTCCGACGGGCTCCAGATCCTTCTAACCCGGTCTCCCAGCAACTATCAAATGCTCTCCAGCGGGATCTATGCACAAGATCCCCAGTAGAGCGCCTCCTAGTTTTCCCCCCAGCAGGGTCTATGTACAAGATCCTCAACGGCACGTCTCTCGATCTCTACCATCCTCAACAATATCTAGGCTGAAGACTTGGTCAGATAGTGCATCGGAGGAATCAAGGATATCTTTCTTCTCTTTCAAGAGCGGGGTTTCCAATCCGTTTCGTCCCAACAAAAGCCGGAAATCCCCAAGCAGAGCATCCACATCTTCTTCAAGATGGATATGTTTTGAAATACCACGACATCTATCATTCATACATTATTCATAAAAAGTCATAATTTGTGCATATGACATTCATATACATTATCATGCATCATAATCTGCATCAGACTAACAATATCCTATCAAAGTTTCTTTTGTTTTTTCCAAAACAGGTGAAAATCACTTCTGAAACGACAGGTCCAGGATTAATGCCCGAAGCCAGACGAGAAAACTATCTGAACGACCGCCCTAGTTGTCCTCCGACAACTGGTCCGAGATTACACGAAGCCATACGGAAAACTATCGAGCGATCACAAGTTATCCTCGATAAAGCCGGATCAATACCGAAGCACAGGGAAGCTATCCACATTTTGCCAACTACTATCCCCTCAGAGCAATCAAGACGAAGATTTATTCTGACTCTCTCTTATTATCAACGGCGACTACAGAGTCTAGCGTACGACTCAATTGCCCTGGATGGCATATTAAGCCCATCTCCGACTACCTGTCAACATTTCTCCACTTTCAGAATGCTGCATATTTGGTTAAAAAACCAATACAAATCAATAACTTCATTCAAAGATGAGCACGAAGTCTAACGTACGACTCCCCCCCGGATGGCATCTTGAGCCCATCTCCGACAACTCTCCTATTCAGACGACATTCTTGACTCTAACGTACGGCTCATTCTGCAGCTTCTCCAAATGGCATCTGTAAGCCCATTCCCGCATCATCAACTAACAGCGAGTGCAAATTTTCAGGTGTACTCGAGTGTTCAATCATCTTCTACCTCCAGGTCACGAAAGGCACGCATGCCAATCTAACTCTTCTAGTACAAGAATATTGAACAGGGGCAGCTGTCGTACCCCAAAATTTTCCCTCTTACTTCTCAAGATATTTCATACATCTATGCTCAAGGATTCTTCAAAGGTTGATCAGACAAACTCTCTCCTAGACAGTCAACCAAAACTAGGGTTTGGTAATTCTCAGGTCAAGATGGACTTCCAACATCTCCAATTGCCATTATGCCTCCTCATATGCTTCAAAGATTCTCCATGTCAAGTTTCTAGCCTCACAAGTCAAGTTTCCTCATACAATTGCTCAGATGGTTGAAAATCAATTGTATTGGACAAAAAGTCAACTGTGGTCAACATACAGTCAAACTTCATGATTTTTGGTCAACATCCTCATTTTGAAGTCACATTCATCATTTGATCAAGGGTTGATCATGATTCATCAAGAAAACTCAAGATTTGCACAAAAGTCAAACTTTCCAAATTAGGGTTTTTAGTGAAAAGTCAACTCAACTTTGACTGAGCATAACTTCTTCACACTTTATCAAAATTTTTTCCACCACCTCTCATTTTGAAGGAAATTCAATTCTCTACAACTTCATGACTCACAAGAATGTTCAAAAAATTCTTCATTTGGAAGGTATGGGTCAAAATATTACAGGTCCTTTTCAAAGTCAACAAAAAGTCAACTTTTTGTTTTGAAGATTTATTGAGCATGGAAACTCCAATTGAGATGAAACCAAAGAGTTTGTTTAGAGGACACCTAGAGCTTTCTAAAAGTCCAAGAACACTAAAAATGTGGAAAATTGAGCAAAATACACCTTGCACAAGTTGGGCATTTTGAAGAAGTGCCAAAGAGAAATACTTGTAAAATCAAAATTTTGCAAATGGGCCTAGTTTTTCTTGGTTTAAACTTGTTCCTTATCTTATTTGGAACCTTCAAGCCCAATGCCACGAATTTTGTCTTTATTTTCTATTTAATTTGGATTTTATTCATTTAAAAACAAATTAAATTAAAAATAAGGTATAAAATCAAAATTAAATGCAAAATTGATTTTTCTCTCATGCTTGAGATCCAAGTAACTCACACAAGCTGGAAAATTTCGAAATTTGCATTGATTTGGCAAGAAATTGAAGAAATTGGATCAAATAAGGAAGATTTGATTTTGTACAAAATTAAATAATTTTTGCATTGATTGATCATTATTTGTTCCTCAAATCAGCTCAAAATCCATGTACTATAAATGTACAATGCATACAACATGAACAAGAACAGAAAAATTGCCTCAAAGAACCCTAACCTAAAGTCAAAAAATCGTGCACTTCAAGTAACTTGCATCCATAGTTCCAACTCGATTCAATTGGTTTTAAGCATTCCTTTGCATTCCTTGGAGTCCACAGGTCGATCGGACCTTTATATCTCTCAAAAACATCAAGAATCAAGCAATCCCGATTTCGGTTTGTCAAACTTTTTCCAAAATCGATTTTTAATTCTCATGTGTTTTAAACATGTTTTGATGTTTGTTTTGTGTTTAGAATGATGTTTGGAAACTTTCATAGTTTAATTGCATTTTAGTGGCACAGATGAAATCCACCATAGCTAGGGTTCCATGGTTGAATTGGGATCTCACGAAATAGGTAAATTGGACCAAACCAAGGCTACCGGATGATCGGGGACAAAGGGAATTGAACCATGGCTTTGAATTTCATTTATATTGCTTGTCTTGGATTTTGATGTTTGCGGGGGCCTTAGCGTCGAGTCCGTAGGCCTTCTTTCAAAATTTCAAATGAAGAAGATGAAGATCTTGGCGTGTTCTTGGTTTCCAGAAATCAAGTTTGCTTAAAACGCTTCCGTTTCAATTATTTGACACCAAACGCGCGTTGTCTCAGTGGTTAAGGCAAGGGAGCGACGTGTGCAGGAGGTCACCGTTCGATCCACGCAAGACCATATTATTTTTGCTCTTTTGAAACTAACTCATATTTTCTTATTTTCTTTAATATTTTCATTCTATTTAATTTATCTCAAATATTTTTATCATGCATCTAAAAAACTCCAAAAATATTTATTTTTTGCATAATCATCAGAAAAATGTTTATTTAATTTTTAATATAAAAATTATTATTTTTGCATGCATATTTAATTTAATTACTAATTAATCATTTAAATGACTTTTAAGTTGTGGATGCATTATTTTCAAAAGAGTTTGTCCGGAACTCAATTGGAGTGGTATTATCAGCTAGAGAATGACCGTATCCGTACTTGGAGTGATTTGGCAGATGCTTTCTACAGACAATATGAGTACAACTTGTAGGAAGTATCCTAGCACATTTGAAGGGACTATCATCATTTTTCGTAGGCGACAATCGAGGGTCAAGATCATGTATTCGTAGGCGACATCGTGGGTCTATGATCTTTGTATCGAAGGGACTATGATGATATGTTTTGTAAACAGGTGCTAGGATACCTCTACGTTCGAGGACTTGACCATTTGTATTCGTAAAGGCAACGAGAGAATTACCTAAGGGTGCATGTGTGAAAAGAGTGTGTTGATTCGGATATTTTATTTTGGAGTTATGAGTGATCTATGTCCAATTTTAATCTTTCCATACCGCCTAATTACTAGCGGTTTATAGGGTGCGAGAAAGTAAATGCGGAAAGTAAAGTGCGGAAAGATAAATGTCCTCACTATTACATGGCTTTGGGCGGATACATAATGAGAGTGCGGAAAAATAAAAGTCCTAATTAAACTATTACATCCCATAGGCAATTACATAATTGAAAAAGAAAAGCAAGAAAAATTGTCAGAAATGCTACAACTGTGAGCGAGATAAAGCAAATCGAGAAAATTGCAATAAGAAGAAAATGTTAGTAAAAATAAATATTTTTGAATGGGGAAAAAGTTTTTGTGTTAGTAATGACATTAATATGATAAGATAAATTTTTGGTAATTTATGGAATCGATTTGATAATTTAAAAACAATTAAAAGTCATTTAAATGATTAATTAGTAATTAAATTAAATATGCATGCAAAAATAATAATTTTTATATTAAAAGTTAAATAAACATTTTTCTGATGATTATGCAAAAAATAAATATTTTTGGAGTTTTTTAGATGCATGATAAAAATATTTGAGATAAATTAAATAGAATGAAAATATTAAAGAAAATAAGAAAATATGAGTTAGTTTCAATAGAGCAAAAATAATGCATCCACAACTTGTAGAAGGCAACTTGTAGGAGTATCCTAGCACATTCGAAGGGACTATCATCATTTTTCGTAGGCGACAATCGAGGGTCAAGATCATGTATTCGTAGGCGACATCGTGGGTCTATGATCTTTGTATCGAAGGGACTGTGATGATTTGTTTTGAAGGCAACGGTGCTAGAATACCTCTACGTTCGAGGGACTTGACCATTTGAATTCGTAAAGACAACGAGAGAGAATTACCCTAAGGGGTGCATGTGTGAAAAGAGTGTGTTGATTTCAGGTATTATATCTTGGAATTTTGAGTGATCTATGTCCAATTTTATCTTGCCATACACGCCTAATTACTAGCAGTTTATAGGGTGCAGAAAGTAAATTGCGGAAATGTAAAGTGCGGAAAGATAAAGTCCTATTACATGGCTTTGAGGCAGATACATAATTGAAAGTGCGGAAAATAAAAGTCCTAATTAAACTATTACATCCCATAGGCAGTTACATAATTGAAAAAAGAAAAGCAAGAAAAATCGTCCGAAACGCTACAACCTGTGAACAGATACAAAATTGGGAAATACGAGAAAATTGCATAAGAAGAAAATGTTAGTAAAAATAAGTATTTTCGAATGAGGAAAAAGTTTTTGTGTTAGTAATGATATTAATATGATAAAATAAATTTTTGGTAATTTTTGGAATTGATTTGATAATTTAAAAACAATTAAAAGTCATTTAAATGATTAATTAGCAATTAAATTAAATATGCATGCAAAAATAATAATTTTTATATAAAAAATTAAATAAACATTTTTCTGATAATTATGCAAAAAATAAATATTTTTTGTGTTTTTTAGATGCATGATAAAAAATATTAAAGATAAAATAAATTAAATGGAAAATATTAAAGAAAAATAGAAAATATGGAAATATAGAAGTTAGTTTGTAAAGAAGCAAAAATATATGGTCTTGCTAGGGATCGAACTGGTGACCTCTTGGATGAAAACACGCGCCCTCTGCCTTAACCACTGGACCAAAGCGTTTTTGGTGTTTAGTAAATAAAGAGCGTTTTATACAAACTACGCCTCATGGAATTCAAATTCACGAAGAACATCATCTTCTTCGTTTGAATTTACAGGAATTTTCGTCGGCCAAACTCGCTAAGGCCCTACAAACATCAAAAATCCACAAGCAATATAAATGAAATCTAAAGCCATAGTTCGATTAGAAATTCCATTAAAACACGATGGTGGTATCGGTTCGCCAATTTTTCCGTTTTAAGGAAGCCTAAATCGGTTCGAAAACCCTAACAATGGTATATTTCGATTCGAGCCATGAAAATGCAATTCGATTGTCGAGATAGCTTGCAAAATTTGTTCTAAACACAAAACAAACATCAAAACATGTTAAAAATGCATGATAAGCAATTGAATTTTGAAAAGGAAGAACAAACCAAATCGCGTTTCGTGATTCTTGATGTTTTAGTGTTGTAAAGGTGCGGATCGATTCTAAAGACACCAAGGAATGCAATGGAAGGCTTAGAATCAATTGAAACGAGCTAAAACCAAGGCTGCAAGTTGCTTCAAGAACACGGTTTTTTGACTTTAGGTTAGGGTTCTTTGAGGCAATTTTTCTGTCCTTTCTTGTTGTGTAGGCATTGTACATTTATAGTGGATGGATTTAGGTCTGAATTCAAGAGCAAATAATGATCAATGAATGTAGAAAATATTTGATTTTGTATGAAATCAAATCTTCCTTTTTTGATCAAATTTCAATCAAATTCTTGCCAAATCTATGCAAATTTCGAAATTTTCCAGCTTGTGTGAGTTACTTAGATCTCAAGCATGAGAGAAAAATCAATTTTGCATTTAATTTTGATTTTATACCTTATTTTTTAATTTAATTTGTATTTAAATGAATAAAATCCAAATTAAATAGAAAAATAAAGCTAAAATTCGTGGCATTGGGCTTGGATGTTCCAAATTGTCTAAGGAACAAGTTTGAATGAAGAAAAACTAGGCCCATTTGCAAAACTTTGGATTTTCACAAATATTTCTCTTTGTGCACTTCTTCAAAAATGCCCAACTTGTGCAAGGTGTATTTTGCTCAATTTTCCACATTTTTGAGTGTTCTTGGACTTTTTAGAAAGCTCTAAGTGTCCTCTAAACAACCGCTTTGGTTTCATCTCAATTGGAGTTTCCATGCTCAATAAAACTTCAAAACAAAAAGTTGACTTTTTGTTGACTTTGAAAAGGACCTGTAATGTTTTGATCCATACCTTCCAAATGAAGCATTTTTTGAACATTCTTGTGAGATATGAAGTTGTAGAGAATTGAATTTCCATCAAAATGAGAGGTGGTGGAAAACTTTATGAGAAAGTATGAAGAAGTTATGCTTAGTCAAAGTTCAGTTGACTTTTCACTGAAAAACCCTAATTTGGAAAGTTTGACTTTTGTGCAAATCTTGAGTTTTCTTGATGAATCATGATCAACCCTTGATCAAATGATGAATGTAACTTCAAAATGAGGATGCTGACCAAAAATCGGGAAGTTTGTTGTATGTTGACCACGGTTGACTTTTGTCCAATGATTTTCAACCATCGAGCAATTATGCGAAACTTGACTTGTAGGCTTGAAACTTGACATGGAGAATCTTTGAAGCATATGAGGAGGCATGATGACCATTGGAGATGTTGGAAGTCCATCTTGATCTGAGAATTGCCAAACCCTAGTTTGGGTTGATTGTCTAGGAGAGGGTTTATCTGATCAACCCTTGAGGAATCCTTGAGTATGGATGTATGAGATGTCTTGAGAAGTAGGAGGGCAAATTTTGGGGTATGACAGCTACCCCTGTTCAATCTTCTTCTACTGGAAGTGTTAGATTGGCATGGTCGCCTTTCGTAGCTTGGAGGTAGAAGATGATTGAACACTCGAGTACACCTGAAAATTTGCACTCGTTGTTGATTGATGCAGGAATGGGCTTACAGATGCCATTTGGAGAAGCTGGAGATTTTGCTGGAGAATGAGTCGTACGCTAGACTCAAGAATGTCGTATGAATAGGGGATTCGTCGGAGATGGGCTTAAGATGCCATCTGGAATGATCAATGCTGGGGAGTGAGCCGTACGCTAGGCTCAGTAGATGTTCCTGAAAGTAGAAGGGGGTACGGAGATGGGCTTAAGATGCCATCCGAAGAGAGTCGTACGTTAGACTTCATGCTCATCTTTGAATGAAGTTATTGGTTTGTATTGGTTTTTTAACCAAATATGCAGCATTCTGAAAGCGGAGAAATGTCAATAAATAATCGGAGATGGGCTTAAGATGCCATCCAAGGAAGGCGGGTAAATGCGCTAGACTACTGAATTCTTATTGATAATAAGAGAGTCGAATACATCTTCGTCTTGATTACTACGAGGGATAGTAGTTAGCAAAATGGACAACTTCTGTTGTGCTTGGTCTTGATCCACTTTTATTATCGGAGGATAACTTGATCGTTCGATAGTTTTCCCGTCTAGCTTTAGGTATTAATCCTGGATTTGTTGTCGGAGGACAACTAGGGCGGTCGTTCAGATAGTTTTCCTGTTTGGCTTCGGGCATTAATCCTGGACCAGTTGTCGGAGGACAACTAGGGCGGTCGTTCAGATAGTTTTCCCGTCTGGCTTCGGGCATTAATCCTGGACCAGTTGTCGGAGGACAACTAGGGCGGTCGTTCGAATAGTTTTCCGTCGGCGGGCATTAATCCTGGACGTGTTTGCTTCAGGAGTGATTTTCACCTGTTTTGGAAAAAACAAGAGAAACTTTGATAGAATATTGTTAGTCTTATGCAAAGTATAATGCATGACAATGTTTATGAATGACATATGCATAATTATGACTTTCATGAGTAATGTATGAGATGATAGATGTTGTGGTATTTCAAAACATATCCATCTTGAAGAAGATGCGGATGTTACTGGAGATTTTCGACTTACATTTGGGGATGAAGCGTATTGAAAACCACCTTTTGAAAGAAGAAAGATATTCTTGATTCCTCAATGCACTATCGACCAAGTCTTGAGCCTAGATATTGTTGAGGATGGTAGAAATCAAGAGATCGCGTTGAGGATCTTGTGCATAGACCTGCTTGGGGAAAAATTAGGGCGCTCTCTTGGGGTCTTGTGCATAGAACTTCTGGAGAGCATTTGATAGTTCTTTGGGAGACCAGTTAGTAGGATCGGGCCGTCAAAATCTCTGGTGGGAATGTAAGATTCCTTGATGCACTATCGACCAAGTTTCAAGTCTGATCACTGCTGGGAAATGATGATTGCTGAGAGATATTCTGCTGGGGATACCTCTGCTGGTGATGAATCGTTACTGCTTGGAAATCTGAATGTAGCATGGTTTAGTTGAGTGGAATCACTGCTCGGGGACTAACGTGATGGAGCCTGGAAGGTCTGGACTAGCGGAGGAAAATGCATACTCCGTTGGGGAAGGTTTGTAGTGAGTGACATCTCTGTGGGGATTGTACTTTGCAGGGGAATGTATTGGTGACTTTCGTCGTCATCTCAATTCCTAGAGCCTGTAGTAATTACTCTTGTATGTTCACCTTTCGCATGTTTGTAAACAGATTTTTATTGTCAAATGCATATAATCATTCAAAGCAAACATTGGACTTTATGCAAACAACAACAGCAAAAATTGTAAAGAGAAATAACTTGTATTTATTTTGAAATGTGGCGTATGGCCAGTAGTTTATACACAAGAAGGTAAAAGCTATCGCGAAACAATCTCGTTAAGTTCAATTATGCTAGTACTCATATATTTCGACTATCTCATCTCCTTCATCGATGAAAGTGAGTGAATTGTTTTTCGCCATTTGAATCTTGAATCTTGATAGTGATGCGGAAGTAGATAGGTGATCTGGACGAGACATAGTCGTGCGCTTAAATTCTAACTTTTCCTAGACCGCCCTTTCGGGTTTCATTCGATCATGCATAAAATCCTTAGCCGAGATAGTAGTGCGGAAGGAGGAATGCCAAGACCGAGATAGGTCTCGGACCTAGGGCGAGGTCCTTATCAGGCATGGATCCGGGGTAGGAGCATGAGGTCGGCTGGTCGAGATGTAGCTCGTCGATTCATCGAGTTAGAGGCTCGGGTGGAGAAAGACGTTATCAATTAGAACATGAAGAATCCTAAGAGTCTTTGTGAGGGCGTTACATAACGAATCATCATAAGCATGTGATTAACTTCACGCCTTAAGCCATGGTTAATGCACGAGCGATTCTGGAAGGAAGGATGACTCCATGGAAGGATAGATATAAATAGGGCTTCCGCCAGGATAAGCAAGACAATCATAAGCTTGGAACTTGAGTTCGACACTTGAGCTTCAAATCCCTAAAATATCATTAATAAGGTTTTTCCTACAGAACATTGGCGCCCCGTGGGGCCTCGGTGAAATCAATCGGGCACACACACACATAAACACATACTAACAACAATGTCTCAAACTTCGCTAACAGATCCACCGGATCTAACTCAGTGCGGCCATGATCGATGACTGCGCGGCCAACAAAAAACTCTTGAGGACAACGTCCAAGCCTTGGTGAAGAGTTTGGACGAAAAGAGAACATAAGCGAACCTCTGGCGCGGCCTTTGTCGGGCAATGCGGGAGGATGCCGTTCCAGATAATTTCAAACCCCCCGTACTAGCATCGTATGATGGCAAGTCAGATCCTCAGGAACACATCATTGCAGTTAACAACACGATGGCGCTCATTAGGGCAACCGATTCCCTTAAGTGCAAATTGATGGCCGGTACCTTTAAAGAGTCGGCCTTACGCTGGTATATGGGGCTTCCCCGATTATCTGTGGTGAGCTATCAAGATTTCAACCAAAAGATCATTCAGCAGTTCTCGGCTAATCGTCATCGCAAGGTGGCCAACACCTCCCTCTTCAATGTGAAGCAGCGCCCTTCCGAGTCACTACGGGACTTCATGGCTAGGTTCAACGAGGAGACCATAAAAGTCTCACACCCCAATCAGGAGATATTCGTGGCCGCATTCCAGCATGGCCTTAAGGCCGATCAATTCAATGAGTCTTTAGCCCAAAGCCGGTAAAAGTATGGGCGAGATCATAACCCGGGCTGAATGCTATGTGAAGGGAAGAAAGCAACATGGAGAAGCGTGCTCGAGATTCTAAGGGCGAGGTCGGGGCAGAGGCAGTGGCGCCCGACCACGAGATAGTGCCACCACGTGAGCGAGCTCGGGATGGCGGCGCAATCACGCCCGGAGCGGCTTGAGCCCAGAGGCGTTCACACCTTAATGCCGAAGGAAGATATCCTCCGTGATATTAATCATTTGAAAGCGCCACAGGCCTTGGGCGATAAGTGGGCTGATATCTGATTGCAGGGAGTGACGGAAGCATGGTGCGAGTATCATCGTGCGAAGGACATACCACGAATCTTGCATTCGATTGCGAAGAGATTGAAAAGGCGGTGCAAAGAGGCAAGCTATCGACCTACGTGAAGGAAGATTAGGGCGGATGGGTAAGCGACTCATCCCGAGGAGGGACTCGACTTGATTCAGGTCGAAAAGGGTAAAGCCGTGGAGGAGGTGAAAAGCGAGATCAACCGGTACCTCAACACTATCTCAAGAGGCTTTGCGGGAGGCGGGTCCACTAGTTGACCCGGAAAAGGTATGCTCGTGGGTCAGGAAGGTACTCCGCGAACTTCAGGTTTGATCCGGGTGATAACTTTCTCGGTGAAGATGCCAAAGAGGTTTGCCACATGAAAATGATCCCATGGTGATCGAGGTACAAATCAAGAGACTAGGGTGTAAAGCGTGTTGATCGATCAGGAAGTTCGCGGATGTCCTCTACTGGGAAGCCTTCAAGGGAATGGGCTTTGAGCCGAATGAATTGTTGCCTTTTAGCGGGACCCTTGTTTGGTTCTCACGCGGCGGTGCGGGTTACGGGGTATCTCCCGCTAACTTTCGGGGATGGAGAGAATGCCAAAAATGTTCAAGTTAGGTACTTGGTGGTTAATCGTCATCACCTTATAATATCATCATCGGATGACCATCGTTCAATGCACAGGCGGTACTATCAACCTTTCTTCGACCATGAAGTATCCCTTGGCAACGGGCGCGTCGGGATAGTGCGCGGAGACCAGGGCCTGGCCCGAAGATGCTATAAAGACAGTTTGAAGACCAAGAAGAAGTCGGGTCCGTCAGAGGCTTCTCCGAAGCACGAAGTTGGCATGGTAGACATCGATCCGAGGAAAGGTCAGCGAGATGGACTACTTCTCGGGAAGAGATTAAGGACGTCCAGATCAGGCCGTTACCCTCACAGATCACCCATCTGGGAATACAATTGACAAAGGAGGAGGAGATTGAGATAGTCCAGGTGTTAAGGCAGAATCTAGACCTTTTCGCTTGGAAACCCTCGGATATGCTGGGTATAGACCCGGAGATCATGTGCCACCATTTATCAATCGATCCTGGGGTCAAACCGGTTTCACAAAGGAAGCGAAAGATGGGAGAGGAGAGGGGACAGGCTGTCTCAGAAGAGGTAGGGAAGTTGTTGAAAGCTGGTTTCGTCAGTGAGGTGCAGTACCCAACTTGGCTGTCCAATGTGGTTATGGTGAAAAAGAAGAATGGCAAGTGGAGGATGTGCGTAGACTTCACCGACCTAAACAAAGCATGCCCGAAGGATCCTTACCCCTCCCTCATATTGACTGGCTGATTGACAGTTCCTCCGGGTTTCGCCTCCTGAGTTTTTTGGATGCGCACTCCGGGTACAATCAAATCCGGATGAACCCGGCGGATGCATCGAAGACCGCCTTCATGACAGAGCGGAAGAACTTTTATTATAGGGTTATGCCGTTCGGCCTGAAGAATGTCGGTGCAACCTACCAGAGGCTGATCATGGTGTTTGCTCCTCAGATTGGTCGGAATATTGAGGTATACGTAGATGGTATGGTGATAAAAACCACATCAGAAGCAGATCACGCGACAGACATTAGGGAGACCTTTGCGGCAGTACGGAAGTTCAATATGCGCCTGAACCCGGACAAGTGCACGTTCGGGGTTCAAGCCGGCAAGTTCCTGGGTTTCATGCTTACAAACCGAGGTATCGAGCCCAACCGGACAAGTGTCAGCGATCATCGACATCAGTCCGACCTTTGTGCGAAATACTGACTAAGCGGCGTTTGGCGCGTTGTCTCGTTCCTATCTTGTGCGGTGACAAGTCCATCCATTTCTTCTCGGCAATTAAGAAAGAGCCGGTTCGAGTGGGCGGGCGTGCGAAGAAGCATTCAACGGATTAAAGCGGTTTTGTCGGCACCTCGGTGCTAATCGGACGAAGGTTAACGATTGACACTATACTTGGCGGTAGCAGACGGGCAATTAGTTCCGTGCTGGTCCAAGACACCGAAGAGGGCGACCGTGTTCGCGTTAAAGGTGGCGCTAGAGGATGCGAGCGTGAGTTCGATTCTACGGCTCAACGATTTAATCTTTTGATTTGTTTATAAAGATGCCGCGAGCATCAAGCTTTATTATTTTCAACACAAGAAAGATGATTTAATGATTATGAAAAGGGGAAAATGAAATACCCTCAATTGATATTGGTATGCGTGTGACTAAGCGCAAACTAGGCATAGCGCATTAGGAGATCGAGTAAGGGGATTGTTATATAAAGGGAATAGATGGAGCACCCTAAATATATATAGTTATCTATAGCTTTTATATATGAATATGTTTGATATGTTTGTGTGTTTTAATTGCTATTTCTATGATTGGGAAAGTTTCTCCTTTGGGATTTTAAGAAATGTAGATTATCAAGGATTCTAGGTTTTGTTATTATTGTGCTCGCAAAGATCATGGATCTGCATACATATCCTAGTGGGAATCGAGCATTTGTAGCTCGGATCTAGAGGGTTCTATGGTTTGTTTAGTGCAGAGATAGAAATTTGCTCGGCAAGGATGAGACCTTGTGCCTACGTATTCTCAAAGGGATGTTGAGAAAGTCGAGCAATCGTGGTTCCCACTTATGCTAGTGGAAAGCAGCGGGATGTTAGTAAGAGGCAGGACAAATGTCATCTTAATGAAAATGTATCTAATCTATTTCATCGGATACATTTTGAAAAGTTCGGCGATTAAAATCTTTCATCGTAAGTATTAGGTGTTTTGCTTGAGTGTACAAGCGTTACCACTTACATGTTTAAGAAAGATGTTTGAAAAAGATGATTGAATCTTTTAGCGTAAGTATTGGGTGTTTTGCTTGAGTGTACAAAGCGTTACCACTTACATTTAAGAGATGTTTTGTTTGAAACAGTTTGAAAAGAGTTTGAAAAGTTTTTGTGTATGTGATGTAATAGATGAGATACTTCTTCCATAGAGATGATAAATGTCTAAATCTCAAGGAGAAATTGATTGGATTTTAAAGGGATGCTTTTAAGAAGCCCATGGGTCGTTGTATTGTTAGCCCAAGAGGAGGCATTCGAGGGTCATCGAGGTCCTTGTGAAGCTCGAGAGGAAGCTATAGGGTATGGGTGGCTTTGTGTTAAAGGATTTCACGAGAAACCATCCTTTTGGAATTAAGAGCAATTTCACCGGAAATTTTACTCTGCAGATTTGAAAGTGATTTCACGGAAACCATCCTTTCAGGGTTCTATCTTAAGCGGGTGATTCTTTGTATTGGAAGCCCAATAGGAGGCTTAAGAGATTTCTGTCTCTTTCATTGTATGATGCCCAGAGAAGGCTAAACTCAATGAGGAGTTCTTTTGAGCGAAGCCCAAGAGGAGCGACTCAGCAGAGTGTTGTCTTATATGAAGCCTAAGCGGAGGCTAAACTCAGATGAATGAGTTTTCTTATATGAAGCCTAAGAGGAGGCTAAACTACGAGAGAGTTATCTTGTATAAAGCCCAGGAGGCTAAGCGTAGGGGATGAATTATCTTGTATAAAGCCCAGCGGAGGCTACAAGCATGGGAACCTATTGGTTAGACTAATTGTTATGTTATAATTAGGCAGTTGTATAAACAAGTGTGTGTGTGATATGTATTCACAAGAGTTTATGAAGGAAATATAAACAATGCATGATGTTTATTTGAAGTTTATGAAATATAAACAAGTTACGTGATCTGACGTTTAAAGCGAGTGTAACGATTATTTACAAGTTTGAACCGTGTACAAGGAAATGAATATGTACACGAACGAGTTTTTATGTACAGAGAAAGATGGATGTACATAGGGGGGTTGGGACTTACACCATAAGGGAGGCCCATTGGTTTGAAAGCAGTTTCACGGGGAATAATACTCCTTTCAATACCAATGGTATTCAGTGGATATGTGTGATACGGTGAACTGACTTCGTAGGATTTTTGTATCCAAATATGCGGATAGCAAGAGTCGCCACCGACTTTTATTTTATCAATTAAGGGAAGGTAAAAGTAATAGAAAAGACCTTCGTTAGATTACGAGTTCGGGAG
This sequence comes from Vicia sativa, assembly GCA_021764765.1. Lineage (NCBI taxonomy): Eukaryota > Viridiplantae > Streptophyta > Magnoliopsida > Fabales > Fabaceae > Vicia > Vicia sativa. Next base: position 184,161,244 of record CM038793.1, on the reverse strand, counting down.
AATGGTTATGAAAAGGGAAGGTATTAGCACCCCTTTCCATCCGTAGTTATCTACGGGCTCTTAGTTGCTCTAGATCACTTTTTTAAAATTGCTTTTTGTGTGTTTGACAAAATGTTTTGGGAAAGGCATTTCGCTTTGACTTTGTAATGACTCATGTAGGAGTGTATACAAAGTGTTCGGAAATGTTTCGTTTTGAAAAGAATTTGAACTTTGAAGAAAGTGTGTGGTGTGAAAAGCATTTGATAGAGCAAGCAACTAAGAGACTTATTTACCCACTCAGAATTGGTCGTTTTGTTGTACTTCTACATTCCTTTAGAATAGAGCTAGCCATACCAATAGTTAGTAGGTAGCTCCATTCGTTGGATGTAAGCGGGACATTCGAAGGGACATCGGATGGTCATTGAAGGCAACTTGTAGGAAGTATCCTAGCACATTCGAAGGGACTATCATCATTTTTCTTAGGCGACAATCGAGGGTCAAGATCATGTTTTCGGAGGCGACATCGTGGGTCTTATGATCTTTGTATCGAAGGGACTATGATGATTTGTTTGGAAGGCAGCGGTGCTAGAATCGCCTCTTTTGATCCGAGAAGATTAGTGTGAGCTATGTCCAATTATTATCTTGCCATACCGCCTAGTTACTTGAGTTGATAAAGTGCGGAAAGTAAAATGCGAATGTAAAGGTGCGGAAAGATAAATGTCCTCACGCTATTACATGGCTTTGGGCGGATACATAATTAGGGTGCGGAAAGTAAAAGTCCTAAATTAAGCTATTACAACCCATAAGCAATTACATTATTGAAAAGTAAAATAAAAACGGAAGAATCGTCTGAATCGGATCAACCTATGAAAGAATAAGAAAATCGGAAAATGCAATATGAATCGAATAAGAGAAAAAGTGTTAGAAAAATGCAAGTTTTGATATGGAAAAATTAATACATGCTGGAAATAAGATAAATATATTAAGATAATTTTTTGGGATTTTTTGGAAAAGGTTTAATAATTAAAATGCAATTTATAATGATTTAAATGCAAAAATAAAAATAAAATAAATATGCATGCAAAAATTATATTTTTTAATTTATTAAATTAAATAAACATTTTTGTAAAAATAATGTAAAAAGAAAAAATGTTTTTGGTAATTTTTTAATGCAGAAATAAAATGTGGAAAAGAAATTAAAATGAATGGAAAATATTAAAAAATAATTGGAAAATAGGAAATGGAGTTTTGTAAAAGAGAAAAAGGATTATACGAACCGGGAATCGAGCTGAGACATCCTTTCAAACCTAAAAAACACCTGTGCCACTACTACGCATGATGCACTCGGTGTTTGGTAAGCCGAAATCAAATCAATATGAATGTACAGCGTCGAGGATATTTTGAAAAATCAAACGGTCGGTAGCGGGCCCAGTTGATTTTGAATGGGCGAATCGGGCGCTCCGTGCGCCACGCCATGCTCGCGGTCGGAGAGAGTCAGCGGCGCGGGCCTAGCTCGGTCGTCTTCTCCGATGAGGAGATTCTTGGAACACCGCAAAATAGCGAAAACAAAGAAAAGAAGACCTTGTCCACCTAAATCGGGCCTCACAGATCCATTGGTGGTGTTAGTTTTGATGAATCGGCCTGCAATGTGATTGAAACTCACAGTTCTAAGAACCCTAGTAATGGTATAATGCAATTCTAACGTCCAACCTCTCAAGCGATTGCCCAGATCGATCATGTGAAACCTCAGGAACACAACCAAATCATTAGAATCGATTGAAACAAACAGGTAATAAAAATACGAATTCAAGAAAAATCAATTATGTATGCATGTATGTAACACGATTTAGCTTGCTTTAACCCATGGCAAGAGTGTATACTTACTCAAACTTACCTCCACGAAGACAATGAGATGGTTGGTTTGAATGAAAGTGGTACTTTTGAAATTCGATTTTCAAGTTTCTTGAAAATTTTGCAAGAGTTTGGGTTTGTTTTAGGTTAGGATCCCGTCCTCTGGCTTGTGTGTATTGCTGGCCATTTATAGAAGAGATTGGAAGAGAAAAAACAAGGAAAAAAGATTGGAAATTGAATGTGCAAATATTTTCCAATAAATTCAAATCAAATTTTCTTTAAAACTTGATTTTTCCTTCCATAAGCATGAGCCACGAATTTGGTAATGGTTGTGGGCTTTCTTGGACATTAAGAGATATAAATCCACTTATTTGAAAAGAAACTTAATTTTCATATTTTACACAATTTATTTTTGAATTAAATGTTGTAAAATTCAAATATAAATCATGAAAATAGAAAATCACCAATGCCAAGCATTTATGGGTCAAGAATAACATCATGAACAAGTTTGGATCAAAAGATTATAGGCCCATTTGGAAAATTTTGCAATTTGACCAAAATGTCCTTTTGTGCAATTGTCCAAAATTGCCCAACTTCTGAATAGTGTATCTTGCTCAATTTTCCACATTTTTGAGTGTTCTTGGACTTTTTGGAAAGCTCTAAGAGTCCTCTAACCAATGTATTTGGTCTCATCTCAATTGGAGTTACCATGCTCAAAATATTTTCAAAACAAAAGTTGACTTTTTGTTGACTTTGAAAATGACCTGTAATGTTTTGAGCTATACCTCTCAAATGAAGCATTTTTTGGACATTCTTGTGAGACATGAAGTTGTAGATAATTGAATTTCCTTCAAAACAAGATTGGTGGAAAAATTTACGAGAAAGTATGAAAGTTATGACCAGTCAAAGTTCAGTTGACTTTTCATCTAGAAACCCTAATTTAGAAAGTTTGACTTTTGGGCAAATCTTGAGTTTTCTTGACGAATCATGATCAACCCTTGATCAAATGATGAATGTAACTCCAAAATGAGGATGTTGACCAAAAATCGAAGTTTTGTGTATGTTGACCACAGTTGACTTTTGTCATACACACGATTTTCAACCATCGAACAATTATGCGAGGAAACTTGACTTGTGAGGCTTGAAACTTGACATGGAGAATCTTTGAAGCATATGAGGAGGCATGAAGGCCAATGGAGATGTTGGAAATCCATCTTGACTTGAGAGATACCAAACCTAGTTTGGGTTGATTGTCTAGGAGAGAGTTTGTCGATCAACTCTTGAGGTCCTTGAGTATGGATGTATGAAATCTCTTGGGTAGATGGAGGGAAAATTTTGGGGTATGACATGCTTGTCTTTCTTGACTGGAAGGTTAGATTGATGCTTGAACAGGTAGAAATACACACAATTTGCACTTTCATTGTTGGTGGATGATGCGGGAATGGGCTTCTGGATGCCATTTGGAGAAGTTGGAGACTTATTGAGGAGCAGAGTCGTCGTTAGACTCATAGATGTTCTGGAATGGAGAGGAGATGGGCTTAAGATGCCATCGAGAGAAGTCGTCACGTTAGACTTGTGTTCACCTTGAATGAGGTTATTGGTTTGTATTGATTTTTAACCATATATGCATTACGAAAGTGAAGAGCGTTTGACAAATAGTCGGAGATGGGCTTAAGATGCCATCAAGGCAAGCGGAGTGCATGCGCTAGACTCTGTAATTCTTGTTGATAATCGAATAAATCTTCGTGTTGATTACTCAGGAAATTGTAGTTGGCAAGAATGTGGATAGCTTCTGTTGTGCATCGGTGTTGATCCATTGCACATTATCGGGAGGATAACCGGGTGGTCTTCGGATAGTTTTCCCGTCGGCTTGGGGCTTAATCACGGACCTGTTTGCGGAGGCGTCTTTCGAGATAGTTTTCCGTCGGCTCGGGGCTTAATCTGGACACATTTGCGTCGAAATGACATTACTGTTTTGGAAAACAAGAAAAACTTTGATAGAATATTTGTTAGTCTTATGCAAAGTATGATGCATGACGGTGTATATGAATGACATATGCATGAATTATGACTTTATGAGAAATGTATGAATGATGAATGTTGTGATATTTCAAAACATATCCATCTTGAAGAAGATCGGATATCACCTTGAAGATTTCGACTTACGCTTGGGGAATTGAGTAGGTGAGAACCACCTTTTGAAGGAGAAGGAAGATATCTGGATTTCTCCGATGCACTATCGACCAAGTCTTGGGCCTAGACATTGTTGAGGAGGGTAGAAGCGAAGCTCGTTGTTTGGAGATCTCATATATAGACCTGGCGAGGAGAATCGGGCGATCCGTTGGGGACCTTGTAGACCTGTTGAGGAATTTAGGAGGTGCTCTCTTGAGGTTTGGTGTAGATCTCATGGAGAGCATTTGATGGTTGCTGAGAGACCGGGCTTGAAGAGTCTGGAGTCCGTCGTAATCTCTGGCTGGGGAATAAAAGGTGTATGCTTCCTCCAATGCACTATCTGACCAAGTCTTGGGCCTAGACATCGCTGCCCGGGAGAAGGGGGAGGATTGAGAAATATCCGCTGGGGATGAAGTGTTACTGCTTAGAGACTGATGTAGCGTTGCTCGATTGAGTGAAATTGCTGCTCGTGGATTCCCTTATACTCTGCTGGGGTAGGTGTGTTGTGGGTGACACCTTTATGCTCTGTGGGGAACTATTTGTTGACTTTCGTCGTCATCCCAATTCCTGGAACCTGTAGTAAGTACTTTTGTATGTTCACTTTTCGTAAGTTTGTGATCAGATTCTTATTGTCAAATGCGTATAGTCATTCAAAGCAAACGTTGGACTTATTGCAAATAACAACAACAGAAATTATAAAGAGAAGGCATGTTATTTTGAAGGTGGCGTATGGCCAAGTGGTTTGTACACAAGAAGGTAAAAGCTATCGGAAACAATCTCGTTAAGTCCAACTATGCTAGTACTCATATATTTCGACTATCTCATCTCCTTGCATGTCGGTGAAAGTGAGTAGGTGATCTTAGCCATTTGAATCTTGAATCTTGATAGTGATGCAGGCGGATGATCTGGAAGAGACATAGTCGTGCGCTTAAATCCTAACTTTTGCCTAGACCGCCCTTTCGGGTTTCGGTCTACGGGATACCCTTTTGCCCAAGCCGCCTTTTCGGGTTTCGACTTGCAGTGTACATGTTTTGTATATATCCTTTATTTTTGCCCGAACCTTTACGGTTCGCGGGATGCCCTATTTTTGCCTAGGTTAAATCGACCTAGCGGGTCTCTTCATCGTAGTATTTTTGACTATGTCTGCGTTCACGGGGTGTGGGAAGTCTTCACCATCCATGGTGCTAAGTATCATAGCTCCGCGGGAAAATCTTCTTGACTACAAATGGTCCCTCATGGGTGGGAGTCCATTTGCCCAGGATCACCTTGTGGAAGGATGATGTGACTACTAGATCACCGACTTGGTAGACTCGGTGCTTGACCTTCTTATTAAATGCTCGATCATTCGTTTACGATAAATCATCCATGGCGGATGGATGCGAGTCGTTTCTCATCAATCAAGTTAATCGGTCAAGGCGATGCGGACCCAATCGTCTTCGCCTAACTCGCCTCACGGAGGACTCGGTTGAGGTATCGAACCTCGATGGGTAAGGCGGCTTCCATACCGTATCGAGAGAGAGGGGTTGCCCTGTGGATGTTCGTATGTAGTGCGATAACCATGAAGAGCAAATGGTAACATCTCATGCCAATCTTTGTAAGTCACGTCATCTTACATATAATCTTCTTAATGTTCTTGTTGGCGGCTTCCGCTGCCATTCATCTTAGGCGATAAGGAGATGAATTGTGATGCTTGATCTTGAATTGCGTGCGAGTTCAATGATCATCTTGTTGAGATTGGAACCGTTATACGTGATAATCCTTTCGAGTGCCATACCGACGGATAAGATTATGTTTGATAAATCGAGCCACAACATTCTTGGTAACGGATGCATACGGTGCGCTACCCACTTGGTGAAATAGTCAATTGCCACAAGGATGAAGCGATGTCCATTGGAGCTGTGGGCAATCTCTCGATCATGTCAATGCCCCACATTGCGAAGGCCACGGAGGTTAAAACATTCGAGAGTATTGAAGTACGTGCACTTTGTCGGCATCGTCGCGCTTTGACAAGATCGAGCATAGCGGTGACAATCGACTTCCATGGTGGACCAATAGTAACTGTTCTCAAAATCTTCTTAGCCATAGTGTGTCCTTTGGAGTGGGTACCAAATTCACCTTCGTGTAACTCTTCCATGATACGTATTGCATTTCGGTCTACGGTAGTAAACACAAGTCGTGGTTGCGCTTGTATAAGATGTGTTCTTTGAGGAAGAATTTGGATGCAAATCTTCTCATGAACTTATTATCATTAACAGATGCCCCTCGGATATTCACGAGTCTCAAGATACCTCTTCACGTCATAGTACCAAGGTTTCTCTTACGTAAGCTCATAACAATTTGGTTAGTCGAACTTCTCAATGATGATATGGGAGCCTCGTTGTCCCATCTAACCTTGAACATAGAGCGACATAGTAGTCGTCGTCTGGCGATTTTCTTCTCGTGGAATATGATTGAAAGTGATCTCTTCAAAGTAGGGAATCAAACTCGGAACTGCTCGTCGATACGGATGAGATTCGGATGCTTCGTATCCCATTCGCCCTTAATCGGTGATTACTAAAGGCGAGTCTCCATACACTTGTAAGAACTTGATTCTTAAGTCAATAGCACTTTGATACCCATGATGCCGCAACCGTACTCGGCCATGTTGTTGGTGCAAGTGAAACATAATCTGGCGGTGAAAGTATGTCCTTTGTGGGGATGTAATGATGGCGCCAATGCCATTGCCAAGTGCGTTTGAGGCTCCATCAAGACCATAGTCCATCGGGATCCTTGTTGGGTCCTTCGTGCGGGCACGGTTCTTCTAATCGTAACTAGTAGAACATCTTCATTTGGAAATTCGAATGCATAGGATAGTCATCTGACTTGATGAGGCCAAATGATGGCTACTACACTTCCTTTGATTGCTTTACGAGAAGTGTCTTTGGATGTCGTATTCGGTCAAGACCATTTGCCATCTTGCTATTCTTCGGAGAGGCTGGTTTCTCAAATATGTATTTTATCGGATCCATCTTGAAATCAACAAGGTAGTGTGAGTCAACATATCTTGTCTTAGTCGTGACGCCCAAGTAAGCGTTGCAAGTTTTCTCATTGTGAGTATCTTGTTTCACGATCGGTAAACGTTTTGCTAAGGTAGTATATTGCATGCTCTTTTCGACCAGACTCGTCATGTTGCCCCAACACACCCATTGAGTTCTCTAACATCAGTACATGATAAGAGGTCTTCCTTGATGGGCGGCATCGGGATGGGAGGATTACAAGGTATTCCTTGATTTTGTCAAAAGCGATCGGCAATCGTCATTCCATTCCACTACTGATCTTTCTTTAGTAACTTGAAGATTGGCTCACAGTGCGCGATTAGGTGCAAATGATGGCAATGTAGTTCAATCGGCCAAAAACCTCGACTTCCTTTTCGGTGCGGGGGCTGGCATCTCTTGAATAGCTTTAACCTTGCGAGGTCAACCTCAATACCTCTTCCTTGACTACAAACCCTAGGAGTTTTCGGATCGACTCAAGGTGCACTTGTTGGGATTAAGTCTCGATCAGTACTTCAATCTGTCAAATAATTTACGCAAATGATCAAGATGTTCTTCTTGATCTGCGATCGAGCTATCATGTAAATCGGCGTAGACCTCTATCTCGTGATGAATCATGTCATGAAATAATGTTACCATAACTGACGATAAGTGGCGCTGCGTTCTTGATCCGACGGCATGACCTTATGTGAAAGTGCCCCAGTGTAACAGTAGTCTTCTCCATGTCTTGAGGCCATTTTGATCGATTGTAGGAGAAACCATCCATGAAGGAAAACCTTATCTTTGGCGGTGTTGTCAACGAGAACATCAATATGAGGAAGTGGGAAATCGTCTTTCGGACTCGCTTTGTTCGAGATCTACGTAATCCACACACATTCGTACCTTACCATCCTTCTGGGTACCACATTTGCAACCTTGGGGATAGGAGGTGCAACTAAAAACCCCGTGAACTGCTTCATCACTTGACTTTGATTTTCTCGACATCTCGGGCCGCATCTGCGAACCTTACATTTTCGGGAGAAAACCCTCTTTTGTTGGCAATCGGTGTACCACAATATCAATGTCTAAACCGGCATGTCTTCGTATGACCAAGCAAAACCTCAATATAGTCTCGTAGCATCTGAACCAACCTTTCTTTAACTTTGTTCTCAAGACCCGCTCCTATCTTGATCTCTTTTTGTCTTCGTCGATACCCAATTCACAACCTCAACTGTCTCTTGTGTGGGTGTATAACTCGCTCTTCTTCTTTGTATGATCACAGAGTTCTCCACGCACTTCACAATTTTCCTCACTTTCGTCTTGACTTGGTAGATCGGATTATCGAAGTCATATTTAGCACATACATTGTTATGAGATTCGGAGTGATTAGCGTGTATCCGTGGGTGTGTGTAAGAACACATAGCTTTTGAAGGGTGATAAAGTAAAGGAAAGAAAACAAACAATTGAATGCAAAGTCAACGATTTATTGAATGAAAATATAAACGACGGATAATAACCCCATGCGAGCCATGATGCCGGGCAAGGCACTGAGCTTTCAAAGTTTATTGTTCAAAACATAAAGAAATCGAAAAGCAAAACAAAACAAAGCAATTACTCACGGCCAAAGGAGATTGGTATAGCGTCTTGATCTTCAATTCTTTGAGCCCTTTATCTGGAGTTAGGAAGATCCACTTCTTGATGTCGAAGCCATTGTCGTGCGTCTTCTATAGCATGGATTCCACTCTGGCGTCACGGAAAGGAAGTTGGCGGCCGCGTTCGCGGTATCACCTTGACCCTTGATGGTGAAGCCTAAACCGGTCTTATCAAATTTGAAAGGAAGATCGGGGATCGACCCCAAATAACACTCTTCCTTCTTCAGACAACAGGCATCTTTCAATGAGGCCATCCTAAGCGGAACTTGTGTAACCGGGAGTAGCGGAGAGTCAGCATGACTCTGGGTATTGTTTCAAAAGCTTGCGAGGGAGTCTCTAAAATTCACCCTCCATCTCGAGATAGCGGAATGATTGTAGATGGTGACCATATATTCTTCTTCACACATCGTAACAACTTTCCCTTTCACCGGTATTTGAAACCGATGCAGTGAGATGTGACCTTGCCCATATATCAAGGCGTCCAGTAGGCAAGTAAATTGGACGGATGTCCATGACAAAGAAAGTGGAGTCAAAGTGCGGGAACCGACTTTACTTGAGCAGATGAGCTCTCCAATCTTGTCGCTTAGAACCATCAAAGCTTTCACGATAATGTCCTTTGGGTCTCGGAACCAACCCTTGACATCAAGTCGATCAAAAGCAGGTCTTGGTAGGATATTCGAGGCGAGCCGGTGTCAACAAAACATGAGAGCAGTAGTGCTTGCATTCAACGAGATGTGCAAGGCTTTGTTGTGTTTCTTTCGTGAAAATCGAATCGACATCGAGCCTAGGCCGTTGTTGGCAGCCGAGGCTATGTCAATTCGAACTGTCGGTGGTAGTGTCTTCGGTACATGGCACTCTTGAGACTTCACCAAGGCATTAGCATGAGCCTCGGGCACAAGAGCAAGCGAGCATGGAAATCTTGAATGATCCATCCTAAGCTGTTCCAACATTGTAATCACTCTTCTTGATGATCTTGAATTTCCTCCATTTCTTGTTTGGAGGTGTCTTGATAACTTCCTTTGGTACTTACGGTGAGGGATGAGCCTTGATTCTTTCCTCTAGCTGGGATATTGGTGGAGTAGAAGGAATGCGAAAGTGAGTCGTGATGTCTTTTGGAGGAGAGATTTGGAGAATACCCTGGGTTACAGTCACCTTCTTGGATCCGGTGGCGTTGTCGATGTCGGGAATAGAAGCTCCAATGGTAAGATCTTCAATTGTCGAGAGGATCTTGCTTGGCCATGATAGTAAACATCGACTCCATAGTTCAAGGGATAGCTTTGTCGGAGGAATATGGGCGGTCTTGGAAAGTAATGATGAGAGGTGCCACTCTAGGCACAGAATCGTGAGAGAAATCCTTATTGTGTTAACATCGGCATAGTCTTGGGAAATCGTCACCCCATCGGTCGTATAACATCTTCAATAGGAATCTTGTAACTTTCGGGAGCAGTGTACTTCACCATGTAATCATACTTTCCACTTGGTGCCCAAGGTATCCACACGGATAGTACGGTTTCGTTTGCATTGTCAATCTTCAACTTAGACATTTCTTCACTGACCTACGCACGGTGGTTTGAAATAGTATCTCACGGTTATCCATCATGCCTTGAACACGTCTTCTCAACCAAGCACAACCATCAGTGCGATGCGAGCACCAACGACAACTCTGGGCATCTGGATTGACACGACGCAACAAATTCTTCTTAGAGTCATCGGATTGGAATGGTCAAGTCATCTATGTTGAAAACATAAGTATCATCCCAACGACATTGGAACTCTTGTCATGGTTAGGCATAGGGCGTTGATCACATTGGTCTCAGCGGGAGGGTCAAACTCAATGCTTAGCTTGATCATATCTTGAATCTTGTTCTTGAGCCCAACAATTGTCGATTAATAGTGCCACAGGCTATTGGAATGATAAGCACACTTAGCATTAGGATTGTACTTGGAGGAAGTGTTGACATTAGGAGGATCCCTCAAGGTTATCGACTCTGCGTTCAACATGTGTTGCAAGGCTTGCGACAAAGGCATGTTGATCTTAGTAAACTTGTCTTCGTGGCGGCGTTACGGCTCTGTGTCTCGTTGAGGTTGTCTTGATGTAGGATTGGAGATCACAAGCCCCCACCAGTTGAGCACGGTCGGTCTTGGCTCGGCTTCCGACCATACATAGCATTGGCTTCTTTCTTACCACCAAAAGATCTCTTGTGACATTTGAAGATGACTCTACATGGATCTTCCCACTCTTGATACCGACTGATAAGCTACTTTGTCAATATCATTTCGGTGAATCGAATGAAGAATTTCAATCGGATGATTGAAGAGCAGACTGTCGGTGTTCCATGAACATATCAACCAACTCCTATTGGACAAGGGTGGTTGAACTCTGCTGCTAGATCTCTCCATTTCGAGCATACTCCTTGAACTTCTCGTCACGACCTATAGACATGCTTTGTAGTTGCATGCGGTGGGTGTCAATTTAGCATTACTCATATTATGCATGAAAGCATCGACCAAGTCAATCCAAAATGCGGATACGGTCATTCTCTAGCGATAGTACCATTCCAATTGGGTTCGGACAAACTCTCTTGAAAATAGTGCATCCACAACTTTACATCATCGATGTGGGGTTGATCTTGAACATAGGACTTCAAATGCAGCTTAGGGCAAGACATGCCATCATATTTGGAAAAATAGGAACTTTGAACTTGGGAGGAATCACACACGAGGAACAAGACTCGGATCATCAAAGTTCGGCCGGACATCTTGAGTTTTCCACGGCATTGAGACGGTCTTGAGTTGTTTGTACTTGTCATCTTCCTCGAGTGTTGGCTATAATCGAATGATCCTCTCCTCCTTTCTTTGGTTCATGCTCACCTTCATCACCTTGGTACTCCTCGGTATGGACACTTCCTTGAGAGAGCTCATCTGGTGACCACCTAGGACCCCCTTTGAAGCGTCTACCCATGTTGAGGACCAACAACCTTCTTCTTCTTGTTGATGAGCTTCTTGGATCTTCTTGGCCTTGGACCAAGTTGGTGAACATCTCTTGGCCCAGGCATTACGAGCTTGGAGATCTTTGTGATCTGTTCAGAGCCATTTACGCTAAAATAAATAGCGAGCAAATGAGAAAACCAATCTCAATGTACATGATGCAATGTTATGATATGCTATATATGCAATGTTTATGCGAATGCAATGCAATGTTTTCAAGGACCTAAGAGATTTAAATTTGTTAAACAAGCAATGAACAAACATTTATTAGTACTTCTCATTATTCTTTTTCTTTTAAGTACAAAGATAGTTCAAGCAATAAAAGAAAACAAATAAATCCTAAAGCTCTAAGTCTCCATGGGCTTCCTCTTGGTGCCGATGTAGCGTTGATGTTTAGCTCCTCATGAAGTAGCTTGGTCAACTCTAGGACTTTCTTCTCACTTGCATAACCTTGAGCTTCAAAGGTATCCCTCTCTTCTTTAAGTTGAATCCAGGATCTCTTCAAGTCTTCAAAATCGGTAGGCATGTCGGGATGGAGAAACGACATAAGATGCGTCACCTATAGCAACAGGTTCCATAATTCTTGGTAGAACAGGCGTGAATGGCATCATGAGGTTTTGAGCTCGAGCTCTCACCCATTTGAGGTAAAGTTCCCAGGGAATGGAGTTGGTGCCCCAAAGTCTTGGTATCGGTCTTCTTTACCATGCCCCAGCATGTATAAACCTTAAATCGGTAATGCGAAGATCGTGATTGTAGTCGAACACAACATCTTGGAAAGCATATCATGTGGACCATCTCTTGAGCAAAACCAAGCGACGTAGAGCTAAGAAGGGTTGTAAGTAATACCTCCCTTATACCAAGGGCGGTACATTAGGAATTCTCCACAACGCTCAATGAATGTGAAGTCCTTTTGAGAGAAAAGATTCCAACGGATATCGGAATGAGAGAGTGACATCAATCTTTGAGACCATCTCAACCTTTGTTCATTCTTCAAAACGATGGAGGTGCGAAATAAACCACCTTGAAGTAGCAGGACACAACACATGAGAGTTCCTTGTCGGCTTAGTAAAATGCAGTGTGGAGAGAATGTAGATATCTCCAGTAAAGTAGCCTTGGATTGCGGGTGAAACAACTTGATGGCATTGACATCTATGAATTGATCCGAGTTAGGAATAGAACCAAACCATAAATTAGCAAAACAATGTTCTCAAATGCATGGAAACTCATAACTTTGAGGAATTCTCGGGCTTTCTTGATTAAGAACTTGGAAAGTAAACCCTTAACTCCACTTCTAGTTTCCCAATTGGCTTCAATATCGGTAGCTTAAGATGTAAAGCGGATCGATGTCTTAATAGCAAGACCTTCTCTAGACGGTGAATGGCATTTGGTCAGAATAGGTACCCCAAGTAGCAGTGAACTCTTCTAAGGTAGGAACCAGCGATAATGCACGAAATGTAAAGCAATGGTGTTTGGATCAAAGAAGCTGGAATAGGACATGCATCATATCTTCTTCAAAAGGAGATAACCAAATCAAGTAGATAACCATGTCTTTTGATGGTGAGCATGGTGGGAATTTACGAAACCAATTCTTTGAGTTGAGAAGGGATACCCATGAAGTTGATTCGGATAGTCTTTCTAGAAGCCATAATCCTACAAAGCAGGCAAGATAAATCCTAGGTCCTTGAAATAGTTAAGAATGATATGCAATGCAAATGATGTCATGATGTCATGTTTAGCACACAATTCACACAATGAGCCTAGGTTTAAGGCTTGCATGAGGTATAGTGATTACCCTACCAAAAGTTTGAGTTGGTTCATCACATCTATAATAATAGTTAGGGTTCTAGGAATCTCATATCATAGATCTTTCTCGTGGCGCTTATTTCAATCGACGGCCAGTGGTCGTCGAAAATGTCCCAAAGTCTAATCTCAATGAGCGTAGCATCGGTATCAACCAACCTCGGTCTACACCAAGCCGCCATCTCACTACCTTCTGGCCAAGATGGGTCAATTAAGGTTCTAAAAGTTTAGTTAGCGCTTGATGACACCACGAAAGCCAAATACTTTCTTCAACTTGGGAATGAAAGTATCGGGACAACCAAAGTGTCACGCTAACGTAGCCATCATGTTGACCGCGTAGTTATCGTCTAGCAGTCGCGATGATCTAATGCTACTTACCTAAAAGGAAACCGGATCGGGTGTAGGATCCCCAACAATATAGTACCCAAGCAACCCTTAAAGTTAAAGCATACAAATCAAGCGAGCGATAAAAGTTATCTAGAAATCCCTAAGGTAATTCTCTCTTTTAGGGTGTAGTCCCAGTAGTCGCTGATTCGTGATCTGGTGAGTGACTTTGTAGGATTTTGTATCAAATGTGCGGATAGCAAGAGTCGCCACCGACTTTTATTTTATCAATTAAGGGAAGGTAAAAAGTATGAAAAAAGACCTTCGTTAGATTACGAGTTCGGAGAATGGTTATGAAAAGGAAGGTATTAGCACCCTTTCCATCCGTAGTTATCTGGGCTCTTAGTTGCTCTAGATCACTTTTTAAAATTGCTTTTTGTGTGTTTGACAAAATGTTTTGGGAAAGGCATTTCGCTTTGACTTTGTAATGACTCATGTAGGAGTGTATACAAAGTGTTCGAGAAATGTTCGTTTTGAAAAATTTGAACTTTGAAGAAAGTGTGTGGTGTGAAAAGCATTTGATAGAGCAAGCAACTAAAGACTTATTACCCACTCGAAATTGGTGGTTTTGTTGTACTTCACATTCCTTTAGAATAGCGCTAGCCATACCATTAGTTAGTAGGTAGCTCCATTAGTTGGATGTAAGCGGGACATTGAAGGGACATCGGATGGTCATGAAGGCAACTTGTAGGAAGTATCCTAGCACATTCGAAGGGACTATCATCATTTTCGTAGGCGACAATCGAGGTCAAGATCATGTTTTCGGAGGCGACATCGTGGGTCTTATGATCTTTGTATCGAAGGGACTATGATGATTTGTTTGGAAGGCAGCGGTGCTAGAATACCTCGTTCGAGGACATGACCATTTTGAAATCGAAGGCATCGAGAGAATTACCTAAGGGTGCATGTGTGAGAGAAGTGTGTTGATTTGGATATTTTATCTTGAAGATTAGTGTGAGCTATGTCCAATTATTATCTTGCCATACACACCTAGTTACTAACAGTTGATAAAGTGCGGAAAGTAAAATGCGGAATGTAAAGGTGCGGAAGATAAATGTCTCGCTATTACATGGCTTTGGGGCAGATACATAATTAGGAGTGCGGAAAGTAAAGTCCTAAATTAAGCTATTACAACCCATAAGCATTACATTATTGAAAGTAAAATAAAAGCGGAAGAATAAGTGCGAATCGGATCAACCTATGAAAGAATAAGAAAATCGGAAAATGCAATATGAATCGAATAAGAGAAAAGTGTTAGAAAAATGCAAGTTTTGATATGGAAAAATTAATACATCTGGAAATAAGATAAATATATTAAGATAATTTTTGGGATTTTTGGAAAAGGTTTAATAATTAAAATGCAATTTATAATGATTTAAATGCAAAAATAAAATAAAATAAATATGCATGCAAAATTATATTTTTAATTTATTAAATTAAATAAACATTTTTGTAAAAATAATGTAAAAAGAAAAAATATTTTTGGTAATTTTTAATGCGAGAAATAAAATGTGGAAAAAGAAATTAAAATGAATGGAAAATATTAAAAATAATTGGAAAATAGAAATAGAGTTTTGTAAAAGAGAAAAAGGATTATGCGAACCGGGAATTGAGCGGGAGACATCCTTTCAAACATAAAACCAACATGACCGACCACTACATGATGCACTTGGTGTTTGGTAAAGAAATCAAATCAATATGAATGTACCGCGTCGAGGATATTTTGAAAAAATCAAACACGAGTCGTGCGGGCCCGATTGATTTTGAATGGATGATCGGAGCTCCGTTGCGCCCGCCATGCCGCGGTCGAGAGAGAGTCAGCGACGCAGCCCTAGCTCGGTCGTCTTCTCCGATGAGGAGATTCTTGGAACCTGCAAAATAGCGAAAACAAAGAAAAGACCTTGTCCACCTAAATCGGGCCTCCTGAATCCATTGGTGGTGTTAGTAGATGAATCGGCTGCAATGTGAGATTGAAACTCCCGTTCTAAGAACCCTAGTAATGGTATAATGCAATTCTAACGTCCAACCTCTCAAGCGATTGCCCGGATCGATCATGTGAAACCTCGGGAACACAACCAAATCATTAGAATCGATTGAAACAAGCAGGTAATAAAATACGATTCAAGAAAAATCAATTATGTATGCATGTATGTAACACGATTTAGCTTGCTTTAACCCATGGCAGGTGTATACCTCAAACTTACCTCCACGAAGACAATGAGATGGTTGGTTTGGATGAAAGTGGCTGCTTTTGAAATTCGATTTTCCAAGTTTCTTGAAAATTTTGCAAGAGTTTGGGTTTGTTTTAGGTTAGGATCCGTCCTGGCTTGTTGTATTCTTTGGCCATTTATAGAAGAGATTGGAAGAGAAAAACAAGGAAAAAGATTGGAAATTGAATGTGCAAATATTTTCCAATAAATTCAAATCAAATTTTCTTTAAAACTTGATTTTCCTTCCATAAGCATGAGCCACAATTTGGTAATGGTTGTGGGCTTTCTTGGACATTAAGAGATATAAATCGACTTATTTGAAAAAGAAACTTAATTTTCATATTTTACACAATTTATTTTTGAATTAAATGTTGTAAAATTCAAATATAAATCATGAAAATAGAAAATCACCAATGCCAAGCATTTATGGGTCAAGAATAACATCATGAACAAGTTTGGATCAAAGATTATAGGCCCATTTGGAAAATTTTGCAATTTGACCAAAATGTCCTTTTGTGCAATTGTCCAAAATTGCCCAACTTCTGAATAGTGTATCTTGCTCAATTTTCCACATTTTTGAGTGTTCTTGGACTTTTTGGAAAGCTCTAAGAGTCCTCTAACCAATGTATTTGGTCTCATCTCAATTGGAGTTACCATGCTCAAAATATTTTCAAAACAAAAGTTGACTTTTGTTGACTTTGAAAATGACACATATGTTTTGAGCTATACCTCTCAAATGAAGCATTTTTGGACATTCTTGTGAGACATGAAGTTGTAGATAATTGAATTTCCTTCAAAACAAGAGGTGGTGGAAAAATTTACGAGAAAGTATGAGAAAGTTATGACCAGTCAAAGTTGATTGACTTTTCATCTAGAAACCCTAATTTAGAAAGTTTGACTTTTGGGCAAATCTTGAGTTTCTTGATGAATCATGATCAACCCTTGATCAAATGATGAATGTAACTCAAAATGAGGATGTTGACCAAAAATCGGAAGTTTTGTGTATGTTGACCACGATTGACTTTTGTCCAATACTGATTTTCGACCATCGAACAATTATGCGAAACTTGACTTGTGAGGCTTGAAACTTGACATGGAGAATCTTTGAAGCATATGAGGAGGCATGAAGGCCAATGGAGATGTTGGAAATCCATCTTGACTTGAGAGATACCAAACCCTAGTTTGGGTTGATTGTCTAGGAGAGGTTTGTACGATCAACTCTTGAGGAGTCCTTGAGTATGGATGTATGAAATCTCTTGGGTAGATGGAGGGCAAATTTTGGGGTATGACAATATGTACAGACGAAACAGAAACGACTGATCAAGGTTTATTTGTAAAAAAGTATCTGTATTATGTACAGATGAAAGTTTGTATGAAAAAATTTGATATGTACAAGGGTATGTACATAAAGAATGTTGGTTTGTGTATACACAAGTGAGGCGAAAACAAGCGAAGTTTATGCGTACTTGAGTATAAAAAGTATCGTGTTATGTCAGATAAAATTTGTATGTATTTGAAGAGTTTGATATGTACAAAAGAAATATTATGTACATAAAATAATGTTATGGGACTTACACGTGAGGAGACCCATTGGTTTGAAAAGCGATTCCACGAGGGAATAATGCTCCTTTCAATACCAATGGTGTCGATTAATATAAACAAGCGATGAAAACAAGCGAAAGAAATTTATTTTTGTTTGAATATTGACAATGATGATTTGAGTATGTACAAGTAAAACTAAATATGTACATAAAGGGTTGGGACTTACACATAAGGGTGGCCCAGATCGATTGAGAAATTCGAGAGAAAACGAATTTGATTTTATCGTTTAAATCGGATCGATCGTGGTAAAAGATGTAAGTTTTGATGAAATGTTTTGAAAAATGATTTGAAAAATGTTTTGAAATGTGAGGTTCATTTATGATAAGTTTTGAAAAAATCAGAAGTCGAAAACTTGAAAAATTCACCTTAAAAGGAGGTTTGAAAAGTGTTCAGAACATCGTTTTCGGCTCGATTAAAATATAATCAGATGAAAGTTTTTTCTGAAAATTTTTGCACTATCATAAAATAGATGTATTTATTGACAAGTGTTTAAAAAATCATCTCAAAATGAGAAGTTTTGATTGGTCAAAAAAATTGTGAAAGTTTTATGACAAACATGAAAAATTGGAAAGTTTGAAAAAAGAAATGGTCCTGATGGGAGTTGAACCCATGACCAAAGGGTAGTACACGTGTTAGAAAGGACTAAAGGCAAGCAAGCTACCACTGAGCCAAACGCGTTTGGATGTTTAGTGGACTATAACACGTGTAGACAAAGTGTTGGAACATTTGAATTTTAAAAAAATGAAGAACACGCGCGCAGTGTTCTTCGTGGTTTTGATCTTCAGATTGCCAAATTCAAACTAAAATCTTCGTTTCTCAACGAAATTGAATGAAATAAAAATCAAACTTGATCGATTTTGAACAACGAACATGATAGTAACTGTTAATTGCATTTATTTTCAACCTAGCATGTTTGAATTTCTGGAAAGCGTGATGAACCCTAGAAGCTAAGAATTCAAATTAAATGACGTATGTTTGATGATTCTTTGATTTTATTGAGGGTTTATGATGGTTATGTGCGAAACAAAAGACCATGAGCTTTTCGTTTAGTTCAAAGAAAATGGATATCAAGTTCGTATTCATACACATTAAAGTGAGAATCGAAGAAGGTCTTAGAACACTTCGAGAACTTGTTTGTGGATCATTTGAGCACCATCGGCATGTATGGGCTGTGAATGGTATGCTTGCTCAAATCGTTCTCGTTCAAATCTCGAATCGATGGAAAACACTTCTGATTGTTGTTTATGTTTTGAATCATCCCTATGATGTATATTGAAGGTGTTAGAATGATTAGAACATGATTTGATCAAACCTAGCTTCAAATTCCATAAAGTTTGGAAGTTTGAAAGCATGAAATGTGAAAACTAGTTTTGGCTTGATTTCAGTTTGATTTTAAGTTATAAACAAGTTTGATAATGATCATGGAATGTGTTTGACACCAAATATCAACTGGTTTTAACTAAATTTCAAAATGTAATATCTCTCACTTTTGCACTAAGTTGCTTGATTTTCAAGAAAGAAGAATGAAAGCATGATTTTGCATTTGCTTTGGTGTGGTTTGGACTTGAATTTGTGATCTATTTATAGGCAAAGAATTACGAAATGTTAGGCAAGAGTACAATGCTTTTGGAAAATCAAAGATAACTTAGAGGCAAGAATGGTATTTGCCAAAAACTTCCTTTTTCACCATGTGCTCATTTTACAATTTGATCCAATCCTCTCAATTATTACCTCTAACTGATATTTATCAGTTCAATCATCCATTTGGCAAGGTTAGATTGCTTCTAGATGAAGAAAACATAAAAATGACCTATAATTGAAGTTATGGATTTTGGAAATCAAGTTTCATGAAGCCTTATGTTTCAATTTCAAAAGTATGGCTGACTCCATGGATTTGAGAGTTCTTGGACATTTTGGAAGCTTGTTTCTGGCTACAACTTTCATGTTTTGAGTTTTTCCAATTCAAAATGGAACTAGGTGAAACAATGGCATGAAGTTTGGAAAAAACAAGAAATTTCAACACTTAGAAATTTTTCTAAGTGTTAGAACTTTTGACTTTTTGTTGACTTTTTCAAAATCTTTGATTTTTATGATCATGATGGATCATTTGAAGTATTTTGATGATTGAAAAAGTTTTGTTTTGAAAATTTTGACCAAAAGTCAAAGTTTGACTTTTCTGTCTGAGATGAATTTTCATCGGATGTTTGAAATTGTTGATGAAATCATGAACTTGTGATGTTTTGAATCGAGAATTAGGTCAAGATGTTGTATCTAAGATATAATGACCAATCTCTATCCAAAAAGTCATTTCTTGTTCAAAAATCGAGAGAAAACTCATGCAGATCAAAACCCTAATTGGTCGATCCTTGATTGATACGTGAGAGAAATGAATATCGATGATCGAGAGGTTGATGATTTGATCAAGATAGATCAAATGAGGTGAGAAAAACTCAAACCCTAATTGATTGCCTCTTGAATCGGATGAAAATCGATGAAACCCTAATTTTGACACAGAAATCCACACCGATTAATCTTTATACGAACATTAGTTATGCAAATGATGCAAATGTAAAGTGGTATATTAGGTCAAAATTTGGGGTATAACAGACCAGTTTATTTTGTAAGTAAAGTATTAAAAGGCGGTCGGTACGGAAGATTGAGAGATTAGCGGCACTTGTATTGCGGCAGGCTCGAACATTATTTCCTTGGACATCCCGTCCAGGTGAAGACCAATTTTCCATTAAAGCAGGTATTCAAGAAGCCGGATCTGGCCGGAAGGATGGTGTCCTGGGCCGTGGAGCTGTCGAGTCGAGATCGGTTTAGTCCTCGTGCGATGTCAAATCGATCCCTAGCGACTTCATGGTGGAGCTTGCTTCCCCGCTGGGAGAGACCCCTACTCAAAGATGGATTCTATCTGTCGATGGTTCGTCTAATCTTAAGGGCAGTGGCGCAGGGGTGGTTCTAGAAGGCCCGGGAGGAATGGTGTTGGAGTATTCTTTGCGCTTTGGGTTCTCAACAAGTAACAATTAGGCAGAATACGAGGCTCTGTTGGCTGGTCTGAGGTTGGCCTTGGAGGTTGGAGTAACCCACCTATTGGTTCGTACCGACTCTCAGCTGGTGGCCGGGCAAGTGGACAGATCGTTCCAGACAAAGGACCCTATTTTAGCAAAGTATGTGCGTGTTTGTTTCACTAAGTCGGGTTTGAGGTCTTTGAGATATGTCATGTGGCAGGAAGAAAATACCGAGCCGATCTTCTGTCTCGGTTGGCTAGTTCTAAAGATTCCGGGATAAATAAGTCGGTTATACGAGAGGTACTTCCCGTGCCTAGCATTGAGAAGGAAGAATCCCTGGCTATTTATGAAGAGGATGACGGGTGGATGAGTTCGATCATTCGCTATCTGCAGCAAGACACGCTGCCCGCGGACAGTGAGAAGGCCAAACGAATCAAGAAAATCTCATCCAGGTTTGTGGTGGAATCAGGGAAATTGTACCGGGTGGGGCGTGCAGCCCCGATGCTACGTTGTGTGGCGGAGAAGGATGTGTCAATGGTGGTGAAAGAGGTTCATGAGGGGGTCTGCGGAAATCATGGAGGAGGAAGAGCTCTAGCGATCGGATCTTAAGGGGGTATTCTTGGCCTACTCGACAAAGTTGTGTAGAATCGTACCACGATGCACAAAGTGTCAAACATTCGCTCAATCATTCACACTCGTCCAGAGTTCACTGCGCCGTTTTGGCCCGTGGCCTTTTATCGATGGGGTGACATCTTAGGGTCGTTCGAGTGGCCGAGGACATTGAAGTTCCTAATTGTAGGCTGTGGACTATTTTACTAAGTGGGTGGAGGCAGGGGCAGTATCTCGGATCTCGGCTGAACGAGTTCGGCGCTTTTATTGGAGGAGTATCATTTTCCGGTTCGGGCAAGCTCGAGTCATTGTCTCAGACAACGGAGCGCAATTCGCAAGTGCCTCGGTGGTAGAGTTCTGCAAGGAGCTCGGAATTCAAAACAAATTTATCTCTGTAGAGCACCCGCAGGCAAACGGACAGGCTGAGTCGGCTAACAAGGTAATTTTAAATGCAATAAAAAAGAAGCTGGATTCCGCCAAGGGGCTGTGGGCACAATATTTGCATGAAGTATTATGGGCATACCACACCACAGTTCATTCCACGACTCAAGAGACTCCCTTCAAGATGGTTTTTGGAGCCGATGCCATGATACCGGTGGAGGTTGTTTTGCCCTCTTGGCGACGGGAGAACTTTGAAGAATAATCCAATAAACAAGTTTTGAACGAGGAAGTAGATCTTCTGGATGAGATAAGGGACACGACCCATATCAGGAAAATGGCGGCAAAGCAAAGAATGACCAGACGTTTCAATTTGCGGGTAAAGCAACGTGGCTTCAAGGTCGGAGATTTAGTACTCAAAAAAGTGACTGATCCTACAAAGAAGGGTAAGCTAGATCCCAATTGGGAGGGACCGTTCAGGGTCTCGGAGGAATTACAAAGCAGACCTACAGTGGAAACAGTGGGATCGAGGTTGGGGACACGGAACATTGCCAATCTTAAGTTTTATTTTAGTTAAACATTTTAATGTAAGAATAAATGGTGTACTCTTTTCCCTAGGCAAAGGCCAGGGTTTTTAATGAGGAACCTATAAAATGAAATTGTATTGCAGCATCTGATCTTTAAAAGAAAAATGGCGGGAGCCATCAGGTACGTACTGCTGAGCTCGGTCTCTGATCGTCTCTCAGTCACGGTAAAACCCTCTTCTGAAAAGGCTCTGTTCCTACGCGGAACAACCTTCAGGTCAACCTCGGTTGGGCTCTGAATCCGTCTCGGATCATCCCTATAGAGGCTCTGAACCTCAGGCTCTGTTCCTATGCGGAACAACCTTCAGGTCAACCTCGGTTGGACTCTGAATCTGTCTCGGATCATCCCTATAGAGGCTCTGAACCTCAAAGGCTCTGTTCCTACACGGAATAACCTTCAGTCTACCTCGGTTGGGCTCAGATCAGTCTCGGATCATCCCTATAGGGCTCACGAACCTCGGGGCTCTGTTCCTCACAGAACAACCTTGGTCAACCTCGGTTGGGCTCAGATCAAATCTCGGATCATCCCTATAGAGGCTCAGAACCTCGGGGCTCATTCCTCACGAAATAACCTTGGGTCGACCTCGGTTGGGCTCTGAATCCGTCTCGGATCATCCCTATAGAGGCTCTGAACCTCAGGCTCTGTTCCTACGCAGAACAACCTTAACCTCGGTTGGGCTCTGAATCCGTCTCGGATCATCCCTATAGAGGCTCTGAACCTTAGGCTCTATTCCTACGCGGAACAACCTTCAGGTCAACCTCGGTTGGGCTCTGAATCCATCTCGGATCATCCCTATAGAGGCTCACGAACCTCGAAGGCTCTGTTCCTCAGCGGAACAACCTTGAGTCAACCTCGGTTGGGCTCAGATCCGTCTCGGATCATCCCTATAGAGGCTCACGAACCTCAAGGCTCTATTCCTATCGGAACAACCTTCAGGTCAACCTCGGTTGGGCTCTGAATCCGTCTCGGATCATCCCTATAGAGGCTCACAGAACCTCAAAGGTGAGGGCTCACAGACCTCGAGCTCTGTTCCCTCAGCGGAACAACCTTGAGTCAACCTCGGTTGGGCTCAGATCCGTCTCGGATCATCCCTATAGAGGCTCTGAACCTCAAAGGCTATGTTCCTACGCGGAACAACCTTCAGGTCAACCTCGGTTGGGCTCTGAATCCATCTCGGATCATCCCTATAGAGGCTACGAACCGCAAGGCTCTGTTCCTATCTTGGAACAACCTTGAGTCAACCGGTTGGGCTCTGAATCCGTCTCGGATCATCCCTATAGAGGCTCTGAACCTCAAAGGCTCTGTTCCTACGCGGAACAACCTTCAGGTCAACCTCGGTTGGACTCTGAATCCGTCTCGGATCATCCCTATAGAGGCTCTGAACCTCAGGCTCTGCTCCTACTCATAACAACCTTCAAGGCATATAGGCTCTGAACCTCCCGGTAAACCAAAGTCGCCTGGAGAAGTACGTTATAATTGCGAACAGTTGTTATGTGGTTATCTCAAACCATCAGGGTTTCTTGCCGCACCCTATGGCTCGGGGGGCTAGTAGCGCTACATAAAAGTTCACATATATACGCGCAATAAGCATTCAGTGGAGCATTGAAGTCGATATGTTATCAAAAGCAAAAACATAGCATTGTTATCAAAAACATCAAAAATAGTTGAAATAGCCCGGCAGGGCAAAAATTCAGAGTACAAGATGCATCCACCAAAAGGGATGACTGACTACAGAAATGATAAAAACATAAACAGAAAAAGCGATAACTAGAAAGAACATTTAGGGGTTGGGATTGGCGTCCACATTAGCGTTTCCTTCGCTTGCTGTGGCCTCGCTGTCATCTTCATCTACCTCCACTAGCTTCCCATCCACGATGGTCTTGAAGAAGTCAACTTCCGAGATGTCTATATCGAGTGCAGGCGACGACACGAGCCTTGGCTCGATCGAAGGCCAAATCCCCGGCATCTAGCACATCCATTTGGGATTTCTTCAAAACATCTTTCAGCTCAGAGCAGGACTTCTCGGAGTCTTAAAGCTTGATTGACATCTCGGAGGCTGGAGTTTTGACCTGAGCAAGCTCGTCTTCCAAAGCCTTTATCCGGCTGTTAGCTTCCGAATTCTTGTTTTCAAGATCGGTGATGCTATTAGCAGCTTCCAGGAGTTTGTTCTTGAGTACGTTGTTGGCGTTGTAAAGGAACTCCTCATTGTCGGCTAGCCTTTTGACTTCAGTCTCCAGCTCGGCCTTTTTCTTCTCCACATTATCACCCAGATTGAGCAATTGCGGTGAGTACAACACACCTCATCGTGCGAACTGGCTGCAGTGATCTGCTGTGAACCTAGGTTTGTCGGTTTGTTCCGCGTCGGTGGTGGCGTTGAGATGGTCATACAAAAACTTAAGACCATCAAAGTCAGCAGCCCAGAACTGATTCTCTGCGGAAGCTCGGCCAGAACTATCACCAGTTTCTTTTAGCAAATTGGAAATAGCCCAATCTGCCGAGTTGTTCTCATTTCCTATGACAGTCTTCAGCTTCTTCGGGATAGGCTCGGGGGCTGGTTCGGGCTCGGCAGGGCGTTTCAACGGGGACTGGTAATGATGGTAGTCTCTAGAATAGTGTCTCGGATCGAGACGTTCTTCTTCTTCTTCGGAATACGTACTTCCAGCCCGACCAAGTTGGACTTGGTCTCGGAGGGACCGCCATCGCCCATCCGGGCGCCTGAGATGACCATTAGCTATACGCTCTTTCACGGACATATCGGTCATTTTATGCATTGGAAATAAAACAAAAGAGAGATTAAGCATACAAGTAGAAGGCGTGAGTAAAGCTAATTGGAAAAATCTTACCTAGGAAGTCGGGACTTCCTCGAGACAAGCAAGTAACTCCTTGACGATCGGCTGAAGGAGTCCGGTACTTCTAAGGAAAGGGTCTCGGAAGCACTCGGGCTGTGATAATCGAAACAGGAGATAGGAAGTGGGTCACAAGTCGGTATAGAGAATTTATGATGCCCGTATTTCCATAAATAACTTGAGGGCACGAGACCCACATCTTACTCGGATAAAGCGCTCTTTAGCGTTTAAAGTTGGAGGTGTAGCTTGGAGAAGCTTCTTTTGGGATGCCGATGGCAACCCGGCTTCGAGTTCAGCGCTCTTTATCTCGAAAAAGGAAAAAACAGACCGATGGTAGGGGCTATTGATAAGGTTGATTACTTCAAAGGCCGGATAAAACCCGGTGTTTGGGCGGAGTTGGGAGGTGCCACGTTAATGGTTAGGAGATATCGGTTTCAAAGTCGGAAGAAATTGAATGCCAAACTCCTCGATGACTCGGTATAAAAGTAAAACCATTGATTCAACTCCTTGGGCGGATCATGCAAACACTCTCCCGGACTCACAAGATTCTAGAATCACGTCATCCTCGTTTCCTGTAGACGAGACATTCCAGAGAGAGCGCAGAGTAGCGATTTCGACATCCCGTATCAGGCTTTGCTTAAAGCCTACAACTTCTTCTTTGATTAATCGGTTGGTTTCCATTATCATCTCCACCGAACCTGAAGAGTCAGGGTCAGAATCACTATCAGAAGTAAAAACTTTAGTGCAAACCCTGTCCGTAACTCTCTTTAGTTCAGTTACCCTCTGGGCATCACTCATCTCACGCATGCATTCCTCAAACAGAGTTTTGCGTTCCTCGTTTCCTAAGTGGTTTTGCGACCAAAATCATCGCATTCCCTAATAACGACCATGTTTGGATTAAAACAAAGCAATGTAAAGAAAGAGGATACGAGGTTGATGATCGATTGGTGAGGAAGGGTTTTAAACAATGGCACAAGAATCGATGGGGTTTGTGAAAATATGTAAAGGAGAATTTCTTGGAGGCGAATAAATGTGATATAATGAGTAGGAGGGAAAGAAGGCGTAAAATTAGCTTTCCCCTATTTATAGGGTAATCATTCTGGATACAGGTGACCGTTGGGCTGGAGGCACATGAGTCACGTTCCATATTTTTAAAAGGTTCCGAGAATGCATCTCGCTAAGGGTTTAAGGATTGAGCTGTTTGGTGACGCAGTTCAAGAGCTTAAAACCGTGCGACCAAGGGGGCTTATGATCATGCATAAAATCCTTAGCCGAGATAATAGTCTGGAAGGAGGAATTCCAGGACCCGAGATAGGTCTCAGACCCAAGGACGAGGTCCTTATCCGACATGGATCCCGGGGTAGGAGCATGAGGTCGACCTGGTCCCAAGATGTAGCTCGTCGGTTCATCCGGTTAGAGGCTCGGGTGGAGAAGGCGTTATCAATTAGAACATGAAGAATCCTAAGAGTCTTTATGAGGCGTTACATAACGAATCATCATAAGGCATAACGAGTTAACTTCCTTGAAGCCATGGTTAATGCACCGGGCGATTCACGGAAGGAAGGATGACTCCATGGAAGGATAGATATAAATAGGGCTCCATGATGGATAAACAAGACAATCATAAGCTTGGAACTTGAGTTACGACACTTGAGCTTCCAAATCCCTAAAATATCATTAACAAGGTTTTTCCTGCAAGAACACAGTCTACCGGGATACCCTTTTTTGCCCAAGCCGCCTTTTCAGGTTTTCAACTTGCCGGGTGTACATGTTTTGCATATATCCTTAATTTTTTCCCGAACCCTTTTGGTTCTCCAGGATGCCCTTATTTTTGCCTAGGCCAGTCGACCTAGCGGGTCTTTTTTATGCGTAGTATTTTTTGACTATGTCTGCGTTCACAGGGTGTGGGAAGTCTTCACCATCCATGGTGCTAAGTATCATAGCTCCACCAGAAAATACTGTCTTGACTACAAATGGTCCCTCATAGGTGGGAGTCCATTTGCCCCTGGGATCACCTTGTGGAAGAATGATGCGCTTGACTACTAGATCACCGACTTGGTAGACTTGATGCTTGACTCTTTTGTTGAATGCTCTAATCATTCGTTTCTGATCGATCTGTCCACGGCAGATGGAGGCAAGTCGTTTCTCATCAATCAAATTAATCTGGTCAAGGTGAGTCTGGATCCAATCGTCTTCACCTAATTACGCATCTGGAGGACTCGGTGGGGTGTCCCGAACCTCGATGGGTAGAGCGCCTCCATACCGTATACAAGAGAGAAAGGGTTGCCACTGATGTTCATCTTGTAGTCACGATAACCGTGAAGAGCGAATGGTAACATCTCATGCCAATCCTTGTAAGTCACTGTCATCTTCTGTATAATCTTCTTGATATTCTTATTGGCGGCTTCTACTGCGCCATTCATCTTAGGCCGATATGGAGAAGAATTATGATGCTTGATCTTGAACTGCATGCAGAGTTCGGTGATCATCTTATTGTTGAGGTTAGAGCCATTATCTGTGATAATCCTTTCGGGAGTGCCATATCGACAGATAAGATTATGTTTGATGAATCGAGCCACAACATTCTTGGTAACAGATGCGAATGAGGCTGCTTCTACCCATTTGGTGAAATAGTCAATTGCCACAAGGTTGAAACGATGTCCATTGGAAGTTGTGGGCTTGATTTCTCGATCATGTCAATGCCCACATTGCAAAGGCCAGGAGTTAGAACACTCGAGTCTTGGAGGTACATGTACTTTGTCTGCAAAAATTTGGCATTTGTGACAAGATCGAGCGTAGCGGTGACAATCAGCTTCCATGGTGGACCAATAGTAACCTATTCTCAGAATCTTCTTAGCCATTGTATGTCCACTGGGATGGGTACCAAATGCGCCTTCGTGTAACTCTTGCATGATACGTTCTGCTGTTTTCCAGTCTACACAGCGGAGTAAGCACAAGTCGTGATTGCGCTTGTATAAGATGCCGTTGCTGAGGAAGAATTTGGATGCAAATCTTCTCAAGAACTTCTTATCGTTGACAGATGCCCCTGCGGGATATTCCTGAGTCTCAAGATACCTCTTCACGTCGTAGTACCAAGGTTTCTCTTCTGTATCAAGCTCATAACAATATGCTAGTTCGTCAAACTTTTCAATAGTGATCTGGGGAGCCTCGTTGTCCCATTTGACCTTGAACATAGATGACATAGTAGCTAGCGTCCATAGTGATTCTCTTCTCGTGGAATGTGATTGAAAGTAATCTCTTGAGTGGGATCAAACTCAAAACATGCTCTCGATGAAATGAGATTCGGATGCTTCGTATCCCGCTCGCTTTATCATTGATCACTAATCTTTGAGTCTCCATACACTTGCAAGAACTTGATTCTTAAGTCAATAGCGACTTTAATACCCATGATGCAGCTTACTCGGCCATGTTATTAGTGCAACTGAAACATAATCTGGCGGTGAAAGGCGTATGTCCGCCTGTAGGGGATATAATGATGGCGCCAATGCCATTGCCAAGTGCATTTGAGGCTCCATCAAAGACCATAGTCCATCGGGATCCTTGTTCGGGTCCTTAAATGCAGGCAGGTTCTCCATAATCGATAACTAGTAAATATCTTCATCAAATTGGTGCATAGGCGATAGTCATCTATGGCTTGGTGAGCTAAATAATCGGCTACTACACTTCCTTTGATCGCTTTCTGTGAAGTGTACTAGATGTCGTACTCGGTCAAGATCATTTGCCATCTTGCTATTCTTCCAGAGAGAGCTGGTTTCTCAAATATGTATTTTATTGGATCTATCTTGGAAATCAACAAGGTAGTGTGAGTCAACATATCTTGTCTTAGTCGTGAGCATTGAGCCAAATTGCAAGTTTTCTTGAGTGAGTATCTTGTTTCACAGTCGGTAAACTTTTTTCTAAGGTAGTATATTGCATACTCTTTTCGACCAGACTCGTCATGTTGCCCCAACACACATCCCATTGAGTTCTCTAACACTATCAAGTACATGATAAGAGGTCTTCCCTCGGTGGGAGGCATCAGGATAGGAGGATTCTGTAGGTACTCCTTGATTTTGTCAAAAGCGATCTGGCGATCGTCATTCCATTCCACCACTTGATCTTTCTTTAGTAACTTGAAGATTGACTCACAAGTAGCAGTTAGATGTGCAATGAATCTGGCAATGTAGTTTAATCGTCCCAAGAAACCTCTGACTTCCTTCTCGGTGCGAGGAGCTGGCATCTCTTGAATAGCTTTAACCTTGGCAGGGTCAACTTTAATACCTTTTCCACTGAAGACAAACCCTAAGAGTTTACGGATCGACTCCAAGGTACACTTGTTAGGATTAAGTCTCCGTCGTGCTTCTTGACCTATCAAGCAGTTTACGCAGATGATCAAGATGTTCTTCTTGATCGTGATCGAGCTATCATGTCGTCGGCGTACCTCATCTCGTGATGAATCATGTCATGAAATAATGCCACCATGGCGCGATAAGTGGCACCAGCGTTCTTGATCGAGCAGCATAACCTTGTAGAAAGTGCCCCTTGTGTAAAAAAGTAGTCTTCTCCATGTCTTGAGGAGCCATTTTGATCGATTGTAAGGAGAAACCATCCATGAAGGAAAACCTTATCTTTGGCGGTGTTGTCAGCGAACATCAATATGAGGAAGTGGGAAATCGTCTTTCGAACTTGCTTTGTTCAGATCTCTATAATCCACACACATTCGTACCTTGCCATCCTTCTTGGGCACAGGCACCACATTTGCAACCATGGATAAAAGTGACTAAGAAAGCGACATTGAACTACTTTATAACTTCACTTTGATTTTCTCTAACATCTCAGGACGCATGCGACGAACTTTCTGCTTCACAGGGAGAAAACCTTCTTTTGTTCGCAATCGGTGCACTACAATATCAATGTCCAGACCTGACATGTCTTCGTATGACCAAGCAAAAACCTCAATGTAGTCTCGTAGCATCTGAATCAATCTTTCTTTAACAACATTCTCAAGACCGCTCCTATCTTGATCTCTTTTACATCTTCATCATTACCAAATTCACAACCTCGACTTGCTCTTGTGTGGTGTATAACTCGATCTTCTTCTTTGTAGCAATTTGATAAGTTCTCTGGCACTTCACAATCTTCCTCACCTTCATCTTGACTTGGTAGATCGGATTATCGAAGTCATATTTAGCAATAGCATAGTTGTTATCAACGAGATTCGAGTGATTCTTGATGTATCACGTGGGTGTGTGTAAGAAACACATAGCTTTTTGAAGGGGTGATAAAGTAAAGAAAAGCAACAATTAAATGCAAAAGTCCAAAGATTTTATTGAATGAAAATATGCAAATGACGGATAATAACCTCACAAGCAGAGCCATGATGCCGGGCAAGGCACTGGGCTTTAGAGTTTATTGTTCAAAACATAGAAAAATCTGAAAAGCAAAAACAAAACAAGAGCAATTACTCCTGTCTAAAGGAGATTGGTATGCGTCTTGATCTTCAATTCTTTGAGTCTGTTGTCGGGAGTAGGGAAGATCCACTAGCGATGTCGAGTCGTTATCGTCGTCTTCTATAGCATGGATTCCACTACGGTGATGTGGAAAGGAAGTTGGTCGGCGTTCTCGTGTCATCCTCGACCTTTGATGGTGAAGCCTAAACCAATTTTGTCGATTTGAAAGGAAGATCGGGTGACCCCAAATAGTACTACCTCCTTCTTTGTTTGACTTGAGCATCCTTGTGAGGCCATCCTTGGTGGAACTTGTAACTTCAAAAGTGCAGGGAGAGTCCAGGCATGACTCGGGTATTGTTTCAAAAGCAGCGAAGTCTCGAAGAATTGCCTTCCATCTCGAGATATCGGAATGACATAGATGGTGACCATATATTCTTCTTCACTCATAACAACCTTCCCTTTCACGGGTACTTAGTTTCGATGCAAGGTAGAGGTAACAACGCTTGCCCCATGTATCAAGGGCGTCCAAGTAGGCAAGAGTAAGCGGGACGGATGTCCATGACAAAAGCGGAATCAAAGTGGGAACCGACTTTAACAGGAGTGAGTTCTCAAGTCTTTGTTCGTTTAGAACCATCAAAGGCTCTCACAATTATGTCCTTTGGGTTTTGAACCAACCCTTCAACATCAAGTCGATCAAAAGCGGTCTTGGAAGGATGTTGAGGCGAGAACCAGTATCTCCAAAACATGAGACAATGTAGCCCTTGCATTCAACAGAGTGTAAAAGCTTTGTTGTGTTTCTTTCGTGGTCAAATCGACATCGGAGAAGCCTAAGTCGTTGTTGGCGGAGGCTAGCAATACAAACTTCAAGTGGTCGGT
This sequence comes from Vicia sativa, assembly GCA_021764765.1. Classification (NCBI taxonomy): domain Eukaryota; kingdom Viridiplantae; phylum Streptophyta; class Magnoliopsida; order Fabales; family Fabaceae; genus Vicia; species Vicia sativa. Next base: position 184,129,840 of record CM038793.1, on the reverse strand, counting down.
AGTAGTGTCTTGCGATGCGTGAGCATTCTTGAAACTTCACCAAGGCGTTAGCATGAGCCTCGAGCATAAGAGTAGAGTAAGAATGGAGATTTTGGATGAGTCTGTCCATTGTTCCACAACATTGTAGTCACTCTTCTTGATAATCTTGAATTTCCTCCATCTCTTGTTTGGAGGTGTCTTGACAACTTCCTTTGGTACTACTGAGCGGGATGAGTCAGGTTCTTTCCCTCTAGTCTCGGGAGGCTGATTGAATAGGCGGAATGCAGTGGAGTCGTGTCTTTGGAGGAGATTTACGGAGAATACTCTTGGGTTACGGTCACCTTATTTGATCCGGTGATGTTGTCAATGTCAGGAATGGTAGCTTCAACTGTAAGATCTTTAGCAGTCATAGGGTCTTGCTTGACGCCATGATAGTAAACATCAGCTCCATAGCTCCAAGGAATAGCTTTGTCAGAGGAGTATGGAATTGGTCTAGGAGAAGTAATGATGAGAGGTGCCACTCTAGGCACAGGATCAACAGAGGAAATCCTTATGGTGTTAACATCAGCATAGTCTTCTGGGAAGTCGTCACCCCATCCGGTCGCCTTAACATCTTCAATAGGAATCTTGTAGCTCTCAGGAACAGTGTACTTCACTATGTAATCAAACTTTCCACTTGGCTGTCCCAAAAGGTATCCCATGCAGATGGTGCAGCTTCATTCACATCTTCGATCTTCAATTTCTTAGACATGTCTTCACACAGACTCTCCACAGGTGGTTTCAGAAATAGTATTTCACGGTTATCCATCATGCACTGAACACGTCTTCTCGACCAAGCACAACCATCGGTGCGGATGGGCTGCGACAATTCTCGGGGCACCTGGATTGACACGGCTTGAGTGATTCTTCTTAGATCATCGGAGGAATGGTCAAGTCATCTATGTTGAAAACATAAGTATTCTATCATGACATTGGAGCTTTTGTCATGGTTAGGCATAGGCGTGTTGATCACATTGAGTCTCAGCGGGAGGATCAAACTCGATGCAGCTTGATCATATCTTGAATTTTGTTCTTGAGCCCAACAATTGTCGTGTAGTGCCACAGGCTATTGGAGTGGTAAGCACACTTAGCATTAGGATTGTATCTCAGAGAGGAAGTGTTGACACTCTGAGGAGGGTCCTTCAAAGTAATCAGCTCTGCTTTCAACATGTGTTGCAAGCCTTGCGACAACGGCATGTTGATCTTCATAAACTGTCTTCATGGCGCATTAAGCTCTGGCGTTGTCTGTGAGGTTGTCTTGATGTAGGATTGGAGATCACAAGCCCCACAGTTGAGCGCAGTCGATCTTGGCTCGGCTTTTCTGACCATACACAACATTAGTTTCTTTCTTACCACCAAAAGATCTCTTCGCAACATTTGAGGATGACTCTACATGAATTTTCCCACTCTTGATACCAGCTTCAATGCGTTCTCCTGTCAATATCAGCTTGGTGAATCCGGCTGAAGAGTTTCCAATTAGATGATTGAAGAATGGGCCTGTCAGTGTTCCCATAAACATATCAACCAATTCCCTATTGGACAAGGGTGGCTGAACTCTGCCTGCTAGATCTCTCCATTTCTGAGCATACTCCTTAAACTTCTCATCACGACCCATGGACATGCTATGTAGTTGCATGCGAGTGGGTGTTAATTCAACATTATACTCATCTTTGTCATGAAAGCATCGCCAAGTCACTCCAATCGGATATGGTCATTCTCTAGCTGATAATACCACTCCAATTGAGTTCCGAACAAACTCTCTTGAAAATAATGCATCCACAACTTTCTGTCATCAGTGTAGGGGTTGATCTTCTGAACATAGGACTTCAAATGCAGCTTCGGACAAGAAATGCCATCATATTTGGGAAAAGTTGGAACTTTGAATTTGGGAGGAATCACCACACCAGGAACAAGACTCAGATCATCAAAATTCAACCCTGACATCTTCAGGTTTTCTACAGCATTCAGACGGTCTTCAAGTTGCTTGTACTTGTCATCTTCATCAGAGTACTGGTCATTATCATAGTCTTTTTCGGGCTCACGCTGGCTGCCTTCTTCATTGCCCTTGACGCTCCCCTCAGTCTTGACACTTCCTTCTGAGAGCTCTATCCGACTGACCACTTTAGGACCACCTTTGTAACGTCTACCCATGTTGAGAACACCAACGACCCTCTTCTTTCTGTTGATGAGCTTCTTCAAATCTTCTTGGCCTTGGACCAAGCTAGTGAACATCTGCTGGAACTCAACATTCTGAGCCTGGAGATCTTTGACAATCTGTTCAAGAGCCATTTCTGCTAAAATAAATAGCGAGAAAATGAGAAAACCAATCTTCAGTGTACCTGTTATAAGATGTTATGCCATGATATGCGATGTTTATGCAGATGCAATGCAATGTTTTCAAGGACCTTAGAGATTTAAATTTGTTAAACAAGCACGAACAAACATTTATTAGTTCTCTTTTTATTATTCTTTTTCTTTTTTCTTTTTAAGTACAAAAGATAGTTCAAAACAATAAAAGAAAAGCATAAAAATCCTAAAGCTCTAAGTCTCCCGCAGGCGCTTCCTCTTGGTGCCGAGGTAGGCGTTGATGTTCCGCTCCTCGTGAAGTAGCTTGGTCAACTCTAGCACTTTCTTCTCGTTTGCATAGCAATGAGCTTCAAATGTATCCCTTTATTCTTTAAGCTGAATCCAGGATCTCTTCAAGTTTTCAAAATTAGTAGGCATATCGGGATTGAGAACAGTATAGGGTACGTCACCTATAGCAGCAAGGTTCCATAATTACTGGTAAAACAGGAGTGAATGGCATCATGAGGTTTTGAGCTCGAGCTCGCACCCATTTGAGGTAAGGCTCCCAAGGAATGGAGTTTTGGTGCCCCAAAGTCTTGGTATCTGTCATACCCCAAATTTTGACCTAATATACCACCTTACATTTGCATCATTGCACAACTAACAGTTCAGACAGCATTAATCGGGTATAACACTCATAGGTCAAAATTAGGGTTTCATCAGATTTTCATCTGATTCAAGAGCTAACCAATTAGGGTTTGAGATTTTCTCATCTTATTTGATCTATCTTGATCAAAATATCCACATCTGATCATCAGATACCCATTTCTCTCACAGATCAATCGAGGATCGACCAATTAGGGTTTTGATCGGGCATGAGAATTCTCTGACTTTTTGAACAAGAAATGACTTTTTTTGATAGAGATTGGTCATTATATCTTAGATACAACATCTTGACCTAATTTATGGATTCAAAACATCACAGAGGTTCACAGAATTCATCAATCGTTTTCAGAAACATCTGATGAAATTTCATCTGCACAGAAAAGTCAAACTTTGACTTTTGGTCAAATTTTTTAAAACAAAAACTTTTTCCATCATCAAAATACTTCACATGATCCATCATTTTTTCACCTAGTTCCAATTTGAATTGAAAAAAACTCAAAACATGAAAGTTGTAGCTTGTGGAAAGATCTTTCCAAAATGTCCAAGAACTCTCAAATATATAGAGTCTAGCTATACTTTTGAAATTGAAACATAAGGCTCCATGAAACTTGATTTTCAAAGTTCAAAACATCAAATTATAGGTCATTTTTGTGTTTCTTCATCTAGAAGCTTTCTAACCTTGCCAAGTGGATGGATGAACTGATAAATATCAGCCTAGAGTGATAATTGAAAGGATTGGGTCAAAATGTAAAAATATAGCACATGGTGAAAAAAGGAAGTTTCCTTTTTTGGCAAATACCATTCTTGCCCTCTAAGTTATCTTTGAATCACCAAAAGCTTGTCCTTCTTTGCCTAACATTTGAACTTGTTGCCTATAAAGGATGACATTTCAAGCCTAAATCAACACCAAAGCAAATGCAAAAACAAGCTTTCCTTCCACTTTCTTCAAATTCAAGTATCATCGTTCAAATTGCCAAACATTGTAATTTTCAAATCTAGCAAGAACTATGATAAACTTTGGTGTCTAATACATCTAATGATCAATATGGAACATGTTTGAAATCTAAAATCAATCAAGAAACACTAAAAACCAGTTTTCACTTTCTATGCACATAAGCTTCAAAAGCGCCATGGAATTCGGCGAAGCTGGCTTGATCAATTGATGTTGTAATCATCCATACACCATCACCATACCTCATGTACATAATCCGGATCAAGAACATCTAAGCGTAACACGATTTATATCATTTTCAGTTTCATTTCAAGCTTGCGGTCGACTTGTGTAGAACGATCGACTTGATTCAAGAGGGCGATCCATAAAAGCTTCCATACATGCCGTTGGAGCTCACACAATCAAAAAGCAACCAGCTGGAAACACGTTTGCATCGTTTTCGATTCTCATTTTCCGTATGAACGAACATGGTTCTCATGATTCCTTGATTCTTTTGACAAAAACTCTTGGCCATTCTTTTACGCACTAAAGCGATCATTAACCCTCAACAAAATCAAACAATCATCAACATACATCATTTAATTTGAGATTTTGATTAGGGTTCTTGGCGTTTTCAAAACCTAAATCATTTGGGCTTAATATAAATGAAATTAACAAGCATCTCCATGTTCGTGATGAAAAACCGATCAAGTTTGGTTTTATTTCATTCAATTTGGTTGAGAAATAAGGATTATAGCATGGATTGTGGCGAAAATCAAAAACACAAACCCGAGCTCTGCGTGTTCTTGGTGTTCTTCATTTTAAAAAAATCAAATTATCCAATATTATGTCTACGCGTGTTTTAATCCACTAACACCTCAAACGCGTTTGGCTCAGTGGTAGTATGCTTGCCTCTAAGTTCTCTTTGCCACGTGGTCTGCCTCAAGGTCATGGGTTCAACACCCATGGGACCATTTTCATTCTTTTACAAACTTCCAATTTTTTCATGTTTTTTATCAAACTTTCACATTTTTTTTTGACCAATCAAAACTTCTCATTTTGAGATGATTTTTTAAACACTTGTCAATAAATACATCTATTTTGTGATAATGCAAAAATTTTCAGAAAAAACTTTCATCTGATTAATTTTTAATCGGGCAACGCGTTGAACACTTTTCAAACCTCCTTAAAGGTGAATTTTCAAGTTTTCGACTTCGATTTTTCAAAACTTCTCATAAATGAACCTCATTTCAAAACACTTTCAAATCATTTTCAAAACATTTCATCAAACTTGCATCTTTTACCATGATCGATCCGATTTAAAACGATAAAACAAATTCGTTCTTTCTCGAATTTCTCGATCGATCATGGGCCTCCCTTATGGTGTAAGTCCCAATCCTTTATGTACATATTTAGTTTTACTTGTACATACTCAAATTATCATTGTTAATATTCAAACATAAACAAATTTCTTTCGTTTGTTTTCATTCGTTTGTCTATACGCTGAATCCATTGGTTCTAAAGGAAGGTTTCTCCTGAGCAAAATTTCTTTTTAACCAATGAGCCTCCATCACGGTGTAAGTCCCATAACATTCTATTATGTACATAATATTTCTTTGTACATATCAAAAACTTTCCAAACACATACAAATTTTCATACATACATAACAGATACTTCTTTTTCAAAACCTTTTATCTGTACATAACACAGATACTTCTTTTTCAAAACCTTTTATCTGTACATAATACAGATACTCTTTCTTTTGAAAATACTTTTTACAGATAAACTTTGATCAATCATTTCATTTCATACATACATTTTACTGAATACCATTGGTATTGAAAGGAGCATTATTCCTGTAATGCTTTCAAATCAATGGGCCTCCTTACGGTGTAAGTCCGCCCTCTATGTACATCCATCTTTGTCGTACATAAAAACTCGTTCGTGTACATATTCATTTCCTTGTACACAGTTCAAACTTGTGAATAATCAAGTTCGCTCATTTTAAGCGTTCGTTTCACGGACACTTGTTTATATTCCATAAACTGCTGTAAATAAACATCATGCATTGTTTATATTTCCTTCATAAACTCACGTGAATACATACACACACACACACTGTTTATACAAACTGTCTAATAAATAACATAATAATTAGACTAATCAATAGGTTTCCCAGTTTAGCCTCTGCTTGGGCTTCACAAGACAACTCATCACCAGTTGAGTTTAGCCTCCGCTTGGGCTTCATACAAGATAACTTATCCCAGCATGGGTCGCCTTCCCTTGGGCTTTGTACAAAGAAACTCTCCCACGAGTTAGCCTCCGCTTAGGCTTCATATAAGACAACACTCCCTGTTGAGTCGGCCTCCTCTTGGGCTTCGTTCAAAAGAACTCCTCATTGAGTTTAGCCTTCTCTTGGGCATCATACAATGAAAGAGGCAGGAAATCTCTTATGACCTCTATTGGGCTTCAATACAAAGAATCACCAGCTAAGATAGAACCACGAAAGGATGGTTTCCCGTGAAATCACTTTCAAATTCCCAGTAAAATTTCGGTGAAATTGCTTTATTCGAAAAAGGATGATTTCTCGGTGAAATCCCTTTCAAGCCAAAAACGACCATACCCTATAGCTTCCTCTTGAGCTTCATACAAGGACCCTCGATGACCTCGATGACCCTCGGAATGCCTCCTCTTGGGCTAACAATACAAGGACCCACGGGCTTCTTAAAGCATCCTTTAATCCAATCAATTTCTCCTTGGGATTTAGACATCTATCATCTCTATGGAAGAAGTATCTCATCCATCATCACATCTGATCAAAACTTTTCAAACTTTTTTAAATTCTTTTCAAACAAAAACATCTATTAAGAGTGGTAGCGCTTGTACACTCAAGCAAAACACCCAATACTTACAGTTAAAAGATTCAATCATCTTTTCAAACATCTTTCTTAAACATGTAAGTGGTAGCGGCTTGTACACTCAAGCAAAACACCTAATACTTACGACGAAAGATTTTTATCAATCAAACTTTTTCAAAATGTATGTGATGAAATAGATTAGATACATTTTCATTAAGATGACATTTATGTCTCTTACTAACATCCGTTGCTTTCCACTAGCATAAGTGGGAACTACAATTGTTCTGACTTTCTCAACATCCTTTTGAGAATATGTAGGCACAAGGTCTCATCCTTGCCGAGCAAATTTCTATCTCCCTCAGACCAAACAAACCATAGAACCTTGTAGATCCGAGCTACAAATGCTCTGATTCCCACTAGGGATATGTGCAAAGATCCAGATCTTTGCGAGCACAATAATAACAAAACCTAGAATCCCACATAATCTACTGTTTCTTAAAATCCCAAAGGAGAAACTTTCCCAATCATAGAAATAGCAATTAAAACATACAAACATATCAAACGTATTCATATATAAAGCTGTAGATAACTACATATATTTAGGGTGCTCCATCTATTCCCTTTATATACCAATCCCCCTTACTCAAAATCTCCCCAATGCGTTATGTCTAGTTTCGCTGAGTGTTACGCATACCAATATCAATTGAGGGTATTTCAGCTTTCCCCTTTTTCATAATCATTAAATCATCTTTCTTGTGTTGAAAATAATAAAGCTTGATGCTCGCGACATCTTTATAAACAAATCAAAAGATTTAAATCGTTGCATACCAGAAGATCCGAACTCACGTTCGCATCCTCAGGCGTGTCAACTTTTAACGCGAACAATATCAGTCTTCTTTACCATGCCCCAAGCGTGTATGAACCTTTGTCGGTAATTCTGGAGATCGTGGCTGTAGTCAAACACAATATCTTGGAGAAGCATATCATGTGGACCATCTCTTGAGCAAAACCAAAGCGGCGTAGAGCTAGAGAGGGTTGTAAATACCTCCTTATACCAAGGAGTGGTACATTAGAATTCTCCACAACGCTCAATGATGTGAAGTCCTTTTGAGAGAAAGATTCCAACGGATATCTGAATGAGAGAGTGACATTAGCCTTTGAGACCACTTCATCCTTTGCTCGTTCTTCAAAGCGATGGAGGAAGGTGCGAAATAAACCACACAATAAGGTATACAACACATGAGTTCCTTATCTCTTAGTAGTGAGTGTGGAGAGTAGAATGTCTCCAAGTAAGGTAGGCCTGGATTACGAGAAAAGAACTTGATGGCGTTGACATCTATGAATTGATCGAGTTAGGAAATAGAACCAAACCATAGATTAGCAAGGCCACAATATCTTCAAATGCATGGAAACTCATAACTTTGAGGAACTCTCGGGCTTTCTTTATTAAGAACTTGGCAAGTAAACCCTTAACTCCGCTTCTAGTTTCCCAATTAGCTTCAATGTTTGAGCGCTTAAGATATAATGTTGATGCGATGTCTTGAACTTAGGAACCTTTTCTAGACGGTGAATGGCATTTGGTCAAAATTGGTATCCCAGTAACAGAACTCTTCAAGGTAGGAACCAAGCGATAATCTGGGAATGTAAAGCAATGGTGTTTCGGATCGAAGAACTGGAATAGGACGTGCATCATATCTTCTTCAAAACCGGAGATAACCAAGTCAAGTAGATAACCATGTCTTTTGATGAACTGAACATGGTCGGGAATTTCTGAAACCAATCCTTTGAGTTGAGAAGGTATACCCATGAAGTTGATTCGGATAGTCTTTCTAGAAGCCATAATCCCTACAAAATAGAGTAAAGATAAATCCCTAGGTCCTTGAAATAGTTAGAAATGATATACAATGCGATGATGTCATGATGTCATGTTTAGCACACAAACAATTCACACAATGAGCCTAGGTTTAAGGCTTGCATGAGGTATAGGTGATTACCCCACCAAAAGTTTGAGTTGGTTCATCCTGTCCTATAATAATGTAGGGTTCTAGGAATCTCATATCATTGATCTTTCTCGTAGGCGTTTATTTCAATACGAATACCAAGTGGTCGACCGAAAATATCCCAAAAGTCTGATCTTAATGAGCGTAGCATCGAGTATCATCCAACCTCGGTCTACACCAAAGCCGGTCATCTCACTACCTTCTAATGGCCAAGATGGGTCAATTAAGGTTCTAAAAGTTTAGTTAGTGCTTGATGACACCACCAGAACCAAATACTATCCTCGACTTGGAAATGAAAGTATCGGGACATCAAAGTGTCACACTAACGTAGCCATCATGTTGACCGTTTTGGTATCGTCTACGTCCACGATGATTTATTGCTACTTACCTAAAAGGAACCGAATCCGGGTGTAGGATCCTCCACAAGTATAATACCCAAGCAACCCTTAAAAGTAAAGCATACAAATCAAGCGAGAAAACAATAAGGTGATCCAAATCCCTAAGGCATTCTCTCTTTAGGGTGTCTCCCGAGTCGCCATTACATGTCTGTGAAGCGACTTTGAGATTTTTGTATCGCAAATGCGGATAGAAAGAGTCCACACGCGACTTTTCTTTTATCCAATTAAGGAAGGTGAAAAGAACGAGGAAAAGACCTTCGTTAGATTAGGTAAGGAGAAGGTTATGAAAAGGTATTAGCACCCCTTTTCATCCGTAATTATCTACGGGCTCTTAGTTGCTCTCTAGATCATTTTAAAAGTGCTTTCTGTGTGTTTGATAAAAAGGTTTTAAAAAGGCATTTCGCTTTGACTTTGTAATGATTCATGTAGGAATGTATACAAAGTGTTCGGAAATGTTTCGTTTTGAAAAGAGTTTGAACTTTGACAAAAGTGTGTGGTGTGAAAAGTATTTTGATAGAGCAAGCAACTAAAAGTCTTATTACCTACTCAGAACGGTCGTTTTCGTGTTGTTTTCGTTTCCTTTAGAATAGCGCTATCCATACCATTAGTTGGTAGGTAACCCTATTCGTTGGATGTAGAAGGGACATTCGAAGGGACATCGGATGGTCATAGAAGGCAACTTGTAGGAGTATCCTAGCACATTCGAAGGGACTATCATCATTTTTCGTAGGCGACAATTGAGGGTCAAGATCATGTATTCGTAGGCGACATCGTGGGTCTATGATCTTTGTATCAAAGGGACTATGATGATTTGTTTTGAAGGAAACGGTGCTAGAATACCTCTACGTTCGAGGGACTTGACCATTTGAATTCGTAAAGGCAACGAGAGAGAATTACCCTAAGGGGTGCATGTGTGAAAAGAGTGTGTTGATTTCAGGTATTTTATCTTGGAATTTTGAGTGATCTATGTCCAATTTTATCTTGCCATACACGCCTAATTACTAGCAGTTTATAGGGTGCAGAAAGTAAATTGCGGAAATGTAAAGTGCGGAAAGATAAAGTCCTACGCTATTACATGGCTTTGGGGCAGATACATAATTGAAAGTGCGGAAAATAAAAGTCCTAATTAAACTATTACATCCCATAGACAGTTGTTGGCTGAAGATTTTGATAATGTGGTTCGAAATGTCAACAGTGGGCGTTTTGTTGGAAAAAAGCAAGTATTTACGTTCGGAATGGAAGAGATTGTTCTTCGAATGAAAATGTTAAGGCTCAGAGCTTCGAATGACAATTGTGAAGATATATTTAAAGAAGCTTCGAAGTGGTGATGAGGCTATGTTTGTGAAGGTTGTGAAACGAATTCGAAGTGAAGGATACCAAGGCATTTGAAATTCAAATGTGAGCGGGATATTGGAAATTCAAATACATCAGTGCTGGAGTATTCGAAGACGCGTGGAGGCTAGAGAGAAGCAATGCTCTGCATGCTTCGAACGTGGCAGAATCTTATGGCAAGACCGTTATGGTCGAAGTAGTATAAATAGAAGTCTTAGTGTTAGGATTTCGTGTGTCATATCTATTGTACAAATTCAGTAAACATTCAAAATACCGCATGGATAAGGAAACGAATGCTCAAAAGATGTATGTATGATAACACCAAATCTTTATAATTCAATAAAAGTTCTTTATGATTTTCAGTTTATCTTCCATTTTCATCCTACTATCATTTCAAATACTTTTACATCCAAAGTCATTTATTTACTACTCTTTTTATATTCGAATTCTTTACATTAAAGCTTTTACACTCAAAGTCATTTATTCTTTTCTGCATTTAAACGTTTCTTTTTACATTCGAATCTTTAATCGTTCACTAGTTTTACATTGGTTTGTTTAATCATGTCATTAGATTCTTTTAGTGTGGTAATCGAAGTGAATTGAATGCTTCCAAAACACTTTAATTAAAAATCCTAAATATGAATACTAGTTTTACAATTGAATTTATCCAAACGACCATACCCCATAGGATCAATCTAGTCGATCCTGCAAGTTACCAGAGAGATTGAATAACAATAATTAAGTTTATTCGATAGTTTGGAAGACTAGCGGTTGTTTACCAGAAATCACTATAAACAAATTGGCACACCTGATGGGACAGTCATTGGTCGTTAAACAAATTGAAAGTGAAGATTGTTAGGATATAATCACTGTAACGTTCTTTTCTAAGTGTCAAGATCGTTGTTATATGAACCTTAGAAGTGGTAGAATAACCAATAGCAACCAACACTTACCCAGAAGAAAATGTAATAACAGGATGTCTAATCCAAGCAATCAACAAGGGAAAAAAAATGCCCCACATGGAACAGGCACTAATACGTCGCCGGGAGCGTCTAGATCCTTGACGCCTGTGCATCTTCACGATAGTGTGCACGAATGGAGAAAGTGGCATGTCAACTAACGATTCGATCCTAGGAAATACGGGAACCACTTTGGTTATCACGGGATTGTCCCACCATCGGGACCAAACCCATTTCGCCACCCCACCACCAACTAGACCACCCAGTTTCGATGGCAATAGACCTAGAAATCCCTCTTATGGGATGCCAACATCTTTTATGGCGGGTTTGCATACTTCGACATCGAATTCGTCACCACAATTTGGGTCTGGATCTAGGGCCAATCAACTTATGACAAATAACCAAGGGTCAGTAGGTTATAGTACATTGCCTATCTTAACCACAGAAAATCAAATGGCTTTTAGACAAATAATGGATGATAGTAACCATAATATGATAGGATTGTTAGCGCAGACTATGCAAGAGATCTTCGCCCCAATAGTACAAAATGTAGCTGTGACCAACGGAAAGCGCGGATAACATGAGTCGAATAGCGATTTTTCGCTCCGCGAGGCGTGAGCAGTCGGGCATTGGTTCGGCGAACATACCTATCATAGAAAAAATTGCGATGACCGCCCTATAGACCGATCAGAGAGGGGTTAATTTGGGGCAAGGGCACAAGGTTAGATGCCCGATGATTCGAGAGGAACCACAAAGGGGTGTAGAACCGAGGCAAGGATCGAAGGTTAGATGCCCGGTGATTCGAGAAGAACCACAAGGGGAATGATAGAACCAGGGGCAATGGTCGAAAGGCTAGAAGTCCCAGCGTTTCGAGAAGAACAACCTAGAGAAGTTGTCATGGTGGGTCGACATCAAGATCTGATGCGATCGTTCATAGAATTGAAGCGACAATATCTTGTGGAGAATAATTTAACCACCATGATAGAAAGGATTATGTTAACGGTCTCAATATAGGAATTAGAAGGCCAAATTATGCCTCCCTATAGTAGATTATGTAATGCACACTGATTTACCAAGGGGATATAAGGTCCCTAAGTTTACAAAGTTTGCTGGAGACACCAATGAATCAATAGTCGAACACATAGTCGATTATCGGTAGGCGAGAGATATAGCAAATAATGAGAACCTTAGGATTAAATATTTCCCAAGTTCCACGACTAAGAATGCTTTTACATGGTTCACCACGTTGCCTCCTAGATCCATAGATACTTGGACCCTCTTAGAGATTATTCTATGAACAATTTTATATGGGACAATCTAAAATAAGTGCGAAAAGAGCTAGCCCGGTCAAGAGGAAATTCTTGAACCCATTGACGATTATCTGAATAGGTTTAGACTTTTGAAATCTAGATGTTTCACAGTAGTTCCTGAACACGAGTTAGTCGAAATGGCCGCTGGAGGCCTAGACTACTCTATTGAAAGAAATTAAACACATACTTGAGGGACATGGCTCGATTAGCGAGACGGGGTTCGACAAGTCGAAGGCTAAAGGCCGAAAGGCCGGGGCTTTTAAAAGTAACAAGAAAGAAAGAATTTCCTATGTCGAAACTGAGGAAGTCGAAGATTATCCTGAATTCGAAGAGGTCGAAATCGACCTCGCTGAATTAAAACAGGCTCCACCTTACTCTTGCAAACTACTAGTTCCCACAAAAGGGAAAGAAATTGTTGAAAATGAGAAAAGTGACAAATTCCCAAAGAAGTGTATACCTTCGTTATAAGCAATGTTGAAATTTTGATTTGCTTGTCAAAGATGGCCAACTAATTGTGCCATCGAATGTCAAAATACCTCCTTTAGATCAAAAAAAGAAGAGAGGATTTTGCAAGTACCATAATTTCCTAGGCCACAAAACCTCACAATGTTTTCTTTTTAGGGATCTGATTCAAAACACAATCAAAGATGGTAGGTTGAAATTCGCTGACAAGCCAAAGATGAAAGTGGACGAAGACCCTTTAGATGTTGCAGACACCAATTACTCTGAGCCTGCATACATTGGAGAAATAAATATGGTGGAAGCAAATGAAGGTGACACCCCATCAGGAGAGAAAAACACTGAAGATGAAAACCACGAGTTGGTTGAAGTCGAAAAGGAGGTTGCTGAGGACGTCCATAAGGAACAGGAGGCTTCGATCGAAGTAGTACCTTTGGCTACTTCAAAAGAGATCCAGGCTACTGAAGGCCAGGAAAATCGAAAGCAAGAATTGACACAGGCTACTAAAGGCCTGAGGCTAAAATTGGAGAAAGTCCAGATCACAACGCCAGTTCTTTCTCAGAAAGAAATATGGGATACCTTGGGGGACCAAGCAGAAAGTTCGACTACCTGGTGAAATATTCTGCTCCAGAAAGTTCAAAAACCCCAATCGAAGATATCAAACCTACAGGATGGGGAGATGCTGACATAAAGGGAGAAGATGTGGATGTTAACATGGTGGATATGGAGAGACCTCGTTCCGAAATGGAGGAAATTGAGAGATATTTAGAGAAATAGAAATATAAGATGGAAGGAAGTTATGCTAGGGATGCCGGTCAAAGACTACCTTATGTTGTGCCACAGAAATCTTTGAAATGATACTATGTCCCGGATGCAACATCATTTGTAATCGAGAATGCTGCGGACTTGAGAAGAAACAAAGGGCAAGAACTTGCATCAACTGGCGTCAGGATAACCAGCTATTCAGATGTTACCATAAAATTTGGAGAAAGTTTATTGAGTTTTAGTTCGTTGTCTGAAAGGAGCCACCAAATGCCTAGTGTGTCCAAGGTGTTCTGCGTGTATGATCAAAATGTGGCGGGCCTTGAAACAATCCCTTTCGCCCGTCTTGGAACCACAAAGAAAGCTGGTCGGATAAGCCAACATTTGAGAAGCAACTACACCCAGGCTGATAGTCCTTATCCTAGAGGCTCGAAGTAACATTCAAAGTCCCTGCTGAAGTACCAACAGACAAGTGGATACAAGTTAGGACTGACAAGGGGAAAGACAAGTGGAGGAACAATGAACGAAATACATGCCACGCCATGACATATAGAAGGCAGTTCAATACGGCAAAGAGGGAAGAAGTGAGGTTAGAAAACTACAAAGGAAAGAACCCTATGTCAAGATCACAATGGCGCAGGTAACAAAGAATTCGAAAGGTTGAGAGAGAAGCTATGTTAGGAAAAGGAGTGGTTTCGAACAAGAACAAAGAGGAATCAAGTACCAACAAACCTACACCAAGTAATCAACCTGAGGGCAAACCCTCAGTTAGCAGGAGACTTTTCTCTAAAACGAAACAAAACGAATTGAAGGAGTACACACCAGGTCCAGAGCAAGATGAGGATATGCTAACTGACAATTTCGAATCAGAGGGGGAATCTTCACTCAACATCAACTGCAACGTGGTATCTGTATTACCTTGTGAATTTGGACAAGAAACTAAAATCGGAGAGCACGAGGAGGATGATACAATAGACCTGATGAAACATAGTCCAGTGTGCTATTACGTGATGGATAACGGAGCTGTCGAAGAGCAGAATGCTTTCTTCGAGCACCCAGAACCAGCTATGCAAAATCATCTGAAGCCACTGTTCATTCGAGAAAAAGTTGGTATACATGGTGTAAACAAAGTCTTGGTAGAAGGAGGCGCTGCGGTGAACTTGATGCCTCATTTTATGCTGAAGAAGTTAGGAATCCAAGATGTTGACATCAAACCACACAACATGGTACTATCGAACTATGAAGGAAAAGTAGGCCAAACATTGGGGGTGATCCAGGTGGATTTGACAGTGGGATCAAGCTGCAGACCCACTATGTTCATGGTGATCGAAGCTAAAGCCAACTATAATTTGCTGTTGGGCAGAGAATGGATCCATGGCATTGGAGCAGTTCTTTCGTCAATGCACCAGAGGTTGGTATTATGGAGAGAGGATGGTATTGTTGAGAACATCGAAGCGGATCAGAGCTATTTCATGACAGCAATCAACTTAGTTAATAAAAGGAACTATGACAAATATTTAGCCAAAATTGCTCCTTGTACCCCAAGTGACGAGATCAACGAAACCAGGAACACACACTATTACATGACCCTTCGTCATGATGGGATGTATTGGGATCGAAGGATAATCAAAGGAGACGAAGAAATCGAAGGTACTACACAAAGACGGCCAGCAGGCTGGGAATTCGACAGACCTGCCCATGATTGAGTCCTCTTTCTTCGAAAAGATTTCTGCCTACATGGCTGAGAACGAATGGAAAGCGGCCTTAGAAGTAAATAGATAATATGGCGAGAATAAACAAAATAGATGGGGATGGCTCGAAAGACTCACCCTTTGAAGAACGAGATAATCAAATAGATCAAGGCTAGATGCCATCTATGATAAGAACCCTTGGGCTTGAGAAGGACCCTCTGATTTCGGTGCTAAAATGTTGGCGGGATCCACTCGAAGAGGTGAATTGGGGATGAAAACACAAAAGAATAACTTATGTGAGTGCAAGACTCGATCGAGCCTCAGCGGAGTGATAAAGTTCTCAAGAGAAACAAAGATTACTTCGCATGGGACTATGATGAAATGCTTGGTTTGAAGAGAGAGTTAGTGGAGCACAGAATTCCAATCATGGATGGCAAGAAGCCCATCAACCAAACTCCTAGAAGATTCGCGCCCGGTGATTCTCACAAAGATTAAAATGAAAATCGAAGGTTCTTCTTTTGCAATTCATCGAGAACCACAAGGTATGTCGAATGGTTAGCAAACATAGTACATGTTATTAAGAAAAATGGCTCTCTGAGAATTTGCATAGATTTTAGAGATTTAAATCGCTACCCCTAAGGATGAGTACTCCATGCTGGCGAAATGCTAATAGACTCTGCGAGTTCGAATATAAGTATGTTAGATGGATACTACGGGTATAACGAGATCTTTATTCTTGAAGAAGATGTTGCCAAGACAACATTTCATTGCCAGAGCCTTAGGCACCTACGAATGAGTAGTGATGCCTTTTGGTTTAAAAATCTTGGAGCAACTTATCAAGGGCAATGAATTCAATTTTCCATGATTTCATTGAGACTTTTATGCGGTGTATATTGATGATATAGTCATCAAATCGATATCTATGAAACTCATTGCATCATTTGAGCCAATCATTCGAAAGAATGAGAAACATGGCTTAAAATGAACCCCTTAAGTGTGCATGTTTTGTGCGGGCGGAGATTTCCTTGGCTTTGTGGTTCATAAGAAGGTATAAGATCAGCCAAAACAATACCAAAGCCATTATGGAGCGAAAGAACCTACATCAAAAGGGCTGCAATCTTTGCTAGGAAAGATTAACTTTTAAGAAGGTTCATTTCGAATCTAAGTGGAAGAACCCGGATTTCTCTCCTTACCGTTTGAAGCAAGGCCAAGCCTTGAATGGAGCGAAGCACATCGAGAGGCATTTGACAACATAAAATGATATCTTACTCAGCCTCTATCTTGTCTCCACCTTCATGGGAAAGCCCATGAGATTGTACATATCCGCTCTGAAGTTACTATAGGTAGTATGTTAGCACAAGAAGATAGCAATGGCATCGAAAGCCATATACTATTTAAGTAGGGTTGTTGAATGATCAGAAACTAGATATAGCAATATAGAAAAGCTATGTCTCTGTTTGTACTTTTCTTGTATGAAACTTAAGTATTATATTAAGCCTGTTGATGTTTATGTTTCATCTCATTTCGATGTTATCAAACACATGCTTTCGAAACCAATAATGCATAGCAGAGTTGGTAAATGGGCTTTGGCCTTAACAGAATATTCTTTGACTTTCATGCCTTTAAGAGCTGTGAAAGGTCAAGTAATTTCTGATTTCATTGTGGACCATTCACTGGTCGAAGGGACTGTCATGGGTTATGTTGAAACGCCGCCTTGGAAATTATTCTTCGATGGCTCGACCCATAAAGATGGTAGTGGCGTTGGAGTTCTTATAATTTCTCCTGAAGGAATCCCAACAAAATTCAAGTATAAGTTAGATGGTCCTCGTTGCTCAAACAATGAAGCTGAGTACGAAGCGCTTATTGTTGGACTTGAAGCTTTGTTGGAATTGGGGGAAACTAGAGTCGAAATTAAAGGAGATTCAGAGTTAGTGGTCAAGCAAATAACAAAGGAATACAAATGCATAAAGGAAAATCTGATGACATACTTCATCAAAGTTAACAGGCTACTCAGAAAATTCGAACACATGGATATTCAACATATACCAAGAATAGAAAATCAAGAAGCAAATGACCTAGCATAGTTGGCTTCAGGGTATAAAGTTTCTACCAAAAACTTCGAGGATTTGGTCGAATTAAGAGGTAGGGTTATGGCTACTAGACTCATACCATCAGATTTAGAAAATATAAAATTAAGTTGTCTTGATAAGCAGGGTTCAGTATTAGCCATAGACACCCCTATCGGATCAGATTAGCGAAGTCAATTGTGAGTTATTTAAAATCCAACATTGAATGTTGATAGGAAGATAAAATATAGAGCATTATTATATGTCCTCATGGGAAATGAATTGTTCAAGAAGACCCAGGAAGGCGTATTACTGAAGTGCCTAGGAGAAAGTGAGGCATACTTAGCATTATCTGAGGTCCACAATGGGGCATGTGGGGCACATCAAGCAGGTCATAAGATGAAATGGTTATTCCGATATGGTATGTATTGGCCCAGCATGCTCAAAGATTGTATAGATTTTGCTAAAGAAATTGAAGAATGCGAGAAACATGAGAATTCAACATGCTCACTGCAAGTGAGTTACATTCGATCATTAAACCATGGCCCTTTAGAGGATGGGCATTAGATTTAATAGGAGAAATCAATCCTGCTTCGTCTAAAGGTCAGAAATATATCTTGTTAGGAATTGATTATTTCACTAAGTGGATCGAAGCAATACCACTAATAGTTCTTGATCAAGAGGCTATTGTTGAGTTCATACGAAGCGAGATAATCTATAGGTTCGGTTTCGGAGAGCATAACCACGGACCAAGGTTACGTGTTTCTTGATAGAAAGATGCAACAATTTGCTCGAGAGATGGGATTTAGATTACTAACATCACACCATATTATGCTCAAGCAAATGGTGGTCGAGCGACAAATAAAGTAATAATAGGTTTAATTAAGAAACATGTTGGTAAAAGCCAAGGAATTGGCACAAGACTTTGGACCAAATACTATGGGCTGTAGAACATCTCCTAAAGAAGCTACTAACACCACGCCTTTCCAACTAACATTTGGTCACGATGCAGTTCTACCAGTGGAAATTCATCTACAATCAGTTCGAATTCAAAGGCAGAATGAGATCCCATCTGCATTGTATTGGGAGATGATGATGAATGAGTTAGTTGAGTTAGATGAAGTTAGATTGCATGCATTGGAAATCCTAATAAGACAAAAGGAAAGAGTAGCCAGGGCATATAACAAAAGGGTGAAAGGTAAAACATTCACTATTAATGACTTAGTCTGGAAAGTCATATTGCCCATGGACAAGAAGAATAAAACATTAGGTAAATGGTCACCTCATTGGGAAGGACCTTTTCGAATACTAAAGAATTTTTCAAACAATGCACATGAAATTGAAGAGTTAGCTGATGACAAGCGAATCTTAAAGGTAAATGGAAAATATTTGAAAAAATATAGGCCTTGCCTGCAGGAGATTCGAATAATAACATAGTCAAAATATTATAAAGGAATGCCAAAATGGTACCATACAGTGCCAAAATGGCGTTGTTCAGATATTACAAACCAAGATTTAAAGTTAATCAAATAAACAAAGATTTAAAAATAGGCATTATTCCTCAATCTTTCAAAAGTGCTTCGAAAGGACTCAAGCCTTTGTTGGGTGAAACGTCTTGCTCCTTCTAGGGTAGCCACCTCTCCTTTGAGTTGCTCTGCTGCTTCCATTTCGGAAAGGTCTTTGTTGAGAAGTTCTTCGAATTGATTCCCAACAATATTAGTTTCGTATGCCAATTGCTGTTGTCGAGCCTCCTTAACCTTTCGTTGGAGTTCTTGAATTTGCTCTTCCCAAAGGAGAATAGACTGAGCTCGAACTTCATATTTAGCCTTAGCCTGTTTTAAGTGTATAGCTTGGGCCTCAGCTTCTTTGGAAAGTTTTGAAGCATGCTCATAAGCAGCTTCCATGGCGTTTCGCTTCTCTTGGACTTTAGCAGCAACGAATTCGTCTTGAAGAAGACATCCAGTCACATTATACAACAGAGCTTGAAGATCGAACAATATAGTGCTGACTGGCAAGAGAAGCAGGCTGCGAAGTTCACTTGCGTAAGAAGCTCCTTCATGGTGTAGCAAGCAGTACTATCTCTTTTGAGAACTTCGAAAAAATCTACATCAAGGATTGTTCTCCTGACTTTGTTAAGGAGTATAGCTCTAGCATCTGAGGGCAATGGGTTGTTAGTCGAACCAGTACCAGCCCTAGCAAGAGGAATATCCTTCTGGGCTAACTTAGCCTTCATGTACTCAATTGGGTTATTTCGTTTCAGGAGAGCCAATTCCTCTTCAGTCATTTGAGATTGAGAAGTTTGGGGAAGTTCCATACGCAAAGGATTCACGTCCATTTCGACCTCCATTGGCTCATTAGTCTTATCACCATCGCCTTCATCTTTTCCTTGCTCATTGTCTTCTCCTTCATCAACCAGATCCACCACTTCGATAGTGTTGGTCTCGCTGCTATTAGCGTCAGACTCCGTTCCATCAGCCGAATCACTTTGAGTTGCGTCTTCCTCAGATCCTTCCTCTGCAGATTCTTCACTTTCTAGAGGAGAATTAGTCTTATCCTTTTCAGCGTGAGTGACCTTTGGGCTTTCTTGAAGGGTTTCAAGAGGAGACTTCAGAAGAGGAGTTTCTGGTAGACTCTCTGCAGACTTATGAGGCGATGCTTCGTTTGTTTCTTTTAGAGGAGGGGAAGTGCCTTGGTCATCTTGTGCCTCTGAAGCCCCAGTCGGAACCACCATATTGGAATATCCTTTGTTTTGCACAAGATTACTGGAGTCCCCATGAGGAGAAGAGGTGATTGGAGCAACAGTCTTTGTTGGAGGAGTTGAAGTGGTGGGATTTGGGTTCGAAGTGTCCTACAGAAACAAAGAAAATTAAGAATATGCACCAAGGTATGAATAACTATTTTGTTAGGGATTCGAATTCAATTTACCTGAGGAGTGTCAGAAGAAAGGTTACTATCAATATGTTCCAACATTACGTTGGAGGTCGAAGGTGGAATTTTGGATTTTGTGGAGGGAGCAACATCTCTGGAATCAAGTCCAGAAATGTTAATAGGCTCAGGGCCTTTAGAAGTTTCTTTCTTTTGCTTTTTCTTCGAAGCTATTGATGAATTTCCACCAGTCTTGAGATTCTTTCCGGTGGTGTTTTGTTTCCTTTTCTTTGGTGTAGTCGGTGGAAGTTTGCTAGTCTGAAAAGGTTTAGACATGAGTTATATCTAAATCATAAACTTCAAGTTTATTCGAAACATCAGGATTAGTTGATTACCCGTGGAGTTGGAACGTTTGCTATTGCTGGTGTTGTTGTTGTAGTAGTTGTTGTTGTTGGTATTGCTAGAGGTACATCATCACTAGTTTCGACAGTTTGTTGAGAAGTACTTCCTTCATTAGGCTTCGAAGCAACGGTCTTTATCCTGATGACTGAAAAATGAAACAATTAAAGTAAAGTGTTAAAAATAAAGAAAGTAAGAAACATTTGGGATTTTCCCAAGCATTCGCACCTGTGCCTTGATTAGATGTAATCGAAATGGCAGGAAGGTCATAGCGAAGGTGTCCTGGGAAATTATGAAGCCGATGTGAGCCCATGTCACGGTCTCGAGATGGCTTTAGTTTCTTTTGAGATTGGTATTTGAATATCTCTTTGCAAGTCAACCACCAAGGGTATGGAGGAAACCAAGCCAGAGCCAGTTCTGAGGTAGGCAATCTAGGAAATTTAGGTGGATGCATTTCGAGTGCCAACCTATACCTATCCTCGGTGACAACCACGAAGGAAGTTTGAACTTAGAAATTTTTTCTTTAAATTTTTCCTTCAAGGTCTCGGATGCTCGATACACAGTGGTTTCCAAGCGTGTGGGATCATAAGTGGTTTCAAAATAATTCTGAAAAGCCCTAATTTCTTTGGTGTGAGTGAACATACCTTTCTTGGAGTGTACACAGCATTGAGCGCATCAGTTAACCACATTGAATGGTGAGTGTGTCAAACATATATGATTGGTAGAACTTAGTCCACCATTCAATCCTTATTGTAAAGTATGTTGGTTCAAAAGCGATGATTGTGGCGAAATCTTGATATTGTTCTTGTTGTAACTTGGCCTCTCTTGCTTTAAGCGTTCGGCCGGGTGATGGCACTCTGTGTTTGGAGCAGTTCGAGGATTAATTGGCATAGTCAAATTGTCTAGAGACAAAGTTGGGTTGATAAGCAAAGAGGAAAATCTGATTCTTGGCAGGAGTAATTCGTGAGGAAATCAACCTAGGGAGTAGAAATGCTTTCCAAATGTCTTGGATTTCTCTACTCTTAACAGCCTCTGAAAGAGACATTGTGAACCATGATGGTCCATGAGTCCTTGGAGCAAAGGGTGCCATGGTCTCTTCGAATTTGTGTCTCTTGGAAAAGATCATGATGTATTTCGAGAAAAGGACTTTGAAATCATCTTTGTCATCATTTGGGGTGAGTTTTGAGCTGGTGCCTTCAATAATTACATCGACTATCTCGGATCTTGTTACAGCGATGTCGTGATTGATAAGGAGGATTCGAACATAGCATTGAGTCATAATTGAAGCAACCAAAAAGGGCCAGCTAGAAGAATGTTTTTTGGAGTATGGGATTTCAAACTAGAAACGGCTGATCTTAAGCTTTCATAAAGGTCAACAAGCAGCAGTTCGCTCAGACAAACTCTCCTATTCTCATGCAAGTCCCTAGCTAAGGGAATGAACCTACTTTCTACTTGCAAGGATCTGCTACAGAATACGTATCTTGATAACCATAAAGTAAGGAAGGCAATGTGTTCTACGTCTGAGACGCTATCTCCTTCAGTATGGTAGTGGCTGATTAATTTGGAAAACCTGGCTAGTTTGACATCGAAGTCAATAATATTATAGTGTTCTTCGTTGTCAGGGATATAAGTTTCTCCTACTGGTGAAAGACCAATGATGGCATCTATGTCGAAAAAGGTGGGTGTTATCATTCCGCCAGGAAGATGAAAGGTATTATAGGTGCTATCCCAGAAGTATAATGAGGCGAATAGCAGTGGGTGACTATAGGTGAAACCTGGTTTCGACAACTTAATTAGATTGTAGATTCCTAATTCTTCCCATTGCTGGGATTTTTTGGCTTCTACTTTGGTGAGCCAGTTTTGGTAAGCTATGTCTGAAGTGGGGCAGGATCGAAATGGTTTGAAGTTACTTTTTACATAATATAAGATAAAGGGATCTTTTGGGGGTGAGATTGGAGTTACCATGGCTTTCGAATCAGATGACTCACCTATATTTTCAGTTCCTACCTTAGGGGCATCCATTTTATTGAATAAGGGTTTGAAGTTATAGCAAACAGGGAAAATTTTCCTAGTGTCTTTCAAGATTTCAAAAACAGTTAGAGGACCCATTAAAACAAATCTTTTTCCAGCAGCGTTAGTAGGGATTAATACCTGAGAGGCATATAGCATTTCTTTTTCTTTGGAGATCATTTGAGGAATGAGCACAACTTGACCCTGGTAAGTGCCCACCTTACTCTCCATGATTGTTCCCGTGTTCTTGCTCTTCTTCTTTGAAGTTTTCTTCAGTTGAGATGATGTTGATGAAGACATTGTTGAGATTGTTGGAAGTTCTAGGGTTTAGTGAGAGAAGAGGAAGAAGAAATTTCAGAATTTTGGAAAAAAGAAGAAAGACTAAACTGATGAGTTTTTATAGTGTGGAAGTTTAAATACCCACTAAGTGAGACTAGGGATACGTGGGAGTTGTGGGTTGGATTCAAAGAGAGGTGGCGTAAAAACTGATGCTGGTAATGAGCATGATTAATAATAATCATTACTTTTAAAAACTGCACCATGCTGTGATAACTGGTTTAAAGCGGTTAGGAAATCAAAGAGGCGTCTTGATTGACGTGTGTGAAATCATGTACAGTAAATGCTGTAATTACTCAAAGGTCATATCAAAATCTTGTGGAACTATTTAAAATAAGTATTTCTCACAGGATTTCGAAATACATATTTTAAAGGGGCATTTTGTTGGCTGAAGATTTTGATAATGTGGTTCGAAATGTCAACCGTGGGCGTTTTGTTGGAAAAAAGCAAGTATTTACGTTCGAAATGGAAGAGATTGTTCTTCGAATGAAAATGTTAAGGCTCAGAGCTTCGAATGACAATTGTGAAGATATATTTAAAGAAGCTTCGAAGTGGTGATGAGGCTATGTTTGTGAAGGTTGTGAAACGAATTCGAAGTGAAGGATACCAAGGCATTTGAAATTCAAATGTGAGCGGGATATTGGAAATTCAAATACATCAGTGCTGGAGTATTCGAAGACGCGTGGAGGCTAGAGAGAAGCAATGCTCTGCATGCTTCGAACGTGGCAGAATCTTATGGCAAGACCGTTATGGTCGAAGTAGTATAAATAGAAGTCTTAGTGTTAGGATTTCGTGTGTCATATCTATTGTACAAATTCAGTAAACATTCAAAATACCGCATGGATAAGGAAACGAATGCTCAAAAGATGTATGTATGATAACACCAAATCTTTATAATTCAATAAAAGTTCTTTATGATTTTCAGTTTATCTTCCATTTTCATCCTACTATCATTTCAAATACTTTTACATCCAAAGTCATTTATTTACTACTCTTTTTATATTCGAATTCTTTACATTAAAGCTTTTACACTCAAAGTCATTTATTCTTTTCTGCATTTAAACGTTTCTTTTTACATTCGAATCTTTAATCATTCACTAGTTTTACATTGGTTTGTTTAATCATGTCATTAGATTCTTTTAGTGTGGTAATCGAAGTGAATTGAATGCTTCCAAAACACTTTAATTAAAAATCCTAAATATGAATACTAGTTTTACAATTGAATTTATCCAAACGACCATACCCCATAGGATCAATCTAGTCGATCCTGCAAGTTACCAGAGAGATTGAATAACAGTAATTAAGTTTATTCGATAGTTTGGAAGACTAGCGGTTGTTTACCAGAAATCACTGTAAACAGCAGTTACATAATTGAAAAAAGAAAAGCAAGAAAAATCGTCCGAAACGCTACAACCTGTGAACAGATACAAAATCGGGAAATACGAGAAAATTGCATAAGAAGAAAATGTTAGTAAAAATAAATATTTTTGAATGAGGAAAAAGTTTTTGTGTTAGTAATGATATTAATATGATAAAATAAATTTTTGGTAATTTTTGGAATTGATTTGATAATTTAAAAACAATTAAAAGTCATTTAAATGATTAATTAGCAATTAAATTAAATATGCATGCAAAAATAATAATTTTTATATAAAAAATTAAATAAATATTTTTCTGATAATTATGCAAAAAATAAATATTTTTGGTGTTTTTTAGATGCATGATAAAAAATATTAAAGATAAAATAAATTAAATGGAAAATATTAAAGAAAAATAGAAAATATGGAAATATAGAAGTTAGTTTGTAAAGAAGCAAAAATATATGGTCTTTCCAGGGATCGAACTGGTGACCTCTTAGATGAAAACACGCGCCCTCTGCCTTAACCACTGGACCAAAGCATTTTTGGTGTTTAGTAAATGAAACGAAGCGTTTTTATACAAACTCGCCTCCTGGGAATTCAAATTCACGCGCGAAGAACATCATCTTCTTCGTTTGAATTTCTGGGAATTTTGCGTCGGCCAAACTCGACGCTAAGGCCCCTGCAAACATCAAAAATCCAGCACAAGCAATATAAATGAAATCTAAAGCCATGGTTCGATTAGAAATTCCATTCTAAGCACGATGGTGGTATCGGTTTCGTCCAATTTTTCCGTTTTAAGGAAGCCCTAAATCGGTTCAGAAAACCCTAACAATGGTATATTTCGATTCAGGCCATGAAAATGCAATTCGATTGTCCAGATAGCTTGCAAAATTTGTTCTAAACACAAAACAAACATCAAAACATGTTAAAAATGCATGATAAACAGAATTCGAATTTTGAAAAAGGAAGAACAAACCAAATCGCGTTTTCGTGATTCTTGATGTTTTTGAGTGTTGTAAAGGTCTGGATCGATTCTAAAGACACCAAGGAATGCAATGGAAGACTTAGAATCAATTGAAACGAGCTAAAACCAAGGCTGCAAGTTGCTTCAAGAACACGGTTTTTTGACTTTAGGTTAGGGTTCTTTGAGGCAATTTTTCTGTCCTTTCTTGTTGTGTAGGCATTGTACATTTATAGTGGATGGATTTAGGTCTGAATTCAAGAGCAAATAATGATCAATGAATGTAGAAAATATTTGATTTTGTATGAAATCAAAACTTCCTTTTTTGATCAAATTTCAATCAAATTCTTGCCAAATCTATGCAAATTTCGAAATTTGCCCGACTTGTGTGAGTTACTTGGATCTCAAGCATGAGAGAAAATCAATTTGCATTTAATTTTGATTTTATACCTTATTTTTAATTTAATTTGTATTTAAATGAATAAAATCCAAATTAAATAGAAAAATAAAGCTAAAATTCAATGGCATTGGGCTTGGATGTTCCAAATTGTCTAAGGAACAAGTTTGAATGAAGAAAAACTAGGCCCATTTGCAAAACTTTGGATTTTCACAAATATTTCTCTTTGTGCACTTCTTCAAAATGCTTGACTTGTGCAAGGTGTATTTTGCTCACTTTTCCACATTTTTGAGTGTTCTTGGACTTTTTAGAAATCTCTAAGTGTCCTCTAAACAACCTCTTTGGTTTCATCTCAATTGGAGTTTCCATGCTCAATAAAACTTCAAAACAAAAAGTTGACTTTTTGTTGACTTTGAAAAGGACACAATGTTTTGATCCATACTTTCCAAATGAAGCATTTTTTGAACATTCTTGTGAGACATGAAGTTGTAGAGAATTGAATTTCCTTCAAAATGAGAGGTGGTGGAAAACATTTTGAGAAAGTATGAAGAAGTTATGCTCAGTCAAAGTTTAGTTGACTTTTCACTAAAAAACCCTAATTTGGAAAGTTTGACTTTTGTGCAAATCTTGAGTTTTCTTGATGAATCATGATCAACCCTTGATCAAATGATGAATGTAACTTCAAAATGAGGATGTTGACCAAAAATCAGGAAGTTTGATTGTATGTTGACCACAGTTGACTTTTTGTCCAATACAACTGATTTTCAACCATCTGAGCAATTGTTTGAGGAAACTTGACTTATAAGGCTTGAAACTTGACATGGAGAATCTTTGAAGCATGTGAGGAGGCATGATGACCATTGGAGATGTTGGAAGTCCATCTTGATCTGAGAATTTCTAAACCCTAGTTTGGGTTAATTGTCTAGGAGAGGGTTTATCTGATCAACCCTTGAGGAATCCTTGAGTATGGATGCATGAGATGTCTTGAGAAGTAGGAGGGAAAATTTTGGGGTATGACACAAGGGCATTACGTTGTCTCATGTTTTGGTGGATCTTGGTTACACTCTAAACATCCTACCGAAGGCTGCTTTGATCGACTTGATGTTGAAGGGTTAGTTAAAACCCGGTGACATAATTGTGTGAGCTTTTGATGGTTCTAGCGAGCGGTACTTGGAAACTCATTCTACTGTTAAAAGTCGGTTCCGGACCTTGATTCCACTTTCTTTTTCATGGACATCCGTCCAGTACTCTTACCTACTCGGACGCCTTGGATACATGGGGCCGTACCTCTACCTCTACGGATCGACGAAGTACCGGTGAAAGGGAAGGTTGTTACGGTGTGGTGAAGAAGAATATATGGTTAGTCATCTACAATTATTACGATATCTCGAGATGGAAGGTGAATTCTTGAGACTCCTGTCAAGCTTTGAAACAATCCCAGTCATGCTGACTCTCCGTCCTCTGAGTTACATGAGTCCGCCTAGGATGGCCTCGTTGAAAGATGCTCAAGGCTGTTGTTGAAGAAGGGGTAGTACTATTTGGGGACAACTCCACGATCTTCCTTTCAAATCTAAAAAGCTGGTTTAGGCTTCACCATCAAGGTCGAGAAGATGATGCGCGGCGTCTTGAAGCCAACTTCCTCCGCATCGGCAGTGGAATCCATGCTATAGAAGCGGCGACAACGACTTGACATCAGCAAGTGGATCTTCCCAACTCCCGACAACGGACTCAACAATTGGAAGACTGAAGACGTCATACCAATCTCCTTTAGACAGGAGTAATTGCTCTTGTTTTTGTTTTGCTTTTCGTTTTCTATGTTTTGAACAATAAACTCTAAAGCCTAGTGCCTTGCCCGAGGCATCATGGCTCGTTTGTGAGAGTTATTATCTGTCATTTGCATATTTTCATTCAATAAAAATCGTTGGACTTTTGCATTTAATTGTTGTTTTCTTTCTTTTACTTTATCACCCCTTCAAAAAGCTATGTGTTTCTTACACACACCCATGTGATACACTGCAGAATCACTCCGAATCTCGTTGATAACAACTATGCTATTGCTAAATATGACTTCGATAATCCGATCTACCAAGCCGAAGACGAAGTGAGGAAGATTGTGAAGTGCGGAAGAACTTCTCATTGCTACAACAAGAAGAGCGAGTTATCTGACCACGAAGAGCAAGTTGAGGTTGTGAATCTGAGTGCTTGTGAAGCAGAAAGAGATCAAGATAGGAGCGGGTCTTGAGAACAATGTTAAAGAAAGGTTGATTCGAGATGCTATGAGACTATATTGACGTTTTTCTTGGTCATACGAAGACATGCGGGTTTGAACATTGATATTGTAGTACACGATTACCGAGCAAAAGAGGTTTCTCGATGAAACAGAAGGTTAGTCGCATGCGTTACGAGATGTCGAGAGAAAATCAAAGCCGAGATTATGAAGCAGGTTCAACGCCGGTTTCTTAAAATTACTTATCATGATGGGTTGCAAATGTGGTTCCGTACCTAAGAAGGATGGCAAGGTGCGAATGTGTGTGGATTACGAGAGATCTGAACAAAGCAAGTCCGAAAGATGATTTCCCACTTCCTCATATTGATGTTCTGGTTGACAACACCGCCCAGCACAAGGTCTTCTCCTTCATGGATGGTTTCTCTGGTTACAATCAGATCAAAATGGCTCCTAAAGACATGGAGAAGACTACTTTCGTTACACAGTGGGGCACTTTCTGCTACAAGGTTATGTCGTTCGGGCTAAAGAACGCGGGTGCCACTTATCAGCGTGCTATGGTGGCATTATTTCATGACATGATTCATCACGAGATAGAGGTCTACGTTGCCGACTAAGACAGTATATGTTGACTCACACTACCTTATTGATCTCCAAGATGGATCCGATAAAATACATATTTGAGAAACGGCTCTCGGAAGAATAGCAAGATGGCAAATGATCACGACCGAATCGACATCGGTACACTTCTAAAGCGATCAAAGGAAGTGTAGTAGCCGATCATTTGGCTCATCAAGCCGTAGATGACTATCGGTCTATGCGATTCAATTTCGAGATGAAGATGTTTTACTAGTCGCGATTGTGAAGAACCGAGGCCGGACGAAGGACTGAACAAGGATCCGATGGACCATGGTCTTTGATGGAGCCTCAAACGCACTTGGCAATGGCATTTGCGCCATCATTACATCCTACGGTGGACATCGCCTTTCACGCCAGTTGTGTTTCGATTGCACTAACAACATGGCGAATCTGGCGTGCATCATGGGTATCAAAGCTGTTGTTGACTTAAGAATCAAGTTCTTGCAAGTGTATGGAGACTCATCTTTGGTGATCAGTCAGATTAAAGGCGAGTGGGATACGAAGCATCCGAATCTCATTCCATATCGAGAGCATGTTTTGAGTTTGATCCCCTACTTCGAAGAGATCACTTTTAATCACATTCCACGAGAAGAGAATCAGTTGGCAGACGCATTGGCTACTATGTCATCTATGTTCAAGGTTAGGTGGGACAACGAGGCTCCCCAGATCATCATTGAGAAGTTCGACAAACCAGAATATTGTTATGAGCTTGATACAGAAGAGAAACCTTGGTACTATGACGTGAAGAGGTATCTTGAGACTCAGGAATATCCCGCAGGAGCGTCTATCAATGATAAGAAGTTCTTGAGGAGATTCGCATCCAAATTCTTTCTTAGCAACGACATCTTATACAAGCGCAATCATGACTTGTGTTTACTCCACTGTGTGGACCAGAAAATAGCAGAACGTATCATGGAAGAATTACACGAAGGCGCATTTGGTACCCACTCCAGTGGTCATACGATGGCTAAGAAGATTTTGAGAACAGGTTACTATTGGTCCACCATGGAAGCTGATTGTCACCGCTATGCTCGGTCTTATCACAAATGTCAGATTTATGCAGACAAAGTGCACGTACCTCCAGTACCTCTGAATGTTCTAACAACTCCTTGGCCTTTTGCAATGTGGGGCATTGACATGATTGGAGAAATCAAGCCCACTGCTTCCAACGGACATCGTTTCATCCTTGTGGCAATTGACTATTTCACCAAGTAGGTAGAAGCAGCTTCGTTCGCATCTGTTACCAAGAATGTTGTGGCTCGATTCATCAAGCATAATCTTATTTGTAGGTATGGCACTCCCGAAAGACTTATCACAGATAACGGCTCTAATCTCAACAACAAGATGATCACCGAACTCTGCACGCAGTTCAAGATCAAGCATCACAACTCTTCTCCTTATCGACCTAAGATGAATGGCATTGTGGAAGCCGCCAACAAGAACATTAGAAAGATTATACAGAAGATGACAGTGACTTACAAAGATTGGCATGAGATGTTACCATTCGCTCTTCATGGTTATCGCACTTTTCTGATCGGACATCAGCAGGGCAACCCCTTCTCTCTTGTATACGGTATGGGCAGTCCTACCAATCGAGGTTCGATACCCTCAACGAGTCCTTGGGCCTTGAGTTAAGCGAAGGCGATTGGATCAAACTTCGCCTTGACGATTAACTTGATCGATGAGAAGCGACTGCATCCATACGCCATGGTGGATCTATCGAAGCGAATAATCGAGCATTTAACAAGAAAGTCAAGCACCGAGTCTACCAAGTCGGTGATCTAGTAGTCAGCGCATCATTCTTCCACAAGGTGATCCGGGGCAAATGGACTCCCACCTATGAGGGACCATTTGTAGTCAAAACGATATTTCGGCGAGCTATGATACTAAGCACCATGGATGGTGAAGATTTCCCACACCACGTGAGCGCAAACATAGTCAAAAATACTACGCATAAAAGAGACCCGCTAGGTCGGTGGCCTAGGCAAAAATAAGGGCATCTGGCGAACCAGCAGGGTTCGGGCAAAAGTTAAGGATATATATACAAAACATGTACACGAAGTCGAAAACACGAAAGGCGGCTTGGGCAAAAAGGTATCGGTGGTGAAAACCGAAGGGTGGTCTAGGAAAAAGTTAGGGATTTAAGTTATGCGACTATGTCTCGTCGGATCATCTATCTGAGACTACTATCGGCATTCAAGATTCAAATGGCGAAGATCAATTCACTCATTTTCTCTTGCAATGAGATGAAATATATGAGTACTAGCATAGTTGGAACTTAACGAGATTGTTTCCGCATAGCTTTTACTTTTCTTGTGTACAAACTACTTGTTGTTTGCATAAAGTCCAGCGTTTGCTTTGAATGATTATATGCATCGACAATAAAGTCCACTTACAAACATGCGAAAAGTGAGCGAAAAGTACTGGCTCTAGGAATTGAGAGCGATGAAAGTCATGAATAATCCCCACGAGATGTCACTCATTGCAAAATTTCCCAACAGATTTCCAAGTAGTAACGATTCATCACCGAGTATCTGACCAAAAATATCTCTCCAATCATCACCTCCCGTGACGGTATCGGACTTGAAACTTGGTCGATAGTGCATCGGAAGAAACCACATCTTTTATCCACTAGCGGAGATTTGACGGGCTCTAGATCCTTCTAACGGTCTCCCATGACTATCAAATGCTCTCAATAGGATCTATGCACAAGATCCCGATAGGCGCCTCCTAATTTTCCCCCAGCAGGGTCTATGCACAAGATCCTCAGCAGCGCGTCTCTCGATCTCCACCGTCCTCAAAAATATCTAGGTTCAAGACTTGGTCAGATAGTGCATCGGAGGAATCAAGGTTTTTTCTTCTCAGGGTTTCCATCCGTTTCATCCCCAAACAGAAGCCAGGAATCCTCAAGCAGAGCATCCACATCTCCTTCAAGATGGATATGTTTTGAAATACCACAACATCTATCATTCATACATTGCTCATAAAAGTCATAATTTATGCATATGTCATTCATACACATTGTCATGCATCATACTTTGCATAAGACTAACGATACTCTATCAAAGTCTCTTTTGTCTTTCCCAAAACAGGTGAAAATCACTTCTGAAACAAACAGGTCCAGGATTAATGCCCGAAGCCAGACGGGAAAACTATCTGAAAGACCACCCTAGTTGTCCTCCGACAACAGATCCAGGATTAATACCCGAAGCCATACGGGAAACCCTATCCGAACGATCACAAGTTATCCTCCGATAACAGGCAATGGATCAATACCCGAAGTACAACAGGGAAGCTGTCCATATTATGCCGACTATTATCCTCTCAGAGTAATCAAGACGAAGATTTGTTCTGACTCTCTCTTATTATCAACAGCAACTACAGAGTCTAGCGTACGACTCAGTTGCCTTGGATGACATCTTAAGCCCATCTCCGATTATTTTTCGACATTTCTCCACTTTCAGAATGCTGCATATTTGGTTAAAAAACCAATACAAACCAATAACTTCATTCAAAGACAGGCACAAAGTCTAACGTACGACTCCCTTCAGGTGGCATCTTAAGCCCATCTCCGTGCCCCTTTCACTTCCCGGAACATCTACAGAGCCTAGCGTACGACTCACTCCCTAGCATCGATCATTCCATATGGCATCTTAAGCCCATCTCCGACGACTCTCCTATTCAGACGACATTCTTGAGTCTAACGTACGGCTCATTCCCCAGCTTCTCCAAATGGCATCTGTAAGCCCATTCTTGCATCATCAGCCAACAGCGAGTGCAAATTTTCAGGTGTACTCGAGTGCCCAATCATCTTCTACCCCCAGGTCACGAAAGGCACGCATGCCAATCTAACCCTTCCAGTACAAGAAGATTGAACAGGGGCAGATGTCATACCCCAAAATTTGCCCTCCTACTTCTCAAGGCATTTCATACATCTATACTCAAGGATTCCTCAAGGGTTGATCAGACAAACCCTCTCCTAGGCAATTAACCCAAACTAGGGTTTGGCAACTCTCAGATCCAGATGAATTTCCAACATCTCCAATGGTCATCATGCCTCCTCATATGCTTCAAAGAATCTCCATGTCAAGTTTAAAGCCTCACAATTCAAATTTCCTCAGGCAATTGCTCAGATGGTTGAGAATCAGTTGTATTGGACAAAAAGTCAATTGTGGTCAACATACAGTCAAACTTCATGATTTTTGGTCAACATCCATATTTTGAAGTGACATTCATCATTTGACCAAGGGTTGATCATGATTCATCAAGAAAACTCAAGATTTGCACAAAAGTCAAACTTTCCAAATTATGGTTTTTTAGTGAAAAGTCAACTGAACTTTGACTGAGCATAACTTCTTCATACTTTCTCAGTAATTTTCCACCACCTCTCATTTTGAAGGAAATTCAATTTTCTACAACTTCATGTCTCACAAGAATGTTCAAAAAAATGCTTCATTTGGAAAGTATGGATCAAAACATTACAGGTCCTTTTCAAAGTCAACAAAACGTCAACTTTTTGTTTTGAAGTTTTATTGAGCATGGAAACTCCAATTGAGATGAAACTAAAGATGTTGTTTGGATGAAACATAGATATTTCTAAAAAGTCTAGAACACTCAAAATGTGGAAAATTGAGCAAAATACACCTTGCACAAGTTGGGCATTTTGAAGAAGTGCCTGGAGAAATACTTGTCAAAATCCAAAATTTTGCAAATGGGCCTAGTTTTTCTTGGTTTAAACTTGTTCCTTATCTTATTTGGAACCTTCAAGCCCAATGCCACGAATTTTGTCTTTATTTTTCAATTTAATTTGGATTTTATTCATTTAAAAACAAATTAAATTAAAAAATAAGGAATAAAATCAAAATTAAATGCAAAATTGATTTTTCTCTCATACTTGAGATCCAAGTAACTCACACAAGCTGGAAAATTTCGAAATTTGCATTGATTTGGCAAGAAATTGAAGAAATTGAAGAAATTGGATCAAATAAGAAAGATTTGATTTTGTACAAAATCAAATAATTTTTGCATTGATTGATCAATATTTGTTCCTCAAATCAACCCAAAATTCATCTACTATAAATGTACAATGTATACCACATGAACAAGGACAGAAAAATTGCCTCAAAGAACCCTAACCTAAAGTCAAAAAACCGTGCACTTCAAGCAATCTGCAGCCTTGGTTTTGGACCGATTCAGCCAATTCTAAGCATCCAAACACATTCCTTGGAGTCTCTGGAATCATTCCAGACCCTTACATCTCTCAAAAACATCAAGAATTGAGAAAACACGATTTGGTTTGTTCATACTTTTTCAAATTTCGATTTCTATCATTCATGCATTTTTAACGAGTTTTGATGTTTGCTTTGTGTTTAGTTTGAAGTTTGCAAGCTTTCTGGACAATCCAATTGCATTTTCATGGCCTGAATCGAAATATACCATGACTAGGGTTTTCTGAACCGATTTAGGGTTTCCTTAAAACGGAAAAATTGGACCAAATGAATGCCACCAGTGTGTTTAGAATTCAATTTGCAATCGATTCATGTACTCACAATCCATTTATATTGCTTGTATGGAGTTTTTGAATTATGCAGGGGCCATAGCGTCGAACTTAGCCGACGACGCTAAGTTTCCAGAAATTCAAACGAAGAAGAAGGTGTTCTTCACGCGTGAATTTGAATTCCCAGGAAGCGTTTTTGCTTAAAACGAATTCGTTTCATTCTCTAAACACGTGGACGCTCTAGCTCAGTTGGTCATGGTAGCGTGTTGTGAAGCAAGGGTCACCGGTTCGATTCCCAGCCATGGCAATTATTTTTACAAGTTTGAAAGCTCACTTATATTTTTTTCTATTTTCTTATTTTCTTTAATATTTTCATGCTATTTTAATTTATCTTCAAATATTTTTATCATGCATCTAAAAAACACCAAAAATATTTATTTTTTGCATAATCATCAGAAAAATGTTTATTTTAATTTTAAAATTAAAATTATTATTTTTGCATGCATATTTAATTTAATTACTAATTAATCATTTAAATGACTTTTAATTGTTTTTAAATTACCAAATTGATTCCAAAAATTACCAAAAGTGTATCTTATCATATTAATGTCATTACAAACATAAAACCTTTTTCCATTCAAAAATATTTGTTTTACTAACATTTTCCTCTTATGCAATTTTCTGTATTTAGATTATGTATACATTCACGGTTGTAACGTTTGACGTTTTCTTGCTTTTCTTTTCAATTATGTAATTGCCTATGAGATGTAATAGTTTAATTAGGGCTTTTATTTTCCGCACTCTCATTGTATCTACCCCAAAGCCATGTAATAGCGTAGGACATTTATCTTTCCGCATTTACTTTCCAATTTACTTTACGCACCTATAAATGCTAGTAATTAGGCGTGTATGGCAAGATAAAATTGGACATAGATCCTCATAATTTCAAGATAAAAATATCTGAATCGACACACTCTTTTCACACACGCACTTGTCATACCCAATTTTTGACCTAATATACCACCTTACATTTGCATTCTTTGCATCACTAACGATTCGAGCAAAATTAATCGGGTGTAGCTTCTGGGTCAAAATTAGGGTTTCATCAATTTTCATCGATTCAGAGGTAATCAATTAGGGTTTGAGTTTCACTCACCTCAATTGATCTATCTTAATCAATAATCAACCTCGCTCTTGGATATCAATTTTTCTCATGATCTATCGAGGATCGACCAATTAGGGTTTTATCGAGGACAAGCAATCACGATTTTTCGATCAATGAATGATTTTTTGCTTGGAGATTGGTCTTCATATCTTCAATACAACATGTTGACCTAATTTCGGATTCAAAACATCACGAAGTTCACAAAATTCATCGGTCAATTTACGGATCATTTGATGAAATTTCATACGCCTTTGAAAAGTCAAACTTTGACTTTTGGTCAACTTTCAAGATAAAACTTTTTTAATCATCAAAATACTTCAAATGATCCATCATGATCATAAAAAATCAAGAAATTTGGAAAAGTCAACAAAAAGTCAAAATTTTCAACACTTAGAAAATTTTTCAAGTGTTAAAATTTCACATTTTTTCCTACTTTCATGGCATTTTTTCACATAGTTCCATTTGGAATTAGGAAAAACTCAAAACATGAAAGTTGTAGCCCTTGAAACAAGATTTCCAAAATGTCCAAGAACTTTCAAATCCATGGTGTCTAGCTATCCTTTTGATTTTGAAACATAGAGCTCCAAAAGCCATGATTTTCAAGTACAACCTTCAAAATTACAAGTCATTTTTGAGTTTTCTCCTTCTAGAAGTCTTGCCACCTAGCCATGAAGGATAGAGCTGATAAAAATCAGATGGAAAGTAATTATGATGAGATAAGATCAAGTTGAATTATTTAACCATGGTTAAAAGGAAGCTTCCTTTTGCATTTATGGCAAAAATGACTTTCTTGCCCTCTAAGGCAAGTTGTCCAAATCCAAGCCAATCTTCTTTGCTTGCTAATCTGAAATCTTGATCTATAAATAGAGGTCATGTTTGCCATTTGAAACTACACCAAAGCTATGCCAAAACAAGCTTTTTCCTTTCTTTCTTAAAATTCAAGTAACATAGTTCAAAGTAAGAACTCTTGCAATTTTCAAAACTTATGAAAAACCATGAGAGATTTGGTGTCTAACATGTCTTAAAATCAATATATAACTGGTTTGAAACTTAAAATCAACATAAGAGTAGCTAAAAACCAGGATTGCATTTCAAACTTTCAAACTTGCAAAAAACTGCCTTAAACTTCAAACTGTTGGTTTGGCTCGAGCTAGTTGTGTTTTTTTGATTCAAACATCATCAACATACTCCATATGGATGATACAAACCATCACTTTTGATACGTAACACCTCAAGCATGGATTCAATTTCATTTCAAGCATATGCAAGTGGACTTGGTTGGAATGATCCAGGCAATTTGAGCAAGCGGACCATCCTCATACCTTCCATAAGGTTCACTGGTGCTCAATGATCCTTAAACAACAATGAAACACTCTATTGAAGATTTCGATCTCGACTCCAAGAGGTAAGTGACTCAACTTTGAACTCCTTGATTTCTCACTTCAGTTCAAAAGCTCTTGGCCGTTTGTTTACTATCACGATCATTAACCTAAACTAATTGCTTGAATCCATGTCCATACGATTTCAATTTGATTTTTAGGAATTAGGGTTCTTCGTGTTTTCTAGAAATTTAATCATGTTAAACTAAAATAAATGAAATTAAACCACATCATCATGTTCTGGTTCAATTTCGATCAAGTTTGATGTTTACATCGAGCAATTTCATTGAGAAACAACGAATCCATGGTGGATGAAGGATTGAGGAAGAAAAAGATGATTGGTGTTTTCAAATTCAAACATTTAGTTTATAATATTATAACATGGTTTGAAATCAATACACGGATGTATTGCCACCCCAGCGGTTTCCAGATCACTCTTAAGACTTTGCCTTGCCACGCCTTGCCCAATGGTCCGGGTTGAGTAGCCTTGGGACCATTTTTATAAACTTTTTCATTTTCTCTTCATATTTTTTCAAACTTTGACTTCTTCAAAACCCAATCAAAACTCCTCATTTTGAGGTGATTTTTTGCACACGTGTCATTTAACATACCTATTTTATGATAGTGTCAAAAAAATTCAAAAATACTTTCTTCTGATTATATTTTTATCGAGCCGAAAACGATACGTTTGAGTACTTTTTCAAAGCACTTTCAAAGACGTTTCTGTCAAACTTTCGAAGCCCAAATCTTTTCCAAAGTTCTTGTAAGTATATTTCACTTTTCAAAAACAATTTCAAGATCTTTTCAAAACTTTTCAATCAAACTTACATCTTTTTCCATGATCGATCCGATTTGAAGATAAAACCGAACTCGTTTTTCCTCGAATTTCTTAACCGATCATGGGCCTCCCTCACGGTGTAAGTCCCAAAATTCTTTTATGTACATACATATTTCCTTGTACATATCCAATTCTTTTATGTACATACCAATTTTTACTGGTACATAATACAGATACCTTTGTAAATACTCAAGTACAGACAAACTTATGCGTTTGTTTTGTTTTAACTTGAATATACACTGAATACCATTGGTATTAAAAGGAGCATTATTCTCGGTGAAACTGCTTTTAAACCAATGGGCCTCCCTTACGGTGTAAGTCCTAACCTTCCTATGTACATACTCATTCCCGTGTACATAAATACTCGTTCGTGTACATATTTACTTTCCTGTACACATTCAAACTTGTAAATAATCAAGTTACGCTCGTTTTAAACGCTCGTTTTACACACACTTGTTTATATTTCTTTCATGAACTTTTGTAAATAAACTCTTACATGCATTTGTTTATATTTCCTTCATAAACTCCTGTGAATAAACGCCATACACTTGTTTATATGACTGTCTAGTTATAACATAATAACTAGTCTAACCACTAGGCTCCCCACAAAGTTAGCCTCCTCTTGGGCTTTGTACAAGGTAACTCATTTTATCTGAGTTCATCCTCCTCTTAGGCTTCATATAAGAAAACTCATTCATCTGAGTTTAGCCTCCGCTTAGGCTTCATATAAGACAGCACTCCCCTGTTGAGTCAGCCTCCTCTTGGGCTTCGTTCAAAAGAACTCCTCATTGAGTTTAGCCTTCTCTTGGGCATCAAACAAGAAAGAGACCAGGAAATCTCTTAGCAGCCTCCTATTGGGCTTCCAATACAAAGAATCACCCGCGCTAGGATAGAACCCAGAGAGTATAATTTCCCGGTGAAATTGCTGTTAATCCTAAGAGGATGGTTTCCCGGTGAAACCCCTCTTAAAGCTAAAGCCAGCCATACCTTATAGCTTCCTCTTGAGCTTCATACAAGGACCCTCGATGACCCTCGGAATGCCTCCTCTTGGGCTAACAATACAAGGACCCATGGGCTTCTTAAAAGCATCCCCCAAATCCAATCAATTTCTCCTAGAGATTTAGACGTTTATCATCTCTATGGAAGAAGTATCTCATCTATCACATCACATACAATCAAAAACTTTTCAAACTCTTTTCAAACAAAAACATCTCTTAATCGTAAGTGGTAACGCTTGTACACTCAAGCAAAACACCCAATGCTTACAATTAAAAGATTTCAATCATTTTTCAAACATCTTTCTTAACTCGTAAGTAGTAGCTTGTACACTCAAGCAAAACACCTATAACTTACGATGAAAGATTCAATCATCAATCCTTTCAAAATGTATGTGATGAAATAGATTAGATACATTTTCATTAAGATGACATTTGTCTTTGTCTCTTAATAACTTCCTTTGCTTCCACTAGCATAAGTGGGAACTACGATTGCTCGACTTTCTCAACATCCTTTTGAGAATCGTGGCACAAGGTCTCATCCTTGGCGAGCAAATTTCTTTCTCCCTCAAACCAAACAAACCATAGATCCCTTTAGATCCGAGCTACAAATGCTCTGATTCCCATTAAGGGATATGTATGCAGAAGATCCCAATGATCTTTGCGAGCACAATAATAACAAAACCTAGGATCCCACATAATCTATCATTCTTAAAATCCAAAGGAGAAACTTTCCCAATCATAGAAATAGCAATTAAAACACACAAACATATCAAACATATTCATATATAAAGCTATAGATAACTATATATATTTAGGGTGCTCCATCTATTCCCTTTATATAACAAACCCCTTGCGGAATCTCGATGCCTTGCGTCTAGTTTGCGCTAGTCGTAATGCATATCATATCAATTGAGGGTATTATGACTTTCCCTTTTCATAATCATTTTTCTTGTGTTGAAAATAATAAAGCTTGATGCTCACGGCATCTTTATAAACAAATCAAAAGAGTAAATCGTTTGAGCTAGAGAATCCGAATTGATTCGATTCCTAGCGTCACTTTTACGAGAAAAAATGGCGACTACTGTGGAGATGCGCTAAATTTTGATTTTCAAAAAATTGTGACTCGCTCAAGAGCACCAAGCTTTTGTTTTCAAAAGAAAAAGGGTTAAGCTTTCATATGTGCATATGTTTGCTTTTTCTTTATTGTGTGTTTCGCGATTTCATCGATGGAAAGAAATCTAACCGGTTTAAGAAACATTTTAAGATCTAGGTGGGGTATAGTCCTATTAACTTGTGAGTCTCGGTGTTCTGAGTTAATTTGAGATCCCTCTCTCAATGGAGGTTGTCTTGAGAGTATTTGTGTTTAGAAGTATTTGCGAAGACATTTTGCTTTCAAGAGAACTTACTGTGAGTGGTGTAGAACACATAACCCATCGGCCATTTAGGATGTAGTGCGAAAATTATTCGGTAAGCTTAGAATAATGTCATCGAGACTACGATCGGTGAGTTTTCTTGAAAAATATTATTGGACTTGAGTATTCAACAAATCCGATAATATTTCAAAGAAGCGTTGAGCACAGTATTATCGATAGAACCCGTTTCACGGATGAATAAGCCCTTAGAACTTACCCGTTTGATTCTTATCGTTGGCCTCATGCTCGTGACTTGAGCGCTTGACCGTGTGTATAACTACTAACCATGTTTGTAGCATTCATGCATTCATTCAAAAAAACTTCATTTCTCTTCCCATTTCCAAAAATTTAGAGATTTTCTTTGTAAATATTTTAGGTTAGAGTGATGGACGTCGGAAGATTCACCAAGAAATACGGTTTTAGGATTCTGATGTAGGAAGTTAAAGAGTTAGCATCCTTGGTAGAAGATCCCTCGGTTTGACGCTATGGAACTCTTTTCATCACGAACACTAACGTTGATGAAGGACTTCTCAAAACTTTCGTTCGATTTCGATCCGTCTATATTTTTCACTTTCACGACTATCGATTGATGCCTACTTTGGAAAATGCGCACACATCTTAGGTATCTCGATGTCGAGATAAAGTGCCTTTCAATGGTTTGGAAGCCATTCCTAAGTCACCAGTCATTGCAACAATGACTCATTTAAAGAAATCTGAGATAGACAAAAACCTAACTACCAAAGGAAAACTCTTAGGACTAACTTCAAAGTTCCTAATGGAGAAGGCTCTTAAATTCTCTGAAGCCGGTAGTATGGTAGCCTTTGAAGCTATTTTAGCTTTACTCATCTATGGATTGGTGTTGTTTCCCAACGTCCCAAGTTTCATTGATATCAACGCCATAAGGATCTTTCTGATTGGAAATCCCGTTCCCACTTTGCTTGGTGACACGTATTTCTCCATTCATCATAGGAATCGTCAAGGAGATGGAACTATTCGGTGTTGTGCGCCTCTGTTTTTCAAATGGATTGTCTCACACTTGCCTAAATCTCCTATCTTCCGCGAAAACAAAAACGATTGTCATTGGTCTCGAAGGCTCGTGTCTCTTACAAACGACGATATCCATTGGTATACCTTGGCAGACAATGAGATGGAAATCATTGAAAGTTATGGAGAGTTTGCCAACGTACCTCTCATTGGTACAAAATGAGGAATCAACTACAACCCATTCTTGACAAGACGTCAACTCGGGTACGCAAACTCTAGTAAACCTCTTGGTTTTACAGTAGAGAGCTACTTCTATCATGAAGGGGAGGATTCCCAAGGTTTGAAAGCCAGAATGACCAGAGCTTGGCATCACATCCGAAGGAAGGAAAAAGGTAATGCAAGGAATTGTGTAGCCATGGAAATCTACACTTCATGGGTGAAGAAAAGAGCAAAAGAATTTCGAATGCCTTATGCTTATGAGGAACCTATGTTCTCAACGACTTCTAAATCAACAATTTTTCCGTCGAGACTATGGAGAATACCAAGAAGCTTTGGCCAAGATGAGGCTTGAGAAAGAAGCTTTGGAAGACAAGTTCTTTAAGGCGATCTCGAAAATGAGAAGCTTAAGTAGGTCAAAGATCATGAAAAACGCTTTACTTCAAGATGAATGGCTCATGGAGAAAGATGAGAAGATTCTTGAGAAAGATAACGCGATCAAAAGATACATCAAAGAAAGAAAAAGCTTGAGGAAATGACAACCGGCGATCCGCTCGTGAGTGGAAGAAAGTCATCAATAAGCTTAAAGCGAAAATTTGAACTGAAAGCTCGCTATGGGAAGGAGATCCTGAAGTTGAAGCTACATCAAGCCTTTGGATCTTCATCCGACGAGGACGATTAATTAGTTTAGATTGTAGTTTTATCATTTATCATTGTATGAGCTATGCTCAAAAACAAAAATTGTTGTAATCTTCTTTCAATAATCAATAAAATAAGTGTTTTCCATCCAAATATTTGCCAGAAATTTCTCTTTTAGCGTAAATTCTTTGGAAATTTTTCTCTTTGCATTCATAATCATGCATCATACTTTGCATATCGAGTTTGTTGTTTAGAGTTTGATCTTTTGGAATTTTTTCCAGAAAGGAAAAGATCGTCAAGCTGTCGCGTCTTAGAGTTTCTCGACCATGTCCACAGCCAACTCGTACATACAATACTCGTTCAAAAAGAAGGAAAATAATGGAAGGTTTTGAGCAAGAAAATGTTGAGCTTCGTAGTAAGGTGACAACACTGCAAGAAGAGGTGGAGAGACTCTTCTTTGGTAAGTTCATTGGCAAGCTGCCAAAGTCGACAATAACATTAAGATCAAAATCAGCGGCAATTTAATCACTATTACTCGGTTTCAATTGTTGCAGCCGATAGTTCACTCTTGATATGCGAAGGTTATCCATGGGGCATGCCTTTTAACTTCGCATCGGTTTCGTCAACCTACTTCTTGGTACAAACAACCACGCTTGAGGTTCCTAATTTGCGAATTCAACGCTTACTCCACAGCATGGAGTAACTTTTCCATAAGTCACTATGGCGATTTCTCAACGATCATGACTAACTTCGCATACGTAGTTCACACTAGCGAAAAATCTATCATAACCTAGCGACCACGAATCCTCGTGGCGGATGGATAATCTCCAAAACACTCTAAGATGCGCTTGAGATTAAAACAATCCGTGGAAAGGAATTATTTGGGAAGAATGCCCATGATTTGTGCTAGTTCCTCGCGTAAGGATACGCAAAGTTCAAAGTCCACGACTTTGAAAATATAAAGGAAATTCATCCACGAGTCATCTTACGATGTACGCTAGGAAAATATCTACGTCAATGACAATCACCAATTGTTAATTCACTATTTCCAAGATAGTCTCACGGTGTTGCGAAGTGGTACATGGGACTAGACAGTGCGAATATCCAAACATTCAATGACCTAAGCGAAGCCTTTGTCCAACAATACAAATTCAACTTGGACATGGCTCGGATCGGGATCAACTCCGCTCCATGTCTCGGAGGAAAAGAGACATTCAAAGTCGCCCACGTTGGAGGAAATTCTTTGCCCAAGTCAACCCGTTAAAGGAGAAGAGAATGACTAAGGTTTTCTTAAACACTCTTGGCCCATTTTACTCGAAGAATGATCACCGCGCTCGGAGATTTCACCGAGATGGTAAGCATGGGAATGCGACTAGAGGAAGGAGTTCGAGCAGGGCCTAGTCAAAGAAATAGGATCTTCGATGGAGTTAAGAGGTTGGAACCGGTTTAAAGAAAAGACATGACATAGGGATGGTGTCGAGGAAACCACGAAAGAATGTCGGCCCAACAGGTAG
Source organism: Vicia sativa (assembly GCA_021764765.1). Classification (NCBI taxonomy): domain Eukaryota; kingdom Viridiplantae; phylum Streptophyta; class Magnoliopsida; order Fabales; family Fabaceae; genus Vicia; species Vicia sativa. The sequence goes on along the minus strand of CM038793.1, from coordinate 184,086,269 downwards.
CTGCCATAGCACCCATTGTTAATACAAGTCCAAATACAGGAATTGCTCCGCAATTCCAGCAAACTCAACAGCCTCGACAACAGGCTCAGCAATACAATAATCAGAATCATGCGCCCAGGGTCTCACAATTTGATCCAATTCCGATGACGTACACAGAACTATATCCTGCGTTGATAGAAAGGAATCTTGTGCAAACAAGGTCACCACCTCCGGTACCAGACAAATTGCCATGGTGGTACAAAGCAGACGTATCTTGCCCTTTTCATCAAGGGGCACCGGGTCATGATCTTGAACATTGTATAGCGCTAAAAGCTGAAGTACAAAGGTTAGTAAGGGCTAATCTACTCTCCTTCAGAAATACAAATCCAAACGTGCAAGCAAATCCACTTCCCAGTCATAGTAGTGGACATACCGTGAATTTGATACTAAGGAATACAAATTGGTATCTTGTCACAGATGTGAATCTGATAAGAGAAAGCTTGGTAAAACTCCATGATACATACAGTACAATGGGCGCTTTCACTAAACATGATTCTGACTTGCAACATACCTTCAAGGATTTTCGAGGATGTTCAACCGTGAGAGCAGACATTCAACGATTATTAGACATTGGTGACATACAGATCTTCAGAAACATAAATGACTATGACGTGAATATGGTAGGGCATTTTCCGCATGAGGTTTTAGTCTCAGATATCAACTCGGAAATTCCCGAAGTAAACGTCATTATCCTCTGTTTCAATGTACCCAAGTGTGTGGAAGTGGAATATAACGATTCAAACGTTCCAGAGTCTCCTTTGGTGATCTGTCTACGCTGTTCCATCTGTTCTAACAAAGCGATTCCCTATCAATACGGTGCGACTATGATAGAAGATGGGAAGGAGAAACCCATGAACTCTTTCGATAATGTCAACATAGCGAAATTGGACGAAATGCGAAGTGGGCGAGTACATACTCCGTTGCCACCAAAGCCTTTGTTGTTCTATTATTAGACAAAATCCGGTTAATACATGCGAGAACTCCACGAGGATTCCGTTAGTAATTCAAATGTAAGCGTTGGACCGTCGATGGAACCAACGTCAACTCGAATTCGATGAAATTTTGAAGCTAATCAAAGCGATGCGAGTTGTGGATCGGTGATCACGGACTCCTCCAAGATTTCGATATTGTCTCTATACGAATTGAGGCCCAAGAAGCTTTGATGAAAGTGCTAGATCAAGCTTCGTGAATCACATGACTCTGATTAATTTGGTGGAATTGTGGGCAACATAAGACTTGCAACAATTTAAGTTTGATGAAGAACTCCAGAGGAAGGAAAGATCACAATCTGGCTCCGCATATCTCAATGATTTGCCAATCAGTTCTCATCCATGTACTAGTGAATCTGGTTCATCCTTAAATGTAATGCCAAAAGCGACTCTCGCTCGTTTAGCTTACAAAGAGGCCGATGAAGTTCAATGACATAGTGGTAAGGGGCTTTGATGGTCAAGAAATCATTATTAGAAGTCGATCTCCCGATGACGATCGGTCCACATACCTTCAAATCACTTTCGGTCATGGATGTGCGGTACTTCTGATTGTTTGCTAGGAAGACCATGGATACAAGCGGAGGCTGTGACATCCACTCTCCATCAAAAGCGAAGTTTACAATAAATGGAAAACTAGTAACCATCATCGGTGAACTAGCCTTACTAGTAGCCATTTATCCACTTTTCTTTCATCACAACCAGCGATGTTGAAGGACAGATTCAAGGACATCCGTTAGAAATGAATCTACAAGCAGCGGATCATCTATCTCCTCACAAAGAGCGGCGAGATAGTGAAAGATAGTAATCTGCAGTTTGGGGACAAGTAATAAAACACATCAACAACGAGACAAAGGTCGGGCTCGAGTTCGCTCCAGTATTCCTAAAGACAAGCAAAGGATGAAACACTTGCCCAATCAGAAGTATTCCACAATGGGGGTTTCTTAAACCTTGTTCTTCAAGAGGTTAATGTTCTTACCAATGAAGGTGATAAAGGCAGTCTCTCGGATCGAAGAGTGGAGCACTTATCTTACCGACTACGAATATGTGTCTCGGGAAGAATCATCGCCATTCTATCCTCGGCGACCAATTCAAAGATATGTCCCTACAAAAGAATGAAAATCCACATCCCAAAGTTTGGGATACCTTGGGAGAACCAAGTGGAAAGTTTGACTACATGGTGAAATACCTGCCTGAAAGCTCAAAAATCGAATTGAAGATATCCGATAGCTGGATGGGGTGATTCTTTGAGTATCCTAGTCGACCGAAGAGGTGTACACATCTTCGATCTCATCAACCAATTGAGGTTTGAATGAAGATCTCTTCTTTAATCGCCCGTGGAATTTGTTAAACGGATCTTAAATATCACTACATCAACGTAATTCTGAAGATCGAGGATACGATTTGGGATCTGAATTGAAAGTGTGGCCGACAATGAGTCTCTTCACTCGGAAGATTGGAGAATACATCCCCGAATTCAACACAATGCCAATAGAAAGTACATATATTGTATCCCATGCTTCTCGATCATCCATCAAGCGAAGAAATCGTTTGACCCCAAAAAAGGTCAATCGTCCGAGTCTTCAAAACATTCAACCAACGACCAAAGTCTATTCAAGAACTAAGCCAAGTGGAAAACTACGGAGTACCTCGGCGTCCAAGAGTTCGCTACTATTGGGCTTGTTGAAGTTCGGACTAATGTTCATAGTTCTAAGTAGTTTATTTTGCTTTTGTTTTGAACTCTACTTACCCAAAGCGAAGATGTTTTATAGGGTTTAGCTTTAAATAATTTCTCTTTGTCTTGCCCAAGATAAATGAGTTTGTATTTTAGGGCCTGTTTCATATTGTGAATCATAAATAAAATCGTTTTTGATTCCACACTTTGTGTTTATTTTTATTTTACCCTTTCTTGGAAATGATAATTCTAAAAACACAATAAAATCTTCAAAAAAAAAACAATATAATAATAATGCATACACTTTGTCACATTAACTTTTCTATAAAAATAAAATGAAAAAGGAAGAGTTAATTAATCAAACATAAATCAAATATGCGGATGGACAAATCCATTGAGCATAATAACTCTATGCTCTCTCCAACTTTGAAATCCCGGTGAAGTCGCTAAGGAAGAAGTTGAAGAAGATCCCGGATGAGATTTCGACTACTTAAGCACGAGTAAAGAATCATTCAACCTCACAAAGGCCTTTGGAAGCAATCAACTTAGGTTACGAGAAAACAAAAAGTAAACATCGGAGCTCTACTCGGCGACAGCGTCAAGGGCAATAGATCTTCTCAAAGAATATGTCGATGTGTTGGTCTTCTACCAAGACATAGGGTTTAGATACCACATCGTGGAGCATCACTTGCCATTAAGACCGGGTGTCCCAGTTAAACAAAAGCGAGAAGAGTTCACCACGAAATGGCCGACAAAATCAAAAAATTCAAAAGTTTCCTCGTCACCTCTGAATATCCTCAATGGCTAGCCAACATAGTACACATCTCCAAGAAAACGGAAATAATGTGTTGACTAGGGACTTGAACAAAGCTAGTCAAAGGCGATTTCCCACCCACATATCGACATGCTAGTGGATAATCTTGCAAAATTCAACGTCTTTTCCTTCATGGACGGTTTCTCTGGTTACAATCAATTAGAATGGCTCTCGAAGACATGGAAAGACATCTTTCATCACGCCATGGGGCACCTTTTGCTACAAAGTAATGTCGTTTGGATTAATGAATGCGGTAACTTACCAAAGGCGATGACTACTCTCTTTCATGACATGATGCACAAAGAGATCGAAGTCTCGTGACATGATAGCAAAGTGACAAAAGAAGCATATAGAATATCTCTTGAAGTTGTTTGAGACTAAAATTTCGACACGAATCCTAACAAATGCACCTTTGGGGTAAGATCTGGAAAACTCCTACGTTTCATCGTCGGTCAAAGATGAAGTTGACCACAAAAATCAAGGCTATTCAAGAAATGCACCACATAGAAAAACAAGTAAGAGGATTTCTTGGGCGGTTGAATTATATCTCTCAAAATTTACTTGTGGGCGATATTCACTTCTCCGCAAAAATCAAGAGGTTGTGTGGACATAAGATTGCCAAAAGCGTTTGGCGATATCAAGGAATACATTAGAACCTCCAATATTGATTCCTCAATCGAAGGAAGACCATTAATCATGTACCTTACCGTGCTAGAAGATTCCATGGGTTGCGTGCTTGGACAGCGAAATGAAGCTAGAAGGAGCATGCCATTTACTATTTGAGTAAAAGTTCATTGTGAAATTTGTTACTCCATGCTCGAAAAACATATTGTGCTTTGGTATGGGCTTCAAAACGTCTCCGCTAGTACATGATCAATCACACGACTTGGTTAATCTCCAAAATGGATCCAATCAAGTACGTCTTTGAAAAGCCGGCCTTGATAGGAAGAATTGCTCGATGGCGATGCTATTATCTGAATATGACATCGATACCGTGCTCAAAAAGCGGTCAAAGGAAGCATTCTTCGCGATCATTTGGCTTATCAACCGATCAACGAATACCAATCTCTCAAGTTTTATTTCACAGACGAGGATGTTATGTACTTAAAAATGAAAGATTGTGACGACACCGCACGAAGAAGGTCACGATCCAGAATCTAGATGGGGCTTAATTTTGATGGAGCAGTTAATGTCTTTGGAAATGGAATTGGGCGATTATCATTACTCCAGGGTTCTCATATCCGTTTTCCATGATTGCTATTTGATTGCACCAATAACATCGCAGTATGAAGCTTGTATCATGGGTATCGAAGAAGCCATCGACTTGAGGATCAAGATCCTTGACATATATGGAGATTCACATCAATCAAATCAAAGACAAGTATGAAACTCATCATCTTGGTTTGATTCCCTGAGATTATGCAAGAGGTTTGTTGACTTTCTTCAACAAAGTTGGCACATCATATCCCTCAAAATTGAATGGCGACACCTTGGCCACTCTATCTTCCATGTTCAAAGTCAACAATTGGAATGATATGCCTAAGATCTATCGAGCCTTGAAAGACACCGTATGTGTTTGCAATCAAGTCTTGATGATAAACCGTGGTTCCACGACATCAAACGTTTTCTTCAAACTCAGGAGTACCCACTCGGGGAATCGTACAAAGATAAGAAAACTCTAAGGAGGCTTTCTAGAAATTTCTTCTTAAATGAAGATGTGTTATACAAAAGAAACTTCGACATGGTTCTGCTCAGATGCGTCGACAGACATGAAGCGGACACGATAATTCACGAAGTGCATGAAGGATCATTTGGAACCCATTCAAATGGGCATGCAATGTCCAGAACAATCTTGAGAGCAGGATACTATTGGATAACAATGGAATCTGATTGTTGTAAACACGTCAAGAGATGTCACAAGTGCCAGATCTACGCAGATAAGATCCACGTGCCACCGACTCTACTTAACGTTCTCTCCTCTCCGTGGCCTTTCTCCATGTGGGGCATCGACATGATTGGGATGATCGAACCAAAAGCGTCCAACGGACATCGCTTCATTTTAGTGGCTATTGATTACTTCACCAAATGGGTCGAAGCAGCATCTTACGCCAACGTTACAAGACAAGTGGTTGTGAGGTTCATCAAGAACAACCTCATTTGCCGATATGGAGTTCCAAGTAAGATCATTACAGACAATGGATCGAACTTGAACAACAAAATGATGAAAGAACTGTGTGAGGAATTCAAGATTGAGCATCATAACTCATCTCCTTATCGGCCAAATATGAACGGCGCCGTTGAAGCTGCCAACAAAAACATCAAGAAGATCGTCCAGAAGATGGTCGTCACCTACAAAGCGCGAAATCTGCCATTTGCTCGCACGGTATCGTATATGCGCACATCCACAGGGGCAACTCCTTTTCTCTAGTATACGGCATGGGCAGTGCTCCCGTGAAGTTGAGATTCCATCAATGAGAGTTCTCATGGAAACTAAGTTATCTGAGGCGAATGGTGTCAAAGCGAATCGACCCTAAACTTAATCGAAGAAAGCGCTGACCGCTCGTATCGCGGACAACTATATCAAAGAAGGATGAAGAAAGCTTTCGACAAAAGGTCGACCTCGTGAATTCCGAGAAGCGACCTCGTGCTTAAAAAGATTCATCTTTTCAACCGATTCTAGGGGCAAATGGACTCCTAATTACGAAGGCCCATACATCGTCAAAAGAAGCTTTTACGGCGGTGCTATGACTCTCACAACCATGGACGGTGATGAACTCCGTATCCTGTGAATGTTAATGCATCAAGAAATACTTTGTCTAAAAAACAAAACAGCTCGGTAAGTCGAAAACCGAAAAGGCGGCTTAGGCAAAAATCTCGGTGGACGAAAACCTAAAAAGCGGTCAGGCAAAAATTAGAGACAATAAACAGAAATTATCCTGGTAGATTGAAAACCTGAAAAAGGCAATCTAGGCAAAAAAAATAAGGATACAAAAAAAGAGACAAAGTAACTGCAATCAGTCCGTACTTCGTCAATCTGAAGAATCTTCCATCAACGGATCTTCAATCAAATCTTCTGAAGCAACAAGCACAGTTGGAATTCAAAGTTGTTAGGGATAATAGCGGTTATTTGCTTTCAATGTAGCCTTTTCCCAATAAATTATCATTTCCAACTCTTGTAAATAGTTCATGGAATCACGCCTTTGGCTGATTACCATTCTATCAATAAAATTTGAACCTTGTGCCTTTTTGTTTACAATCCTTGCTTTATTATGTTTTGCAAAATAATGCTTTTTATTGTGAAAATCACTTTTGAAACTAAATGTTTTAAATGAATTTTTACTTCAAAATTTTGAAATAAAAGCGAAATTTTCCTTTGAACTATGAACACAGAAGGAACTTCAACAGTTTTCTCCATAAGCGTTTCGATCTCTGAAAAATAGAACAACTGCTACAGAAGTCTTCTTCTCCTCTGCAGAGATCATCAAAGGACGGTGTTCTTATCAAAAAAGAATTCCCAACAAATTTGCCAATGAAATGCATTTTTCGGAAAGTTTAAAGCATGCAACTCATGTTCATCAACAGTAACATCTACGCCATTGCTGCAGATTTTGCTGAGTATTTGTTCGAACTGTGACGTAGTCCTTTTCCCAAATACCCCTTTTGTTGTCTTGTCAAGAATTGACAGCATGCATATGACATTCATGACATTCATCATTCATACATAATAGCTTCATTAATGTATTCCTGCATTTCTCAAATGTTTGCTTCAATATCACTTGTTTAGGTTGCATTTATTCCCTAAAACAAGTATGGGTGTGTCATCTCTCCAGTAGATTATCCCCAAGAAGAAAATACATTTTTACTCTGCTGTTCCCCAGCTGAGAGCATTCCTCATTGGGAACGAAGTCTTGATTGACCCTTTCTTTCCAGCTCATTCCTGGATAGAACCTTGTCTCTAATCATTTCAGGATTAGATTTCACAGAAAAATCTACCTGCAAACAATAAGCAATAGCCTCATCATCTGGGTCGCTTATTTCCTTTTCATCTTGAAACTCATCATAAAAAGATTGTTCTTCTCAGCAAGTTCAAATGATGAAAGTTCAAGAAATCTCCACAGCTGTCTTTCTGTCTAAAAAGAAAACCTGTGTCTTTCAATCAAAATGCCCGCATCTTCTCAAAAGAAAGATCCCTGGCAAGATTGTAGCTGTGAAAATAGAAACTCATTTGAGATCTATTTCCATCATTGTCAGTTATTCACAAGGCTGAATACTCAACAATTTTCTTAAGAATTACCTTGTTATAGTTATCACTTCGCTGATAATTGGTAATATCTTCAGGACTCATTACCATAAACTATCACAAGGCTGATAATTGGTAATATCATCTCCTTTTACCTTAAACATTGTCACAAGGCTGACAGAAGGTAATTTTCTCGTTTCCAAAGCGAAACAGATATTCACATACATTGTGAATCTATTTTCCCAGTGAAACATATTGCTTGTTTCCCAACAAACAGGATTCTCTTTTCTAAGACAGATTGAGTCATCCTCACAAATTTTTCCCCACCATGTCATTCTTTGATATCTCCTGGGTGAATCTTTTTGCATCACTCGCATTTCTTTTTGGTATCTTAGGTCCAAATTTTGCGTATTCTGATATTTAAGTCTCTTCACACCTATCGAGACGAAGATATTCATCTTCATATCTCAGGTTAAAGAAACCTAAATAGGGGCATCTGTCATACCCTAATTTTTGACCTAATATACCACCTTACATTTGCATTACTGCATCACTAACAGTTCAGAACAGAATTAATCGGGTGTGACTTCTACAGGTCAAAATTAGGGTTTCATCAATTTTTCATCTGATTAAAGAGGTAATCAATTAGGGTTTGAGTTTCACTCACCTCAATTGATCTATCTTAATCAATAATCAACCTCGGCTCTTCAGATATCCAATTTTTTCTCATGATCTATCGAGGATCGACCAATTAGGGTTTTTATCGAGGACAAGCAATCACTGATTTTTCTGATCAATGAATGATTTTTTTGCTTGGAGATTGGTCTTCATATCTTCAATACAACATGTTGACCTAATTTCTGGATTCAAAACATCACAGAAGTTCACAAAATTCATCAATCAATTTCTAGATCATTTGATGAAATTTCATCTGCACTGAAAAGTCAAACTTTGACTTTTGGTCAACTTTTTCAAGATAAAACTTTTTCAATCATCAAAATACTTCAAATGATCCATCATGATCATAAAAAATCAAGAAATTTGGAAAAGTCAACAAAAAGTCAAAATTTTCAACACTTAGAAAATTTTTCAAGTGTTAAAATTTCACATTTTTTCCTACTTTCATAGCATTTTTTCACATAGTTCCATTTGGAATTAGGAAAAACTCAAAACATGAAAGTTGTAGCCCTTGAAACAAGATTTCCAAAATGTCCAAGAACTTGCAAATCCATGGTGTCTAGCTATCCTTTTGATTTTGAAACATAGAGCTCCAAAAGCCATGATTTTCAAGTACAACCTTCAAAATTACAAGTCATTTTTGAGTTTTCTCCTTCTGGAAGTCTTGCCACCTAGCCAAGAAGGATAGAGCTGATAAAAATCAGATGGAAAGTAATTATGATGAGATAAGATCAAGTTGAATTATTTAACCATGGTTAAAAGGAAGCTTCCTTTTGCATTTATGGCAAAAATGACTTTCTTGCCCTCTAAGGCAAGTTGTCCAAATCCAAGCCAATCTTCTTTGCTTGCTAATCTGAAATCTTGACCTATAAATAGAGGTCATGTTTTCCATTTGAAACTACACCAAACCTATGCCAAAATAAGCTTTTTCCTTTCTTTCTTAAAATTCAAGTAACATAGTTCAAAGTAAGAACTCTTGCAATTTTCAAAACTTGTGAAAAACCATGAGAGATTTGGTGTCTAACATGTCTTAAAATCAATATATAACTGGTTTGAAACTTAAAATCAACATAAGAATAGCTAAAAACCAGGATTGCATTTCAAACTTTCAAACTTGCAAAAAACTGCCTTAAACTTCAAACTGTTGGTTTGGCTCGAGCTAGTTGTGTTTTTTTGATTCAAACATCATCAACATACTCCATATGGATGATACAAACCATCACTTTTGATCTATAACACCTCCAAGCAATTAATTTCATTTCAAGCATATGCAAGTGGACTTGGTTGGAATGATCCAGGCTATTTCCGAGCAAGCAGACCATCCTCATACCTTCCATAAGGTTCACTGGTGCTCCAGCAATCCTTAAACAACAACTGGAAACACTCTATTGAAGATTTCGATCTCAGCTCCAAGAGGTAAGTGACTCAACTTCGAACTCCTTGATTTCTCACTTCCAGTTCAAAAAGCTCTTGGCCGTTTTGTTTACTATCAACGATCATTAACCTAAACTAATTGCTTGAATCCATGTCCATACATTTCAATTTGATTTTTAGGAATTAGGGTTCTTCGTGTTTCTGGAAATTTAATCATGTTAAACTAAAAATAAATGAAACTAAACCACATCATCATGTTCCTGGTTCAATTTCGATCAAGTTTGATGTTTACATCGAGCAATTTCATTGAGAAACAACGAATCCATGGCTGGATGAAGGATTGAGGAAGAAGAAGATGATTGCGCGCGTTTTTTTCAAATTCAAACATTTAGTTTATAATATTATAACATGGTTTGAAATCAATACACGGATGTATTTCCGCCCAGTTTCACTCACTCTTAAGACTTTGCCTTGCCACGCCTTGCCCAATGGTCCGGGTTCGAGTAGCCTTGGGACCATTTTTAAACTTTTCATTTTCTCTTCATATTTTTTCAAACTTTGACTTCTTCAAAACCAATCAAAACTCCTCATTTTGAGGTGATTTTTGCACACGTGTCATTTAACATACCTATTTTATGATAGTGTCAAAAATTCAAAAATACTTTATTGATTATATTTTTATCGAGCCGAAAACGATACGTTTGAGTACCTTTTCAAAGCACTTTCAAAGACGTTTCTGTCAAACTTTCGAAGCCCAAATCTTTTCCAAAGTTCTTGTAAGTATATTTCACTTTTCAAAAACACTTTCAAGATCTTTTCAAAACTTTTCAATCAAACTTACATCTTTTTCCATGATCGATCCGATTTGAAGATAAAACCGAACTCGTTTTTCCTCGAATTTCTTAACCGATCATGGGCCTCCCTCACGGTGTAAGTCCCAAAATTCTTTTATGTACATACATATTTCCTTGTACATATCCAATTCTTTTATGTACATACCAATTTTTACTGGTACATAATACAGATACCTTTGTAAATACTCAAGTACAGACAAACTTCGTCCGTTTGTTTTCGTTTCGCTTGAATATACACTGAATACCATTGGTATTAAAAGGAGCATTATTCCCGGTGAAACTGCTTTTAAACCAATGGGCCTCCCTTACGGTGTAAGTCCCAACCTTCCTATGTACATACTCATTCCCTTGTACATAAATACTCGTTCTTGTACATATTTACTTTCCTGTACACATTCAAACTTGTAAATAATCAAGTTACGCTCGTTTTAAACGCTCGTTTTAAACGCTCGTTTTACACACACTTGTTTATATTTCTTTCATGAACTTTTGTAAATAAACTCTTACATGCATTTGTTTATATTTCCTTCATAAACTCCTGTGAATAAACGCCATACACTTGTTTATATGACTGTCTAGTTATAACATAATAACTAGTCTAACCACTAGGCTCCCCACAAAGTTAGCCTCCTCTTGGGCTTTGTACAAGGTAACTCATTTCATCTGAGTTCAGCCTCCTCTTAGGCTTCATATAAGAAAACTCATTCATCTGAGTTTAGCCTCCGCTTAGGCTTCATATAAGACAGCACTCCCCTGTTGAGTCAGCCTCCTCTTGGGCTTCGTTCAAAAGAACTCCTCATTGAGTTTAGCCTTCTCTTGGGCATCAAACAAGAAAGAGACCAGGAAATCTCTTAGCAGCCTCCTATTGGGCTTCCAATACAAAGAATCACCCGCGCTAGGATAGAACCCAGAGAGTATAATTTCCCGGTGAAATTGCTCTTAATCTTAAGAGGATGGTTTCCCAGTGAAACCCCTCTTAAAGCTAAAGCCAGCCATACCTTATAGCTTCCTCTTGAGCTTCATACAAGGTCCCTCGATGACCCTCAGAATGCCTCCTCTTGGGCTAACAATACAAGGACCCATGGGCTTCTTAAAAGCATCCCCCAAATCCAATCAATTTCTCCTAGAGATTTAGACGTTTATCATCTCTATGGAAGAAGTATCTCATCTATCACATCACATACAATCAAAAACTTTTCAAACTCTTTTCAAACAAAAACATCTCTTAATCGTAAGTGGTAACGCTTGTACACTCAAGAAAAACACCCAATGCTTACAATTAAAAGATTCCAATCATTTTTCAAACATCTTTCTTAACTCGTAAGTGGTAACGCTTGTACACTCAAGCAAAACACCTATAACGTACGACGAAAGATTCAATCCATCAATCCTTTCAAAATGTATGTGATGAAATAGATTAGATACATTTTTCATTAAGATGACATTCGTCTTTGTCTCTTAATAACTTCCTTTGCTTCCACTAGCATAAGTGGGAACTACGATTGCTCTGACTTTCTCAACATCCTTTTGAGAATACGTAGGAACAAGGTCTCATCCTTGGCGAGCAAATTTCTTTCTCCCTCAAACCAAACAAACCATAGATCCCTTTAGACCCGAGCTACAAATGCACTGATTCCCATTAAGTGATATGTATGCAGAAGATCCCAATGATCTTTGCGAGCACAATAATAACAAAACCTAGGATCCCACATAATCTATCATTCTTAAAATCCAAAGGAGAAACTTTCCCAATCATAGAAATAGCAATTAAAACACACAAACATATCAAACATATTCATATATAAAGCTATAGATAACTATATATATTTAGGGTGCTCCATCTATTCCCTTTATATAACAAACCCCCTTGCCCGGAATCTCCCTAATGCGTTGCGTCTAATTTGCGCTAGTCGTAATGCATATCATATCAATTGAGGGTATTAACAGCATTCCCCTTTTTCATAATAATTTTTTCTTGTGTTGAAAATAATAAAGCTTGATGCTCGCGGCATCTTTATAAACAAATCAAAAGAGTAAATCGTTTCGAGCTAGAGAATCCGAATTCAGATTCGATTCCCTAGCGCGTCACTTGTTAACGCGAACACACCCCTTAGGGTAATTCTCTCTCGTTGCCTTACGAATACAAATGGTCAAGTCCCTCGAACGTAGAGGTATTCTAGCACCGTTGCCTTCAAAACAAATCATCATAGTCCCTTCGATACAAAGATCATAGACCCACGATGTCGCCTACGAATACATGATCTTGACCCTCGATTGTCGCCTACGAAAAATGATGATAGTCCCTTCGAATGTGTTAGGATACTTCCTACAAGTTGCCTTCTATGACCATCCGATGACCCTTCGAATGTCCCTTCTACATCCAACGAATAGGGTTACCTACCAACTAATGGTATGGATAGCGCTATTCTAAAGGAACGTAAAACAACACGAAAACGACCATTCTGAGTAGGTAATAAGACTTTTAGTTGCTTGCTCAAACAAAATACTTTTCACACCTCACACTTTTGTCAAAGTTCAAACTATTTTCAAAATGAAACATTTCTGAACACTTTGTATACATTCCTACATGAATCATTACAAAGTCAAAGCGAAATGCCTTTTCAAAACATTTTTTGTCAAACACACAGAAAGCACATTTTGAAAATGATCTAAGAGCAACTAAGAGCCCGTAGATAACTACGGATGAAAAGGGGTGCTAATACCTTCCCTTTTCATAATCTTCTCCCTTACTCAGAATCTAACGAAGGTCTTTTTCTGTACTTTTTACCTTCCCTTAATTGGATAAAAGAAAAGTCGGTGGCGACTCTTGCTATCCGCACATTTGCGATACAAAAATCTCAAAGTCAGTTCACCGTATTACACCGGGTTTGTTACAAATGCCAAGTATATGCTGACAAAGTGCACGTGCCACCATCGCCTTTGAATGTATAACCTCTCCTTGGCCATTTGCTATGTGGGGCATCGATATGATCGGAAAGATTGAGCCGACAGCGTCCAACAGACATCGCTTCATTCTGGTTGCAATAGATTATTTGACCAAATGGGTGGAAGCAGCATCCTATGCAAGCGTCACCAAACAGGTGGTTGCTCGTTTTATCAAGCACAACATCATCTGCCATTACAGGATTCCTGACAAGATTATCATGGATAATGGGTCGAATCTTAACAACAAGATGATGAAGGAGCTTTGTGAGTCCTTCAAGATCAAGAACCACAATTCTTCCCCGTACCGCCCGAAGATGAATGGAGCTGTTGAAACGGCGAATAAAAACATTAAGAAGATTGTGCAGAAAATGGTAGTAACCTATCGGGATTGGCATGAGATATTGCCTTTCGCTTTGCATGGTTACAGGACTACCATTCGTACTTCAACAGGGGCAACCCCGTTTTCTCTTGTTTATGGCATGGAAGTCGTGCTTCCAATCGAAGTTCAGATCCCTTCATTAAGAATCATGAGAGATGCTGAGCTTGATGAAGACGAGTGGGTGCAGAACCACTTGGACCAGTTGTGCCTCATTGATGAGAAGCGGTTGGAAGCTGTCGGTCATGGACAAATTTACCAACAGAGAATGAAAAGAGCATTTGACAAGAGGGTGCGACCTCAAAATTACCAACCTGGTGATCTTGTGCTAAAGAGGATAATCCCTCGAAACTCTGCTTCAGCACTTGATAATGCTACCACCTTTTGTTTCTTACTTTTCCATGTAACCAAATTTCCTCCAACAAAGGTAAAATAGCCTGAGGTGGATTTTCTGTTGGTGATATCTCCTGCCCAGTCAGCGTCTGTATAGCCTTCAACTTGTACATGATTATTCTTTGTGAACATCAAGCCTTTTCCAGGCGAGGACTTCAAGTACCGCATGATTCGAATTACTGCATCCATGTGATCTTTACTCGGGTTGTGCATAAGTTGGCTTACTACACTTACCGCATACGCTATATCAGGTCATGTCTGAGATAAGTAAATAAGTTTGCCAACCAATCTCTGGTACCTTCCTTTGTTAGTTGGCACTTGATCTGGATATTCTCCAAGTTGGTGGTTCTGGACAATTGGAGTATCTACAGGTTTACAGTCAAGTAGCCCAACCTCTAATAAAAGATCTAGGATATATTTTCGTTGAGATAAAAAGATGCCTTTCTTCGACCTAGCAACTTCAATACCTAGAAAATATTTGAGTCCACCTAGATTTTTCATCTCAAATTCGGTTGCCAGTTGTTTTTGAAGTTTTGCTATTTCCTCAGAGTCATCTCCTGTAATAATCATATCATATACATACACAATCAAAACTGTGACCTTACCTTGACGGTGTTTCAAAAACAACGTATGATCCGAGTTACTTTGTTGGAAGCCATATTTTTTCATTGCCAGGTTCAATCTCCCAAACCACGCTCTAGGAGATTGCTTCAAACCATACAAACTGCGTTGCAATTTACACACCATCTTAGTCTCATAATTTGTCATATATCCCGGAGGGATATCCATATATATTTCTTCTTTTAAGTTCCCATGGAGAAAGGCGTTTTCACATCTAACTGATGCAATGGCCAATCAAGATTTGCTGCAAGAGATAAAAGAACTTTGACAGTGCTCAACTTGGCAACAGGAGAAAAGTTTTCTTGATAGTCTACGCCATATGTTTGTGTAAAGCCTTTAGCTACAAGTCTTGCTTTGTACCTTTCAATAGACCCATCAGCTTTGTACTTGATAGAGAAAACCCACTTACACCCTACTGGTTTCTTTCCTTTTGGTAAAGGGACAAGAGTCCATGTCGCATTCTTGTTTAATGCCTCCATTTCTTCATTCATAGCTTGAACCCATCTAGGATCTTCAATGGCCTCTTCAACGTTGTTAGGTACACTGTGTGAAGATAGCTCATTTGCAAATTTCTTAAGGGGTTCAGACAAGTCCTTCATATAGACATAATTAGCAATTGGATATCTCGATCTATGATCCTCTTCTTCAGGAGAGTAACGCATCGGTGGTTTTCCTCGATTATGCCTGTGAGGTAATTCATAGCTAACAGAGATATCACCATTATTATTGTCAGGAGATATAGGAGAGCTTACCTCAATGATATTCTCAGGAGATGGATCTTTGAGTACTGGAGAGGGGGGATTCCGATACTTCAACTTCAGGACTCATATGTTCTGTTTGAATTTGACAAGAATCACTAAAAGCTTCAGTTGATGGTATATCAATATCTTTGAACCAGTCAAATGTCGACCAATTCGACTCTTCTTCTGGTGTCTCCCCCTGAAGAGAGAAGAATTGGGTGATATCGAGGAGTAGAAATGTTCAAATTCCAAGAATGTAACATCCATAGTTACATAAATGCGTCGAGTAGTAGGGTCATACTTGATACCCTTTACGTGTACACCATATCCCAAAACAGTTGCACACGGATCAAGTTTTGTCTTGGTTTTATGTAGGTGAACAAACGCAACACACCCAAAGGCGAGGTGGCAGCATTTGTATTGTAGGCAGCGGTACAAATGTGGACAAGGTCTGCAGCTGAGTTTTAAATTCAAGAACCCTCGATGGCATCCAATTAATGAGATATACTGCTGTAGTAACAGCATCAGTCCAATGGTGTTGAGGCACAATGGTGTTGAGGCACATATGCTCCACGAGCAGTTTCCAAGATATCGTGATTTTTCCGTTCTGCAATACCATTTTGTTGTGGAGTTTGTGGACATGTGGTTTCGTGAATAAGTCCGTGTTTGTTGAAATACTCACGGAATTGGTGATTTACAAACTCCCCACCATTATCAGAGCGAAGGATCCTAATCTTCTTTGAATATTGAGTCTGAATCATTTTATGAAATTGTTGAAATTTGTGTACCACTTCATTTTTTGTTTCAACAAATAAATCCAAGTCATTCGAGTGCAATCATCAACAAATATCACAAACCACCGATAACCAGAGATAGAGGATTTTGGGGATGGACCCCATACATCAGAATGGATTAAAGCAAAAGGAACATTACTTTTATTCATACTTAATGGAAAAGTGACTCGATGACTCTTGGCTAAAATACAAGCTTCACATTTGAAATTCAACAAAGATGTATCTGAAAATAAATTTGGGAACACATGTTTCAGGTAGCCAAACGAAGGATGGCCTAATCGACGATGCCAAAGTAAAGCTTGCTCTATTTTGTTGTTTCTTGGATAATGCATGTGATGCGCTCGGCCTACACTGAAATCCTCCATATAGTACAGTCCCCCTCTCTTAGTACCACGCCCAAGGATCTCCTTCGTGAGAATATCCTGAAGGAAACAGAAAGATGGATAAATTAGCACAACACAGTTCAAGTCTTTTGTAATTTGACTCACAGACAACAACTTATGAGATAGAGAGGGAACAAGTAGTGTATTTGAAAGCAAAAGGGCTGGTGATAACATCACAGTTCCAGCCCCTGTTACCGCCGATAAACCACCATTTGCGTTGGCAATACTTGAGCGTCGAGGGGTTGAACGTTCAGAAAAATCCGTAGCATCAAACGTCATATGATCGGTAGCTCCGGAATCAAGTATCCATGCATTAGAATCATCATCATCATTAGAGCAAATTAGAACATTACCTTCAATGGTGTGGGAACTTGAATTCGGAATGAGGGAAAGATGTGGTTCAGCAGTAGCTACCACAGCTTTGCCCGGGTTGCTCTCAGTTGTATCGCGACACTTTCAAGCCTGAAAGTCTGTCCACCAGTCTGGATAGCCATGAAGCTTAAAACATGTCTCACTAGTATGTTTGTTACCTCCATAATAAGAGCACTTAGTGCCATTAACTGGTCCTTTATGTTTGGATTGAGACAATATCTTACTGCTCTGTAATTTGAGACCCCTAGATGCAAGAACTGCTCCAGATGATTCATTGGAGTTGTCTGTCATCACTGCTTGACGGAGAGCTTCCCTCCTAACATGTGCATATGCTTGCTCCACAGTTGGAAACGGTTTCATTTGTAAAACATCACTTCTGATATTATCTAGGCGGTCATCAAGTCCATCCAAAAACACATACACTCGTTCTTCTTGGACAAGTGTATTGTAGTGTTGGATATCAACTTGACATGTCATCAAATTTGGATGACGAAAATCTATCTCACGCCAAAGTCCTTGGAGATCGTTATAATATTTTTCAAGAGAACCACCGGCTTGTTTAAGACGTGTCACCCGTCGTCGAAGGTCATACACCTGGGAGGTATCACTGCCATCAAAGTACGTGGTCGCAATTGCATCCCACACCAACTTGGTAGTGGAGAATCGAATAAAGTTGCTGATTAGAGAAGAGCCCATTGAGTTGATTATCCACCCCTTCATAATCGTGTTGTCAATCTGCCAACGTCGAAACGTAGGATCTGTTTGAGGGGGTTGCGGGAGATCTCCATTGATATATCCCAGTTTGTCTTTGCTCGAGATATACATCTCAACCACCTGGGACCAAAGGGGATAGTTGCTGCCATCTAACTTGATGCCAATCGGTGCCACCGTATGGTCAGAGCCAATTTGTGACGGGGCTGAAGCACGGTTCAAAACTTCCGTCATTTTCATCGTCAACTCAGCAAGAATAGAAGACGAGGTAGCCTCATCGGGGTTTGAATCCGATTCGGCAATGGAAGAAGGATGAAAGTGTTACCGTAGGTCTGGATTAAGACCTGGCTCTGATACCATGTCAAACTGAGATCACATTTTCATATATTTCAATTGTGTCTTATACAGGAAACTAGGTACTATATATATACATAGAAACCCCTATTTCTAATTATAACTAAATCAGGATAATTATAACCAAATCAGGGTAATTATCAATTAATAACTATATTCCTATTCTAGTTCCTACATTCTTGTTGACACTAGCAGGAATACACGTGATGCGAGGGTTTTAGCGTTTTACCACAACCATGAACCAAAGTAGTAGCGGTTTTTATTCTCTAGAAGATGTGAACTTTTGCTAAAAAGTTAGAGCGCACCAGATAGGGATTCAAAAGTATAGAGTTGAATATTTTAAGTTTTTAAATTATTTTTGTTAAATAATAATAAATAGTGCATCTACCAAAAAAAAAACTTCTTTTATATTTTTTTTTTCAATTTTTCTGACATTCATTCGAAATTTTCTTTTTCTCTCTTCGACAAAATAGATGAAGGTTTTTCTTTCAAAAGAATGAAATAATTCTTCTATTAATTGGGTTCAACTTTTTTATCGGTACTTGTCAATTACATATGAAGCCAACAATCAGAAAAACATAAAAACTCTTCAACATACAAACATCATACAAACCCAATGAAAACATGATTGGTAAATTTGACTATTATTTCAGTTGGATACTTGATAGTGGTGCCTCACACCACATGACTCTTTTGACCTCAATATTAAAGAAAATCATAAAATTAGATAAACTTTTTTCATAACTACACCAACAAGGATTTCAAACTTAGTTGAAAATATGGGAGATGTGAATTTATCAAGTTCCCTTACGTTAAAAGATGTGTTATTGGTTCCTAATTTTAAATGTAATCTGATGTCAATTCATAAATTAACATATGATTTAAATTGTTATGGGACTTATGATCTAAATTCTTGCATAATTGAGGATCGGACCTCGAAGATGAAAATTAGATAAGGTGACTTGCATGAAGGAATTTATGTGTTCATGAAACAACATCAATAAAGATTCATGGTGTAGTTAATAAGGACATGTCAACCTTATTGCGTGTTAGAATGAGACATTTCTCAAATAAAGTTCTTAAGTATATTTCACATTTAGTCAATTGTAACTTTGATATAATAGGTTATTGTGATATACATACAAGACAAAACAAGGTACGTAGAAACCATTTTCTTTTAAGTGTTAATAAATTTGAGGCACCTTTTAAACTAATTCATTGTAACTTATAAGGAAATATCAAACTCACAAGCAATGGATCACATTACTTTCTAACCATTATGGACGATTACACTTATGGCACATAGATGTATTTAATGAAACACAAGACATAAACTTTATGTCATTTGATTAGTTTTAGCAACATAATCAAAAGGTGGTTTAATATGCATATCAAGAGGATTATGGTGATAATACAAAAAGCTTACCAACTTTGATTTCAAGTGTAAATTAGTGAGTAATTCAACTTCAAGAAAAGATAGACACTTTGAAAGTCCATTGCTTTGAATTAGTGTGTGGGCATATGAATGAGTGTGTCATCATTGGTTAGTACTAGTAACGAACATTTCATCATTGGTTAGTTTTTTTTATAAAAAAATTTATGTATTTAGCGGGGATTACAAACCTCCATAATTTGTTTTAAAATTAAATGTGAGATAAATAACGACAATGTCAAACCATCGCAATAAGCATTAAAATCAAAACACGTAATAAAATTCACGACAATTTGTAATTGTCACAAATAACTATTTAAGGGGGGTCGCTGCCTATCTCAAATGATAACGACGGTTGGAGTGGCAGTTTTAGCAACTGTCGCAGTACACCCTGGCGACACACGTGTATATGACAGTTATACAACCACCGCACCTTGCAATTTGTGGCAGTTCAAACTGCCGTAACTTGCCAAAATTATCTGCTGCAATTTTCCAAATTTCTTGTAGTGTGTTTCATTCAAAAATAAGGGATCATGCATGAAACTTGGCCATGTGGAATGCAAGTATAGACAAATTATGAAACATAGTATGAGCCTTGTGTTTTCAAGCAAATCTCTTATTCCATTTGAAGGCTTGGAAAAACACTTAGAAGGGGGGGTGAATAAGTTTTTCTTATTTTTAATTCTTTTACCCAAACAATAATACTAAAATACTCAAAGATTTTTGTCCTGGTTCGTTTGAAACTCAAACTACTTCAGTCCATCCGTCAAGGTGATTTCGCCTCTCTCAATGAGGACTTAATCCACTATAATCAACTGATTACACTGCACAACCAACTGTTGTGACTAACTTCCTCTAAGACTCACTAGTCCTAGCCTTATTGAGAATTCTGACCCAACTGGTATCTCAAGGAACAACTATGCACAAGCCAACTGCAAGTGACCAACACGTCTAAGAATCAACTAGTCCTAGCCCTCTCAAGAATCTTGACCAACTGGTCTCTCAAGGAACAATCTTACAAGATTAACTTCTAAGACTATGTACAGTTTGCTTCTAAAAATCTTTTCTTCACAAAGTGAAGTTTACACAAATATTTAGCTCAAATTATTTTTAGTAAACTGATTACAAGAATTGACTTTTTATTTGGCAGCGTGAGTTTACTTGGAATAATTGTTGTTTTGCTCTTTGAATTTGAACACTTATATAGTGTTTCTATAATGTGTTTGTTGCTAGGTGGCGTGTCTTGGATAAAGAAAAGAGTAATAAAGGATGCATAATCTTCACGTGATTTTGCTTAACCAATGATCCTTGGAAGTTGTGCCACTCAAGTATTTAGCCTTTTTAGCTTAGTAGGAAAACGTTACTCTTGCAGAACTTGTCTTTAGAAGATGACGTACATATATTCTGTAAGCCTTGTTAAAACATCTTCTAGTCAGAACATTCTTTTGGTGCTTCTTATCAGAGGTTGAGCTTTGCTTGCTTCCATCAGAAGTTGTATTTTATTCTTTCCTTCAGAAACTTTCTTTTCAGCGTGCGTGTGTCATACCCCAAAATTTTCCCTCCTACTTCTCAAGACATTCCATACATCCATACTCAAGGATTCCTCAAGGGTTGATCAGACAAACCCTCTCCTAGACAATCAACCCAAACTAGGGTTTGGTATGTCTCAGATCATGATGGACTTCTAACATCTCCAATGGTCTTCATGCCTCCTCATATGCTTCAAATATTCCCCATGCCTCCTCACAAGTCAAGTTTCCTCAGACAATTGCTCAGATGGTTGAAAATCAGTTGTATTGGACAAAAAGTCAACTGTGGTCAACATACAGTCAAACTTCCTGACTTTTGGTCAACATCCTCATTTTGAAGTTACATTCATCATTTGATCAAGGGTTGATCATGATTCATTAAGAAAACTCAAGATTTGCACAAAAGTCAAACTTTCTAAATTAGGGTTTCTCAGTGAAAAGTCAACCAAACTTTGACTGAGCATAACTTCTTCATACTTTCTCAGAAATTTTTCCACCACCTCTCATTTTGAAGGAAATTCAATTCTCTACAACTTCATGTCTCACAAGAATGTTCAAAAAATGCTTCATTTGGAAGGTATGGATCAAAACATTACAGGTCCTTTTCAAAGTCAACTTTTTTTTTGAAGATATATTGAGCATGGAAACTCCAATTGAGATGAAACCAAAGAGGTTGGTTAGAGGACTCTTAGAGCTTTCCAAAAATCCCAAGAACATTAAAAAATGTGGAAAATTGAGCAAAATACACTATTCAGAAGTTGGGCATTTTTGAACAATTGCACAAAAGGAGATATTTGTCAAAATGCAATTTTTTCCAAATGGGCCTATAATTTTATGATCCAAACTTGATCATAATATTATTTGTGACCTATTGATTCTTGGCCATGACAATTTTCTATTTTATTGATTTATTTTTGAATTTAAAACCATTTAATTCAAAATTAAATTATATAAAATATGAAAATAAGATATTTTTTCAAAAGGAGTGAATTTCTATCAAACTTGAGGTCCAAGATAGCCCATGGAACATACCAAATCCGTGCTAGCTCTCACATTGAAGAGAAAATAAAATTTGATTTTATTTGAAAAGAATTTATTGCACAATCAAGATCCAATCTTTTTTCACTCTCTTTGCCCTCTCAATTCACTCTATAAATACCCAGCATATTGCACATCAAAGTGGACGAAACCCTAGCCCCATACACAACCCTTATTTTGTCAAAAAATTTCTCAAATTGTCCAAAATCGAATTTCAAGTTTCAGCAAGTTTCAAGGCAAACTAACCATCCAAACACCTTCAGGAGGTTTCCAGAAATCGAAACCATCCCTCACTTGAAGCCAAGGCGCGAACTCGATCTATAGCTTGCTCCGATTTGGTATATTTGTGAAATTCGAATTTCATTAATCATGCATTGTTAACTGTTTTCATGTGTTTGTTTATGTTCAGAAGGTTCATTAGAATGCATTTGATACCTTACATGCAAGCTTGCACGTAGAAATCTCGTGTTGCCATTGTTAGGGTTAGAAAAGCTGGAAGCTTGAAACGGCTTATCTGATTGTTTTCAATTCAAGCAGGCCACCATTGAATTCGCCATGGTCGATTTAGGGGTAGGTATCCCTTTGCTTTTGTTTTGCCTATTTTGCGGTTTGAAATCGGGCTAGCGGAGAAGATGACGAGCCTAGCTCGCTCCGAACTGGAGGTAGGCGTGGCACTTTCACGCTTCGATTCGCTCTCGTGCCAACGGGGTCCACCGTTGTGTTTGAAACATATCCCGACGCGTGTATGCTTTTATTCAATTGATTTTGGTTTTACAAACACCAAATGCGATGTGGCGTAGTGGTAGAGGCAAGCGGACTTAAGTTTCACTCAATGGTCTCGATTCGAACCACACGGGACCATTCTCTTTTTCCTTTACAAAACTTCACATTTTTTTCTATTTTCATATTTTTCTATTTTCTTTTAATATTTTCATCCATTTTAATTTATCTTTCAATATTTTTATCATGCATTTAAAAAATACCAAAAATATTTATTTTTTGCATACTCATCATAAAAATGGTTATTTAATTTTTAATATAAAAATCATTATTTTTGCATGCATATTTAATTTAATTTCTATTTTTGCATTTAAATAGCTTTTAATTGATTTTTAATTATTAAATTAACTCCAAAAAATCCCAAAAAATTATTTTAGCATATTAACTTTATTTCCAGCATAAAAACTTTTTCTCATTCAAAAATTATTATTTTTACTAACATTTTCACCTTATGCAATTTTCTTCCGTTTCCCGATTTTCATCGGTTTACAGGTTATACCGTGGCGGACAATTTTTATCGCTTTCTTTTCATATTATGTAATTGCCTATGGGATGTAATAGTTTAATTAGGACTTTTATTTTTCCGCATTTTTCAATTATGTATCTGCCCCAAAGCCATGTAATAGCGTAGGATTTATCTTTCCGCACTTTACGTTTCCGCAATTTACTTTCCGCATCCTATAAACTGCTAGTAATTAGGCGTGTATGGTAAGACTAAAATTGAACATAGCTCACGCTAATTTTCAAGATAACATGTATCTAAATCAACACACTCTTTTCACACATGCACCCCTTAGGGTAATTCTCTCTCGTTGCCTTTACGATTACAAATGGTCAAGTCCCTCGAACGTAGAGGTATTCTAGCACCGTTGCCTTCAAACAAATCATCATAGTCCCTTCGATACAAAGATCATAAGACCCACGATGTCGCCTCCGAATACATGATCTTGACCCTCGATTGTCGCCTCGAAAATGATGATAGTCCTTCGAATGTGTTAGGATACTTCCTACAAGTTGCCTTCTATGACCATCCGATGTCCCTTCGAATGTCCCGCTTACATCCAACAAATAGGGTTACCTACTAACCAATGGTATGGATAGCACTATTCTAAAGGAAAGTAAAATAACACGAAAACGACCAATTCTGAGTAGGTAATAAGACTTTTAGTTGCTTGCTCAAATCAAATACTTTTCACACCTCACACGTTTGTCAAAGTTCAAACTCTTTTCAAAATGAAACATTTTCAAACACTTTGTATACATTCCTACATGAATCATTACAAAGTCAAAGCGAAATGCCTTTTCAAAACATTTTTGTCAAACACACAGAAAGCACAATTATGAAGTGATCTAAGAGCAACTAAGAGCCGTAGATAACTACGGATGGAAAGGGTGCTAATACCTTCCCTTTTCATAACCTTCTCCTTACTCGAGAATCTAACGAAGGTCTTTTTCGTACTTTTACCTTCCTTAATTGGATAAAAGAAAAGTCGGTGGCGACTCTTGCTATCCGCACATTTGCGATACAAAACCTACAAAGTTAGTTCACGTATTCAGGCTGGCGACTCTGGAGAAACACCTAAAGAGAATACCTTAGGGATTTCTAGATCACTTTTCTTGCTTTCTGTTTGACTTGCTTGCTTTATCTTTAAGGGTTGCTTGGTTATTATATTTGTGGGGGGATCCGGGTTTCCTTGGGATGGCGTTAGTTATTTCATATCAAACCTTTGGATAGTATTTGGCTAGTATATCAAGCACTAACTAAACTTTTAGAACCTTAATTGACCCATATTGGCCATTAGAAGGTAGTGAGATGGCCGGCTTTGGTGCAGACTAAGGTTGGTTGATACTCGATGCTACGCTCATTGAGGCAGACTTTTGGGATATTTTCGGTCGACCACTTGGTAGTCGTATTGAAATAAACGCCTACGAGAAAGATCAATGATGTGAGATTCCTAGAACTCG